>BLKM01001294.1:4714296-5336111 GCA_013340265.1 Coptotermes formosanus | reverse complement strand
CACCACCACCACCACCACCACCACCACCACCACCACCAACAGCAACAACACCATCACCACTACCACTACTACTATTAAAATAAAAATAATAATGAGATGATGATGATAATAATAATAATAACAATTTTAAGGGAGGCAAACTTATCGACGTTATTCCGTGCAAAATTATATGCATTAAAATGGTCTTGAGAATCTACAGAAATTGACTGCCTCGGAATTAATTCTGAGCCACGACAGGCTAGAAGTCCCGAGCTGCTGAAATAGACGCAATAACCAGAAACGGCAAATATTTCCTCTTTACAATATTTTTCTTGTCAACAAGTTTATTTTGTACTGTTTCTTGACTATTACCTTATGTGGAAATGCACTACGATGCCACAATTCAGTGCAAAACAGTTCTACTTGAGAAGATGACGTTTTCCTTCCAGGTCAGTGAATTATCCGCTTTTTAAGAAACAATAACTTTCATTTCGGTGCGATCCAAATCTCGCCACTGGGCCTTACGCCAAGCCAGGTTTCTTCTGCCCAAACTCACAACAAAAATTAAGAGATGTGTAAAATTATAATTCTAAATGTTTTGTATCAGCTGCAACTTGGTCCTTCCTACTTTGGGACAAACATAACCCCAGACAGTCTGATAGCAGAGTTGAACAAGAGCAGACTAACTTACAGGATGATTAAAAAATATAGAGTAAACAAATTCATAACTTTTGACCCAAATATTTAGGGGTATCTTAATTAAGGAAGATAATATGGACAGGGTGTAGCATATACAGAAGACTACACATCACTTGGGAGATTTATATATATATATATGTGGAAAGTAATATTAAAATGTATCTTGTATAAATATTTATGAGCCTGTTAACTGTATTTATAAGATTCAGGAGACGACTCTTGGCGGCACTTTGCACACAAGGTAATGAGCATTCAGCTGCATAAAGACAGAGAATATCTTGTCCTCCGCGTGGCCATCCACTTAACTTTTAAAGTATAGCGGTAACTTTACATACCACCAGGTTTAACATTAAAAAATTCTACGTGGTGCCCACTTTGCGTTTATGTGTTTTGTACGGATCTCAGAACAAACAGCAACTTTTGTCTTATAAAACAGTAACAGATTGGTTTTTATAACCGAAGTGGAGGGTGTTTACAGCGCGGTACGCACTGAGTCCTTGTATAAAACAGATACGCTTCGTCTTTAAAGGTTGAATTATATTTTAACCTACTGCTGTGAATCCGTTCCCAGTACCGCACTTTCTCTATCAAAACGTCTCTTTCAATAGCTTTTTTCAAGACTTATGGCCTCATTTGAGACTGCGATCAGAAGGAAAATAACTTGAGCGTTCCAGACTATAATATCGTTGGCTATTGACTGACACAGATATTTGGCATTCTTGGAACAGTACTACCTGGTAATGAAACTGAAAATTAGTGGCGGCGTTGTTAGGTTGTTTCTGCTGGGCTTCCCGGCTGTTGTGCATAATTATTTAGTAAAATGTTAACATTGTTCCCTTACACTTAAATGTGCTGGCCATTTGTAACACTTGCCTCTAGTGGTTCAGGGCTACATCGTTACATAAACATCTTTTCATGCTATTTAGCGAAAGTGTGTGAGACAGAGAGGGCCATATCAGAATCTTAACAAGAGAGAGAGAAATAGGAAAAGTTTCGTTAGCCTCATACTGTAATGTAAGGAAGGGATAAGGCCATCATTCAAGTTTGTGGTTTTGAGAGAACGGTGGGGATAGATATAGATGGGGGGCGGGGGGAGGGGAGAGATAGAGAGAGTCCGACGAAACTGGGTGGTAGGAGGGGAGAAAATCGGATTTTGATATTCGGGATTATTCTTCCAGTTATGCAGGGAAATTTTGTGAACAGATGTGTTTTATTTGCTTCAGGAATACCCGCATATATGTGCATGTAGAGGTGTTCAGATATAGATTTGTTAGAAATAATGCTAACGGGGTGAAAAAGGAACAAGGGTGAAGTAACAGCTTAAGCCTCAATAGCCTTTATAATTATGATCCCTCTGCCCGAACACTGGAGGAAAGTCTTTCAGCCCAACATAAATATTATTCTTATGCTGCCGTCTGGCCGTATGCTAAGAACTTTATACTATATTTGAACTGCGTGAACAAATGCAAGGCATTGTGGCAAGAATGTGTCCCTCAGTGGGCAGGCTTCATTTCTGAAACTATAATTCAAATTATATATTGGAGCCGACAAAAGTTTAACACAAAAATTAATTTTTTTTAACAGCCCCTCCCCACTTTATTACGCAGCTTTATCAAACCTTTCTACTTTATAGATCCAAACATTCTGTTCAACATCATGTGGTACAACTCTATCAATATATAATTTTCCTTAATACAAGAAACCAAGTTTCATACTAAAGACAAACGCCAACTTATTTGTACATTTTAAACACCATATGCTAGAAACGGACAAAATCAGAAGAGCCTCTAAACTGCTGGGTAGCAAAGATTACTCGCAATTAATCTCTTCTCAGTTTCTTCACGAATTAAATTTTTGTCTCCACCCGTATCACGTATTTAGAATTTTGTCCCTTTTTCCAAATACACATTGCGATTTTAACGTGCCCCGTGCTAGCGGAGTCGTGAAGGTACGCTCAGTTTACTGTGAAACTTCTTCTAGGATCAACCTCCTTGATAGAGACTAATATACCTCCTAAACCTTTCTTCAAAATATTTATATTTGGACCCAATAAACTGACCTCACCATCATAGGCCATAACTGAAGTTTCCCATTCAATTTCATTTCCTTCTGAAATTCTTGTATCTTCCTAATGGTATATCCTATTATAAAATGAAGTCAAAAATCAACAGCAATAAGGTGTCTCCGTTTTTAGGCCTTTCTGGTTAGGAAGACTATCAAAAAAACCTTTGACTATACGGATATTGCACGCAGAATTGGGACACTAAATACAGTCGGACTCGGTTATAATGTCATGAAAGGGATCAAATATTGTGTGTCGGTATAAACGAGTGTTATTATAACCGAGGAGTACAATGTAATGGTTAGCAGTGAGGAATTAATTGGTTCCACAGAACACCTAACGTTATAGACGAGATGTAGCATAAATCGATATAGTTATAACGAGGTTCGACTATATTTAGTTGTTAATTTTGAGTTCCTTCTGGCTTCATTGTATAGATAAAAGTATGTGACACGGAACAGGTATAATATTTAAACTTCATATTATATATCTTCTGTGCAATTGGCAATGCACAAATAAGATCGATTCCAACTTATTGCACAAGTATCTATAGAAGTACAGTACGTTTCCTCAATTCTTCTTCTTCTGCTCATTCTGCTCCTCTTCTTCCTTAAATAACCTCCTTCTTTCTGATTACTTCAACATGACATGTCATACACAAAACAGCACCTTCATTTAAAAACGTAGAGTTATAATTCTGTATATTTTATTCATTTTCTTCAGGATTTTCAATCATTTCAGTTGTATCCAGGTGGACAAACTTCTGTGCCTTCTATTGGTATATAAAATTAGATTTTATTTAGTTTTTGTTTCGACCTACATGGGTCAATTCCTCGAATCTCCGCGTCCTGCTCCTTTGAGTGAAATATTCGAGACAATTTTCGTAGCTTGAGGGGACGTCCATCTTGTCAGTTGGTCGACTAACTTCGTCAGATCAGATTATTTGTCTTTCTTACCGCTCCCTCCATATCCTCACTCTACCCCTTGTCCGCTTTCCCTATACCACGTTCTCGTATTCATTGGTTCAGTGTTTCTCATTTTCGTCATGATAAAATTAAAATTTGAGGGCTTTTTGACTAAGTGATTGGAAGCCTGATTGATGAGGATGTTCCAGCACTAACATCAGTAACGTACACATTTCTTGTTTAAGGAAAGACATGACAAGTGTCTCTGCCTTGAGCATTGGCGTACCGTGAATCTGCTGGTGGCTGGTGTACGGATGATTAAGTTTGCGTACTTCTGTATGTTTGTGACACAGAGTCTGCATATTGTATGTATTTGTGACACACAGTTGCATACTTCATATCTGTGACCCATAGCCTGCAGAATTTACAAATTTGTGACATATAGAGTTCTTTTATTTAATGTACACCTGACACACAGTTTGCATAATTCGCATAGTTCAGACACTCCTATATTTTACGTATTTCTGACAAAGAACTTCTTCAAGTTATACATTTCTGATTGAAAGTAGAGTAAAATTATCGCTTACAATAAAATTGAATTAAATTATCACAGCTGCGTTGATAAAAATTAAGTCTTCTAGTGCATTAACCAGTGTGCATTGGTGTGTAGAGTCAAACCAGGTTATAAAACCGGTTTAAGTGACACCTCGTCTATAGCATCACATATTCTGTGGTACCAATTGTATTGCTCGGATATAAAAACACTCGTTTATAACGACACAATATTTTCAATCTCCTTTATGACGTTATAACAGAATTCGACTCTATCAATGTTTGGAAGAAACTTGCGTCCTCCAACTTTAGTGTGGTCCAAACAGTTTTCTTGGTTTACTGTGACGATAGCTGGAGCAAGACCGTGCGGAAGGTTGGTACAAATATGCCAATATATACGACATCATATCCCAGGAAAATGGCAACTTCCAAGTCTGTTACGTTTTAAATTTCACGGGAAAGCCACTTAACTTATGCTGAGTACACACCCGCGCCTTAAGCACCGTATTCTATAAGAGAATAAATCAAAAACTTCAGCAGGCTGTACTGGCATTACGTCTTATTTGCCGGCAGGAAGCATGTCAATACACTATAAGTCCGAATATATATCCTGCCTGATACGTACGATATGGGAAAATATTATTTGCCTCGTGTGGTAACACACACGACTTGTATTTGGAGGAAAATCTCTTCAGATCTCATTCGAAACAATAACCAGCCCGACTAGGATTATTCATTTGTTTCCCTGCGTCCCTTCAGGCAAATGACGAGCTGTATTTAGCACAAGCCATGAACAATTTCTTTCACATATGTACAGTTCATCAGCCATTAATCCAACCATCGACCCGACACTTTGTGAGCAACTGGCAGATTTGTTAGATAGACAGTAGATAAATATAAAAACAGACAATCTCACAAGCAGTACAAGAGCAAAAGTGGTAGGATGTTTAGAAATGTGTGGCTTTAGCGCGATCGATGCTTAACAACCAGACATTTGCAGGTTGTGACAGATATTATAATAATAAAAAACAAAAGAAGCTTCGAGAGATTCGACGTTTCGACAGCGGTAGTGTTAAGGAATCTGGTCTTCTGAATTTCATCACCTCACTTTACTTCCGTGGTTCGGAATAAGTGGAGCTCTACCTCTAGTCTAAGCTTGCCTTTATAGTCTACACACAGGTAACTTTTACTTTACAAAATTTTCTGCATGTACTTTGACTACTAAGTAAGTACACGAAGCAAAGTTCGTCTACAGAAGCTGATACCCGCTTACCCAATTTAGAAATTTGTTACTCCTAACAGAAACAGTATTTGCAAAAGCCAACTACTTCCAGCCGAAAACATTCAATAGCCTATCTTTTTTATACGCATTTCTCATTATCGTCCACCCTACACCTATGTACCTGCGCCGTTTTCAAATGAAATGTATTTCCAGATATTGATAAGTTTGTACGTGACGCGAATCCAATTGCTATGCATTTCTTTACATAACAAAAAATTTGTCGCACACAGCGCTAACAAATGTGAAGTTTCCTGCGAGCCTGTTCCGTCATCCTAACGCCCTGTGCGCAATTTAGCTCGTTATCACTTTTTATTTATGCGTTACACAGACACAGGTATTTTCTGCCTTAGAATAGAGATTTCTTATTTTTAAATTTTACTAATCTGCTCTTCCTCTTATTCTGAAATTTTCGTATAAATTTCTTTGACGTGTTACACGTACTACAAAAAATAACGAATTAAACTTCAATGAAATACAATAAATATTAAAAAAAATGTGGTTTACAGATATACGTACATGTACACAACTTTACTTGACCTGGTATCCCATGAGATATAGAGCTCCATTTTCTTTCGCCGCCAGACAGCTTGGAAACTGTACCTTATGCATCACATTTATACTAACTCTCTACATGTATGTTTAACCCCCCCTCTCTATTCGCCTCGTTGTCCTTTTGACCCAACTATTCTTCCAGAAGCCGGCGGACGATGAAATAGACCCACATTTTTTATTTAGAAGTTTCAACTTGAGAATGGGCGATGGTAGAAGGCAGTGACTCGCTCACATGGGAAATGGAGTGGCACATTTGTGTGTACCACGGGGGTAAAATAAATGAGAATCGCCACCGTGCATTTGTGTCGTTCTCTGGAGATATGAGACTCAGCATCCTAATGCTACGGAAGAGGCGAATTTCGAGTAAACCATGCCGGGTTTGTTTTCGCATCACGTCAATATGCCAAAATTTAAGCTTACAGACAATTCTTTTCTTACACACTCTAAATCCATCCACGCGTAGAAAATATTGAAACGTGTTATAATTATCAAAACCACTTGCACTTCTAAACACTGTAATTAGTACGGATATTACATTTTTTAAATTAAAAACATCTGAAATTTCCCACATAGTGAATTTTTCTGTTTCGTATGATTCTCACAAAGAATGTCTATCATTTCCCTGAAGGTATTAGCTGATTGTTTTCGCGAAATAAAAGTATGTTCTGTGCCATAGAAGAAAAGAACTCGTATGTGTTATTTATATGAATCTGATGCCAGTTTGATTCTACACTTTTTCATTGATAAGTAGCTTCATGCACGTATAGAACACAGACACTCTATTGACGGCGAAGGATATCACGCTTTTAAATTACTTATACTCTGTATCTTTCAGAGCATTCTTTCATTTCAGTATTTTTCCAAAATTTAGATTTATGAAAGAGAAACAAAACCCGCAGCCACTTGAGTAATGATATGGAAGAATTCTGAACATTTCATTTAATATACGAGATTGCCAATAAAGCATGCATAAAGAGTGCCTTTGACTGATAGTGCACTTTTCGATATCACAGTGTCTTCATTTCTGAGCATACAGATGAAAGATTTCTGTTGCGAATCTGAATACAGCAACAATGCCAGCATCATGCATGACATCGAAGAAAATATTATACCCTCTTCTTTTATTTCCGAGCCAATATGTGAAAAAAAGGAGGATATTAGATGTGGGCTTAGGAGAGGGTAGATTTTAGGAGGCGAAGGGGGATGTTTTGAAGGGTGGGTAGACGAAGGGTGGTAGAGAGAATTCCTTGACATTCGTAATAACTGTCAACTTCGCAGATATCCAACAGCCAAGCCAGTTTCCGTATATCTAGAACTCTCTTCTGAACACTCCCCTCTACCCATCCCCCACCCTTAGGTTTATATATATATATTCACAATATACCATATAGAGAAATAGATGGCGTCATCCCCAGTCAAGAGGCAGCAAACTGTTTGGCAATATTTTGCATACCACGTCACAACTAACATATGATTTGTGGCCTCCACGTCATTTCGGTCGGGACTCGAATTCTCAAGTCAGCTTCTTGCTTCTCCCCCTACTCTTTATCCTCTCCATTCTTCGCCATAAACTCCCTATATGTCTTCTTATGTGAGGCATTTCAAATCAAGAACGGGCCATATCCACAGTCACGGTTATATTTGAATTATATTTTAAAATCACGCCTTTTTCAATAAGCATATATAAAAATCATCTTAAGCTATTATGATAAATATCTCGGAGATGTTACATTTATTCATGGCCATGTCCTGCTCAACGATGGATTTAAACATACTGGGCTACAGTTTTATGCCTCATATTATGATGAAACTAAAGAAACTGCCAGTATCTCTCTATATATACACACAAGCACACACATATACTTATGTATTTGTTGTATATAGGTGTTGTATATAGGTGTGTATTGATAAAATTTTCCTGTATTTATTTAAGCACGGCGCCACTGAAGCAAAAGGAGGAATAGCTCCACACTCTTAAATTTTAAGCTAGAGGCAACTGAGAGCAGCCAAATTCCACGAGCACTTTACTCAATGGGGCGCTGGTAGGCCCCAGAAACATGCGGATGCCCAGGGGAAGAGAAAGTTTCCTTATTCTTACCGGACACCTAAGAGCGATTTCTTTTTTGTCCAGCTTATAGTTTAGACACTATGCCGAACAGGGAACATATGTGCATACTTATAAGGTGCATGCATACTATGTATGTTACTTTAAAACTTGAATTGATTTCGTAGTATTTTAAGAGAAATAATACTAGTAATATGGCAGTCGCATAACGGGCTACCGTTATATTCAAGCGCTAGTCGCTGTTTCTTTAGCTGGTCTTATCTTTATTCTCAGATCAATTTAGGCGTTAACTTTATCTGTCCAAATGCTGACATCTGGTTGTGTTATGTAATGGATGCTCAATTGTTTCTTCAGCCTCAGCTCACACCCCACAAATACTCATACACAAAAACTTTTTTGGGCAAACACATCAACCCGGTCACCAGGATAACCGAAGATTGAATCAGTCATTCAGTCAGTCAGTCAGACATTCAATCAGATAGTCAGTCAGTCAATCACTCACTCACTCACTCACCCACTCACTCACTCACTCACTCACTCACTCACTCACTCACTCACTCACTCACTCACTCACTCACTCACTCACTCAGGCAAGCCTTTTACACATAGGGAGATACACAAATCACGAAGCTGAGGTTTTTTAACTTATATATGTGCCTAACTTTAATCATTTTAGCTGGATCAGTACCTGAATTTTAATGAACTGCATCAACTAACAACTGCAGGATTTCCGGAGCAAGGAAAATTCGCATTTCAAAATCGAACAAAATATTTTCCAAATCCTTTCCAAATTTGTGCTCTGCTTCTGTCTAACGGCAAAGTAGTTTCGTACTTGTATACAAGTAGTTTTGAGTCAATTTCCTAGAACTTTAAACATCTTTATAATAAAATTTGTACAGAGTTCTTCTTTTCTGCATCATTTCCATTTTAAGGTAAAGGCTCTTTCACAATTTCCTCTTCACACCAAGTACTCTCAAATTTAATACTGCAGTGATATTTCTTTCAAGAAAAGGTACTTGGGAAAAGTTGGAAGAATGCATAAAATACTAGACAGGAAACTACAAATATTTAAATTGCCACACTCCTGCTCTTTGTCTTTCCACCATTTATGCATGCAAAAATCGAGAATGGATAGATGAAATAGGTGGTTGTTAGAATATGCGGAGCGTATAGACAATGCGAATGGATGAAATAAAGGGAAAGGGGGGAAAGCGAAGTTTGTACCCCAATCTATGAGCTCTTCTTATATGTACTTTTATTATGCATGGCATCCATATATACACTTCCCAATATAATATAGTACCATAGGCATCTTATTCACTTCCCCTTCTACCCTCATCGTCCCCTGCCACTTTCCAGTCTACGTCACTTAAATTGATATGCATGGTTGTATATTTTTAATGGCTGAGGCCAATAGACGATGGTTATAAAATTCTGTAGAGGCTGCTATGCTGGAGAATGCTTCGGTATTTTGGAATAAGAAACTTCAAAAAATACAATAAACAATAAAAGTAAGAGAACTTGTTAAGCTAGAAATCTGAAAAGTTTCTGGAGTCTAAATAACGCAACTTTATGATTAAAATTGTGGTGATTTTCGGAATTTTATCCTTACGTAGGGGAATTCCCCACATCTTCAGGAGTGAAAGGAAGTAGGTCCAATATATGAAAACTTGTGTTTTTATTCGGAATATTACCAGACGTACAAAATACAAACACCGGATAGGCCTACACTAAGGTAAAAGTGTTGCACAATAAATTTATCCATGATCTACGAGTGGAAAGGCATATGTAACATAACAACTGAAAAGAGTACAGCGACACAAAAGTCGGAAAGAAATCAGTGCAGCCTTTCAGAAAATAAAAAAAGAGTATATAATACTTCCCCTTTCAGAAATGTGTCAGGTTATGTTATGGCTTTTAGCCCACTAAGAACAAATAAATTGACACTGTGTGAAGTGGGCTAACGTAGACCCTAATGTAATATTTTCAAAACAGTCTTAAAGTAGCGAAACTTCGGCGATAAATATGTAGACTAGGTATCGTTAGACGGACGGCTGGGACAATAGACCTTCTTTTCACCAAAACGCCCAGACTGCGGAGGGGCTCATCCAGTCTCCTAAACAATAGTTGCTGGGAGATTTTTCCCTATGGTTAAAGCGAACGGGACGTAAAGCTGACAGATCACTTCCATCTAATGCCTCAACTGCCCCCTCTACGATCGCAGGGCGTGCAAGGTAACATAAACTTGTATTTAACTGATAAGGCAATAATTAAGAAATAAATGAAGAAGCGCCGTAACTTCCAAATAGGGGAAGAAGGGCTGACCAGATCCTGACTCAATCCCGACATGCCGAAAATTAGAGAACTGAAAGAAAACGGATGAATGGTACATTTTTCCACAGAAACTGTGTTATCACCAAACCAGAGCTGCATTTTCTTATAAGTCCAGCATTACATACAACAGTAACGTCTTCATGAGTCTTGGTGACACTGTGCATGCGTCAGCCTTTGTCTACTTCTCGCTAGAAGTAGACATCTTGAAACTAGACCTAAATACAGTACATGCAAATTCTGCCACATTGGTTTTTTAAATTACAGCTCGAAAAGAGCAGTAAAAATATCATAAACACCAAAAATAAATGGGGTCGCAGTGGCGCAGTTGGTTGAGGCACTGCGCTACAAACCGGCAGGTCGCGGGTTCGATTCCCGGTGGTGTCAGTGGATTTTTTCATTGGCATAATCCTGTCGGTCGCACTATGGCCCTGGGGTCGACTCAGCCTCTAACAGAAATGAGTACCAGGGAAGTACCAGGGATATTTCCTGGGGGGTAAACCTACCACTTTCATGTGCTGATTGTCTAGAAATCTGGGAGCCTCAGCCTCTTGGAACCCTAAGGGCCTGTCCAGGCCTGTAATGGGTTTGCTTGGCAAAAAATATAAATTATACTAATCTGTGAAAGACGTGAGACAAAACTTGCAATAATATTAACGAAGACTGACACACGATGTATTGTTTTATTCTGTCTACACGGCAATAATGTCGAATCTGAGCAACAATTAATTTTGTGTATCGAATCTCAGTAGAGCGACAGGAATGGCGTAAAACCTTCGAAACTTGAAACTGCAGCATGCCAACGGCAGGAAGCGTCTGACGTCGACATTTCGGACTGGACAGCAGCGCAAGAGTAATAAGTGTACACTCAGTTATTTGCTGACGCTTGTACACTGGAACTGAATTCGTTGAACCGGAGGTAACAGTAGCAGGGAGGAGAGTTCTAAAGGACAGAGAAAAAAGTAGAGTATGTAACGACTGAAAAGGGAATTGGAGTGATCTGAGTCAGAGGAAAACAGTTGTAAAATAAGAACTTTGTACGCGTAAGTAAAAAAGTTTGTCAGTTGAAGACACTAAAATGAATTTCATTTTCATCGATTTATGTGAATATTCAAAATTTAAATAACAGCCAAAAAAATTTACAGTTTTAACACTGTAATTGTTAAAAATGGCAGTGACACACCAGCGCGATCCTAAAAGTTCAAAACATGTTTAAATATTTTTACACTACTCGTACACAGGCATGATTATTACCCATAATGCAAAGCATATTTAAATGTAAATAAAACAAGACTGGCAACGTACGTATAACACAGTAATGTGTCCCGTTAACGTAACGATTTTTGCTGTGGAAAAGCAATACATATTATACATTCTGAGTGTGTGTTTGTAGCCTTAGTTATACAGCATGGAAATTTCATGCACCATATTGTCATCTGTTGCCTGTCTGGCGCTACCATATTTTTTCCACATTATGTCATAAACGGCACGATTTTCGGAGAAAGTTATTGAACATAAAGTGTTGTGTTTTACGTCGTAATTTTCTCTACAACACTTGGCCGAAAGATTTCTCATTTTAGGAAGATTTAAGAGAGATATTTTATAAAAAAATGTACATAGGTCTTCACGTAAAATACCCGTTGTTCTTGTCAGATTTTAATGAAACTTGAATATTTCGATAGAGTTTCGAAAAATACTCAAATAGGCCTACAAAATTTCATGAAAATCCGTCTAGTGAGGGCCGAGTTGTTCCATGCGGACGGACAGTCACAAAGACGGAATTACAGACAGACAGACAGACAAACAGGGAAACAGACAGACAGACAGACTTGATGAGGCTAACGGTCGCTTTTCGCAGTTTTTCGAAAGGGCCTAAAATTAACTGGAGCCAGTGTGCACTGTGTATTGAGGACTTCTGTAGCATTTGCTTTTTTCGTAATAATGTTAAGGTGATTATAAGGAGGATGAAAAGACGGCACTAACAACATGCACATGAATTATGGGAATCAAATGTAAAATTATTTTAATCGTAAAACCTGGATTGAGAGGTCATTTGGGGCCATCACCTGTAGGTGGCAAGATGATATTTAAATAGGTTTTAAAAGTAACACGTGAGGTTTGGGGCTGTAGTGATGAGACTGAATATATGACATATTGGTAGAATTTTGTGAACACGATAATGAAGCTCAGGGTTCCTTAGAAGCGTGTAAATTCTTGGTAAGCTGAGATGCCATACTTTTCTCTAAATCCCTATTCCATACAATTAGCTAATGAAGTATTCAGAACTGTACTGACTTGGCAACCGGCCGCAACACCTTATGTATAGACTGACATCGTAACATTTGATAAGCTATCAAATTTTGCCACGTCAAACATATGGGCAAAATACTTTAAACGCGCCAGATTTGGTACAAATGCTACTACTAAATACTACATTCATCCGTTAGTACTTCTGAAACCTGGAGCTCACCATAAAAGCGTCTACGAAATTTCCATCTTTGTGGGAAGCCCTTGTCAATAAAGTATGTGTTCAACAAGGCAAATTGTGTTCACTTTCAGGAGCTTATGTGAGGTTTGAGAATATCACAGCTCTGCTAATATCGAAGATTCCCAGCTCCTGGAATACGACGCCGTATATATTTATATATAAGTACTAAAACTTTCGGAGGAACGTGATGCCTCTATCTGCATGTTTGTCCTTTCTTTCTGGGACTAACATGAAGGTCATAACCTTTCAGCAGCTCACGTCCCTGTCACCAGAAGTATGGCATTCTCATCAGTGTATTCCTCCTCGTGTTATAATATTGGTGACAAATTTTAGACTTCTATTAAAGACGCCTGGTGCAAATGACTGAGCAATAAAAGACACACCACAACTACAAGTTTTATTTCCTACTAAAAGGATATCTGTGGGCTTTATGGAAATTACAGCAGCAATAACGAAGTACGTTGAAACATATGGTAACAGCTATACAAAACTATGGAATTCTTAATTATGTAATTCCTTTGTGTGGCCTATATTAGTATCATGGAGAAAGTCCAGACAACACTACACCACCTAATAGTTTGGCTTATTCGTATATAAGAGAGTCCTCGATGGACAGCGTGAAATGACATTTTACTGCATATTCAGGCCACGAACTTGAAGAGATATTAAGAGACGGCGTGATAGATTGTGTCGTCAATTAACGACCCTGGAATTGTGACCGGAACATACTGACATTTTGACAGTGTCACGACGTAACTTCATACACTTTCAATGAGTATTCACGCTATGGATTTAAAAAATTATTAATATTCAGTTTGATAATTTTTATTGGCCAAGTAGTACGCTGCGAAGCCGACCAAATCATAGATGCTTCTTGACTGCTTTATAACAACTTGTCATTTCGGGAATCATTGCCATGTGGTGTCAGTATGATCAGCTATACAGATAACTAGGCGTAAACTACCAAGTATATTTTGCAGTGGAGTAATTAACGAACAGTCTAACTAGCCTCACCCTGAAGGTTATATAGAACAAACTAAGCATTGTTGACTCTTCCCAGAACTTGTGTTTAGTTGAGGCTGTAGAACAAAACGTGCGAATTACTTCACTCTCACTGTTTGGCTCCCTCATAAACATGAAGAAGGGGACCGATGCATGTGAATGAAAGGTAAGGTGTTAATTTTTTCTTTCTGCTGATAGAGACACTGTGTTAGACCAATCAGGTAAACAGGTGTTCCTGTAGAATACTTAAAAGATTACACAGAGTAAAATTTGTATAGGCACTGAACTGCAGATTGAGAATACTACCTTCCAGTTAATCTCACAAAGAAGAATGATGTATAGATATGGTTCTAGAATAGACCAATCAGAATCGGATGGTCTAATACTATACCGTATTTGCGCTATGATCAAAGAAGTTTCTGAAATTTGTTTCCACTTCTCTAGAGTTGACTAAATAATAAACTTATTTACTTTATTGTATTTGGCATGATTTTTATTTTTAAACTCATTTAACGTAAAATTTGTTTTCTACGAAAGAGATACACTTTAAACAAGGGCTGGCGAAATCATATCTGTGGTAAAATATGCACTTTGATGTTCTGAATTCTCCCTTTCGACCATTTTTCAACGGAGTATAAACGAGGCAATTTACGTTATTATTCTTCATGTGATGTAAATGGTATTAGCGTCTTTAATGCTGCAGTAACAGCAGTAGGCCTTTGTGCTATGACTCTGTCATCCTTCTGTATCAGATATGGGACAAAAACAAATATAACCAATACAACGTGTCAACAGACACAGACGTGTA
The DNA here is from genome assembly GCA_013340265.1 of Coptotermes formosanus. Classification (NCBI taxonomy): domain Eukaryota; kingdom Metazoa; phylum Arthropoda; class Insecta; order Blattodea; family Rhinotermitidae; genus Coptotermes; species Coptotermes formosanus. The sequence goes on along the minus strand of BLKM01001294.1, from coordinate 5,321,386 downwards.
TTTTATTAGCTTGATTTTTACATAGAGTCTGCCCTTAATTTAACATTTCAAATGGTTTTGCTGTTTTTACTATCTTTCGTCCTCACACTCCTGAAAAAATTAACCACAATCCATCTCTATAGAGTTCCAGCAAAAGCAGCAAAACATTTTAGTCTCATATATGGGTTAATAATGAAGTAATCTGTTTTGTAACGTGCTATTGATACAGAAATGGGGGTTGGTTTTGAGGGTGGTGAGTGGTTGAAATGGGGGTTGTGTGTACGCTACAGTATTGTATGTGATGATTAGTCGTACTGTGGATGTGAAATGTGGAACTGAGGGGGTGGATTCAGGGATACGTGAAGTGGGTTGAGGAGAAATGTTGTGTATGTGTGTGTATGTGAGGTGAGATGAATTTCGAGGGTGTTAATTAATTGGTGCCTGGGATTGGATTTATTCACATGTGTGCGAGAGTAGGCTAGTAGGAAGGGAGGGAGGGTGGGTACGACGGCATGAGTTTTATATGTATGTTACAAGGGAGACACAGACGCTTCATGAGAGTGTAAAGAGAAAGTGTGTTTAACAGGGTATGCTTTTTTCCTCTGTTATTTCTGTCTCATATTCCTATACGTGTTTTAAAATTCTTTCCCAATTTTATTTTCAGATCAGTGGTTTCGAGGAAAGGTGGTAGTTGTTGAAGGCAAGTTTCGCTACCGCAGCTTCCGTTATGAGTGAATAACTGACATGTAATTTTCCATACATACACTATATTTGGATGTCACTAATAAAATTTATTAAATGTTTCTAAAGTGATACAACTTCACTTAGAGAAACTAAATATTTATCGAATTAATCACGCTTAAAATATTTAAAAGAGGCGGGAAATGAAGCGTGTAGATTTGAGGGTTTAAAGGCTTTCTAAAACAACGGAATTACATCATTTAAACCCCTGCAACTGAAACTGAATGAATCATTTCTGCAGTAAGGATTGAAATTGAACCTATTAAATCAGATAATTGTTTATGCCGATTATGTTTAATTTTTTAGGAAAAAAATAAAAATGTCATACAGAACAAATAAGGCATTCTTCTGCGTAAGGTAAAAAAATTCTAAAATTCATAGAAACAAAAGTGAATACACGAAAATGACACGAAACTAAATTAAGGATCGATTCCGTAACATAACCATACATAATCTTACATATTAACCATTAGAAAGTGTTTTAAATTCAAAGTGAATGGAAACAAAGTCAAATGGGATTCCTCGAGAAATACCTTAAGAATAATTAACTTTAGAATCGATTAGTTTTATTATTTCGGTTGAAAAATATTTCATAATTACCTTCTAAGACTCTAAAAACCTAGGTTATACAAAATCCTAATCATACCAGTCTTTGTATGCGTGTTAAATCCGGTCTGATGCGAATCATGATGTCCAGTGTTCGCCAAACTTTATATCGGCGATCAATTTAATGAAATACTATGGGTGGGGCATCTGGCACGTATGAAGGAGAAAAGAAATTTATGCTGAGTTTTGGTGGGGAGGTCTGATAGAAAGAGACCTCTTGGAAGACATGGGTGTATAATTCAAATGATATTAAAATTTAATTTACTTTTCCGGAATGGAAGGTTCTGGACTACATTAATCTGAATTAGGACATGCGCCACTGGTGGGGTCTTGTGAAAAGGCAATAAAATTTCGGGTTCCATAAAATGCGAGGCCATTTTAACTAGCTGAAGAAGTATTAATTTAAGGGCAATTTTCACGTAGTGTTAGAGAAACTTAAGGGGAGAGAAAATTTCGAACTCGAAGCATAGTTACAAGACAGCTATTAAAATTAATCTTAAAGGCAGAGTAAGTAAAAAAGGCGAGCATGATTCGTTTGAATCACGCTCGGGTCCATTGCTGGGCTCTTGTCAATACTTGGAACTACTCAAACAGTTTAGACCGTGTCAGATTCCAAATTTTTCCCCGTTCCACAGAGTTACTTTATCTGAATTCATTTTTTTCTACCATACAGCTGAAGAAGAGATTACGTATGAAGACTCCTGTTTCTCCTGTCCTTTTTCCCAAACAACCGGTCTCAGTAATTACATATATTATAAATTGACTTTGATTTATCTAGATTTTTTGTCACTTGACCACTCATTTATTTCTAGCTCCACATTTAATGATACAGGTATACTTGCTTGCATGACCCACACGCCCACATACCTTATCATTTGTAGCAGAAAATCTACTCTTTCATAATTGCAAATGATATCACAACCTTAAGTAATTTTACCTTCCTTTGGGTCCTGCTAGAATAATACGCATATGCAGTAGGGTGTACAGGAACTGATTAATGTTATTCGCAAAGAATATTTTAAGTGAAGGATATCAGTTATATCTGTTATTTGGAAGAACACGTGACTTCTAAATAGACGAACAGAGTATCTTGGAACATTAGAGAAATTTACCATTGTGTTCGTCTGCACCAATAAACAGAACCTTCAACAATAATACCAACTGTATCCGGGAATGGAGACACGAGCACAGTCCGAGTACAAGGTGAAGGTGCAAAACGTGTGCAAGAAGGCTGAGCAGTGCGCATGGTATTTAGTACTAAGTGAAACACCTGCAGGTAAAACAGTCATATAGCTATCTGTTTACAGCAAGTATTTTGTTCCTTTAAATGTTCATGCATTTATTACACGTATGGCATCAACGGCCTACCCCGGTGGCCGGGCGGTCTAAGGATTGGGCCCGCGGCCGCTTGCTTTTTGGGATTGCGGGTTCGAATCCCGCTGGATGTCTGCTTTGTGGGAATATTTTGTGTTGTCAGGTGGAGTGTCTGCGACGGGCCGATCACTCGTCCGGAGGAGTCCTGCCGAATGTGGTGTGTCTGAATGTGATGGTGAAGCCTCGATAATGAGGAGGCCTAGGACCACTAAGGCTGTCGAGCCATGACAAAAACTTTTATCAGGTGCTGCTGTTATATTCTGGGCAATGGGATATGAGAGCATAAATTTGATTTCAGTGTTGATTTAAATAAGAATGTCGTTTTAACTGCATGCGGTATAGAAACATACACGACGACTGCAACGTCATGAATCGTAGAAGATACGTAAGAAGAGGGTGGAGTGAGATATGGGGGTCTGCCAGAGGTGCTGCCGAAGATTCAAGTGTATGTGGATGTTGCGCCGTTTACGAGTCGATATGTTTAACGTCTAAGAAAATTTGAAACTTCAAAATCGTTCTGACATACAGCACAAGAATGTATCTAAGAGGACTGAGTTATTTTTAAAAAAGGTAAAAATCGCCCTATAACAGGCCATGAAGGTTCAAGAGAGGGAGTAGAGGTATAGTTCAACTCTTTTTTTTTAAATATCGGACACGTTCCTGAGACGCTTCTCTTTGCCCCGCAACCTAAGAGCCGAGTATCCTAACATCTCGAAGTTCATGTGATCGCCATTATAACCCCTTACCAGTACGACACATGGTTGTTTTAAGCGACGTTCCTACAGGAATTCCTTACGAATTCCACGTTCCCCCCCCCCCCCAGGCGTGTTGATATTATAGTTTATTTTCACATCCACATTTTGCTCGGTTATAAGTATTTACCTAAGACCGCGTTTTCAAACCCTCACAAAGCATAATCTTTACTCAAAATTTCAAACTAAGTCACACAAATGTATTGTGTTTTATATTTTGACCTGTGTACTTTGGAAAATAGTTACAGAAATGATTAAAAATGATAGAAGAAGGCTCAAGTCGCATCAAGGACGTACCAATTATGGAGTTTTCTTTAGAGCTCTGTGGGACATACATATATCCCTACAGTTGGTGTGCTGTGTTAACACAAGTAAAAAAGGTATCTTCTGTAGTCAGTACGTTCCGGACATTCTACTCAGTACGTTCCGGACATTCTACTCAGTACGTTCCGGACATTCTACTCAGTACGTTCCAAAAAATCGAGCCACAAAGGGTTAACAAAAGCCCCTTGAATTTTGTTCTTTTAATTTCGTTGTGAACATTACGTTTGCTTTGAGGAGAAAAATGTCAAAGTACTTCCGGGAAATTTGAACATATCTTGAAGTTTAAAGACACATATCTATAGGCAGATTTTGTTAGTTGGAAGTGTAATTAAATTCTCAGGCCTCTTAAAGCGTTGACTATAGTGAACGTGAGAACTTGAAAGCGGTACCAACTGAAGTATTGAATGTCGTGGACCTTCAATACTTCAATTGCAAAATTTCTAGGATCTTCACCGAAATACGAAATTTTTTATCTGGTAAACAAAGAAGCATGAGACAGCTTCGGTTCAAATCTTAACTCACTCACTAGAGATCCTGTTTTCCACCATTTCTGAAAGGGTTTGGAAAAAAGCCAGGGTCCAGGATAAGTAAACCCCCTTCACTGAATCCCACGACTCTCAGAGCTACCCTCCATCAAATACTGATTTAGAGAAAGGGGGCACATTTACCTTAAATTTACGTATACGCCTTCAAGATATGCTTCTTATGCACAGTGGCGTATCTGTCCTTATACAATCTTGCCAACCAAGCTTCTAGATTGGCACATAGTTATGTCGACATTCCCCAGAGGTGTGTGAGCTTATTCCACTCATACATGGATATCTTTATTAGGAAAATGGGACAGAGTTACATGCTTTGTCAAATAGCAACAGGAACACTCAGCGTGAAAACAGATGTCAGGTAAACAGGTAGAGAAGGGTATTAGAGGCTATGATAGGGTACGTCTGTAGTATTATGCGGGATGCTTAAGTTTGGGTCCAATACAATTCAACATGTCGCCTTGGTGCGTATTAATAGTGGCGATGAAGATTGTACTTGCAACAGAGGGCAGAGAATGTGTTATTGTTCTGACCTCGGGCTTTAGCGTTGATGTCTGTAATATGTTACGGTGACATGTGACAAACTACCCTGTTAATTGTGTACATGTAATACCTCCTTGGAAGTTTGCTTACAGGTGAGCATCTGGAATATTGTGCAAGGAAACTGTGGGGCCGCACAAGAATGCAAGCCTTTTGCTGCTTGGTTTTGTGTAAGAAAATACCTGTATTAAGGTTGCTACAAAGCACTGACGTTACGGATCCGACAGAGAGTAAAAAATGCCTTCTATATTCCTAATTAAATTAAAAGCAGATTGAATTTTAAGGTCCTTTTTCCCACAATTTACTTCAGGTACTTAACATTTCACTCTTGCTTCCAAAACCAAAGAATAAAATGTGCAACTCAATAATTTACTAAATATTTTGCATAATCTTCCAATATACAGGAAGACCAAAAGTCCTAAAAGTGGGAGAAAAGCCCTGATAAATCATTTTAACGTAAGAATCAGAAAAATTAAAAGATACAGACAATTACACACTAAATACCTCTGGAATTTTCACTTTTCAGCAAATAGTTTCACCTCGCAGACATCAAGGATTACGAGCTGTATAAAGGAGGGACATTTGAAAAATACATACGGAAATTTAGTCGGGACTCTTGAAGAAAGATGCCACTTGGGGAAGTAACATTTACTCACTGAAATATGTTGTAAGAGTGTGCACAGAATTAAACTGGCCGAAGAAAGAATCCAGGCACATGATGTTCAGAACAGTTGATGAACCTACTAATTCCATTAAGTTCAGATAATTTCTGGAGCTGCCGAGCTCCGAGGTTCGTCTCGGTATACAGTGACTGGTACCCTCTTCCTTGCTATGTGTACGTAATACATTTGACTGTCATATTAAGATTCATAATTACGGGTTTTTTTGAAAAATTTTGATTCTTACAGCAAATTTTTATCATGTTTCACATTCAGCTGCTGTATAACGACGCACGATACAGTCTCCTCTTCGTGCAATAAAACAGATCGAAAGCCGATGCACTGTTTTAAGAACACTCTGCATAAACGCCCTCCTTGACATATCGCAATGAGAAAAATCCTACCGAATTACGTCTTTATAAAGCTTCCTATCAGGTTATAGAAAATAAGGACCACTGGTATGTATTGCATTATTTATATTAATTACACATTGTAAAGCTTGTGTTCTTCTTTCCGAAGTGTACAAGTATTCTAGGCTCTATGCCTCTGTCACACACACAAACACAAACACAAACACACACACACACACACACACACACACACACACACACATACATATATATATATATATATACATATTATGAAAACCTAATGGCTTGACACTAAGGAGGGTTTTCTTTCATTCATGAAGCACGCTGCTTAGTTAAAAGAAGGTACTGTGACTTTCCTACAATTAAACTTGTTGACCTAGAAGGGTGAGAATTGATATCGTTATTATATTAGTGACATTTTTCAGAATTAATAATATGTGTATGCGCAATACGAAAGATAAAGATAATGGCACTCTAGTTGTGTATAGAGACATAATAAACTGACGTGGGTTCTCCAGTAGCTGGAAACAACTCTTTCACTCAGACCTAACCGACACAAAAATGGAAATGTATTCATTTTTCAAAACGTTATATTTTTAACAAACGAAAATAGAGTAGAGACCTAATATCCTAAGAAAACCCTACGTACTAAGGGCTGTTGTAAGATTTATTCTTTGCTTTTCTCTTACTGGCTAAAACTCGAAAGAAAATTTTTGGTCCTGTAAGTAATTTAAAATAACGACAAAGAGCAGCATTAAACACATATGACAGAAATATTTTTAATAAAGTCAAAATATCCTTCAACGTACGAAGCAAATGATGAACTTGATACATTGTCGACATTAAACAGTCTTCAAGTTATGTAGAAATCATAACGATCCAAATATAGTCAGCGTGATTCCACTTACAGATTTCTATCTATAATTTGGTGATGTCCATTCGCAGCCGTACATTTGCAGCCAGGACGTGAAGAAGGTAAGGCGTGTTTTCAAAAATGATTTACACTCGTCTAAGTATAGGTAAAAAGCAATAAAGAAATATGAAACTAAGTGTTTTCCTTAGATTTATAAATAAATGATAATATTTCGCTCACCAGTTCCTGCGGAGAGGTGTCCTAGTGGTGCTATGAGGTGAAATGAATTCATCAAAATTTAGAATTATTTCCAGAAGTGCAGATGACCGTTGGCGCAGTCGATTTAAACTGCTGGAAAAAAGGAAAAATAAATATGATTCACGTGCACGTTTGGGCAAAACTTATCCCATATCAGTGATGCACATGACAAGAAATGAGGAGATTAGTTTTGGAAATATCCTTTAATGACACAGTTTTCTGGCACAAGCTTTACGCAAATCTGCCACGCTGTTCAGATATATCAGGAAAACAACATTAGATATAAAAGAAACTGGTACACGTACTAGCCTAGTTGTTCTAATAAAATAAATTCCCAGTCTATAAGGTTCGATATCTCCTTTGACGTATTCATGACTCGTGTTATTTTTTAATTCTGACGTCATAGGGAGAAACTGGTTTAGGTGGAATAAAAAGGAGAGGTGAAAAATGCATACAAAGTGTTGACAGATAACCTAAAGTAAAGACACAACTTGGAAGAGTTAGCAGTACAAGGGACAGTGATATTAAAATTAGTATTAACCCTTTAAAGACGAAGCGTATCTGTTTTATGTAAGGACTCAGTGCGTACCGCGCTGTAAACACTCTCCACTTCGGTTATAAAAACCAATCTCTTGATGTTTTATAAGGCAAAAGTTGCTGTTTGTTCTGAGATCTGTACAAAACACATAAACGCAATGTGGGCACCACGTAGAATTTTTTAATGTTAAACCTGGTCGTATGTAAAGTTACCGCTAGGCTTTAAAAGGTTAAAAGGATAAGGTGTAAAGATGCGAAGTGGACTCAGCTGGCTCAGAGTAGTAAATTATTGGGCTGTTAGTGAATACGGTAATAAAAGTCGTGTTCCACATAAAACTGAGACTTTCTTGACTGGCTTATTCATACTACGTTACGAGTTTCATGGAATTAATTGCTGAAATAGGAATTTTCCATAGACCCAATGCTACATATTACACTATTGCAAGGAGTAGCTTGTTGCAAAATGGACTTATACATATAGTGAAATAATAGCGATTCAAACTCCGATATTGCTATAGGTTTAACGTATCCAAATTCGCTCTGAAAAGAAAACAGCAGTTCAGGGAAAGGGAATTATGGCGAGAGGCTAGAAATTGTATCGGATAGCGCACACAGGAATTTCTGTATCTGCACGGAGCTAATACGGGTATTCAATGGTCTGGATTTAATTCAAGACGCAACAAACTCTGCCATGTAGTAGAGACAATTTCAATCGATCCAATGTTAACTTCAACTATAATTCTCGCCTAAAACACAGACAATCCTCATTATGAAGTAGATGCAATTTACAGGGGATAAAAGCACGAATAATTGCTTGATACATTCTTATTATTATCCTTTTTGTACGAACAGCATCACGTACTTCTCGTTTCGGAATCCACATTTGTAATGAGCTTTTTGTACTTGAAGAAAAAGTCTATGCCTTCTTACATTTATTAGCACCACATAACCAGCCAGTTGATGTTAACACTTCCCAGTATCTGGGATCTAATAGAAATCTTAAACACTTCCGTCCTCGTAACGTGGAACGAAGACATGTCTATACCCACGCCATACTTGCGTAACATTCTGTTACACAAGTATATAAGGTATTATTATTATTATTATTATTAGTAGTAGTAGTAGTAGTAGTACAATTATTATTATACTTTCTTTTTAGTAATTAGTCGTTGATTAGCGCAGTTTGTGTAAAGAAGTCAGTTATTATAGGATTGGTAGCTACTCATTGGTGAATAAGGTAGTAATAACAAGCAATCCCATTACAGGCCTGGACAGGCCCTTATGGTTCCAGGAGGTTGAGGCTCCCAGGATTTTAGACAATCAGCGCTTGAAGGTGGTAAGGTTGTCAGCCGCGTTTACCCCCCAGGAAATATTCCCGGTATTCATTTCTCTTAGAGGCTGAGTCGACCCCAGAACCATAGTGCGACCGACAGGATTATGTCAATGAAACATTCCAGTGAACCCATCAGGAATCGAACCCGTGACCTTCCGGTTTGTAGCGCAGTGCCTCAACCAACTGCGCCACCATGGCCCCCAGTAATAACAAGAAGAAAAAATTATAATTTATTGTTACTTTATTTTTAATATCTTAGTTGTTTTGTGTTAATATAAATACAGTAATGAATATTTAAGAAACCTCCTTCACAACTGACACAAGTAGTACGGTTTGTGTACCAAATACAGCAGCCTATGTCGACTGAAGGAAAATTTTTTGCTGACACAAGGCTTTCTGCCAACTGACCCCTACACTTATGGATCGACACCCAAACCTTATTACTGACTACTGACAGGCATCTGACTCCACTGACACATACAGGATTTTAAGTGATTCTTCAAGCATGAAGGATACGAGCTGATAGCCGTAAGCAGATGAATTGTAGGAAGTGCAGGAAAAAACAAACTTTTTTCACGCTTTCGAATAACTGCTAAAAATTAAGCAAAAAGGAGAAGCAAACATATGCTTATGACGTCTTTCTCACTGCCTCAACTAAAAAAAATAGCATTTAGATTAAATTAATTTTACGAAACTGGCTGATATGTGTTACATTATTTAGTCATCGTAAATAAATTTCGAATCAACGTTTATTAATTTTTGAAAGGTATTCAACACATAAGTAAATGATTTAAGAGAAACAACATGTCTAACAGGCAAAATCCTGTGCGTACCACTAGGCGTGCTTCTGGGGAATGGCTGCTGCAGAAAGGAATAATCTTCGATACTGCTGTTCCACGAACCGATGATGCAATAAATAAATTGTGTATGAATTATATAAGCAGGGCACTAGCAGAGGCGAGGGGCAGAATTCTTCTGTACATACACGTATCCAGTGGGTACCACGGGATACGTGGCTGGAGGGTGAAAATGAAGGCTTGTCAATAGTGACGAGTTACGGTTTTATAGAAGGGGTCTACGGCGTAGAAAAATTTTCGCTTGTATAAAAATAACAATAGCTATAATAAAAATAAAAACAACAAAAATATAGCTTGTAGCAGGTTCCTTCTTGTGAAGTTGGTAGTCGATCAGTTTGTCTACAAATTTCCCTCCTTATACAGAAACCGAAAGTTCATTTTCACTTTTGCTAAATCTGGCATTGGCTTTATCCTGAGCCAGCTTAATCTTGTAAATCTCTCATACCCGTCCCGTCCCGTCCTCTTTACGATAAATGTACACTCAAATCCGTCTCGCTGCCCCAAGACGACTCTTCCTTCGTACCTCGCGACTAAAATGTTGTTACATTTTTTGTTCTACAGGCTATATCCCAGCTTTTGTTCAATCTCGCACGTTATTTTTATAGAATTAATAATAATTTGGCTAATAATAGTAAACTTGGCAGAAATATGAACAAAGTTTCTGTAATTGCTTCTTTAAAGCACCCAATCTACACTGTGAATTTCGATTAGACTTTCACCCTTACCTTATACGCGTTTTGCCTTCCTAAATCTCGTCTGAGTGCACTGCCAAGTTCACACTTTTAAATTCTGGAAAATTTACATACACAAATGTGTACAGCTACATATCCAGGTTGTCTCGACATTTCCACCTTCTCTGTGCACTTGGGTAGTGTTAAACACGGCCTGATTTGGCTTACTTCTCTCTACCCATTCATATATACAATTCTCCGCCATGAAACTGCATATTCTCTTTCACACATTTCCTTGTATTATAACTTTGCACATATATTTAACAGTGCAGGAGGCTGGTTTTGGTTATAGTGGGTGGAGAAAGATGAGAAGATTTACCCCAGTGTCGTCTTCTTCCATCCTCATTCTGTCTCTTTGTCTAGGATTCGTCGTACAAGAGCCTATTAATGCACGGTGTACCTCCATTGTTCTATGGCGATAGTCAGATCCAGTTGTTGTGAAGTTGCCTGCAAACCGCCACACCAAAACTACCCGTATCACAGAAAATCGTAACATTAATAAAACTTTAAAATAAAGGAAACATTTTAAAATTATTGTATATTGTGTTCACTCCTTCTTTTACTTATTTTTCTGACCTTATATATTATTCTCTTTATTTTCTGCTTCTTGGAAGAGAAAGGAATGCTAAGAGACCGCTGGTATAGCGAAGGGGTCGGAAGTCTTAATGGGGCACCAGCAGATATAGTTACTAGGCGCTGGGGCTTTGTTCTTTCAAAGCGAATTCTGACGTGCTAAAATTTTAACCGTGTCCTCAGAACCATGAAGGAATAATTTGCATTAGACATTTTCGTTCTAAAAGGAAGTTGTATTGTTAGTATAGAAAGTAAATGGTGGGGGAGACAAACTCCAAATGTCCTTGTGTCTTCATTCTTCGTTTTGTAGGCCTATTGGCGACGTAAGGAAACCAGTCAATGGGATGCGGAATTCCAGTCGCGGAATGGTCTTCGTGTTATTCAGTTCATTTCTTTATTTAAAACTTCGTTCAGACGATTATTTACACTCCGCTCACAACGGAGGTCTGGGTTCGATTCCACGTCAGTCCACGTGTACAAAACAGCACTGGGACAAATTTTATTTCCAGCACTTCATTTTACCCTGCCAACACCATTCCACTATTACAGCACACTCACATGTGATCTACTACGGACACAATAGGAACTTAAACACATCCCCTCTTGTCAAATTTTAGTTTAAGCATAAAAAACAAAATTATTAAATTCACTTTTAAATTTAAAAGAAATATTTTTACTATTTTTAATTATAATTTAGAGCGGATTAAATTCGTGGCCTTCCCATTTATAATTTTTTGTCTTTCGTCGTTCATCTAAAATCCTAAACACTAAAACAAAATAATATGTACTTGTAACTGTTGTTTTTATTGACTTACTGCTTGGGCTCCCGTCTCAAATGATAAACCTCGAAACTGTATTTCTAATAACACGGTGCAATATGCCTGTAACAGAGGACGTGATAAGAGAATGGAGAGATTTGGACCTCGAAAAGCGTTGTAGTTTGTGCTCTTAGCCAAATACCAAAAGGATAATGAAATACAGGATGATTAGATAGACGTAACATGTAACATGTATGGATTAAGATGCTTAAGGCGCAGCAGCTTTGCCAAGAAAAAAGAAATTACCAGTAGATGAAAGGATGACATTAAATGGGGTCTTACAGACATAAGTCGCTAGGGTCTAAAGTTGATTCAGAGACTACAGACAGGCAGCAGCACTTGTGAACACAGTAATAAGCTACATTTCTATAGATTAAAGAGAATTTACTTTTTGAGCGACTAAATGATGAAGGTTTCCTCTCACTCGAAATAGATGACTTTTAAAACTCGCACATATTCTCGTACTGATTCTTATTTACAGCAATATCGTTTTATTAGTAGCTCTATATTTCTTTTATCACCCCAACATTACTATTTAAAAACTACAGAAGTTATTTACCTTTAACTCATAAGACAGCTGGAACCTGTTCTCACTGATCTCATCTAACAGCAAGTAAAATTACCGTCTTTCTTGAATGTTGTATGGCATGCATCAAGTCCATAACATGGAAAGAGTTAACAAGAAAATCTGAACTTGTAGTTTTCCTTACCGTGTACGTATGAATCAACTATATATTGTGACTCCCCTGAGGATGATGTGATATACATCGAAACATGCCAGGACTCATTGTTATATGACTCATTCTGTATAGTATACATAATTTCTTAGAGTACGAGTAGGTAGAACAATATATATAAGAAAATCTGTCTACTGACTAAGCCAGAGATAAGTGTAGGATGCACGGAGTGAAGGTTCTATCTCTCTAGACGTTGCGACTACACGAATTTTCCATGACCTTGCGGGCGCTGCATCCTGTAGAAAGAAATCTAGGCAGAGGGCGTGACAAAAATCAAGGGGCCAAAAATACGTATCATTTTCCTCAAAACTTCCAACCGATAGCCAGCCCATTTACTAAGATACGCGGCTCATTAAATGGCATGAAAACCATTTTATATGTATAAGGGGGAGCAGGCCGTAGGAACAAATTTCCATTGGAATCCAGATTTATCCTCAACCTCTTGTCACCAAACCAACCTCAGTGCATGACGCAACGTCAGACTTCCTTTTCCGATTCTCAGGTTCCTCCTTCTATCTCCCACTTTCCTTCTTTTTCTTTCCCTATCCTGGAACTTGAGCTAATGACTTCCAGAAGCAGTAAAACTTGAAGACAACAGTGGCGCTTCTAGTGGCTAAGGATGCGGAAGCAGAAGGGTGATATATATATATGAAGGTAGAGAGACGTGTTCAGCCACAAACGCCCACAAAATCGCAAGGGAGGCGGAAGATGGTAGCTTTCGACGACGATTTCTTTTATCTTCATTCAAATGTGATACTTCGAACGTAAGTACCATGTGAAACGACGGTGTATTTTCACTAGGAATATAACGTGTGGAGAGTTTAATATGAAGGGTTAATATTTATTGGAAATCCACGCATAATTGCCGCCTTCATGGTAGCCTACCTAACCAGCCAATCAAGTATTAACTTTTTATTTAACCCTGTGACTAAACAGCCAAGCGCTTAACACAGTGCATTATTAACTAACTGCCAAAGCAACTAAATAACGAAACAGTTACCTACAAATTAACCAACTAAGCATCTAAATATCCAAAAAACCAATCAAATAACTAATTAATCAAACAATCATTCAAACAATAATCTAGTCCATTAATTACACAATTAAGCAACCACAGAAATAATCATTTACGTAACTACGTATTGCATTTTTTCTTCCTGCGGCGATTGTTTAACCTTTTAAAGCCTAGCGGTAACTTTACATACCACCAGGTTTAACATTAAAAAATTCTACGTGGTGCCCACATTGCGTTTATGTGTTTTGTACGGATCTCAGAACAAACAGCGACTTTTGCCTTATAAAACATTAAGAGACTGGTTTTTATAACCGAAGTGGAGAGTGTTTACAGCGCGGTACGCACTGAGTCCTTATATAAAACAGATACGCTTCATCTTTAAAGCGCTAACGGACCAAACAAAGTCCTGTGTATTCGGAAGTACAGACGCCCTGCGCATTTACACATTCACAAAATTCATCTTTGGATCCTATCTCGAGCAACAAGCAGGCTTCCCGTGTTTAGGTCTATGCCTATTTAATAATGCAAATATTGATGATTTATGGCTGTTATTTAAACGATGATGAATGTACGACTTACTCATATGCATACTCAGCATGTGGACTTATAAAATGCCTGTACAATACATCTTCTGACGTTTGATGGTGGTGGATCAATCATTGCATTGTACTTGCAACACGATGCATGCAACGAAATGTCACTAAGGGAACATTTCTCTAATGACAATTGCTACTTTCCAGCTCACGCTCCTGCACTCTTACTCTCCCCTATTTCTTCTTTATGCAGATACACAAGTGTGGGGTCTGCTTCTACATCCCCAGCATCACTACTCATCTCTGACAAACCTTCATATATTTATATGCTTCGATACTTTCAAACGTTCAGTTAAGTATAGTTTATACATCTTAAGTGAAAAGGCTATGAAATTTAACAATCAATAAAAAGCTGTTATTTAATGCTGCAGCCATTCGGTCTGCAGATTTTTTGTTAAAAAATTAAGAGATATGTGCATACGATGGATTACAGGTGTTCACAGAAACAAGGGACTTTTTAATTTTGATTCAACAACTAACGAAACAACTAACTCACCTAATGAAGCAGAGTTATATTGAAAATTTAATTGTTTCTCGTCTAGTTAAGAAGTTTCCCTCACTTTACGGAAACTAACGGTTCATTATCTTGTTTATAAGAAACCCCACTTGTCCTCATCCTGACGAAGATTAAATCAGTCCATGCCAGTGCAGTCTCTTTCTTTGCATCCACTTAAATATTACTGTCCCACCTACGCCTTATTCTCAAAAGGTTTCTCAGTTCCTTCTAGTTTCCTCACCACGCTCCTCTTTGTCTTTTCTCTCGCATATATGCTCCACGCTCCACCCCTCTCACCCTCCTTATTTTAATTATCCTAATAGACTAATATCCGAAGCAGAGTACAATTGATGAAGCTCCTTATGATGTATGTCTTTCTATCTACTTGTTAGGCTCAAATATTTTCCTCGGGGTCACCCCCTCGAAATACGTTACATATTTTAACATTGCTAATTCCGTGCATTGTTCTGTTATCAGTCACTGTATTAAGTACCAACTAAATGCACTGTATTAAATTTATTATTATATCATTTCACATTACCCCTTTGTTGGTTGTTGCCCCCTTCTGTGATGTGTATATATATTTAGGTGTTATTTGGTCATCTTGCAGATTTTGTTAAAAAAATTGCCGCGTTATTCCTGAGCAGTTTCTCTTTGGTGTTTTTGTAGTTGTTGATTTCTCTTGCTTGTTGAGCACTGATCATTTTAACATTGCTAATTCCGTGCATTGTTCTGTCATCAATCACTGTATCAAGTACCAGCTAAATGCACTGTATTACATTTATTATTACTTCGTTTCACATTACCCTGTTGTCGGTTGTTGTTTTTGCAATGAAATAATAATAAATTTCACAGAGTGCATTTAGTTGGTACTTAATACAGAGATACGTTAGATACTTTTTCCCTTAAAATGAGAATTTATTTGAGGCCATTTACTTTATTTAAACCGACAAGAAACTACTCTTTGTAGGGAGACGTCACTTCAAACCTAGGAGACGTATTCTGATGCAATCGTACTGTTGTGCCCGCACAGTGCTCAGCGAAGAAGTATATTAAATTAATATTGTAATTTTAAGCTAATAATAATTCACTTTTTGATCAAGGCGCTCCTTACTGGCATTTATTTCTGTTACATTTTTCTTCATTTATTCACTAAAAC
Source organism: Coptotermes formosanus (assembly GCA_013340265.1). NCBI lineage: Eukaryota > Metazoa > Arthropoda > Insecta > Blattodea > Rhinotermitidae > Coptotermes > Coptotermes formosanus. The sequence continues at coordinate 5,305,541 of BLKM01001294.1, read as the reverse complement.
CCATTAAGTGTGTAGTAAAATTAGTGGAACTCCCCATTATATGTTTCGTTCCTCCAGTCGCTTCAGCTTTCTAAGTTCCCCCTAATGTCCGGCAAAACCTTTACTCAGATCTTAAATTCGTTTGTACTTTAAACACTTTAAAAAGATTTTAATAATTCAAATGAATTATCACGCAGTTATATTCTCTAAACTTCAAAGGCATTTGGTCTGTGATTTTCCTCATTTACCGCAAGAAATTCCTGGGATATTTTCTTAACGGTACATCACGATCGCTTTCTGCCACATCCTTCCAAATCCTCAACAGTCAAAGCGGCAGCGGTCATTACAACCTGCGTTAATTAGAACACATTGTTACACTGAAGGACTTATGCATATAAACACCTGTACAAAACTTGTCTAACGTACACGCCTTCCTTATTCTGAAACTCAAAAGATTGCTTGATTTTCCTTATCAGGCAAGAGCAGTGACTATTCATTGTCTAAAACCCGGTATAGAACTGCCCTACCTTAGCCCACGCAGTCATCTATTTATTTGCTTACAAGATGTAGAAGCAGGAGTAACGAAAACAGAACCTGAATTTCACAGCTTACATTCATGTGGTGCTGATGTGGAGAGGGTATGAAGTTTAGTGTCCACATCATCTTAATGGCCTGGTGCGTAGGTAAAAGGATTACTCATTTAAACGAGCCATTTTTCAACCGAATTTCTTCAAAAGATACTTGGTGTATTCCAGCAGATTCCCTGTCCGAAAACACATCCGCCCAAAGCGACATACGTATACTGTTTTAGTCCTCACATTTCTGTTCATTCTCATTGCTTATTTGAAATATCATTTCATTGTTAACTTCCGCCTACAACACCAGGCCCTCTGGACCTTGAAGGTTTCCACTACAGCGGCAGGCACCCTGTTCCATTCGCTTTCTTAACAGCACTGCACTTGTTCTCTTCGAATCACATTTTAGTTACAAATTTAAGAAAGTTTATGTTCTTAGTGAAAAAACCAGCATTTTTTATGGTAAAGGTAACTTTTACGTAAAGATACGTTTAACACTTCCAACCCCACAAAACATTCATAGCAGGGTAAAAAACAGTGAGAATTTTCGTCACGTTCAGGAATCCAGAAAAGAAAGCCCAATCAATATGACAACGGACGTAAGGTTAAATGCGATTTGGCACCCCTACTTAAAGCTGTAGAAGTGTTGGTGCGATAAAGATTCACGTCACAGTAACCACTGCATTAGAAAGAGGGAAAGGTCAGAGTCAAGTTCCGGCCGTCTTTATCTTTCATCTGCAGGTTGTTTTGAAACCAGTGATACGTCTACGTACAGGCACACGTACACATATAGCCTGTATTTCTCGAAAGATTCAAACCTGATTTCGTACAGAATTTAGGCTTTTGGGATAACAATGGAGTAATTTCAAATTAGTCAAAATTTCTAACCAAACATACCGTCTCCTTTTTTTAGTACTGTTATGCTTGACGACTGAGCCATTCTGTTAAAAGCATTCAAGCAATGACAAAGACCTAGTTAAGGGAGTGTGTCTCATCCGGCTTACTTTGATAATTTAAATTCAAATAAATTTCTAAAGTCACAGCTTAGAAAGTGTGGCAATAACAGTGAGATTTTGCCCAAAACACAGTCTCAACAGATTTAAGCTAAGCAGGCCACTAGAATGATTTCCTGAAACACTGGAAGTAGGCGACGGTTTTACAGCTACACGCGTTAGAACGACGATAATGAAATGTTGTAATGGGTGTTGACAGTGTCAGCCATGGCCCACTGTGTGGCAGCTCGCCCTAATTTGTCTGAAGGTGCCGAAGAAAATTCAGAATTTCAATCAGGATAGTTAGTTTCTTAACCGAGATCAAGCCCGGTTCTTCCAGAATGGAAATTAATACTGACCACCATACTATGAAAAATGTAAAAGCGTTATTTGTAAAGATTTGTTACCTATTCTGTAAGACTTGTATTGTATTCGATGACGTATCACCATATAAAGTTCTACGCAAGGAATATCTTTCCTTCTGTCGCATTTCTGTTGCTAGCCTTCGCAAATTTGCAAGAAAATTTAACTTCAGTAAGCAGCGACGTCTTGCCTCACCGTATCCTCCTACAGGGGAGTTGTAACACCCTCTACAGTGTAGTGAGTTAGGGGCTGCTCCGGCAGAAATCCCAATGGAGATGGAAGGCTGATGGCATAGCGTTCCATTACTAATTCCACATGCAAATGAAGGAAAGTGCTAAGGAAAATATATAACAGCAGCAGCTAGAGCAATAATGCTTTATAGTTAGTATAGTCCCTACTAAAGGGGTTTCTATCTCTCTGTCTTCCTCTATCACACAATTTTCTCACCCCTGCTTACGTATACATCGCTCTTTCATCCTAGTTATAAGCCAATAGCCTTTGGTGTTGCGTCACCATCAACCAATCACGCACATACAGAATTGTCGATCTCTGTCTTTCTCATGCCAATGTTAGATGACGACTGGTTTTCGCAAGCAACCACACCAACATGCCACACATACATAAAAGCAGATTCCCCTTTCGCAAAAGCAAAGATACGTCAACCTATATTGCGGACTTCCCGTCTCTATCTTTCTTATATCCTTCGGATCTCTCCTTCCATGAAATCAGCCCACCTCTATCACACCAGTTTTCCATCACCCTCCCCTACCCATCCCTCAAACCAAACTCAAAATCCCTCTTCCTCCTTTCACCATCCCCCACCACCCTCCTTGTGCTGGTACGTTTCATCTGTGATGTCGCTAGGTTTGCCATTCAACCCTTCAGTGCCAAAATATTAATCCATAGATCTCTCTAAAGTCTGTCTCCCTCTTTCGTCCCGTTTCTCTGCTGGCCTGGCCTAAGGCTGGTCGCACACAATGTGGTACATGTCACTATGATATTGTACTGCTGTAAAGGCTTCTGAAAGAACTGTCTTTGGCAATGAAATTATTTGGAAAATAAAAAAACACGTACTACCTATCTCAGAGATTGGCCATGTAGCACGCATTAGAAGGAAAGAATGGATTCGGGATTTTGATGTGAAAACCTGAAAAAAGGTCTTATACAAGGCCTAGGCCTGAGTGGAATATTATTGAGAGTGGCGGTAAATAATAATAATAATAATAATAATGTAGCTGCCATGGAGTTGGGCCACTTTTTGACCAGTTCCGGTCTCACGTACCCAGAAGTCTCTTCTTTGGTCTTCCCCGGGTCCGCTGCCTTTTGGAGTGCAGTTTTTCAGTATCCTGGGCAATCTCTTACGGGGCGTTCTGTTTATATGCTGTATCCAATTTATCTTGTATTTCTGTATTTTGTCCAACACTGGGGTTATATTTAATTCCTTTGCAAATTCTGTATTTGTCTTATGACCTGTCCCAGTGTATCCTGCTGTTCTTCTCACGTGTTTTATCTCTGCTGCTGTTATTCTTCTTGCGTCTCTTGCTTTGATGGTTCAGGTTTAACTACCGGCGCGGTAAACAGAGACAGGAAATTTCTGTTCAGATTTCGCGGGTGATAAAGGAGGTTGGCGATGTAACGGGGAATGACTGCAAGTATGTATACGCATATATATATAATTTTGACGCTGTAAAGAGAATGAATATTGTCCATAGAACACACTTTAATAATAACAATAGCAATAATAATAAGCTATAAGAAATGTGGTGATTTAAAAGTGAAGGATGTTCCTGCAAACAAAAGCGAAGTTCGCCATATAACCTGCGACTAAGGCACAGAGGGAAAGCAGAGGTACAGCTCTACTCTGTCCTAATGTCGGCGCTACATGGGGGGGGGGGGGGGGTGGACAACGCCACGCCCCTCAGCTTTACCCCTGAACTTTGTTCCTGTAGATTCACGAATTCTTACGGGGGATGGAGGTATAGCTCTACTTATTCTTAACTTGACATTAGAAGGAAGTGACTGGTCAGCTTCATTTGACGACATCTTTGCCCCTCACACCCCCTGAATAAGGGTCTGGGTGGTCCCAAGACCAGGTGTGGGGTCTTAGGAGTAAAGAAATATCCCTTCCTCTTTTCAGAAATCGAACCACTATTCTTCGCTTGTCCAGACCGTCATCTATATAAATAACGACTACGCTGTTACAGTGTAAAACTTAAAATGTAAACTTTTCTTTAAGAAACTTGTTTAAAGGGTTGTTTCTAGGAGTAGCAAATATGTTACCCCTTGTGGTCAGACTAACACATGGCATGTTGCATCCGTCAAGTGACTACAAATTTCGGTGAGCTTCCTGTCGGAGCTATTCATATTGCCTTTTCTACTCTTAACACATTAACTGTTATCGCAGAATAATACAATCATTTTATAGATAAAAAAACGCAGCAACATTCTGACCTCAAGAGTATACGCGGACTGCACTTAGGCACTTCCTTCGAAACACATTTCGGTCAAAATTTTAATTTCAATCTTAATGTCCTAAACAGAGGTTCCTTAGAACTCCTTTGCATAGAGTTTTAAAGGAATGGTTGAAATAACAACAGAGCAAAGTATAATGTAATAAATATTTTTTATAGAATTTTAGCCTAACCCATGAAAAGAAGACGGCAAGGAGATCGGAATATGTTGGGTGTAAATGTAAACATCAGCTAAACTGATCTTGTAATTACACGAAGGTGTAACAAAAATAAACTTTAATTCTTCTCTTGAATTCCGTCTTACCTTATGACTTTGCATATTCCATTCACCCATCCCAAAACAAATAAGACGATTCTTAGAATAACGTCTTCAATTTGATATAAGTAAAGTGCTACACTTGGAGCACCGGTTCGTATTGTGATGAAATTTGGACACTTCGGAAAGTAGATCAGAACTGCCTGGAAAGTTTTGACCTGTTGTCCTGGAGAAGGATGAATATCAGTTAGATCGACCGTGTGAGAAACGAAGAAATTCAAAGAGTAGAGGAGGAGAGACGTATCCTACAAAAAATAAAGATAAGGAAGGCTAACTGAATTGGTAAAATCTTGCATGGAAACTGCCTTCTAAAACGCGTTATTGAAGGAAATGTAGAATTAAGGATATAAGTAATGGAAAGACGAGGAAGAAGGGGTAAGAAGGTCCTGGATGTCTTGAGGAAAACAGGGGATATTGGAAATTGAAAGAGGAAGCACTAGATTGCACTCTGTGGAGAGCTCGCATTGGAAGAGTTTATGCACCTGTCGTGAGACAGACAACAGAATGAATGACGTCTAGCCACTCATCTTAAAAAAATGGTACGTATATTGAGAAAATTATGTTTTATACATGAGTGTGTATGTACATGAGAAAACGTCATGGAATAAAGTTTATTTCAATTAATGCATTTTCCTCATTGTTACATAGAAGACGGAAGAGTAACACGATTTGCAAATATTATAATAGAGATTACAGAAAAGATTATGAGATGGAACGGACACATAACACACAAGGAAGTGTTGGGAAATGCATAAAAGCGAGCTCAAAAAGTCTAAAAATGTGAGTATGCTTGGGAGACACGAGGCCAGCGGCAGAAGCAATTTTAAACCAGATTTCACGTTAAGCTGTTAAAGCAAGACATTGGACTGATTCCAAATAAAGCAGGATATTTACATTTGCAGGCTGTCATGAGTGCAACAAGGAATATTCGGACTCACAAAGTGCTAGGAATTCTGTGAATGTGTGAGAGTGTATCAGTCACGGAATAACCGGTACTCTGTCTATTGTAACGCACACTGTACTTATGACGTCCTGCCGATTGCTTTAACCTCGCTAAGAACACATATGTTTGTCTATGTAAAACAGGTTGACATCTGACTAATTCCAGTTCTTCTTTATGTAATTAACCCGATATATGGGAGCAGAGACTCCACACCTAGGCAAGACAAAGACTTAGGAATGTGAATATGAAATAAGAGTACTCTCCACAAAAAGGTTCAGACAGCGTATTAACATGCAGGTGCATAAGAAATAAATACTTAAAAAATTTGGATATTTGTGTCTTGTAGCATCAAGAGGACTAAGTGGCCACTCCTAAGGGTTCCACGAGAACATTCAGCATCTGACCTCCATAACACAGGACCGTCTCACCCATTTATGACGGAGGAAGGACCATGCCGTGACAACAAACACAGCAATTAACATGGAATAAAATGTTCATATATTGACAAGAACTGAACTTGCTTTCCGTCCACCTACAAGTAAGACATCCATTGAAGCTTGTGTTTCCTCGCTTTTGTACTGAAACATCCGAAATAAATGTCACATAACGTCCTAGAAATAATTCTCTACGTAAGTTATTCATATAACCTGATTGTAGCATATTTACTTTGTGTTACGCAGCCCATTGTAAGAGTACATAAGAGTGCTGGCTGCTAGGCACATCCTATGCTACTGCACCTCATCGCCAGTACTTTCCTGCTCGTGAAGGCGAGAATTTGTGTGGACTCATGGCTTTGTGGAGAACACAGACGGAAGTTGACATGAAGAGAAGACGCAAGGTATGTTCTCCTTCTCTTTCTTCTTCTTCTTCTTCTTCTTCTTCATCTGCTCCTTCGTTTTGTTTTTCTCCTTCTCATCTAGCCCGTCTCTGTTCCACCATTCTCCTGTTTACTTTTCTTCTCCCTTCTTATTAATTTCTTTTGTCTTACATTTTCTCTGTTCCTCTTTCACATTCCTCACAGTTCTGCATTTATTTACGCTATTCCTCTCTTCCACTCCATTTGTGTACTCATATTCCTTGAGTTATTCCTCTTAATCCTGTGTTAGCCCCCTCAAATTCCTGACCCGCACACTGCACGCTTATGTTCTAACACTTAACTGTTAACGGATAATGACGTATATACTGCAATGGTGCTTATACTGTGGGTGTGCAGTAACGCTTCGTCTGAGCGTGCTTTTTGGGGGTTACGTCGGACTTCACGCACGTTCCATCACATCCAAACAGCTACTGATTTTAATTTACGCGTCCTGTCTTGTATATAATCGGAATGTGTCTTATACCTTAACATCAAGTTAAAAAGTTCTCATAGGACAGTCTCGAGACTAAGTCACAATGTAAACGTCTTTATTCATGTGGTGAAGGAAGTGCCATGTAACATCAGAGGGCTTAGCAAGGGCAATGTGCTCTTAATTATTGCGCGTGATGGAAAGTACACCTGTTTATAATATTTAGAATGTTTCGCGATGAGTTCATAGGATTGATCTGCAATAAACCAGAATTATTCCTTTAATGTGGCTTGTTCAAAAAGTTTACAGTCTTCAGGGATATGACTGTGTATTGATTGGTTATTTTTTACCAACACTTCCAATCAGCTTGCAGCCTTCATGTTTAGAATATTCTTCCTTTTCTTGTACTGCCCTGAAGATGGAAGCAGCATGAACCTCCGAAATGATGTCAATAAACGAACAATCGGTACAGCGTCATATCTAAGAAGGCAATTAATTTTATAGTTTGTGTTTTACGCCGTTATTGAATCATTGGCAAGAGCATGACAAGGCATTAGACTTTCTACCTACCCACATGTCCGCACCCAGCAATAAAGTAACTGCATTCGTGTAGAGAAAACCTTGTTTGGTTATGTCAAAGGCAAATAAATCTGCATCAGATTCCAGTTCCTTAACCAAAAAAGTGTCAAAAAAGTATATTACGTGAGCTTAATTGTATTAATTACCGCACCTCTGCCAGATTCTTGTCCATTGCTTATGTCTGGGCAACTGGGCACCGGCTTCTTTCACGCGACGCCTGAAATTATGTTACGGCTTGGCGCAAAGGAATTTATTTACAATGTGGACAAAAATTTCTGAACAGAATGTTCAGAGCCTAAAATTTAGTCCTCTAAAGCTACTGCTGTCTTATTGTTGCTTTATTTAATTTTGTGAATAACATTATTTGAATAATTCCATTTTTGGAATATGATTTAAACATTTCGTGTCGTCACCAAATTCGCTCGTCTTTTGCACATAGATTTTAGGTTCTTTTTACCTACTGTCGTGTTCAACTTCATATCCTTAGTTCCAGTGCCTCACTAATTACAATTAACGTGCTGAAATCGAAAGCATTTGTATCTTATTATCCTATTTTCTATCTAGTTCTACTACTGTGCAACCATAATGTATCAATATTATTCTCCCTGAAGATGGCCCAGCAGTGCCGAAACATGTAGGAGACGTTTAAGAATAAAATTATATATATTTTTTGGTGCGTTAGTCGGTGTTATTATTTCGTGTTGTTTTATCTTCATTTAACACTATAAATTATCGAACAGGGAATATTTTCCCGAAAGCAATTTTGCTGTTGACTTCCAACGGAAGCTAATGACCCAACCCAAACGCATATTTTGAAATATTTTTGTGTCACCACAAAGTATTTAGGTCAAAGCAGAATAATAAGGTGTAGTGGTTACGGAGGTCAAATGAGACAGATGGCGAGGAAATTGGTAGCGGCAAATTTCGCGGTAAGGGCATAGGATGAAAGAATATCTCTAATCAAAGACTAAAGTGTCCCTGTCCACGCCATGAAGGCACACGGAGGGTGCAGAGGTATAGTTCCACTCATCCTTAAGTTCGGCACCCTACAAATCGGTGCTTAACTTCACGACCCCGTTGTTTTACTCTCTGGATTAAAATAAACCTCTTGTTCGTTAGGATGGGTGGGCCCCAGAGCCACTACGGACGTTTTGGAGGAGCGACAAATTTCTTGCTTCTGTTGGGATGATTTATCTTTAATGTTTGAGGAAAACCAAGAAAAATGAAGAACAAGACAGCTGGTACTTCAGCTGGGATTCTGAAGGGTATATCCAGGATGAATGTGAGACTTGTTTTCCCACCGCTAAATTCGTGTTCACACAATTTAGCGATCCCTTTCGTGAAACCCTTCAGTTAGTACCGCCAGATGACTGAAGATGGCCGAATCTTAAATCCTTATATATCATCCATAACCACCTTTATATCATACGTATATATAATCTACACAGCTTGAACAATATTTTTAAATACATAAGAACAACTCACCCAGTCTCTATCCCCTTCTCCGTCTGCTTCGTTTTAACTTCCGAATTAAAAAGTGGTCTTTTTATGGCTTTCGTGGTAATTCTAATCGAAGACTGATAAAAATTAAAGTATGTAGTAGAAACTAATTGGCAAATACATACTCAACTTAAGGATGTGTGCTTGCCAGTTCTTCTATTGTTCCTCTGTAAGTCATCAGAGGTTACAGGAAGTTAATAAGTCATGCCTGATATGAAATTTTTGAAGAAAGTAGAAAACAGCAGAAAAACTTGATTGCTGGAATATGGGAAGAATACTACAGTCAGTAGATACAGGTGCATGAGTTCCGGAAAACTGATTAAAGAGACGATAAAAACAGAGGTTTAGGCGCGGCCAATGTCGACGTCTCTTTATAGGAAAAGAGATCACTGAGCTCCTGAAGTGTTTCTTTTTCGAAATGTCTGAAGCTTTGGCCAGCTCACCGCAGCAAAATACGCTAAACACACGAAGCCAAACACAGACAGCCCTGAAAATTTCAAGTGCTACATAAAAGTAAGTTTGTGTGAAGAATAGCAAAACTGTTCTTCCTCAAATTAAGTCCACTACACACTTTGTACTTACATGAAAGAAGTTGAGAGCATAAAGGGGAAAGTCCTACCAGTGTGTCGTTCTGTCCGTCTGTATACTTAATTTCCTAGATTATATTAAAATTATGAGACTAACTTATTTTTCCCACCTTGAGGGCCAACTGTATTTATTAGTGGGCGCATGTAGCATGAATCAGAGTTATGAGGAAGGCGTAAAAGTATTTGTTATAAGCTCACGAGGACAAAGAGATCTAGGGAGACCTAGGGCTTGAGGAATACATAAACTTACAAAGAGTCTGCAGGAAGTGATACATCGGAATGTGACCTTGGTTTAACTGGCTTAGGATGTAACAGAGAGGCGAAATCTTGCAAACGTGAGAAAGAAATTTCCAGTTTCATAAAATCGGCGATTTTTTGAACACATGTGTGACCGGCAGCTTCAAAGAAAGGGCTCTGCCCCATGTTGTTAATTAGTTGGTTAACTTCTCAGTGATGTCGTCAGTGAGTCACGAATCTGGGAGCCTAACACCCGCTATTGACAAAAGAAGACTAATTCAGGTAGAGCCTTCATCATGATTTTACGCTTCAAATGGCCCTTCTAGTCATTACAGAAGATTGAAACGTGTTCAATAAGCGAAGTACCCTAAACTAAAAAATTAAATACGAAGTCATCATAACGTTGACGGAAGCTTTTATATTTCACGGTATCGTCGTTATTTTGCAGCATAATCCCGCAACAATTTAACGGAATTTTTCCACAATAGCACGACATTAAAGTTTCCGCCGCCGTAGAAATCGAAGTGTATTATGCGCAACCACTCACGAACAGCCATTACCACTTCCACATTGTTGTGCAAACGGTGACTTCCAAGGTGTTGCTTTAGTGGCTCGAACAATCTGTTGCATCTCACATGTGTCACGTCCTACCCCCTCAGAAAAAAGGCTAACACAAAAGTTACAGGTTGGGGAATTTACCTGTTGAACGCCTCTCTTGCGCATCCTGATAGCCCCTATACAATAATATACGTTTCCTCTTATAAGTGTCACTTCTGGTGTTTTTCTAAAGTTCATTTTTTATTATCATTATAATATGGAATAAAATTTATTCAACATATTTGGAACACAAAATTCCTCACTTTTCACGTAGATTACATGAACACTACAGAAAGCCGTATAAATAGTATATATGCCCCTTCTTTTGCGTGCGTCAAGCCCTCTTTCACTTTCCCTGCTGTCGTCCCTTTTCTCTCTAAAATTCTGTCTCTCTCACTTCGAGTCGAGTCATTTCATTTGCATCGATAATTTTAAAGGAACTTTGAATGGCGACATGCTAATGTGAATACGCTACGCGAAGCCTAGCAACGCAGGGCTTTGATGAATACCGATAAATCAGATCGTTATGTAGAAAGGGTGAGACAGGGAATGGAAAGAGAAGAAACTGTGGTGGAAACAGATGAAGCCAGGGTACACAGTCACTAAGGGATGCTGTTTTGTATGTTTATGCATATCTATATAGGAAACATTTCGAAGAAGTGTTTATGGATGGATTGAGAGTATGCAGCTAAGCTAATATATGAACCCATTTATAAAGATTTATGTTTATTTCTTTTTCGACTGAAGAAATGTTTTACTTTCTCAATTAGGGTTATGATTAGAAGTTATTGGAAGGGGTTTCGGAATGGGAATTGGAATTTTTTATATCTTCGCAGGATTTATATACAGACAAGGAAAGGCTGTGCTTTAAAGTAACGAATTTCTGGTTTTTAAAATCCTGTATTTCCATCACTCAGTCGAGCAGATACTTTCTTGAGAATATGACACTCACCCTGTCAAAATACTTCGCTCTTTTTATGTAACCCTTTATTACTCTTTTTACAGGGGTCTGTCAATATACTCCATCTTCAGTCAAATACGTCTAGTCAGAAATTCAGTCATTATTTTTCTAAAATTAATGTTCATATTATCGTCCCTTATGTCCCATTTATAAGGGTCTCCGCAATGTTTATATTATTCAAAGTAGCAGAAAAAAATCTCCATAATAAAATGCGTTAAATTTGTTTTATTGCACCATGCTGATAAGGATTGGCCTTCGAGGTGGTCTCCTTTTCAGGTTCTCCTACACCTGTTCTTCAGCAAATGACAAACTTCAGTGAACTAATTAGGTTTTCCAGTATCTGTCGCGCAAGTGTGTAACACCGAACAGGTACAACGCATAAAGCGTTCTGCCTTAATTGGTTAATTACATATCCAATATAAAATTTCGTATTATGTTAGTCTCATGAATATTTTATTTTGAACTTTACTATATATTGCGAGGGAGACGTAAGTACTCTAAGAAAATAACGTTCAACAATTCTTTTTTAAGATGCATATTTACAGTACTGAGGAATTATAAAAGAAAATTTACTAAAATTCTATACAGTAATAACTATATCTATGGTTCTATATGGAAACAAACATAATGAAGATAGTAAAGAAGATATTGGAATAACAAATATTAAGACAGTAACAAAAATACTGTTACAATAAGTGGTCACAGCATATGGAAACCACACCTGAAGGTAGAATTCTGCAACTGTTTTTTTTTTCCGAAATGAATTTAATGTTACCAGACACTAAATATATCCGGAAAACGAAAGGAATAATTATTCTAATCAGAAAAGGCCAAAGGCTTAAAGCGTGAAGAGTGTGATGAAGAGACCTTTTACTTAACCAATTTCTTTCCGTATTAGCATATAGACATTAAATCAAAATTATTACCTTATACAAATAGCCAGAATCTTTTTACCTGCTACTGGATAACCCTGGCGAAAATATTTAATTTCTTCACTTAAAATCGCAGAAGATTCAAGTCTTGAGTTTTCTAGCCAGCAGGTGAATTTCACGTTCAGTGAAACACACTCTCCTGTTTTAAAGTACGTTTCTGAAGTGTTCTTCTATTCAATAAAATGTTTGGAGTCGGTAGGCAAGGGAAAGATAATCCTTATTAGTACACGAAACTGCTCAGATCATGAGTGGCTTCTGTGTTCTGATATTCTCAGGACAGTGTTTAATGGCCCGTGTTTTGCTAGTGTGTATTATCGGCACCATTTCGGTTACTGTATGATACGTATTAATATAACGTCGTGATAGGCAGGCACCTAGCAGGGACGAGAAACTAAAATATGCTGGGAAGGTAAGCAGGGTGTGGGACGTAAGGAACACAGGTAGAATTTTGATAGCAAATACCCGTTGAGAAATTTAGGCTCCAGGATTTTGGGTTATGACAACCTGAAATTTTGTCAGTGGATACGTTTCGAATGAACATGTTGCTTCCATCTTCAGAATATAAGTGATATCAGAAGCTACATTGCGTCCCAATTTAACGAATAAAATCTGAATTGTCACCACATGGAAACCTCAAAATCTCTTTAAAATTCCACCTTTAGAAGACTTACAGGGACACAAGAGGGAATATTTAGGTGGGTCACAAGAAATAGGTTGTGACGATGACGTGGATGGAACTGACTTACGATTGTGTCCAGTGGCGGCCAGTGCTCTTAATCGTACTAAATATTATGGCTCTGCTACAACACAGTTATTCAAAGAAACACGAGCTGTGCCATGTCACCATACATACGTATTTGTGCCACGATTATTGGCTTAAAATAAGTAACGCTAGAAAAATAAACTGGCCTCTGCAAGCGTTCTTACGGAGCCATCAACAACACTGGCATAATTCTCTACTTCACAGGTCTCTCAGTATATAAAACGGACATGCGTGGCCAGAATTTAACACGATGCCTCCGAATGTTAAGTAAGAGGAAATTTCGAGTTTTCAGGTGCTCGTAACGATAACTGTGGAGAACACTGTCTTCTGAAATGTGACGCCGTGTAGTCTGATATACATTCCTTAGCATTTTTGAGGAACCTGCTGTCTCCAACTTCGGGGTCAAAATCTTACGGCTGCTCTGTCCTGAGGTACTGGCGCTAGACTCCTCCGAAAATTTGGTGAAATTCTGCCATATTATACGGCTTCACATACCGGACGATAGCATTCTTCAATACAGAAACTTTAATGCACACACCAAATAATCTTAGTAACACAACACAATGTAACTTGAAAGTTTTCAGACTTAAGCAGCGGTTTAGCTGAGGCACTTGGCCTTCTATGTAGTAAAGTTCCTTCTCCGGGTAAATTTTCCAGTCTTTTCCAAGAAAGGCATTGCACCCATACGCAAGGTTATGTGGTCTTCCAAGAAAGGCATTGCACCATACGCAACGTTATGTGGTCTTCCAAGAAAGGCATTGCACCCATACACAACGTTATGTGGTCTTCCAAGAAAGGCATTGCACCCATACGCAAAGTTATGTGGTCTTCCAAGAAAGGTATTGCACCCATACGCAAAGATATGTGGTCTTCGAAGAAAGGCATTGCACCCATATGCAACGTTATGTGGTCTTCCAAGAAAGGCATTGCACCCCTACGCAACGTTATGTGGTCTTCCAAGAAAGGTGTTGCACCCATATGCAACGTTATGTGGTCTTCCAAGAAAGGAATTGCACCCATACGCAACGTTATTTGGTCTTCCAAGAAAGGCATTGTACCCATACGCAAAGTTATGTGGTATTCGAAGAAAGGCATTGCACCCATATGCAACGTTATGTGGTCTTCGAAGAAAGGCATTGCACCCATATGCAACGTTATGTGGTCTTCCAAGAAAGGCATTGCACCCATACGCAAAGTTATGTGGTCTTCCAAGAAAGGAATTGCACCCCTACGCAACGTTATGTGGTCTTCCAAGAAAGGCATTTCACCCCTACGCAACGTTATGTGGTCTTCCAAGAAAGACATTGCACCCCTACGCAACGTTATATGGTCTTCCAAGAAAGACATTGCACTCATATGCAACATTATATGGTCTTCCAAGAAAGGCATTGCACCCCTAAGCAACGTTATGTGGTCTTCCAAGAAAGACATTGCACCCATACGCAACATTATATGGTCTTCCAAGAAAGGCATTGCACCCATACGCAACATTATATGGTCTTCCAAGAAAGGCATTGCACCCCTACGCAACATTATATGGTCTTCCAAGAAAGACATTGCACCCATACGCAACATTATATGGTCTTCCAAGAAAGACATTGCACCCATACGCAACGTTATGTGGTCTTCGAAGAAAGACATTGCACTCATATGCAACGTTATGTGGTCTTCCAAGAAAGGCATTGCACCCACATGCAACGTTATGTGGTCTATCAGTGGCCCGTGGACCACTATATTTGATGATAAATGTAACAGAGCATTACATTCGGGAAGAATAGAATCCGCTTGTCCGTTACGTATGCGTGTACTAGAACTGGTAGCCCTCGACTTCTGTCCATCACGTCATGTTTTTATAAGAACACAAAGTTTCTTGTACCGGTAGTTTTCTCGTCTTCAGGAGAAAGTGTACGGAGACTCCGGAAGACAGGGCTAATGTCGTGTACAAGACCCAGCCCAATGACTAGCGGAAGTTCTTCACAAACCTAGGGGAATTCTTCAAAGGTTTCGGCCAGTTTCCTTAGACCTGTCGTCTGTCTTGCTCAAGATCAGTACAAGACATAGATCACTTTTAGTTTCACAGTGCAATGTTGCCGGTAGAGTTCGACGCTAATGGAATTTTGTTAATATCCTTTTCAAGACGAAATGCGAAAGATCGACAGGCGTGTATTTTTCCATTGGGCCCATAATAGCGTCACGGGCTGCAGATACTGGCAACCCATCCCACCTCGCCAAGCTGCTGTGTTTAACATTGCGAGAAACACAGTATCGAATTTCAGAGAAGAAAAGAAAATGCTTATTTGTGATTGGCTTACATCTTCTATAATACCCTTTTCTAATGTGTCGTAAAGTACTGTCTTTTAATGGCATAATGTAGTTAATATTGATATGTAGCAATCAATTTTGTCGTTACAGTAAAAGTTCCCTCTGGAGCCAATCAATACAACCTGAAGTACTGAAGACAGGAGGTAAAATTCTGTACGTTACTAAGCTTGGCCTTATATAGAGGTAGACTGTTGGTTTAGCCTTCAAGTTCCTTTTTGATACACTGGTGCTGGACCTTAGAGATGCTCTGGAAATTGCTTATGGTAGTAGCCAAACCAGTAGCAACGCGCTTAGGGACAGAGCTGTGTCAACCAAACTGATAGTGTATCATGAGTATAGTTCCCATACCCACTTAACATTTAAAATTGTGGTTATTTTCATTGTTATTGCCATTATCATCATTAATGATCACAGTCATTTGATCATCTCAAACTATATATATTTCTATCCGTCAAGATATAGACTGGTTATTTGAATATTTATCCTGCTAATGTGGACTATATGGTGAGCTGCTAATAATGCCAGCACCACTAATGTGTAATATTTGGTGATCTACATTTGGCAACGCTGAAAGGAGCCTCTTTGTCTCTCTCTCTCTCTCTCTCTCTCTCTCTCTCTGCAAAATGTCTCAACACTGAATCAATCGTGAAAGACGTCCTGTGTCATATCTGTGTGCACACACTTACTCGGCTACCAATTAGGCCCTTCCTTCGCGATTGATTCAGTGTTGAGACATTGTGCAGAGAGAGAGAGAGAGAGAGAGAGCGAGAGACAAAGAGGCTCCTTTCCACGTTGCCAAATGTAGGTCACCAAATATTACACATTAGTGGTGCTGGCATTATTAGCAGCTCACTGTATATTCCACATTAGCAGGATAAAGTTTAAAATTACACTGCAATAGCCGTAATTTAAATATTCAACGTTCAAAAAATTTTAAGGTCGCTTCTTAACACGTGATAAGACGATGTATTCTTTTACATTTATTTCGTCAACAATTAACTGTATGTGCTTTAATGATACCAAAATAATTACCAGATGAAAGTGGAGTAGTATATGGGCAAGAAATAAAATTACTCAGCTTCGTGCAGCATTTTAGGAATGCTAAAATATTTGCTATTTTTAGCAAAAGTCCCAAAATTTCTTGAAAATATGTATGCAAAACTTTGTCCTAACGGCCTTCATAATCCAAAATTGTAAAAATGAGTCCATCAGCGTACAAAAACTCTGAAAGTACTGTTAGGATACTTAAGAGTGTGGAGTTTGACTACATTTGTCTACTCCAATTTGCAAATACTGCTTAAAACAGTACAAACATAACTGACGCCGGACGATTACCTGTATGAGCTTCTGCGATCACATCAAGGGCTACTCGATTTTATATTCTTGCATATTAATCCGACTTCAACATATTTCGAACATATATGTTCTACCCTTTGCGGTTCTCATGTTAATTACTTTGGTAAATATCAAGTATCACTTCAGGCTTACTCGTACCGCACGTTTCTTGTACATAAGTAAGGTTCATTAGAGTATACTGACAAAAAAACTCTAAGTGGAGGAAAACTGGCACATGAAAACCGGCGCACCCGTCATTGGATTCAAAGGTTAGATCTTGGATGACAAAATGTTTATACGTGCCAGTAATTTTGTTGCGGCTTTTTTTATGATTTGAATCGGTCAAAGTGTTCGTGATATTTATTTTAGGCAGCTGAACTAAATCTAATTGAAATAGTTTAAAATTTTAAAAGAAACTGATAATGACAGACTTCTCACGTGTTATATTTAATTTCGGTAGGCAAATTAAATAAGTATTACTTAGTAGAACTTACACTAACAAGTTATTGCATAACTTTAATGTTGCAGGATCAACCTTAAGAAGCTCATGTCCCCTTAGCTGGCTAAAAATTCCCTCCCCATTTCAACAAACACGAAGCTTAATTATCGTGCCCATAAGTTTCCGTCCCTATTTTATCCTGTGCGAGGTGAGTCAAAAAAAGGAGAATTCAATTTTCAGACGAATTTGTATTAACGCCTCATCAACTGGGAGCTTTCCCAAGCCTCCTTTTCATATTCAAGTTTCACAACCGAAATTTTGCGCAAATTTCTTGTATTACCGATGTTTGCAGCATGTAGGCCTTCATACTACTTCAAATAATTTCACTAAAAATACTTCGTAAGAATACAAATTGTGAAAGTACTTATTAAGCAATTTTATGCATTCTCTATCTTATTTTCTCGTATTCTGGCCAGTTTTCTTTTTCATGCTGACACAAAAAATGTTCTTCGCTTAGAATGAGGAACCCAGATAAACACATGCAGAAAATTAACGGGTAAATTTAGAATTTACTTAATACTTAGGCTTTTATTAAAAGCTCGTGATACGACCGGTTCGGAACTGAAAAGAAAGCGTACTACAAATTTAATTTGCTCTCGATTTCAAATGCTGAATAGGTCTAGTATAAAAATATTCCACTATAACATGTAATATGCTCAAGGAAATAAGAGTTACTTGAAGTTATTAATGTCGTGTTCTTAGAAACTTGTCTGGAGCATTACCCTTCTTTGTTTATGACGTTAACCACGGATAGCTGTTTGCAATTACAGCGCGAGGAATAGGCGCGCCGATCCTGAATTCACAGTTCGTGCGGCCCAACTTACGTGTAGAAGATTAACCCACAAGTGCTATTCCTGTCAGGTCGAAATGGAAACTTTTTTCTTTAGTCATTCTAGAGTTCTTTTCTACCGGTTCTACAATAGATGACAGTGATGAAGAAAAAGACAAAAGAAGCAGAAGAAGAACTAAAATGTAAGTCGGAAGGCCTACTTGGAGCTAGAGGGCGTCGAGTTTCGTACACGTCACATATTTCAAAAACCCTCCCCGAGGTTTTATTGCCAATAAAAAAGTTCTCCCGACGATTATAATTCTTATTGTTATCAGGAAGGTTCCGCAACCTCCCCCCCCCTCCACCGCCCTTCCTCTGACACCAAGAAACCAACCAACCGACGGTGAATATGCGAGTGGCACAAAATTATAAGTTTCTATGTAGGAAGAGAGAGGGAAAAGGTAGAGAAAAAGAAAGAAGCACATAACGAACGAAAATTTAAAAAAAAAGAACGGATGCATAAAAGATGAAAAACGAGTTGTATAATTACATTTTTTAGGTTTTAGAGTTATCGATAAACATAAATTTATATTATCTTGCGAGAGAGTAGAATTTATTATATTCTTTCTGTTAAATACCATTTTTAAGGTAAAATTAAATGGATGAGCCACGATGGCAAAATGTCACAGATGTAACATATTACTCTTCATCGGAACCAGGGACTGTATATAAATTTAACATGACAACATTTGTATAACTAAAGGGAAATCTCTGTATTGTGCAAATAATCATTAAACAACCAAATTATTTATGGTATTCTATCATCTCAGATCCTGACCTCAACCTGTATTTCAAATTCGGGTAATATTTAAATTGAATGTGCAGTGGCCTAATCGAGGCAGTGCTCCTAGATTTACTTGGAAGGACGGATGGTATGAGGAAAAACCCGAAAACCTTAACCAGAACAGCCGGTTTTCGAAGCGACGCTTAATTTATATTGCACACTGAAGCCAGTCACTGGGACCACACACTCCAGTACCCACTAACCTGCAAGGGCAACTACGTTTCTGCACGCCATCTCTTCCAGTCTTGCTCTGCAGGCACCCAGTCTTGTATTCTTGTATTTCTGTCCTATGGTAAACAGGTCTGTATCCAGTTCGGAGATCTCAACTACGTGGAGATTAACCTCCATTTCCTCTACATGTCCTTACAATATAATTCTACGAATACAGGGCAATTTTGCTTCTAGAAATGTGTTAAAATAATTGTGTTGCTGCAAAATAGGTAGATGTTGTAATGTATGTAATTTGAATTGCATGAGAGGATTTGTCAAAAGAAGGAGAATTGAATTTGGGCCGCAGCGATTTCAGTTCCTCCGCTAAAAATTAGTTCCTGGGCTTTGAGGATTTAATGAAGATTCGTTGTTTGAAAACTACTGTTGCTTGATATAAGCACGTGTAAAGTACCTCAAAAACATAGATGAATGTTGCTCATAAACTTTACAAGCCAACCACGTCAAAATCTGAGAGACACGTTGCTCCGTATGTTATCCCGTGATACATGTAAAGGTGCGAGGGAAGAGCAGGTGGGGTTATTTGAGGAACAGAAAAATGTAATACTCCGTCATAACAC
Source organism: Coptotermes formosanus (assembly GCA_013340265.1). Lineage (NCBI taxonomy): Eukaryota > Metazoa > Arthropoda > Insecta > Blattodea > Rhinotermitidae > Coptotermes > Coptotermes formosanus. The sequence continues at coordinate 5,285,903 of BLKM01001294.1, read as the reverse complement.
AAAACAAAGTTGAAAACTTAAAGAGGTAAAGTAATTTCAAAGAAAACAATATTAACTCTACTGTCTACACAGAAAATTAGAAATTAAACATTAGTAGAAATTTCTGTTTTCACTAGCATACATTTCAACGTGGACCTTTCCAGCTCACGGCAAATGTTTGTTGTTTCAAAGCCTTGGGAAATCTTCCCAAGCAAATTAAATGTGTTTGTCACAGTTGTACTGCACTAACTCCACGACACACATACGGAATAACGTAAAATGACAACGGTTTCGTTTGTTGGAGCTGCTGTTGTTGTTTGTGATGTGAGCATTGTAGGGGGGGGAGTGTTGAAAGTAGGGGAGGAGGACTGAAAGCTTAAACACATTAAGAGACAGAAGTCAGTGGCTACAAGGGAAAGGGGGTCGAAGGGTTTTTTGAAGAGATGAGGAGGGATATGAAGAGAAAGCAAGAGAGGAAACCGAGACATGAGCAAACTGCATGTGACGTCACCGCCAGCTATGACCCATCACATGAAAATCAGACATGCGTGAGGGAATGCTACAATGCGTGCAACGTCGTTTGCACTTTCAGTCGTACTGCACGTTAGAACAGTATCTTTTCATATTGAAATCTACTATTTACAGACTACATTGTTTAATTTGGTACTAAACTGATAAATCTGTAATACCTCTATAAAATATGTGGTACTGTCCACTCGATTTAGTAAGTACAAACACATTTTACCTGATGAGTTTACCGGGAGTTGCATGTGTACGGAATTGTCTCTCATTTCAGTGCCTCCTTCAGTCTTCCTGGGAAGGGATTCCGCGAGCCCAATTCGACTGACACAAAGAGTTTATTTCCAAAGAGTCAGCTATTGCCATTAATTAACTAACAAACTCAATTTAATACTATCTTCCGATTCACTTCTACGCTCCTTATGGTCTTCCTGTCACATTTTGCGAATGTATCCCTGCATGCATTTTCCTTCTTAAGAAGACATGTTATGATCTCGTCCACCTAATTTTCCTTGACTTCTTCACACTAATGTTATTTAGTATATTTACACAAGATTTATCTGAATTGATCTTTGTCGTTTTCTCCGATTCAATAGGCCTGTCACATGAAAATGCTTTACATTTTTACACGATAATGAATATTGTTATTTTACTCCTAATACGTGTTTTAAAGTGAAAAATATGGCGTTCGAAATAAACATAAACTTCCGAAATTGTGGGAAAGGATTTTTGATTTATATTTATTTTATTGACTAAGCGAGTTCTCTTGCAAATCGGATGATATATCTTTCAGTGCAGCGTATGGATTTTGTTTAATTTACTTAAACCTAATGTCAAATATACTCATAAGTTTTATATTCAATTTTTCATCGTATCCCTACAACTATATTGAATTCCAATAAGAATGTTAAAAGAGATGTGGACCCCAGAAACCACCCATTGATTTTCGATTCGATAACCTTTTTATTTTAAAAATTAATCAGCCGTTTTTAATGTTGGCTCAGATCTATATTATATTAGTGATTACTTTACTTTACCGCCTCTTCTTTCCGAAACAGAAACTTTAGGGATCCTCTCACACACCTCCCCCAATGAACGGTCCATTTATATCCAGGCACGTTGCCACACGAAGATACTAGGTGCTTATGAGCATATTGAATTAAACTGAGGACAGCGTAGTAGTTGCGTGTGGACCGGCATTCGGAAGGTAATCATCTCAAATCTCGGTAGATATACCGACCACAATAACTGTGCTTTCCTCAGTCTCTACGGAAACTGTAAAAACAGCACATTCACATAAGCAAACAGAGCTTTCTTTCAAACTATCTGCTGCATGTTATTTATTGCCGTTTTCACAACAATTTCAATACTACAAAAGTGCACGTTTTTTTCTTCCACGGTTTAAAATGTCGTTAAATAAACGAAATTAACCATTTTGTTCTAAAACTAGCACTTTCATAAGTACGAATTAGTATTTTTGTTATTACTAAAAACAACAAAAAAAAATATTAACGATTCGTATCACCAAATTCATGATCCAGTATTATCGTGAGTACCGTACTTACATCAGATGTTACAAAGTGAACCTAATAAACGCAAATTACAAGAGTTGATGCTGACAGAGTTCAGTCCTAACGGAATCAGTAATACGTCATGGGCTGTGTGTAAGTGAAGGGGTGGATGACATTGGGTCAAAATAACAGGAAGTAGAAAAGGAAAAGAGAGAATGAAGAGGGTTGAAGCAAAGAGGAAAATAGAGAGAGAGAGAGAGAGAGAGAGAGCGCGAAAAACAAGAGAATACATGTCTAATACAGAAAACATGTTTCAGTAGGCCGCTGTCAGGAAGCAGGGTGACCCAAAAGTTTAATGCTGTCAGTAGACATTTTACAGTTCCGTGTCTCAAGGTTATATAAAAGCACTGCTATATACATCTTCAAATGAGTTGTAACATGTGATCTTAGATTAACACGTAAAGATGGCTGTTTTAGGTTACTACAATCGTAACAGAATAAAACCATTTTATCTAACGGAGAAGGACACTGTTCTCTGTGAGGTAGGAAGTGAGTGTTTACGTACAATTTAGATAAACGCCGGCCTTAAAAGACGTTAATAATTTCGAACCGATTACCTGATCCACCTACAATTCACAGTTAGTGTGATTTGATTTACGACAAGACGGGATACACAGATCATAGCATGGGTGACATACTGTGACAGCAGTAGTCAAATTTAAACAGAGAATTTGATAATAGTAAAACGACATTATTAATAAAATTTTATAGACTTGTATTTGAAAGAATTTACAATGTTATGTGTCGAAAAACACAAGCCACTTCTTCCATATTGACGTAATTTTCTCGGTTACAAGTTGTCACTACTTATTAAATAATTTAAAAACTTTCATACTTCGAATTCGAAATGAAGACGTAAAGTTCTGTCACTTTTGAGTTTGGAAATCATGCTCATAAGGCGTAATTACATTTTTCTCCTACAAATTAATCACTTAATACATAAAAATTCTGTACTCAAGCAATTGCTCATGGTTCTCAGCATTAATATCGCGGGTTTTTATCTGGATTGCGGAAGAGTGCTGATTCCCGTCTTGCAGTTTTGCGAAAGTTGAGTTTTACGATAAACGATTCCATAATTAGATGTCCTATTAATTACAAATTTCCTATAAAATAAGTGTAATGCATGTTCTTAAATTATAAGAAACAAGGAATTATATATTACACATAATAATGGCCTGAGCATATTAAAAAATGTAAGAAAATCTATTGGCAAATAAATCTATAAAAATAAATCCGTAAATAGACCTATGAAAGTCGGTAAAAATAAACGGCAAAGGGGGTGTTATGCATCAATTCTCACCTAATAGCAGCTCCAAAGATTGACATTTTTCAAAGGAAAACCCAATTCAGAAACCTTAGTCTTTTTTCCCGCCTGTGGATTGCATCAATTTGCAATTGGTTTACAAGAACATGGAGGCAAAATAAGTTGCCAACCGCCCCGCAACGTGAAATTTCCTGTTCTTGTATCCGTAAATACGAACATTCCTGTCATTGTGGATTTAATATCATGTAGCCTGCTAAGTCGTTACCAGTGTTTCTGAGGAATTGCTGCCTCCACCTTCGGGGTGAAATAACTTCCTATACTACAGATGGCAGCAACATGTTTTGCAGAAACACTGGTAATGAATTACAACATTCCGTAAAGTCATTCCAAAAGATAACATTTTTAAATACCTTGTTTTGTACGTTAATAGTTGCGTAACAACACTGAAATTCAACAATATTTTAAACTAATCAATCAAAGAAGTTACGTATCTGATGTGTAATTAACCCTTTAAAGACGAAGCTTATCTGCTTTATATAAGGACTCAGTGCGTACCGCGCTGTAAACACTCTCCACTTCGGTTGTAAAAACCAGTCTCTTAATGTTTTATAAGGCAAAAGTTGCTGTTTGTTCTGAGATCCGTACAAAACACATAAACGCAATGTGGGCACCACGTAGAATTTTTTAATGTTAAACCTGGCGGTACGTAAAGTTACCGCTAGGCTTTAAAGGGTTAATATCACAGTGTTCTAAATGTTTTATTTAATTAAGAAATATGTCTCTTTCTATATTCCTTTAGCATCAATGGACCTCTACGCCGTCCATTTATGGTCAGTTAACTTGACCAATTAATTACACTTTCGAATGTTAATTTTTATTAAAATGTTTAATTTTTAAACTAAATCTGGGACCAGACTTTTGAAGTTCTTGTTTTCACAGTTGCAGTTTAGTTACTTCGTGTTCATCCTATACAAAGACACTACTGCACTGACATCTTTTGCAAGCAGGAAAAGAGCGTGTAGAAGCTGGATAATTAATCCACAGTGTAATTACAGTAACAATAATTACAGAAAGCTGCTAGACTACATACAAGAGACAGAATATATATGTAGTGCGGACCTGGTAGTAGTATGGGATGACACGCGAAATATGACAAAAGCCTTCAGAAACAAACCCGCTCACCCTCAGCCAGCTAGAAAACCAAATTTTATAACACTGCCACGCAAAACATGGAGCTAATTCAGTATACACAGTTAAGCACAAGACATGAAACGCTGCTGCTCACGATGGCAAAGTTGTCGAATATGGCGGAACACGACCAGCGTGTCTGTCGACATGAGAAGCCATTCTCTAATGTTGTGGAAACATGTCCAGTGATGTGGAAAGCAAGGTGTTCACTGTACCTTGAACATGTGTTATACAAAAAAATGAAATAATATCTTAAGAAATGTACTTTTTAAAGAACATAAAATTTATTGTTTTTCAGGAATAAATATTTAACTGTGTCCCTTATCACAACGGCATGGAAAGTTCTCGCTTTTCGGAGAGAGGAGGCAGACATCAGACACAGAGAGAAAATTGCGAATAGAGGCCTATTAAGGGAACGGTCTCGGACAATCAACAAGTGATGATTCTCCAATGGGGAAGCACTTTCAGTGTTGAAAGCAACCCCTCAATATAAAAAAGAAACCATCGAAAGGAGAAGTTATCTAAACCTAACTTGTACCTATTCTTTGGTACAGAGGCACACATGACATGACAACATTAAAATATATCTTAAAGCAACTGCGTGTAAACTAGAGATGTTCGATCCTCTGCGATATCACGCGGCAAAGGCTGGTAGCTGGTTACATACTTTTCGGGACAGTTTATCATTCCCATCTTTAATAGGCCAGGGTGTGTTTAATTCTTACAGGTGAACTCGAGAGTTGACTCTTTGGCCCTTGAAGATTGGACAGATTATTTGTCCCGAATCTTCTGTCAACAACTAAAACCTACACGGTGTAACATCACAGAAGAGAGAAGACCTGTACACTAGGCGGAAGCCTGAAAGATATAACGCGTGTAAACATTTCAATGTGGCTAAGCACAGGATGAAATGGTGATTTCAAGTGGAATCATTAATAAAGCTTTCCATTTTATACAAGACGGGAAATTTCTTGATTAACCGAGCGACCATCAGCTTCTCAAGAAGTATTCTACTGCGTGGATATAGTAATAAAATAGTACATTCATCGTCTGGAACTCTGGTTTAATCAAATGAGAGTAATTAAATTTTCTTTCAAGATAATTTTTTTCTGTGCCTAACTGGACACACCGCGAACAGCATTAATATCGTGATTCCGAAGTTACATCTTCATCCTTTAGAAGCTATTCTGAACCGATATAGAATTATATGAAATTATTACAGTTTTATTTTAGGCAAATCATACCCAACTAAAATGCATTACTGAGAGAGAGAGCATATGGACAGGTAAGTACACTAATATAAAACTTGGAGTGGCCCCATATTATGTGTTCGCTGTATGCATATTGTGCAGAATATTCACAATAATTATCAATAACAGTTACATTTAAACTCGTTTATGATTCGTACGTAAATTAAATACGGTATGAACAGTGAATATCCTACTGGCTGACTGAACACTGAATGCGGATGGTACTCCCCACTTTATCTACCATTTTATCCGAACAAGTACAAAATCCGTTCCTTCATTCTTCGCCGCCATCCCCCTTCAGCAGTCGTTCAGACAGTAATATTATCATCAGGTGGTATTTTTAAAAAGTGACTTATGTACATAATACAGGCCATGTGACTATGGTTGAAACTGTGGAATTCCTGCAAGCCGAGTATTTTATGAAATGAATAAAATTCACGAGTTAATTATAATACCAATGTCTTCACTATTTGACATGTTTTCCAACAAATTTTACGTAATGTTACGTACAAGGGCGTTTCTTATTCTGTTTACGCTGGCAGTTGTTTTATTGGCTCTAGCAAAAACATGTCGGTGTGTATACTGTCCCTTATTTTACACCTATATATTATGTACGATTTTCAGCCTTCCCAACCCAAAGCCTCGAACAGATAGCAGAGGCACCCTCTCCAGAATTGTGACTGGAATGTATAGGGTTCGGAACAGCGATTCGCATTTTTCTGTCTCTGTTTCTCCTGTCTGCTTTCTCTGCCTTGCTGAAAAAATGCAGGGACATTTAGAGGAATATTCTGTGGTGTAACGCAACAAATGATGGATAAGGTTGTGCCCAAGCCTGTGCTGCTTCACCTTAAACACCTGTTCCACTTGTAAGAAATTTCAAAGGACGTACTGTATTATTTTATATCCTTGTAATAATCGTTTCATAGCAATAGTGGAAAAATTTAATATTCATTTTGCGTTGTATGTGTACACGCTTGACTGGGCATTTGACCATCTCCGTTGCTTGTAATAAACATGTTTAGACGTAATTAATACTTTTAAAACTGTGCAATTCTAATCCTCTGCCAACGCAGGGAAACAAAGGAAAACATGGTAAAACGTTCATTTCTATATTGAGAAACGACCTTCATTCCTAGAGTGCGTGTGGTTACACGCACCGTTACATCATACAGATACCAGCATACCTGTTATTGAGGGAGATGCTTTGTGAACCACTAACCATGTAGTAAGAATGGGCCCGAACCCTTGATGGCATTATTTACGTAATGTATTATCCTGTGTATTTGGTGCTACTTTTTGTAGCAGCAAGACAAGAGTGCGCAAGATGTCTTACAAGGTAAGAAAATCTATTTCGACACTTTCTGAAGCATTTGTGAGAAGGACAGGAACGGTGAACAAGTGAATGAAGAAAGGCAAAGAAAAGAAACAATAGAGAGTAAAGGAGAGAAAGCCTAAAGAAGAAGTTAGGAAAGAAGAAAGGACAGCAAGAAAAAGATAAAGGGTAATAGAAAGTGGAGAAAAGTTGTCCTTTTACAGGCCGTGAAGCCGTATATGGGGAGAAGACTAATAGCTCCACTCATTCTTAACCTCAGCCGTAGATGGAAGTGAATGGTCAACCTCAGGCACCAGGCGCTTTACACCAGTTAAGTACCCCGATAGCCATTAAACAGCAGGCCGGATATACCCCAGAGATAATTTAACCTTCCGGAGAAGGAAAGAAATAGGGAGGAAGGAGAAGAAATGAATTCATTTAGACAGAAAGAAGTAATTATTTATAAGGGAATTAAAAAGAAATAATAAACGACAGAATGCCAGGAGGAGTTAAGAAATAAAAAATGTGTACAGGAAATAAAAAAGAAACATAAAAGTCTGAAGAAAGAAAGAAAGAAAGAAAGAAACAAACAAACAAACAAACAAACAAACAAACAAACAAACAAACACGTTTTATTAAGAGAAAGAAAGAAGAAATGCGAAAGGTATAAAGCAGACAGGGAATTACACTGAAAACAGCCACATGACCGGCCAAAACGTTGTCGGTAGTTACTGTATAATAAAATTACATTCATACACTCAAGTGCACTTCTTTTCTTGTAAATATTTTATACACGATTTTTGTTAAATCTGTAGTTCGTTAACATATTGACTACGTATTGAAATAACACGAGAATATTATAATCAGGAATACAATTTTAATAACAGTCAATCCACATCTACTTCCTAACCAGATAAAATAGCATTCTTGGGGTTAAGATAGAAAGAAGGGAAAATGGGCACTTAGTTCCCTTTTACTAACTTTTCATCATTAATACGAATAATATTATAAACAAATTACACTTACTGTTCAAGGGAGGGTGTAAAGAACAAAGAGAAAGTTAGGTTATCCCATATACACCCTCTCCGGAACGGTATGGCGGAGCAGTACATCTTCCTACAGTAATTAGGCTTTAGTATTATAAGCAACCATTGCAAGAGAGAGATACACAGATCTGTTCAGGCTCGCTAAACCAGCGAGATAGCTAACCGAGGCAACCCTCTCAGCAATCCACGCCTGCGTTTGTTGCAAAGTAAGATTAAGTACCTGCAAAGGCATTTTGCTTTAATGTGACCCTTCGAGATTTAACGAAATATGTAAATGTATGAGTTTTGTGCATTACACACTCAGTGATGTCTGTTTGGTAGGCACACGAATGTCCTAAGCGATCATCTCTTCATGTAAGCACCACATGACAACCATACTGCACACAACATTCAACCGGATCAAGATATTTTTCCTTGAATTAGGAAAGAGATTTACGGCTCACACTGGACTTCCGTTTTATCTGAATTAAGGAAAAGATTTACATCTCAAAATGGAAACCCATTTGTTTTAAATTAAGGAGAGTTTTACGCTTCAATTTGGAACAAAATTTTTTCTGAATTCAGAAATGTGTTAACACCCTGCATTGGAACCATGTATTCCTATGTTGGAGGCAAACCGACAGACGCCTATTTATTTTCCCTGTAAATAATCAACAGAACAACATTTCTCTTGTCTCTTCTCTCCCCTCTTACGTTCCTTCTTTATCTTTTTATTTCTTTCTTTCCTTTTTTCAGTGTGAGTTGACGTGAACGTGGTTGTATTTTAGTACTCCAAATACTTCAGCATTCCCTTGCCAATTGTTATCCCCAGTTGCTCATTCAGTACATAGCACCACTTAGAAGTTGGAAATTACATCAACCAAGAAAACCGTATCTCAGACTCGGTTATTATCTGGGCACTTCATTCTAGACTCAGCGTTTGTTTGGAAGAGCAAAATATATATATGTGAAGTATTTGTCAGTTATAAGCTACAAATTTAATTAATTTTCATTGCATTACATTGACTTATCAGCTTTTATTAATCTATATACTCTAAATAACTGCGTCCTTTCGACAGTAAAATACAGATACGGATATTTACAATTATCTTAATTACCTTCGCTGTGGTTTGGTTCTTTAGGGGGTGCCTTGTTTAAATTCTCCGGAACACATAAACCTATTTTGCTTTCTGTTACTTTTATGAGTATCATGGAAATGTGACGAAATTTAAACATAAAGTAGATTATCTAGTCTAGTTACAGTTCAGCCCGTTGCATATGTTCGTCTCCTATATGTAAGGAGAAAAGGAAATGAAGGAGACGAAAAATAAAATGAAAAATATACCCAAAATAATAAGAAGGTTAAACATGATTATAGGAGTTTAAATGTTGTAGAAACTGTTGAATTGTTTTTGAGGTTAATTACCATACTAACACAGGCGACAGAGTCGTAGCCTCAATGCGATAAAGAAGGTCTTGTAACACGATAAGGATTGCCTCTGCATATTTTACTAAATCCAGCTTCCAGGATCAAGAATTTTCCAGCGGCAATACAGGTGCACATTTAGGACACATTAGGAAAAGGGACTATAAAGGTGCATTAGCTTATGGTAGGTACGATTTATTTCTCAGCAGTACAATCAAATATTTTACTAAATTAGTTACTTGGACTCTTGCCTGAGTCACTTAAATCCAGTGCAGGTGCTGATACACCATGTTCTCAAGATGCATTTTAAACTTATCCTCCCAACATGTTGTTTATCTTACAGTTGGCACAATTAATACGAGAATAAAAAGCGTTGATCTTCTCAGAGTCCACCTACGTGCCCGTCCTATAATATTGGCCCTAATTTAATTACTCTATTAGCACTAGATGACATGTACAGTTAATACAAGCCACGAAATATGTTACGAAGTATCCTAAATTTCTCAACTACATCATCTTTACCTTGTATTTTATTTCAATCCCGTAAATTTTACGAAATTCGTATCATATTGTAAAATGTTCTTCCTGAAGACAGACAGTTCTTTTAGCAACTTCTGGCAGGATTTCTTACTATGTAAGACAAAGAAAGACCAATAACAATGTACTTTATTTGCGTTCGTGTGTCACTCGTCACTTAACTCTTGTATCAACCGATATACTTTTACAAACCTCTTTACGAGTGTCGCAAAACTACAGGTTCACCATCATTAAAGCTTTAAATTGCCTGACATGTATAACACCATTACAACGGCCGGCCATGCCCCTTTTTGAATTGGGAGTATTAACAGCATTATTAGGAAAAGATTCTTAAATTTTGCGCAGTAATAACCGTCCGACAGCACGAACTTGATTAAAAACATGACTGTTCCGTAATGTCTATATCTACACTTATTTTTCCGTTCGATGGCGATGAGTAACGTGACACTGAGGCAGGGGTGAAAATATTTTACAGAAAACTATCAGCCACCTCAAAATTCTAGCCGCCAGAATGGTGATATGAAGCAAATTTTATATTGTGGATTCACATATATTAGGCACCATTGTACGTTCGCCGCGGTGACTCAGCGCCCGGGATTTGTGAAGCCCTGCATTGAAGCTGGGCAGGATTTTCTTTCCGCTTCAGAATAGTTCACAAATACACTTACGAACAGTACATGAAGTACTTGTATTTATCAAAAATTAAGAGAGTTCAGTGATGCTTCTTGGAGGTTTTATGTCATATATTGCACATAATGTGAAATAATGTATTGTTGATTGTATATTGTTGATTGATAATGGGAATTTTCTGACATCCTCATTTTATAGGCTTGACGCTTGGTAAGAAAATAAAGCTTCCAAAGAATTTTAGAGAATATTTTGTTTAACAACCAAAAGCGCAGTGGTAACTACGTACCGCCTGCTGTAACATCTAGACGCTACTCATTTTTACCCATGCAGTATAATAATGTGTTTCGTAAAATTTTTCAGAACAAACTGCGAAGATTTTCTTCGTCAAAATTAACAGATCCTTGTAATAGTGTTGGTGTTTGTTCTTCGTGACGCAGAAACTGAGCTTTTGGGCCCACTTTACGAAGTAAAAGACGAGACTCCGTTATGTAGAAAAAACGTCAAGCTGTCTGTCTTTCTGTGGCCTAGCACCAGCGACAGAACCCCTTTTCTAATTTTAATGAATTCCTTGTAACACACCTTTACAATTGGTGTCGAACAAGCTTGGCATTCGTGGAAATCGACTCAATGACAGTCACATCTTACGAAAGGGCCTGCACGTAATTTCCATGCTTCTTGAATAATTTGATTAAAATTCGATGTAGAAGATTATAAATAAATGATATTCAACCTTCGTAAGACTTATGAAAGTCGCTGTACTAAAGCTATACTTCACTTAAATGCGTATGTGAAACTTTTTCCCATAAACTTTCTATTGGTTTTCCGATTTAAAAAAATCGGTAAAGAATATGACCACAAAATGTATTGAGTGACTGTGAGTTTCGTGAAAATTCGTGCAGCAATATCTTCATATTACTTATGCAGGTAATAACCTTGTTCTGTCTGAATACAATTCGTACTAGGTGACGTCCACAAAAGTTAATTTGTTATTAAAAATTTTGCGAAAATCAGCATAGTGAAAGTCATATTTTACTTATGATCATAAAGGAATTTCTATCCATAGTTTCCACACATATCTAAACCAATATGGCCGAAATTCAGTATAACATATCTGTACATAATACTGTTTCTCGACAATTGGAACAAGGGAGGAGTAAATTTCTTTCAGGCGTAAATTTTTACACTGTTTCATGTGTCATAGAACAGTATGACAATCTAACGCACAGTACGTTCTGAATAAGTCCTTGTAGTACGTCATAGAGAGCAAAATTTACAGTCTCGTTATGTATAATTTACAGGAATTTCAGTCTTCAAAATTTTGAGATAGACACATAACAGCTTCCTTATACGGTATTCCCTTCAGGTGTTTATAAGAGTGGCGACACAGGAACGTTAATCATTGTTTACTAAATTAAAAGTCCTCTCTAGGAGCACAAAGCTTTTTAAACTCATTAAATATTATATAAAAGCATTACAATTAAAACTTAAAAGAGTCTTACTTGTTAGTAAAAGGAATGTTATTATTCTGGAAAGGCAAATATATATTAACCGTTCTTGTGGCTGCCATGTGTCATCCAAGACGTCACCTACAAAAGCAACATTTCTCAGTATTAATTACCTTGGTAACCAGCCGGTACAAAAGCACAGCTGCAGGAAAACGTCCGTGTATATTGTTACTAAACTCCCACTTCTCCATACTTCGCACAAACTTTTAAGATTTTAATGAGATAAAATAATGTAGAAGTTGCAGTACTCTTAGATAATTTTCACAGATAATGGACTTTAATTTTTATGGTCAGGAGAAGTGGAAATATTATTTATACACCTCCTTACTCTATAGTCAGCTAAAGTTAATACCTAGAGGTCGGTCATGTTATTTAGGGAAGTGTAGCACTATAGTCTTTCACGTGTTAATTTATATAGGTTCGACTGATACACACTGGCTTTTTTACACCTATGGAAAACACTACATTGCGCTACGTGATCCTCTTTCTTCTATGTCTACCGCGCTGAAACTCATTATTTAGAGAAAGTGGTAAATTTATCCCTTAGAACGATAAGAAGGCATATGCAATAGGTGGTGCTGTAGCTCCTGATATTCTTAACCTTGACAACAGATGGAAGCGAATGCTCAGCTTCTAGTTCCGGTCGCTTAAACCCCGAGGAATGAGCAGCCTGCACACACCGAATAGTAGACTCAGCGAGTGCCAAGGCTGATCTAAAGGCTTAACAGGAAATAAAATTTCTTGCCCTTCCCGGTATTCGAAGCACAATCAATTGGTTGTCCAGCCTATAGCCTTGTCACTATATCGACCGAGCATTCAGGGCTCCGAAAGAAGCGTGTTCAAAGAAATTTGTTCGAATTTCATTTGGCGACTTCATTCTTGTTAGGTTCTTGCTTTTGGTTAAACACATTATGTGGTTAAATAATAGGGGAGACCGGGTATAATTGGCACACTTGGTGCAATAATGTGCAATAAGATTTTCTTGAAAGAAGATTTTTTAGTAACTTAGAGTGTTCGAATTTCGTGTACTTGGCCACAGTGCAGCTGAGGATTGCGTTCCTCTAGACCATTTTGCATCATGTGGTAACCAGACACAGAATTTCGAAGGACTGTCCTGCTTTAACCTTTTAAAGCCTAGCGGTAACTTTACGTACTATCAGGTTTAACATTAAAAAATTCTACGTGGTGCCCACATTGCGTTTATGTGTTTTGTACGGATCTCAGAACAAACAGCAACTTTTGCCTTATAAAACATTAAGAGACTGGTTTTTATAACCAAAGTGGAGAGTGTTTACAGCGCGGTACGCACTGAGTCCTTATATAAAACAGATAAGCTTCGCCTTTAAAGAGTTAATCTTCAGTGGCCAACATATGGAAGGCGAAGGGAGATGATGTCCAAGTAATTCCGACAAACGCGTTAAGTTGAATAAAAATCGATGCAGTAACAGCCATACATTACCTAACTGATTAAATCACACTGCCGTCGCATTTTATACATTTTATTCCGATCTGGATAAAATTTGGCGCAAGAGACCGCATAAAATATAAGTAAATTGACTTCCATTGATATAGGTGCAGTGAAACTCGTACATGGGGTTATATGGGCAAATTTACCGTAGGCGTACTTTCCAATTTATTGTCCTATTTGAGTGAAATCAGTTATAAGAAGTCTGGACAAAATGCCGCTCAGCGTTGACCATTGAAAATTACCTTGTGACTTTCTCCGCATCTTGTAACAAATCCAGGTAAAAATTCAAGAAAACACTTATTTCTATCATTACTTCTTTTATCACATGAAATTAAAGGCGTCTATTTCTTTGTCCACACCGTCGCCATGTGACTGCTGTATTCAGTGCTGAAGAATGCTCGTCCCGTTTTGGAAGAAATGTGGCAAAACTATCGCAGTGGAATCGTCTTGAGGCCGACTGCAATTTCGGTCCTGGCTGTGCGACTACTCTGGCCTGGTGGGGTACAGTGAGTGTGCAACATACAATTCGAAAGTGAGGCAGTGCTTGTGCATGGGCACCGTTATTTGAAGGCATGCAGGAGGAGTGGAGGAAATAACCCAGTCAGTCTTGACCTTAGCACGAGATGGAACTGAACGGTCACCTTCACGCTTAAAGGAAGGACCATCCTTACCTTTGTGATACGAACGTGTTCAGGCCATAGAGCTCCTCCAGAAACAAATTTTATTTCACTGACAATTTATATCAAATCCTGAAATGTAAAGCCGGAGAGAAATTACTTAAGTTATAAATTATTCTTTATTACCTGTCGTTTTTGTTCACTTTTTGGCAAATATATCCGTTTCGGATATGATATTTTCGTCGTATAGTAAAGATTATTTTCAATTCCATATTATATTAATCTGAGAATTCTGATACCTGTTTGAAGACAAAAATTTCCCCCCAAAAAACTGTTATTACGAAATTATTAAGAGAAATCCCCTGCATTTCGAAAGATTTATTTCGAACTGAATGAGTAAATTGAAATTAGGGACAACTTTCCATCTCCTATAATTAATAACTCGCAGACGAACTTAAAAAATTCTCATTCTGCTTTTTTATTTCTTGAAATAGAAAATAAATATATCTTCTAGTGTTCACCTACAGCAGACCATATTAATTATAATTCATTTTTCAGACCAAAGTACTGAAGAAATTAATATAAACGTATCTGTGTTAAAAAATAAAATTAAGATTCACCAAAATACTTTACGTAACTTCTGTCTTGTGTAGTCCTGGAGAAGTGTTAAGTCATCATCATTTAATTACTGACGCCCTTAATTTACCACTCACTCTGACGACGTAAATCACTTCTTAAATAAAAAGCCTAAATATTTGCGTCGACCTACGAGTATGTGCGGAGGATAGAAGTTTGTTCCTTTTCTCTCCTAAAGGAACCTCTGCTGTGAACTATTAAACTAACAGATAAATATATGGGTTCACTCTGAATCAAGACATGGCCTCCGCCCTTAATTAAAACAAATACGTTACGTTTCGCAGTTACTTGTTACCGTCACCCTATATGCTCTAATGGACAATAGGAAATGAAGATTTGTATGTTATGGTCAAAGGAGTTATTTTTATATGGCATAAGCATACTTTTGTTTTTATTAAGAAGTAATTATTCTTGTCATCTTTTATGCATTCCAAAATTTGTCGAATTAAATAATTAAGTCCTTCCAGCAGAATCTTCCTTTAAAGTTCTGCAGTTTCTTAGCTGATCAACAAATTTCCTTTTTCGTGCAACCGAATATTTCCGTGCCGTGTTCGTGACAATCCACTATTAGACTCCAGCCTGGCCGAGATAAGTCCAGTCAACAATGTAACGCCATGTCATTTATGACCCACTTTAATAACATCAAATTTACATCTAGTGTGTCTACCCTTCAGTGTCGTTTTTACTTCAAATTCGCAGAGTAATATATATTTCTTACTTCCCCATGCAGGTCTCATTTGTAACTGTTTCTTCTAATTTGATTTCACTGCCATAATACAGCGTTTAGCAAACGGAATAAGTTATGAACTGTTCGCATTGGACAAATTTAAGATTGAAAAATCGATACGTGCTCAGATAGTCCAGAAATTTTCCGACACTTATGGAAACAAAGAGGTAACTTTGAGGAACGTTTGTACTGCGGATACCCTGCTATAATCGCTCTTTCCCTCCTTCCGCCCGTTCGCCTGCTTGTAGGCATAAAACGACTGAAGAACGCTGAAAAAATTTTCGTGAGACTTGGTAGGGGGTTTACTAACCACATGCCGACATGTTTCAAATTACATTAAAACAAACACAAGCAATGAACCCTCTATATGCAGAACTACACGTGGTGTTACTTTTATCAACTGTAAATTGTAGCCTATTTATCTGAAGAGAAAAATTACAAAAAAAATTTTGAAGAATTCAAGGGCCTAATTTTTTCACCTGCGCTTTCCCCGAAGTCTTGCTGTTTTCCAGTCAAGCAAGAAAAATCAGATTACATCCCACCTTCTCATTTGCATATTCTGAAATAACTATGAATTCCCCCCCAAGAGAAGACTGGCGGACAACATGTTTTTTCAAAACATGCAAAAATCACCGAAAGTCTGTTGGTGTGTAGTACACTTGCAAAATAATAGATTTGGCAATTGTAAAGAAAGTAAATGGGCTACTCAAGATGTTCTATTTTACTTGCATTTGTTTTGCTTTGAACAGTTACATGTACGTGTAATTTAGAAAAAATTTAAGAATTGAATACCCCGCTTAAATCAGAAATTTGTATCGGCCTTACCTCTTCTAACATGCTGAATTCAGGCGAGTCCTCAAGTGGATCCCTCCATAAGGCAGTCTAGAGCTTCATACAAAACTATTTCTTTAAGTTTCGTTTTAATATCATCTTTCAAACTTTGTCTATAAAATATTAAGCCCATCCCAACTTCCCCTTCTTTATATATCGTAGAATGTTGCACCAACACAAACCAATAAAGAAGAAAAAGTGGAAGACAATATAAATCAAGGAATGACGAACTCTGAAAGCAAATTTTGAAGCAGGAAATGTTTTACTGCCTGTAGATAAATATATTGGTGCGTGTAGTATATTATCAGTTAAGGAAACAAGAACGATTTAAGAAAACCGACACCCAACGACGGTGTTGCTAAGAACGCTAACACTCTCTGAGTGAGAGAAGTGCTAATACGCATACAGACTTGAGCAGTAATCGGAGAGCACATGCTTTTGAATTGTTCAGGTCGAGTTATGTTAGAAAGGGAGGGCTACGAACGATGCACCCCGCAACTCCTTCCACTCCAAGTTTGTGATGTTTGGATGGGGTAAGAGGAGACGGTATTGCAATCCTATCCCTGTCGACACATACTGTATAAGCTTTCAAGTGATAATGTTAATTAAATTTAATTAACCTTCGGGTCCTTCTCCTGCTACACCATCTTGTATGACTCTTAGGACAACCTTTCAGTTCTGTGACAAGTACCGAAATCTCAACACTTCCCAGGAAATGGCACTTGTATAACACGGTGTTGAGGTATAGTGAGGTTCAATTAAACGTGGACTGCTACTGTCGATGACGTTTACGCTGGCTACACATTGTGAGAATATATAGCGTTTTAATAAATACACCCAATTTAAAGGCTCTATGAAGAGCCTCAGGCATTGTTTGTGGTACTGCTTGAAACGATAGAGATTTTAAGGCAAAATCGGAAAGGTCTATTTCTTAAAAATGAAAGATGACAATTATTCATGTCATATCTCTCTATTTTTGGTATATGACCATTACAAAGTTCCAACGTTTAAAGAAAAAAGAAACGCTCAAAATATTTGTTATTGAGAATGAACAGCCTCCCTAAGCTATGGAAATTGCTGACACACAAACCAGAGGACCACCACAGATTGATTTATCGGGACTGCTTTTTAATAGACAATCACAACTGTACATGTCTGGAAGCTGTCTTCACCATCTGCGGCATTAAGAAACGCTATGTGCTGGGGCGAAAGTCTTCTTTCCTATCATAAAGGAAAACGTACACTCAAGGTGCGTGAGAACTTAAGGAAGAGAAGAATAAACGTAGATACAGAAAGCAAAAGGGGGAAGGACAAAAGTGCATAATGGTGGATTCACTATTTACCTGTTTCTAAATATTGCTACAGCAATAATTTGCAAGGTGTATAAGTGCTGTGCATAATCAGTAACATGCTGGTGCTGACGAATGAATAAAATTATTTAGCCACTTCTCTCAAAGGGAACAAAAGACCTGAGAGACTTAGGCCCAGATAGGAGAGTAATAGAATAGAACGTAAGTTACAAAGTTTTGAACTGGATTCAAGCGGCCCAAGGGGCACAGTGTAGGGGGGTTTTATTATCATGGCAACAAATTTTCGAGTTCAGACTTTGTGACCAGTTTGACTGTTACAGCTATTTCCAGAAAGGCCTTGCTTCATGTAGTTACTTGCTTGGTTATTTTAGTCAGTCAGTCGATCGGTCGGTCGGTCGGTCAGTCAGTCAGTCAGTCAGTCAGTCAGTCAGTCAGTCAGTCAGTTAGTTAGTTAGTTAGTTAGTTAGTTAGTTAGTTATAAGAAAAGGAGGCTTAGGATTTCTCTTTCTAAAATTTTCCTTCATATATATTTTAATATCGACGGATTTTAATCAAATTTTGTGTATACCTTATGTAATTAATCGGCAGTTCCACCATAACAACTTTTAGTACCATGCCATCGACTGTGCCTATATTGTGGCTGCGCCCACTTCCGAGATGGAAGCAGTGAAAGGACATTGTTATACAGAAATCTGACATCATTTTATGATAATTATTTTTAAAAAAGGCAATTTATTTTAAAAGGAATCTCTTCTGTAAACGTCTGCTTTACGGATTCTGCCAGCCACGCCTCAAAGGCTCCTATACGTACGTTAAGGACAAGTTTTTCGCAGAATGATGAGAAACGAGAACTACATTTCGGCAGGTGTTATTCTGCCTCCGAACTTGGTAGGATCGGAGATT
This sequence comes from Coptotermes formosanus, assembly GCA_013340265.1. Classification (NCBI taxonomy): domain Eukaryota; kingdom Metazoa; phylum Arthropoda; class Insecta; order Blattodea; family Rhinotermitidae; genus Coptotermes; species Coptotermes formosanus. The sequence goes on along the minus strand of BLKM01001294.1, from coordinate 5,267,205 downwards.
CTCTTTTTTTGTCGAGGTAAAACACCTGCAAATATATTGAAATAGAAGGTCTCTCAAATTCTCACAATTTTTAAGTCATCTAAAACGGGCTTTTATTTATAAACTTCAAAAATGCAAGTGACAATTGTTTGTTCCATAAAAACAATCAGGCGGGGTTCAAACTTCACAATTCGTATCCCGCCAGTCTGGCATTCAGGAACTCACACTGCTAAGAGAGTCCTCACAGCTGCCAGTTCCTCTATGTAACTATTTAACGTGAAATTGAAAGGTAAGATGCAATATATTTAATTAAGGTTTTGTAACTCCGTGGATCAGATTGCCTCATGAGATAGAAATAATCGCTCAGCTATTAAACAAATCCTAAAGTCACTGATCCCCGAATAATCGCTATCGTGTTTTCAATACTTTGTACATAGTCCCCGTCTTCAATGAATTGGGTCCTCTCTTGTTTGTGTTATTTAATGACGCTGTCAGTTGTTAAGGTCATATACATGAGAGATAAATTAATAATTATGGAGCGTTGTTGCGTTGATATTAACAGGAAAAGATTGAATTACTCGGAGGGAAACCTGTCATAATGTCACCTTTTCCACCATAATTTCATACGGACCGACCAATGATAGAACCCGCTTCCCCGCGGTGACGGAGTAACGATTACTCGCCACAGTCATAGCACGCCCGTGAAGTATTCAGGTGGTGAATTATCTAATTATACAAATTTTAAATCCTCATATTATTCCCTTGTACGTGCCAAATATTATCCTTTCTTTACCAAAATATATAAACCAATAATTCATAAATAATTCTTGAGAATTTATGTAATGTCACTGAACCCTAATAATCAAAGGATAGCCTTAATTTTAATAAGTATCTAAATTTCATAGAGGTGCCATTTTTATTTGTTGCTGATTATACAGGAAACCGGAAAGAAAGGAGGAAGATCTTCTTCGCAGCGTCTTTATACTTTTTTGCTTTGTCAATTTGCTATTCTCGCTGTCTGTAATTAAATGTGCTTGGAGCCCCTTGCAGAATCTCCTAGTTGTTAAGTGTTACACTGTGGTTTTCTTGAACATCTCCACGGCATGATTGGAATACTTAACACCACAGCAACTTCACGATCTCTTGATGGGAGTGTCAAGTCAACAACCAAATAAATGATTCAAAATGTTCCGACCAAAGCAGAAATTGAACCAAACGCTGACTTGCATACGGATTCTTAACATATAACAAGAGCGGAGTAAAAGTAACCGTACACCCGGAGATTTTTGTTATGACTCTAGATTTTCAAACTGTTATACTACTTGAATTTTCGTAGTATTAAGAAGTTGTTTCATTTTTATAACACTTCACCCGGCAAATTCAACACAACAAATTGTGTAATTTGTTCACCTGTTGTGGCCACAGAAAATTTTTATCATATTGCTAGGCTTTTGTTTTCATATTCTTCCGGTTGTCTTCATCGCTCTACGTTGCATCATCTCTATTTTCCATAGTAATCTCTTCCCCCAAACTTAACCTTCTAAGACACGATCTTCCATAATGGATTTAATATGTGTTTTCCACCTATATATATGCCTCCCTCTCCTTCATCTTACTGATGGTGACGGTTTCGATAATTTTTCCACCTTCATCCCTACACATGCCCGCAAACTTTTTGACATTCTACATTCTATTCCTTTACCGCTGATTAAAAAATAACTGTTTCTTCCCACAGTTATTTATTCCCTACCACACTTTCATTTGTCACTTTAAGACAAACTCCACTTCTCTAAAATTATAGTCCGTAATGCTTACCTTATTTAAAATATGACTTTATGAAAACTGAAATATCCAAAACTCAATGACGCTAATGTTATGTCATCTCAAATGTTTGCAAAGTCTCTGTTGTTGAAGACAGAGTGTTCGCAAAGCAAACCAAAATAAAATCGCACCTGACATTTGCTATTCGTGTTGAGTATTTTAGAAATAGTTAAGTTAGTGTCCATTATATTGGTGTCCGCATTAGAATTACGTTGTGGACGGACAAAGACACTTAGGCCCTTAAAAATTTCTGAAGCCATAACTGATTATACTTTATCAAAGTTACTGGACCATATCAGTCGTTACACTATAGGGAAATCTTCGAGAAATGTAACGACTTTTTTAGAAGAGTTAAGATATTAACAAAGCTTCAGCTTCAATAATTTTCCCTAAACAAAAACACTAATCACCAGCAAATGCACAAAGAGAGTTTTATCAAAATCGTAACACACTCCTACATGTTTCGACCCTGCTGGGTCATCTTCAGGGAGAGCTTTTTTGTTATCGTTACGCTAAGGTTGCCCTTTATAGTTGAGTGAGAATGTGCTGTTGACTGTGTACTACTTTGTTTTTGGAGGCGTGAACTCTCTGCGGTCCTGGCCTGCATTGCAGTGCATTTCGCTGTTTCCACTTACACGTAATTCTCACATTGCATTTTCCTAAAACCAATTTTATTATTACATGTTTTCTTTTACTGGCTTTCCAAATGACTTCTTTCCAAGAAGATTCTCCTAAATTTATGTGTACGGTCCTCTGCTCTCTCATTCCTTCTATATGTCCAGCCCCTTATCCTCCTAGATTTTATGACTCCAACAGTAAAATGTGACCTACAAAGCTACTAAGGCGTCCATCGTAATGTGATACCGTCAGTTCCCCTTCATTCTATATTTTTATGAGCAGATATTACCCTAAACCATGTGCTTCCAACAATTTGCTATATAGTATTGAAAAACACATTAGAAATAGGAGACACGTTATGGAAAGATAAAGGTGTCCCTGTGCATTCCGTGATGGTATGAGGCATGGTGGAGTTTACTTCCACTTGTTCTTCAACTCGCCTCCAGTAGGATGTAAGGATATCCAACCCCTGTAAAATTACGCCCGAGTAAAAGACCCCCTTATCTCTTTAATAAGGGAATGAGAGATCCCCAAGACCTGCTCGGATATTTTTGAGAAGAAGGAAATCTATTTCCCCTCGTGGGGAATTGAAACTCGATTCCTCGGTCATCCAGCCCTTAGCCTAGTCACTGCATCTATTGCAATATTCCAGCTTCCAAGACAGACGTAACAGACGCATCAGAGGAACTTCTAAATTCCACAATTTCGAAGTTAATCTAATATTGTTTATGTCCAATTTTTTCCTCTCTGTTCTTGAAATTCGAGGGAAGTGAAAGCCGATTCACGCACGAAGGCGAAATCCGTTTCTCCCGTCCTGCAAATCTCAGAGAATTTAAGCCGTGAAAACCTCTCGCACTCACAGTTCCAAACTACTAAATATTCCGTATCCGGACGAAATTAAAACCGGTAGCCTGTTATCTTTTCTCGGTCCCAGAAATACTCACCGTCCCGTGCTGATGTGCATGCTGAACTGCTCAATCACATCCCACCTAAACACTAAAATATGATAGACAATCCTTCGTTCTATATTACGCGTAATTTGTTTTCTTAGGCAGTGTACACAAAATTAGGCATGATTGGGAGTCATTTTCTTCTGTGCTTCCAAATGCTTAATCTTATCTTAATTTGGTTTGCGAGACCTAAAATTGGAAAACCCAAAAATTATATTTCAGCCCTTATCCATCTGCCACAATCTTCATTTTAGGTGGAACACAAAATGGATCTTAAATACATTTCCTGAAAAATATCAACCATACAAAACTTAAATTTTTTAAGGTGCTTAACGTTTATTTGAACTATTTCCCGTCGGTGTCTACGCCTAAAAATATATTAATAAAACTAAATAAACAAGAACAAGCCAATGCCGGTTAAAATCGAAATTTTGAAACCCTCTATTAGCGAAGTTTTCTTATACAATGCTGAGGATTTCCTTCTACATAAGTTATGTATTATATGCATGACGCATTTTAATGAATATCATTGAATCCTCTTCCTTACTTTAGGTTGACTATTTTAAGATATTTTAGCATTAACGTCTCTTGTCTTCCTCATCCTACTTACATGTTCAACACATCGATTAAAATAATAGGCTTGTATTCAAGATTCCACTCGTGAATCTCTTTAGCATGTACGCATCTAAGAGAAATTTCTGCATATTTCAGTAGTTTTAGCCTTCCTCTCATTGCAAACGTTTGTAAAATAATATATGAGAGAGCAGTTTAACGGAAAACCAATTTAAAACACGTTACTGGTAGGTAAATAGCTCACTTATTTATTAAAGAGATAAACACATATTTATGAAAATTTAATCTTACTGCTCGATTAGACAGACAAGGATTACAAGATTCAGCAGGCACGGGGTTGGCAGGGATGAAAGGCTATCGCGGGAATCGTAAAATCGTATAAAAGGGCGTCAGTGGGAGGAACGAGGCAAGGCAGGGTGGTGGTGGTGGTAGATTTTACTGAGGGATTCTGTAAGTTACAATTAGTCTCCGTTTTACCGCTACAGCGCACGAGATAAGTTTCTACTGTACGGCAACTGCTAATAATTTTGCTATGCAGATTACATAGAGAGAACCGTGGGGGCGAAGATGACCATTTTTACCCCATCCCATACTCTCTCTTCCCTTGCTTTTGTCATCTTTAAGAAGATGAACATAGGTTGAGGCTAAATTGTAGCCAATTTTTTATATTCAAAATAAGGCATTCCTGGTTCTGTGCCCTGTCACTATCTAAACATAAGGACAACACCACATAAGCCACGTCATTTATTCCACAATCTCAGTGAAAGCTCAATCAATTATCACTATTATTCGGAATTGTTAGCCTCCAAAGTCTATAACCTCTTCAATTCATACACTACCTGAAAAATTTATTCGGCAAAATTTTGTCTCACGAAAAGTAAAGGAGATCTTTATATACCACATTATAGTACAGTCACGCAAGAAGCAACAAAAGTACAAGCGCACTTTTAATGTCCTAAATACGTGAAAGAGTATTCTCAATTAAATGGAAGAAAACCCTCAGGAAAACATATTTTGGAACAAGGATTTAAAAGTAGCACGCAAAATGTCACAATTTTGGAAGATCAGTTCAGAAAACTTTTAACACCGTGTTTATAAACTCAGCAAAAAAAAAAAAACTTGTCGGCCAGATAAATTCGATTTATATCTTAAAACGTTATTTATTTAGAATAGGCTTCATTTTAAGGTTGTAATGAATTTTACGTCGATGTTTTCAAGTGGCCTCTTCCTGTCATATTGCCCAAATAAATTTCTGAAAGCCCTAGCCAAAGCTAGAAATATCAGTGTCGGTGCAGACATAGTCACTGGAGCTGATTATAAACCTATTTTTCTAATGATATTGTTTTAGTATTACTTTACGTTACCTTGTGACTTATGCTTCTTCATAGTTCGTTAGTTTACGTAGGACTAAGAAGTGTTCCTTTTATGTTACTTTGATATTTTGGGTTAAATATTTTATACGAAGGTAATGCCTTCTTATACGACAAATCTGTGTGTCTTTTGTGTTCGCGAAGTGAATGAGAAGAAAACATGGGGAACAGCAAATTCTACAGCCTACACTTAATGTTATACACATTCCGTGCAGTTGTCTTCCATACACATGTTTTATTTCCAACTACTGCACAAAGTTAGATTTTACGCTTCTAAATGTTTCTGCTACCCACCGTAGCCACTAACAGGGAGCTATAATATTATACAGACATAGGCAGCGAATCGTATGTCGGTAAATGGTAAATATTTATCCATCAGCTTTTTATAACAGTCAATTGATGTGAGATGTTACTAAAATTATTCAGATTAAAATTTAAATACAGATACAGTATTAAAACATAAAATTTTAGAATGTAAAAAGCAAGCTGTCTCCAGGCATCTTGCAATAATCGATAGGGTAAACATCGAGTATCAAAACCGTTGGTCCGTATGGACAGTGTGTGTCCTAAAAGTTCCAGTACTCGAACGTAATAAATTAATAAACTTTAAGCATGCCTAGTGGGAATTTTATTACACTATGTATAATGTACGTAGTCAGGTGTCGTGCCAAAAATTCTTTCAACGATTCTTATAAAGTTTAATTTCTAATGTTAATAGCTTGTGCAAAATATGTACAATATATACACTCTCCATTCCATCAAATATCTAATACTATCTATCAAATATCTATCAAAGGAGATATCTAATGCTGCAGGATGCTTGGAGAGAACTTTTGTTCACACTCTAACATTTTATGTTTTAGCACTTCACTTGTATTTTCATGTTAACCTGATGAATATTCTACAGCTTATTCCTCAGAATTGCCCTTAGTGTAGTGTCTATCACCACGGTCAACCAAACAAGTTTAAAGCAGTAAAATGTGCCCTATTTTAAGAAACAGTTTACCTTACCACAAAATAATATCAAACAGAACGATTACATAAACAGAACAAAGCAAACCACTAACCTCTTCGGTTCAACGGCAGGCTAACGTGGCATGAGGTAAGATGAATCTGACATTGTGCAATCTACGAACCTATACAGTGAGTGGAGCTGTATCTCCACTTACTCTTAGCCTAAATGAGATCTGGCAGTGAATAATAATGTTCATTCCGTGACCGCAACCCCCCCCCCTTTTCCCTTGGAACTTTAGGCTGCGTGTCTCCCCTGAAAAAGTCAGGACACTTGGAACGAAAGAACCTCAGTTATTCTGGAATTCCAAATTTTATTTACAGACACACGGTAGTACACGGTGGGTGACGGGACTGTCACAAGGTATCTAGCTGAACAGGAAAATACAAAAACAGTAAACAGGAAGAAAAATCCTTGCCTCGAGATAGATCTAGTTCCAAGAGCCCAGTATTCGAGTGGCATACATTCTTGATCATCAGCCACTAGATGTCAGGAGACGTAAATACAGAGAATAGTGTTTTCTGCGCGGTAGGGTCTGAGCCTGTAATATGATTCAGCGTTATTTACGTGTTGTGTATAGAACTCGGGACAAACCGCGAAAATTTCCCCACACATCATTAAATGATTGATTTTTAAAACCCTGTCGGGGTGGGTTTACTGCGCGGTATTCACTGAGCCTGTACTATAATTCAGGTTTATTTACGTGTTTTATATGGATATCGGAACAAACCGCGATTGTTTCCCATACACCATTACCTGATTAATTTTTAAAATCCTATTGGGGTGTGTTTACTGCGCGGCACGAAAATAGCCTGTAATATAATTCGGCTTTATTTAAATGTCTTGCACGGACCTCGGAACAAAACACGATTATTTTCCTATGCAGCATTAACTGATTGATTTTTAAAGCCGAGACGGAATGTGTTTACGGCGCGGTAGGAAATAAGCCTGTAATATAAAATTCAGCATAATCTCAGTCTTTAAATGGTTAATCACAGATATAAAATAGCAAAGAAATATTCATAAACAATGTTCTCTTTGGTATAACTTATGATTTAAGGTCGTGCCATAGCTCAGACGGTTAGCCGCCGGCTTCCGAGCTCGGAGGACTGGGTTCGATCTCGGGTCATTACACGTGGGGTTTGTGGTGGACAAAGCGGCACTGGGATAGGATTTCTCCGAGTATTTCGGTCTTCCCCTGTCAATTTCATTCCACCGGTGCTCCATTACTAGGAAAAGGATAATAATAATAATAATAATAATACTCTACACCATAAGTTTGCACAAGAAGCCTTAAGGCTGCGGTGCATCCGTAGCGTCTGTGCGGGGTCCTTCTCCACAAAAAAACTTAAATCATGGTATGGGATTTTATGGTGTGACTTTTCCTTCAAATGCTTCAACATTTTTCCTTCTGGAATCAGTAAGCCCATCTATATACACTGTAGCATTGTCAGTCTCTGTCACACTCCCACATTGGAGTTTCATGGACCGCCACCAAGTGGCAGTAAAAGACACGACATAGAAATTATTTTGACGGACGCGCGAATGGTGTGTAACAGATACGACTAACTAGGGTTGCCACTTTACGTAAAGGTTCGCCGGGCAATAATACGACAGTATATTATACATAGACACATTATTCGGGTTTTCACGATAACTGCGGGCACCACTACTAATTATAATACACAGGCCTATACAGTCTTCAGTTTTCCACTGTAACTTTGTAAATGGGTGTGCCTTGCCTGCCCACATCGTGAGGTTTCCGCTGTAACTACGGAAATGCTTGTGCCTTGCCAGCTCGAATGGCGGTGTTTCCGCAGTAATTGCGTACATGAAGTGTTCCTTGCCCCCATGGGTCGCGAGTTTTCGAAGGTAACTAAGTAAATGGGTGTGCCTTGCCTGCCCGGATTGCGGGTTTCCGCAGCAACTGCTTACAAGAATGGTGACTTGCCCCATGGGTCGCGAAATTTCAAAGGTCACTAAGTAAATGAGTGGACCTTCCCTGCTCAGGTCATGGGGTTTCCACAGTAACTGCTTACATAAAGTGTTTCTTGCCCCCACGGGTCGCGGGGATTCCACGGTAGATACATAAATGCGTGTTCCTAGCCTGCCTGGGTCGCCGGGCACCAGCATACTAGTGATACATATAATTTGATAAGCCCTGTAACGGTCTGTAACGATGTAACGCTGTAACGTTCTGCCCATGTACAGCATCAGGTGATCGGATTTTGTAACAGAGACGGAGTGTGTTTATTGCTCGGTATGGACTGGTTCTTTAAATATTTCAGTTTAATTTCACTCTTTGAATGGTTAATCATAAAGGTATAAAATAGCAAAGAAATATCCGTAAATCGTAACGCCTGTACGCTCCGAAGTTGAGTTTCATGGAGAGTCACGTAAATACACAGAAATGTGTTTTCTGCGCAGTATGATCCGAACCTGTAATATAATTCAGCTTTATTTACGTGCTTTGTATGGAACTCAGAACAAACAGCGATTATTTTCCTGTACAGCATTAACTGGTTGGTTTTTATAGCTGAAACGGAGTGTGTTTACTGCGCGGTACGAACTAAGCGTGTAATATAATTCAGCGTAAATTCAGCCTTTAAATGGTTAAACACAAAGATATCAAATAGCAAAGAAATGTCCCAAACAATGTTCTCTTGGGTGTAATTTTTTGTTTAAGGCCGTGTCATGGCTCAGGCGGTTAACAATAATAACGGCGCCATGCTAATTCCGATGAAAAGCGACAACATATTGTACCTCCTTCCAATGCCATATTACTTTATAAATAGCTTATTCACTGAAAGACGAATTAAACTTACCTTAGATAGCTGCATCGAACACTGCATGTATCATTACGAGTTAAATATTTCACTGCATTTCTCTACGTCTCGGCGAAGGACATGGCGGCAATCACAAGACACGTACAGTTCGTTTCAATCCTACCCACTAACTCATCCTTAACTGGCATTTACTTTGCAACTTCATTAGAATATAAAATGACCCCACAAAGGCAATATTATAACAATTTTAAAGGATTCAACACTTTGTTACACGAACAAGCACATAACAGCACACATTAAAAGCAGATTGAAAGTAACTGACACACGAGCTATATTCCACTTTCGCTACGCCGTTTTGCACACGATTGCAACTAGAAGGAGGAGGAGGGGATGTCATGCTGCCCATCGCCTTACTCCTGCTTCCCCCTTCCTCCCCCCTTCCACCATGATATCGCTGCAGGGTGACATCTACTGATCAAACTTGGTACAATTATCTTCTATTGCTTACTGACAGAAGAAAATAAATAAATACGTTAATATATTTGTAACAAATATTACTTGTGCCTTCATGCGTATTTATATTATGACGTGTTATTAAACAAGTTGAATTAGAATTCTTAAAGTTATATAAGTGCTGTGCCTTATTGCCACCACATGTCACTACTCATCAAGAGGAAAAACAGGTTATTGCAAATGCATACGGACAAGTGTATTATCTAGCTGTCCTGTGCTCTTTGCAGCCTGGAGTGTTGAGTATTGGCCAATCAAGGTGAAACTTTTGAGTCACTGCTATCTGACGTCATGTGGAATTAGTGGGGGACACAGTGACATCCGATCAGGCATTTCTCCTCTTTTACTCCGTTCTCCTCCGCTTGCCAACACTCCACACCTGCTCCACACTAAATTGCCAGAGACCCTTCATATGTACGGCAGACCTAGCCTGGGGCTTTCGCGACTGAACCTTATTTCGGCCGGATGCAAAGCAAAAAATTTCAGGTTCGTGAAGGTATGAAGTCGCCAGAGCCATGTTACTGTAAGTTCAAGTCTTCTGGGATGTGACCCTGTGTCACTGGACAATATGTTAACAGATGTTCGAAGACTTCAGTATTCACTTTAAGATACATTTACGTGTAAACTAGCTGTAAAATGAGGATTCAGATTTTCTGGGATAATACGCTCTGTCCTTTGGTGAGTGGTTCCCGACATTTCGAAGGGCCGTAATACCCACATTAGGAACGTCGGGAACCACTCACACAAGGACACAGCGTCAACACAAACTAATTGAATCCTCTGATACGCCGCTATGAGAACCACAAATCTCATATATAATATTCGGAAGACAGTGTACTTGAAATAATGTGAGTTGCAACTTAACCCAGTCTTTACTATTTACGAACCTATATGTGATCAAACCGAGAAGAGTGAGATGGGGGGCATGCAGCACGTATGGGCGAGGGGAGAGGTGCATACAGGATTTTGGTGGGGAGACTTTAGGAAAGAAGAACACTTGAAAGGCGTGGATCGGAAAATAAAATTAAAATGGATCTTCACGAAGTGGGATGAGGGCATGGACTGGATTCAGCTGGCTCAGAACAAGGACAGGTGGCGGGACCTTGTGAATATAAAAGCGACAAAGAAAATTAGTTGCTCCGGTAAAGTGACTAAAACACTTAGCCCTTTAAAAGACGAAACGTGTCTCTTTTATAGAAGCTCTCAGTGCGTACCGAGCAGTAAACTGTCCACTGTGGTTATGCAAAACCAATCTCTTTATGTTGTATAAGGCACAGCCGCTGTTTGTTCTGAGATCCACACAGAACACATCAAGACAATATCAGCATCATGTAGAATTTTGGATGTTAAACCAGGTGGTCAGTAAAGTAACCGTTAGGCTTTAAAAGGTTAAAAAATACCCGGATGGTAGATGGAATTGTACCCCACAGACAACTTAAAATCACAATTCACAAACAAGACAAGTTGCACACACCCCCTGATATAGTAAAAGCACGCTGAGAAGGAGCACTTGACGACCCACAGCTTGTAGATTTAACAGACAGACTGAATGCATGGTGCAGGTACGACCAACGGGGAAGACGGAAGTACGTCATACAAGATAAGGAAAAAGATGACGTATACAGTTGTAGGTAATGACAGCACACGTGAGACGACACGGAATATCCAACACACGCTACGTCATGAGTTTCATTGCCGTCACGTCTTTGTTCTTCGGTTTATTCTCAAAATTTCGCCTAATTATTCGTTTAGGCTTATGTAGGGATGTAGCGTAATAGTGTAGTAATATGTTTGCTTTCTTCTGTCGCATTCGAATCTTTCTGAGTCTACCAGGCCTCAACTTCAGTGTGCCTCACTTCACACTGGCTTTCTTTTTTTACGTTAAAGAGGGTTTTGCAAGAAAATCTTTTTATTGCAGACCAAACAGATACTTCAAAACCACAAATTAATATCCCTTGTAAAATGTTTCAAATAAAAGTTGCAAATCTTAAATAGTCCTGGCCGTGTCAAGGCTCAGGCCGTTAGCAGCCGGCTTCCCATTGCGGAAGCCCGGATTCGATCCCGGGTCAGTACATGTGGCATTTGTGGTGGACAAAGTGGCACTGGGACAGGTTTTTCCTCAAGTGCTTCGGTTTTCCCCTGTCAGTTTCATTCCACCGGTGGTCCATTACTAGGAAAAGGACAAAAAATAATAATCATCATCATCATCTTCATTACAGGTTGCAGAAGAAGCCTCAAGGCTGTTGTGTGTCCGTAGCGTCTGCTGCGGGGCCCTTCACCGCTAAAAAAAAATAGATCTACTTTGTTACGTCAAAGTAGTATAAAATATTTTTTGAGAAGACGGTAAAAATTCGAGGAAATATTTAAGCGACGTATGTGTTCTGTTAACGGGTACAAATAAAATCTAAATTCTGTATACAGCTCCAAAGGCATGTAGTGTTTGCATACACAAAAATGTAACTGTGCCTCGTGTTTTTTTAATTTCTTCCTGTTTCCTTCAAGCACCTAAGAGATAAAGCCGAAAGGTAATCTGAAATAAACTCTATACGCACACTGAACACTCACAGCACAGTGCTGAGAAAATATTACCGTAGATTCTCTACATGCCGATCCCAGTGGTCGCGCGGTGTAAGGCATTGATCTGCCGCCTGTCGCTTTTTGGGATTTTGGGTTCAAATCCCGCAGAGGACATGGATGTCTGTCTCTTGTGAGTGTTGAGTGTTGTCAGGTAGTGGTCCTTGCATAGGGCTCATTACTCTCCCACAGGAGTCCTACTAATTTTGGTGTGTCTGAATGTAATCGTGAAGCCTCGATAATTAGGGGGCCCTGGGCTACTAGGGGCTGTCACACCACTGGAAAAAAAAAAATTCTCCACATCCCAGTCGAATTTTCTTTTAAATACACGAGTGATTTCAGTATTATTCTTTCTTCAAATTTTTAGCTTCTAGGACGTACTGACACAGAACCAAACAAATGCCGGCAGTGATTAAGTATTTCTGTTTTACTTACTATAAATAAACTGGATAAGGAAGAAACTGTCAGAAAACTATTTTTAGTCATTTTGTCTTTTGTTAAGTCTATGTAGCGTCGATGGTAGATGAAACAAACATGTGTACACAATATTGGTGGAATGATACTGATAAGGGCGAACAGAAGCCCTTAAAGAAAACTCTCTCCTCCTGATACACTGTCAAGACAAATCCCAGGAGTATGCCCAGTGATTGAACTCTGGCCTCGGTAATGACAGACCGACGGCTACATGCCTTAGAGAAAAATAAGGATAACAAAATTTATTACAGAAGAAGCACTAATGGGTCACACATATGCTTTTCTCACTTTACAGAAAGAAAGCACTCCACGTAAAAGAATTTGTCCCACCTCCAATGCGACCTCTTAAGTTGTAGCTATTCCAAACCGCAGGCTTGAAGCCTTTTCTCGTGTTATAACGGCAGAGTCGGCGCGATAACACTATGGTACCCAGTATAGGCTATATATATACGGTACTAACAAAAGTTAATATAATAAAATCTTAGCACTTGGCAACAATGAAAAGGGGAGAAAAGGAAAGGAGTTGGTAAGGGGGATGAGAAAGATGTAAGAATGGCGAAGGCGAGGAAGGAGTGAGACCTTGTTAAAATGACACGTCGGAAAAAGAGGGGGTTACCCAACTTGATATGCCTGGTCGTCCTTTTATACATCTTGGAGGATAAGAACCGCTGAAGGTACTTGAAAATTTCTACTTCAGTCTCCTAGTGTTACAACTGACACACCTGTCTTTGAAATAAATGTAGCCTAAATGAAATTATATGCTATTATGCTTTATTTTCAATAAGTATGTAAAGTAAAATTTTATTTATTTATGTTTTATTTTACAACATCGTCAATATCTCAAAACATACAACTTCCAAATATAGAATGAAGGGTTAATGGTAATTATAAAAGAAATCGGAGAGAACCGATCTTGGCCAAGTTAATTACTGCACCAGCATATGAATGGAGGTGCCAGGAATTCCACTACAGATCTTTAAGAATAGCCCAGTCTTACTGCCGAAATTCGAAAGGGGAACCTCCCGAATACAAGCCTGCATCGTGATCTCAGTACCAGCTTGTTCGGTGTAAAATAAATGGCTGTGAATGTGATATGTCTGTTTGTGTGTCCGAAACTGTCATACTTCTGTCTAAGAGAAATCCCGATAAAATTTGTTACACGGGGTTTTAAATAAATGTGCTTGCGAAAATTTTTAGCTAGGTATGTGCAACTGTGGCAGACACATATAGAGAAGAAAACAGATCTCTAAGAGAATCCATTACATACATATATTTATATTTATATACTTGATAGTAAAGAAGCATACAAATAATATATGTCTACGAATGTATTTGAAAAATTGTTACGTAAAGTAATCCCTACTTTTGCGAACTTAACACATTCACAGAAAACAGCTTGTAAAGAGAAAACACGTCACACTGTAATTAATTTCCCGTTACTTCCTGCGTTATATATTACAATTGGTTCCAGATAAAAATATTTTCTTTCTAGTAATAAAAATGCACCTTACACAAAACACAGAAGTGTGTCTTAACTATTCATGGTACATCATAAACGGCAGTTATATAACTAATTTTGATGTAAAAGTGCATACAAATTAGGTACCATTCTTAGTAAATGCGATATATGTAAGAATTTCTTAAGATTTATTCGATGAAAAACGATTAAAACTGAGAAGAGCAAACTTCGTAACAAAGCCTCAATAACAACCTTAGACGCCAGGAAACTGTTGCTTCTGCGCAGAAGGTCACGCCATTCTGCGCAGACAGCGCAGAATGGCGTGACCTTCTGCGCACAAAAGAAGATATATGAACCGACGAGAGACGAGAAAAGACACCTAGGACAACCATCGGTTTGCAAGAGAAGGGAACTCGTGTAAGCAAAATTGGCGGAGAAATTGCAAACGTACACTGTACATCCCGCACAAGCTAAAACTTTTTAACCGATTGTTTGGTGTACCGAGGGACAGGAGAAAAGGTATATTTATTTAAGAAAATCTTAAAAGGTACTTAGCATGTAATAAAACATCATCGGTACGTTAACAGATGTCAGTAATACGCTACAGCTACGGTCAGGTAAAATGAAGCCCTGCCACGAAGGCAAAGTTACGTGTCATACTTCCGCTAGTTTTAAAATACTCAGTGTTACATACGAGAGATGTCGCTTAGTATCAGCGACTACTTTGGTCACGATTTATTTGATATTCAAGGAAACCTGTGGAAGATGCGTGTTTTGCCATCTATCTAATTTCACAACTGATTATTCATGGACTTCTAACAATACAAATTAAAAGCCACCATGGAAATAAGAAGACAATGTACAAGAAACGTTTTAAATTAACACGAACCTCAAAAACGTTACACGGAAAACTCTGTTTTTCCACTTCACTTTTATCCTCCGAGAGTATTCTCCTCCTATCCGCAACATTTTCGGTTATAAACAAGACAGAAATATAGGTAGAGGAGGGAATAAAGTAAATAAAACTTAGTATAATATGGAAATGGAGACGGAGAATGGGAAAAGGTTAAAGTAAGAAAGGGAAGTAGAGTATGTGTGACATGAAGGGAGAAGGTACGAAGATTCGTATCTGAAGAAAGTGGTCGGGCTGTATGAAAAGCAAGGCAGAATTCTTGTTGTCTCGGAATGATATGGCAAGGAGCTGTAACTAAAGAGTTCCTGGTATCTCTTTTGGTTACAGGGAACAATAGCCCTGTATTATATTAAATATTTCCGCAGTAGGGAGGGATTACTGCCACATAATTCTTGATGCATGATCATTCTTGAAAGGCTTGTATTTGCCCAACTGGTCAAAAAGTTCTTCGCTGTTATCAAACCCAAAACTCAATAACATTTCCTCAAAGCCTACCCTCTCTGGAGCTTAACGTGATCCAGTTGTCTCCAGTAGGCTTCTTCGCATTAGACCATTCTAATGAAGGACTTCCATTTAGTTTAGACACCTTCGATTCAATATTTCCAAAAATCAGAATTCATCTTTGTCTAATTGCAGGTAGTGTAGGTTCTCTTAATTTTACCCTCTTTCCCTTGCAAAAAAGTAATATTTGGTGGTGAAAACAAATTATGGGTCTCATCGACATGGAATTTTTACTCTGTTCCCTTTACATTCAAATATTCTCATTAACTCTTTATACTCTAGCATCTTCAATATACCCTTTCCTTTCAAGGGCCTATATAGGGTCCGTAAAGAAACTGCAATCGCTGCAATTGTGCAAAAATTTAATCATTTGTTGACTTATACGAAAATTGTACACATGACTGAAAAAGCAACATATATTGGATATGTGCCTGCCAATTACCACGATTGAGCAGTCACATCTGTCCACTTTACGGGAATATTGCCTAAATTTTGTTAAACTTGAATAAACGACCATATTGAGTTAAGATTTTCCATAAAAATTCTGTCACGAACTTATTCCAATTTATAAATCATTTTGAGCTTAGTATATTTTTAATAGGATGGGTGTGAAACTTGGTCTCTCACACTGAGGGAGGTACAAAGACTGAGGGTGTTTGAGAATAGGGTGCTGAGGAGGATATTTGGGTCTAAGAGGGACGAGGCGACAGGGGAGTGGAGAAGACTACATAAGGAGGAACTTAATGACCTGACTCATCACAAAGTATTATTCGGCTAATCAAACCGAGAAGAATAAGATAGGCGGGACATGCAGCACATATGAGGGAAGAGAGAGGTACATACAGGATTGTGGTGGGGAGACCTGAGGGAAGGCGACCACTTGGGAGACGCAAGCGTAGATGGGAAGATAACATGGATCTTCAAGAAGTGGGATGGGGGGCATGGACTGGATTGAGCTGGCTCAGGACAGCGACAGGTGGCGGGCTGTTGTGAATGCTGTAATGAACTTCCGGGTTCCATAAAATGCGGAGAATTTTTTGACTAGTTGAGAAACTGTTAGCTTCTCAAGAAGGCGTCTGCTCCATGGAGTTAGTTAGTTAGTTAGTTAGTTAGTTAGTTAGTTAGTTAGTTAGATAGTTAGTTAGTTACTTAGTTAGTTAGTTAGTTATATTTTTAACAGGAAGGCGCATAAAATGGGAAAGGTTGAAAAAATTAATACTTTACGGACCGCATTTTTTGGAATAAATTTGCTCTCTGCGCCTTTTTTGTCCTTTCGCCTAGCAAACAAGAGTCACGTCTAAGCATACTACTTCTCCCCTATCATCTCTGCCGACTAAAACGTGCACAGTCCAAGAGCAGAATTGTGAAGGAACTATAAAGGATCAACCGCCGTCACTGTCACTATACACCCCGACTAACAGGTATAGACTATCGAAAACTTGAAATCAGATATATAATGAAAGCGCACAAACGTCATAAGAGAAGCATATGAAGAGCACGAATATGCATAACATTCAGAACGAGCAGTAACCTTGTCTCCTAATTCCCTTTTACTATTCTGCTTCCCTTTCTTCCTCTCTTTTAGGCGTCATCTCCATCCTCTGAGCCAACTCCAAGGTTCTTTACTCTCTTGTTCCTCTCAGTCCTGTTCGTTCTTCATCCTTAAAATTACTCTTTCGCTAACTCCTTTCTCTTTCTTTCTCTTTTCGTCTTCCTTCATCCACATTCTAACCTTCTTCTTATTTACATGACGTTCTTCGTCCATCTACTTCTTCGCGGTCATTATCGTTCTGACAGACACAGTAAGGCGTGAAATTTAAGCTGCCGAAGGCCCGCCTGTGTTCCCGTAACTCCATATCCAATCTCGCCTTGTTTCTTATGCCGCTTTCTCACAAAAGATGCAGGCGCTACTACCTGGCTAGCATGGGAACGAACAGCCTAGTTCTCATCTTATCCTATTATTAGCAATTAGCTAACTAAACTACTCTTTGCATATCAAATCAAGAAGCGAGACGACTGGGTTTGTATGAGAGACAGAGAGAGAGCGAATATTTCAAACCAAGGGGCTCTAGAGTGGAGGAAAGGGGATAGATGGTATAAGCCACGCCCGGGAATGGGAGAATGGTAAACTTGGGACCCATTGATACGTGGGGAAATATACATTAATATAAATGGTTATCATTCGAGAGACGAGAGAGTCAAATAAGAGGGAGGGGTGGACGGTGAATCTACATTGTAGTAGGTGAAGTGAAGATCAGGGGGTGGGTGTACCCGTATATGGCTCACACGTCTTCTACTTCATTCCAAATTTTTAAAGTGCACCTTCTATAGTGACTTGTAGCAATTTCCATACAGGCGTAGGCAGGTTATGAGAATTCTAGGAAGTTGAGGTTCCCAAAATTTCTACACGATCGGCACATGAAGGTGGTGGGGTTGTCAGCCCTACGCACAGGCCACCTTTACCCCTAAGGAGATATTCCTGGTACTTTTTGATGTTAGAAGCAAAGTCGACACAAGGGCCATAGTGCGGGGGAAGGATTAAGTCAATGAAGAATTTCAATGATCCCACTGGTGATTGAACCCGCGGACTTCCGGATTGTGGTTCAATGCCTCATTCAACTGCGCCACCTCTTACCCCCTAAAAGAAGTAATTAATTAACTCTACAAGGTTTATAAAAATAAAAAGCACTAGAAAAATTTTAAAACATTGTTTTTGGGGACGGTAATTTTTCCGCGGTTTTAGTTACTCCTATATTTACTTCTTATTCCTTCTACGCTTGCTGCTTGATCTGCCTCCCCAAATCTCCGCCAAGTCTTTGATGTTACGAAATGAACGAACGAATTTATGAATTAACGGTGTGAATTTTAAAGTCCCATGTTACCTGCCTTCTATTAGATCCAAATCCGATTGCGAGATATGAATTTTTACTCTAAAATACAGCTGAAATAGGACTACAATATTACATATTTTACTTTTAGAGTATATTTCAAGAGACATAAAAATAAAGCATTCTAACCAAAACCTTAATAAAAATTTAATACCATGTTAATTCTCTATTAACCTTTTAAAGCCTAGCGGTAACTTTACATAGACCAGGTTTAACATTAAAAAATTCTACGTGGTGCCCACATTGCGTTTATGTGTTTTGTACGGATCTCAGAACAAACAGCAACTTTTGCCTTATAAAACGTTAAGAGATTGGTTTTTATAACCGAAGTGGGGAGTGTTTACAGCGCGGTACGCACTGAGTCCTTATATAAAACAGATACGCTTCGTCTTTAAAGGGTTAATTTTAATTTTTGTTCTCAAGTCCAAAATTTGGGTGCCAAATTTCTAAAATATTTTCTGTCACAGTCTCCAATAAATAATAGCCGTGACCTTTTGAATTAAATATGTGATTCGCAATAATTTAAACTTTCAGAATGTGAGAAAAAGAAACAAAGTGGTCGCTTTAGCAGTTTTTATTATTGTATTGAAGGTAACTGCACTATGAAGTATAGTGTTTTAAAATGCATATTAATATTCACTGTGCAACTTAAGAGGCCTTCAGCTTATATAACTTTAGTTTTAATTCCTAACGTCCGCTGCCAATATATGCAAATGCCACTATCGACTGCTCCTAATACTTACAGCTAGGGACGCTCTGCGTTGTGGAATTGGACATAATATTTCATCCGAATGTCGCAGTGAAACGGAGACGACTTCCCGAATATGAATATTCATTTGGACGGATGGTTCTCAAACCAATCTCTTCCCCCCCTCAACCCCTCTTCGCCCTTCTCGTTGTGTCCATCTCCTAAAAAAAACTTCAACCCCTCCCCCTGAACTCAGCCTATCTCGCACGCTCTTTTTCCTCCTTTCCCCTCCACTCACTGATTAAGGTTTTTGCCAAAACTGAGAAATATGTGTGTGTGTGTGTGTGTGTGCGTGTGTATATATATATATATACATAACAGGATGAATTAGGATTAGCTTTGAACTCTCATGGCCGTGTGAACTTACTACCCACACCAAGAGTGTTGGTTGAGGTTTGGTTGCTGAGAAAATTGACGTATTTAGGAAATATTCAAATCTCGACAGGTATAAGAAAGCCTTCGTTAATACAACTTCTGATTTCCTGACATTTACCAAAATAAACTCGTCCGCAGACACGCAACTTCTAAGCTAATAAGTTTATATGTATGTTTATGCATGAGTTCATACTCACCACCCGTCTGTGTTAAGAGGCCTTATCTAAATCCTGATGGGCATTTCTAGAGTCCTTGCTGTACTTATTCAGAAAACTTGCATGTGACATTGCAACATGTGAAGGTTTATTTTATGGTACTCTAAATTACAGCTTTATTAAACAGTTCGTAGTATCTAAAGCTGTTAACATGCTTATGTGAATACTGACTACAGTCAACTGAAATATAAAAAGCGATATGACGTTCTGAAAATAGAGTTTTCGAGAAGAATAGCTCTTTAAGGCAAGGGATATGAGATTTTGACTGAATTAATTAGGCTGAGAATGTGGAAGATATAGTGACGGATGTTTAGAGCTTACAAAGGCGCGGGGTTGCTTAACAAACTTTCTTCAGTGTGTTACTTAGTATAAAATATTGATGGGAAGTCTTTTATATTTCTTGTAGAGAGATTTTAAGATGGAGAACTGTTACTTAACCTAATGGCTGAAAATATATTTTAAATGCATTTAATATAAACTATATCAAAATATTTTTATACATTATTTCAAGCAAAATATATAATTATATGTGTTACGGGTTCTTGGATTACGAACCTTCAACCTCACATATTATATAATGCTGTTCAGAAAAAGGAATATTTCTGCCTGAAAATATCGGTAGGCTATTAGGGAAAGCTTTATGACCAATTTTAAGAAATTGCCTCGAGAAGTATGTTGAGCGAGTTAGGAAAGCTTTGAACGAAATCAGAAATTTTTTCTTCAGGATGGATACTCTAAACTTTCACGCACTAATCAGACATAGCTAACTATTATTATATATAGTTATGTGACACCAATGTCTATCCACGTATATTGGTTCATTATTTAACTCTCCTGATCACATATTCACATTTTCCTGCCACGTGATTGACGGTTTATACTTTAGGAAATCTCACAAAGCCTACCTGTTGATAATTAAAATTAATATAATATAATTATTTAAAATCAAAATATTGGGGAGTTACAATAGTAGAAATTATTTAGACCAAGAATATGCTCATAATTTGCGTTAGTTTGTGGCTTATTGTAGAGAACTTTGAATTATAGACTTACTTCTGTTCTGGCGAAAAGCCTCAGGGTTCCGGGTATGCAGAGAAACCCATTATTGAATTATGTAAAAACTTGACGTGAACTCCAATCACTCACCTCCATACGGTAGAGATATTATGCAGAATGAACGTATGCCTTCACTACCTTACCTGCCCGCCATTCTTCGGTTGGTATTTGACTAATTTTGGGCATGGAATATTTACATTTTAGAGACATGCACGTATATAGACTGTTAGTGTGCGGATTTTGTTAAGAGTTCTTTAATAATTCGTAATCAAAGGTTTTATAATTTATATCACCCACGGCTTGTTAAATATAACCCTCTGAATATGGTTAGAGTAAATTTTACAAACAGAGCAAACAACAAATGCTCCCGTGACATGAGATGCTCGCTTCGGATAGTATAACGATGATTGTGACCTTGTACGGTTCCTTAGACACAAACATTCCGAAGTTGCTGCTGTCTTCCTATCCAGACTAGAATTCTGTAACCTTAAAGATGCGGACAGCAAGGTCTACCATAATGTTGGCATTTATTTACCACAATACACTGAGTCAGAGTCCAGAGCGTCTTAAAATAAATGCCGTGAGATTTTAGCCTCTTCACTGATAAAACATAATTTGCGTACTGCTTGGAAACAGTAAAGACATTTTCTTACTTATCGTATTACATTCAGTTTCCAAAGGGGAAAGGATAAGAAGTGTTACCTTTGTTACTATTTACTGGAGAAAAGCAGTACACTGATAATTTTATAGAAATGAAGTAATTCGCTCTATACGTTGTCTTATATAGGTGCCTATCAATGAAAAATCAGTGACAGATGGGGTTACACATAGCTTGTTTTCATAGCAAGAAGGAAGCAAGAAGGAAGCAACGTGAATTGAGGAAGCGAGATTTTATATGAAGCCTTAGACAAAGTCTATGTTTTGTCTCAGTAATTAATGTAAATATTAATATTTAAATTTCTACAAAACTAGAAACACTGTCAATTACATTAATGTGATTGGAATATTTTCGGACCAAAACTCAAACATCTAGAATAGAGGAATGTCAAGAATAACCGAACTAATTTAAGAATGCTTTCCTTTGGGAAGAAGAAACTGACAGCGAATCAGAACCCATGTTTTTGGAATAGGTGTTAGGTGAAATGTGTACGGATATCCCTCCCTTAACTTTTCGTAATTTTGTATATTTTCTAAAATGGTTGTTTGCAAGTGGCATCTACTTTGATAGGGCGCAATAAACCTAGAAAATTTTGAGCCTCCCCGCTCTGCAATATGCATACATTACACCTAGCAATCAAATTCATTTCCACAGAAGGTCGTTTTCGCGTAGGTTGGTAATGACTTAAGGCAAGGAAATTTCATTTATTTTAGAATCTTCTTTAAGAAAAGGAAAACTGAACATAACTTTTAAGATATAGTCAAATTGTTTCATTAATTAGATATAGAAATTTTAGCACCGATAATATCAAAGCCCGTCAATGGGCTGGATCTTGAGACATTTTCTCCAACCTGAAGCATCTTCTGTCATGCAAGGAAATTTTTTCCAAAATGTTATCCCACAAAAATATTTGCAGGCGTTCCTTCTGTCCATAAACACAGCTGCATATCCAGTACACTGCAGGTCTCCATATTTCAACATCACAAAAACAGACCAAAGAAAATCTAAGAAGCTTAGATATATTAAAAATATCACAGATGTCTCACATTCTGAGCACATTGTTATCAAACATTTTGTACCTCATATTTTTTCCTCGAACGAAGAGAGTTATGTTACGCTCATTCAAAGCAGATGAGGGACCAGTGCTGTATGCATACGCATAGATCTGACTAGATATTCTTTAAAAAAAACCAAAACTTTTGTGTGAAATTAGTATCCCTGGAACCTTAAATACCGTATGTAACTGGTTATGTATGAGCCAGATGTTCTTGTGTTCAATACTTTATGTTCATTTTAAGTTTAAGTACTTTGCCTGAGAGACCTGTGTTTAGATTAAATTGTTATTAAGTAAATTATATTTGATTGTAATATTTAAATTCAACTGGCTCAGACAAAAGTCCACTTACTCGCCCTTTAGACATGATAATGGAACTTCGCTTCTAACGAAACCAGGAAATTTCTTGATCAGCCGTACGATTATTCGTTTTTTATAAAGGCCACGGACAAAGAATTTAGGGACATAAATACAGTATATGTATTAAAGAGCGAAAGAGCAATATGTTTTTGGAAGTACTGTCCCAAGTTTCCCAAAAGACTAAAAACGTAATAAGATATTCAGTAATTCAAGAAACAATGGCCAGTGTCACTTTTATGCTGCGGCTAAGATCCGTGTGATTTAAACCCACAATCGTCTCATTCATCCTGAGGTACTTGCCATCACGTCCGGGGCGCCTTACACATGCGGCAACTTCTCCAGCACCTATGTGCTGCGGTTCAGCCTCCTGTGAAATTAAGGCGTTACTTTAAAAGTATGACAACTGGGACCACACACGCGTCATATTCCAAAAGAACTAAAAGCACAGTAGCATTGCTGCGACTATATAGAAACTCGCATGTAACTTTGTGATTCCCAATTACAGAATTCTAATAATTCTTCAAGAAATTGGTAAAAGCGTTCTTATCATTTTTCGTGCATCGTGCTAGAAACAATCGCGTTTGGAAGGTTCGAGAATTTTCATACTTTCCTTCACTTTCGAAGTAATCTCATAGAAATGTGGAACTTTTGGAAGAATACTGATTGAACACCTTCCAGAACAAAACGCTGAACAAAATGTCTGGAAAGGAGACAGGTAAATGTAAAGGATCAAGGGAAGTACACAACAGATAGTCTTCAACAAATATTATTAAGGTAATCACATCACAAATTGTAACACGAAGCGGCACGTAGCATTAAAAACAGGGATAAGAAACGTAGGCTACTTGTATACGAAACTTAATTCGACGAACTTGCGGATCGGAAGTCTTTGAGAAACCAACGAGTGGATGAGAATAAAGTGCAGAGTTTTTAAGATAAAGGGCGAGCTGCTGAAGAATTAATTTAACTACCCCAGTGTATGGTAGAACGGCGACTTTGTTTTATACTAAAACAAAGTTAACAATTTTGTAACTCATCAGATTTCTTGACAGTACTTTTAAGTATGGCCTACACAGTTTCCAGGGAATATGCCGTGCCTAAGGTCGCCTTAAATATTCAAAGTATTTCAACTTATAATTTTCGTGCAGTAGGCTAAATGTTTTGCTGACACATATAAAACTTAATAATACT
This sequence comes from Coptotermes formosanus, assembly GCA_013340265.1. Lineage (NCBI taxonomy): Eukaryota > Metazoa > Arthropoda > Insecta > Blattodea > Rhinotermitidae > Coptotermes > Coptotermes formosanus. The sequence goes on along the minus strand of BLKM01001294.1, from coordinate 5,243,120 downwards.
AATTTTTTTAAATTTCCAGTATTTTTAACCCATTAAGTCTTTGATTGTCATTTAGAGGTGGGACTCTAAACTGAATGACAAGGAGTATGGGGAGATTCAAAAATTTTTATCAAAACTTTTAATTATCTAGGCAGGAAATGTAACACAATTTCAGCAAAGAAACAAATCAGTTCTATTAATCTAGTTTTACATTGGAATAAACTTGTCTTAATGCAGGTTTGTTACAAACAATTACAATTTTATATAACAAAATATTATGCTTATTATCCAGCGACTTACAAACATTCCTTTTGCTCGCACACACAGACACACACGCACACGCACACAAAAGAATAAACCCGATATTAGACAGTGAAAACATAGGAACATGATATTAAACATCCTACCATATTGGTACCAGGTGTCACCTATTTTAAGAAGCTTGGTACCTCTTTACAGCAAAAGGTACGACTACGATTTGAAATTAAATTCTTAGTGCTGCTATTAGGGCACAGGAAGACCTGAGTCTTGACTAAGACCCTACGGCTGATTACAGTCTGGCAAAACCTAAAGTAACTTCGATGTTTTTAAATTATTACTCTTTATTCGTTTTTCCTTCCATGAGCTCTGTCTACAGCGATTATAACGAAAACAGGATAGAATCCTGATTTTGTTTTCATCCCTCTTTTTCAAACGAGAAGGATTAAGGAACTAGAAACATCTGAGTAAGAGTGTTCCTTGTGGATGTATTGTTCTTCAGAATAACAATAGATTGCAATACCAACAGTACTGAAGCTTCGTCCTCAAAGGACAGCTTACAAACTATGTCGTAAGGAGTGTTATTATTCCCAAGGTATTAAAAATTTTTTACTTCTTTGAACGGATACAAAATTACAGTACTTTAACCTTGATTACTGAAGGACAGAATCTCACAAAATACCAAATTTCTTTCATTTTATAATAATAAAGTAATTGTGTGTATGTAGATTTTCAGTGATTTTGACTGCTTGTATTGTTTCAAGGTACACGTAGGGGCAAGTTTCACCCCAGAATAGGCCACAAAGGATCACAGATGAAGTAAAGGTATAACTCTACTCTTCTTTTAACATCAGCGCTAGACGGGGTGGATCGTCAACGTCACGCCCCAGCCACTTTACTCCAGGAAAGAGAATCGGTGTCCATTTTACACGAGGCTGGGTGGACCCCACGGCCAGTCTCGACAGGTAGAGAAAATCTTGCGTCACCAGTATTCGATCCCCGAACCTTCCAGCACGTAGCGAGTCGCTATACCGACTATGCCACCCCGCCTCACTTTATCGTTTCAAGAACGTATTCAAATTTTAACGTGATTTTAAAAGCTTTGAACACTGGGTACCACAAAATGTTATTTTACGCTGTGAAAGCTTGGCACATTCATGTACAGTATAAATACAACTCAGTTCCTGCAAACGAAATAATAAATACCAACCAATGCACCAAAAATATATATAATTTTATTCTTAAAAGTCTCCTACAAGTTTCGACCCTGCTGGGCCATCTTCAGGGACAATAATCTAGATAAACTATGGTTGCGTTTATACAGTCAAATGTGAATGTGCCCTAGGTTTCATCCTCCGTTTGAGAGGTATCGTGTTCTGTCCGCTGTCTGTGTATACCCACACTTAAGTGTATAAAGGCAACCATAGTGTATCCAGACTATTCTATCTCAAGATGGCCCAGCAGGGTCGAAACATGTAGGAGACTTTTACGAAAAAAATTATATATATTTTAGTGCATTAGTTGCTGTTTATTATTTCGTATGATCCACTGCACGGACATGGAACGGATGAACTCAGTTGCTACACTTCACAGAAGGTAACTCCCTCCGGCAAACTTACTGTCAGTGTTGTTTGGAGACATACGCTGTATCTCTGCAAATTGACAGATTGGTATAAAACAAATAAACAGACTGTTTGAACAAAATTAAGGGCTCTTTAAGTGTTACAGCACGTGGTTTTAAAAAGCTGTTACCCATGTCTACTCCACGCCGTTCCTGTAATTTTATTTTGTGTGCGAATATTTTGAAATTGAGGTATGATCGCTAGCTTTTAATACCGACTCCTGAGCTCGGGTGATAAAGCCTGTGTGTGTGTGTGTGTGTGTGTGTGCGTGCGTGCGTGCGTGCGTGCGTGCGCGCGCGCGCGAATATTTTGAACCGTAGGTGTCACCAGTTGATACAATATATAGATTAAAGCTAACGTACGTTTCGGTGCACGTACCTAGGGCACTAAATATCACAAAAGGTTATATAATACGCTATCAGTGTTCATTCAATATGGTGAAAAATACATATTTATAGAGGCGTAAGAACTTTTGAACTAAATGTAAAAGTGAGGAATATTAAAAAACCATCAGCAATTCTGGAAAGCTGTAAGACACACTTCTGAAGCACTTACCACATTTAAATCCAAAAGGGAAATAAGAAGACATGAATGATGCAGTTGTAGGTTTTGGTGTTGGCACACGTCAGGAGGCTGAATCTTTGGTATTGTTCAGGAGGCAGTGATTTGTCAATTGGAACACTTGTTTGCTAATCACTGGACGTGAATGGAAGAGCAGAATTTTAGTTCTCAAAATGGGTACAACATAATTGAGCTCAACAGCGAGAGATCTTTGAAAACCTTACGAGTTCTTATATACTTAGTCTGGTCTGGAGACGAGGCAAGTGTAATGACACATTTAAAGGAACACTCACAGGGAGCAGTAAAATAATTATTCAGAATTACCCTGTAAAGAAGGTTAAATATTTTATCTTAATGGGTTGTAATGTAATTAATTAACACAACGATGCAAGCACGAAAGCTCCTAGATGCAAATTCATGCGTTAATATAAGAATCCACTGAGAAAACAGAGATGTTACAGAAATGCAACTGTCCTCCTTCGAGTATGTAGGCTGCTTCTGAGATACCTTATAACAATATCCAACACACTTGTACAGCTATAACACAAGCAACTTCTCGCATTTTAACTATTTGGCTCTCTTATATCATGCCTACTGTGTGCAAGGGTTGCTAATTTGGTTTTGTGCAGTGGTGCATTTTTTGGTTCCCTGATGATGATACCTTGGGGATCGAAACATATAGGAATATTTTATGTGATACTATAATATAATTACATAAGAAACAATACTGTGCATTTGTTGCACTGAGAGTTGAGAATTAGTTATTGAAAATGCACGGAATGAACAATATCAAATACGTATACATATATATATATACACATATATATATATATATATTTGCAGTATATGTGCGACTTTCTTTCCTTAAATTACCTACATGAATCCTATCTCTTTCCTTTCACTGACTCGCATAACAACAATACAAACTTAGAATTCACTCTTAAAACTTCCTCCCCTCTATCTCTTTATTTCCCCATCCTTTTGCATTTTTGGAATAAGAAGAGGGTGGAAAAATAACTTCCATAGTTGATCGTCATTTGTCACAGGCCGAACCATCCGAAAAATACCGGAAGCAGGAACCATATTCCAAAACGACAGCGCTGCCTCCTAACGGCCACAACGATAAAACTCTTTTATTATTTTTTTCTGGATAAAAAACCTCGAATTTTATAGGCTAATACAGAAATCTTTCTATATCCAGCATGGACCATCAACATCCCGCCTACCGTTTCCAAGAGTGTACAATTTGCATACCTGGGCCTTTGGAAGCCACAGTCTGTTAATGCCGTTTCTGAAATTCTCATTGTCTACCGTGAGATTGTAGGAAACCTTTACGTTCTGCTGCATAACGTGAAGAGTTTCTGATGTTAAACAGGTAGCATACAGGACGCAGTTGTCACTTGCCTTTGAACGGTTAGTTAAAAATTTTATGGCGCAAACTCTTTTCAGAAGGGTACAAAGTGAAAGTGTAATAAGAAAAATACGAAAAATAATATAGCTTCAGGATTTGTGGTGTTAGTTTAGTATATTCATTCCAACGAATTTATAGACAGAAAGGTAGGCTGAAGGTAAGAAGCATGTGGGTAGCTAGTTAGGTTAGGTTACGGCTGAACGAAATGAGACGGATCGGAAACGAGGGTCTTCTGGGTAGTAACGCAGCATATATAACAAACAGCAAGTAGAAGAATTTTGTTGAAAAGCTTATAATTCCTCAGCCAGTTAAGAAGTGTTCCCAATAATATAAAACACGAAATTTCATAACCGTGTACAAAAGAGCGCAACACTCCTGCTTATCCCGAAGTAGATCTATCCAGTTTACACATTCCTACCCTCTTGCCTAAAGATCTATTTTAACCCTTTAAAGACGAAGCGTGTCTGTTTTATATAAGGACTCAGTGCGTACCGCGCTGTAAACACTCTCCACTTCGGTTATAAAAACCAATCTCTTAATGTTTTATAAGGCAAAAGTTGCTGTTTGTTCTGAGATCCGTACAAAACACATAAACGCAATGTGGGCACCACGTAGGATTTTTTAATGTTAAACCTGGTGGTATGTCAAGTTACCGCTAGGCTTTAAAAGGTTAATACTATCCTCCCGTCTACTCCTAGTTTTCCCAGACTCTGTATCTCCTTTATATTTCTCAAACGAATCTGTGTATGACCCTCGCTTACCCCCACGCGGGCTTACTATTTGGTGAGCAATACAAATCATGAAGTTGCTCATCATGTAGTCGCCTTTCCTTTCTCTGTCTGATGCCAACATATCTTTCCCAGCTTTCTGTTCTCAATAATCGTCAATGCATGTTCTTCCCTTAACGTAATAAGCTCAGTTTCATGCCCACATGGAACGACATCCAAAACATATTTCTGTACATGTAAACTTTTTATACGAGTACTTGTATACCAAAGACGATGGCAAAATATTTACAAGCGAGTATTAGCGGACATTCCGTGCATTTGATAGGCTCTTATTATTTTCATGTCTGCAATTTTGTTTTCTAAATGTATTTAATAAAAAAACTAACTTTGTCAGTTTTCCCTACCGTTGGTAGGAACGTATTAGACACGCATTGGCCGCCACCACCACTTCCTAAAAATTTACGGAATTTGGTAATCATGAGGTACTTTTCAGCAAGGTCTTGCTGGCAGATTTTGACACCATAAGCAAGAGAAAAACTAATTCTTTCAGGTAAAGGTAACATGATCATAAATCTTATTCTAAAAGTACACGTTTAAATAATCGTCCCCATGAATGACACCCCTGTTTCCAGCAGGCGCAATTTTTTCTTTCCTTTACATCAAGTCTAAATACTCCATTTCCGTCTAACACGAGGCATTTAGATATTAGCATACTTTCACATCTATCGTTAGTCCTTATGTCCATGGCAATATGCGATAACCTCTACTAGTGTCCTGCAGCAAACTCATCGCAACAATCTTGTCATATGACAACCTAGGGCACAATAAAAATTAGTGTGTCTAGTCCATTAGTTCAGAAAGGTTCTACAATAGGAACTTCCTTCTGAGGGGCATATCTCACTGACTACGTGAGAAACAGACCCAATCAGAAAGGCTGTAGTTGCCTTACCGAGAATTCTTTCTCGTGGACTCGTGAGGGCTTGTCACATTTTACGCAAACGTCCAGCATAAAATCCTACAATATGTCAGTTTAATTCTGTTCACATTTTCAAAATCATGCCGAAAATGCAATTTTAATATTATCCTCTATCCTAAGTACCTGTTTTCCGAACTGGTTTTTTTAACATACGACTTGCAATAAAAGCTGTTTTGACGCGTTTTTGGGCTTCATGCATGCTATATTTCGAGCCAATTCCATCATTTGTATTCAAAAGACGCTGTATTATTTTTGGTTTCGTTAACTAACATTTGGTTAACAAACCGAATCTGGTAACGTTAATAACAATATATAGGTCTACATAAAATCACTTCAATGTGACTAACATCTCTTTAAAGCAACTGTGTATTGAATATGGTTATACAATACAATTGTTAATGTTATTTAATACAGCTATAATTTCAAGGAACTCTATGTCAATATGGCTTTTATAAAATTTCGTAAAAGTACTGAATCTTAATACAGATAAAAGTATTTCGTTGTTACAATTCTACACGATGCATTCATATCGTAAATTTCACAATCAGACGAGTTTAAGTAACTGTATATTGCTTAGACGATGTGGAGATACTGTACTCGTACGTTTCCAGTGCATTACAGGTTCTCACCCAATGACTAAAAATTAAAAAATACCTACGAAAAGCATTGTATTCCTTTCAAAAATTAAAAACCATTCCACTATCACAATCTATAAATTACAAGAGCATGATTATCCTAAATTTTTTTTTAAAGAACCATCACGTAGAAAGTTCTGTACGCAGTTTAATAACTAACATCATGTATTAAAGTCCTTGAAAGGAGGATTAGCCACTAATCTTGTCAAGAAATTGTGAGGCTTCTAAGGAAAACAATGTCATTACACATTCATTACCGTCGGCCACTATACGCTAAACTCAGTCACTTTACTTCAACAGAATATTTCTTCCAGATCCATTTTAATATTATGTTTCTAACTGTGGCTTTTACAGAGCTCCCTCACTTCTTCGGTTTTTGTGACTACATGTTAAACAGGTGACATACCTAATTTTAAAAATACAAGAAAACAGTATAAAACCCAGCATCTTTCCTAATATGGTGGAGTACCATAAACACAGAAACATAATTTACAATTTTATTTTACGTAATATGCATATGAATGTGGGATTACTACAGTTTTTATAAAAACGCAATTAAGGCAACTAATTTTATGTTGAAATTTCAAAATACAATAACGTATTTCAATAAGCTTTGTACATAAAATATCTTCTGGGAGTAAAGGCGGCCGGTGCGTAGGGATGGCACAACCTTGCCACTTTCATGTGCAGATTATCTGGAAGTTCTGGGAGCCTCACCCTCCTGGAGCCCAGAGGGTCTCTCCAGGCCTGGATAGGGTTAGCTTTTTCGTATTTAAAATATTTGTGAGAATTCATTCTTTAAATTCAGCTTTATAGTTAATGTAGCCCATTACTTAAAATCACACAGGGCGGGAAACTCCTCCAAACATCACACAATATTTCTTTTTTCAAGACAAGCAAAGAAAGGCATCAACACATATTTAATTCAAAATATACTTTTTTCGCATTTCTTTCAACGTTGCTGTTCGCTTAGGATTATCGCTGTTGAAATGGGACAGAGACCAGATGGATTTTTATGGACCTCTTCCACATCGCTGACTAAGATATTTCCCTCACTTCATTTTCATTCCTTTACGTAAGCAAACGCAAAATAAAGGAACTATATTAATGTCGAAGCCAAATAAAAGTATGAAAATGTGTGAATTGATTGCTTATAGCTCACAGTGAATTCCAATGATTGTACTTTTTGAAGACGATAAGGAGTCTTTATATTGTGTATAAGGTACAAAATTTCGAAACCGACGCAGTTGTAAGTTATTATACACGTATTTGTAAGAAATGCTGGTGTTATATTTTATGTTTTCTAATCACTATATTCATTTGGTGTGCTACATTCTGTCATTCTTATTTTCTATTCATTATTCTGATCTACGTATTACGCAAACACGAAGCGCAAAAACTGTCTAAAATCTGTAGCATCTTCAACCTAAAGGAAAATTTCACACTTAAAATAGGCCATGAAAGCCAAGAGGGGGAGCAGAGTTATAGCTCAACTTTTTCTGCAACCTCGCCTCTACGGGGGAGGGGGGTCAACGCCACGCCCTCACAGCTTTACCCCCACTAATGACACGGTACCCATTGCACAGCAGGCTGGGGGGCCCCAGGGTGCGGAAAATCTCGCCCCCACAGGAATTCGATCCCCGGTCCGTCCAGCCAATAGCGAGTCGCTATACCGACTACGCTATTCCGGTTCACATATTTTCAAAATCCTGTTTTAAATTTCGGCTCTAATGATATACAAAATTAGTTATTTAAGATATGTACTTTTATTTGTCGCATTTCTTCATTCAATTTAAACCACAAAAGAGGCTAAGCTGATTCCCAACTCATATCCTGTATTAATCGTCTCCATGCCAAGTTTAAAAGAAAATTCGCGACCCTTCTGCTCGTATAATTCCATAGTTTCTCATAACTTTCTCGACTGAAATATTTAAAATAATTTGTTTGCAACTTAAGAAGACGACAGTGTAATGCACCTAAGCAATCAGCATTCACAAAAGAAGGGAACAGGGAGGGATTTGTTTTCCGTATTTTAGCCTCGTCTTGTATTTAAAAAATAACGTGACGACATATTCTCTTACCGGACACTTGACTGCATGCAAATAATTATATCGGCCAAAATTAATAGAAACTTTACCGCCCTTTTCACTCAAGGAAGAAGTTCACGAAATTTGGAACTTTGAATAAGGGAAGATGGACAGGAACCAAAAACAAAGTGCTCCTACATATCATATAATTTACCTTCGTCATGGAACTTTAGAAATGGTAGGATAGGGGTCGTGTCTCTAAAACGGGATAAATCTCTTATCTTTGAAACTGCCTGTCTTCAATCCTTATTCCTCCTGCGACTCATATTTAGTTGTGATGGTGTTCTAGCAAAAACTCAAAATTCTCTTGTGACTTGACACCAAATTATAAGACCTGTTAAAGTGAGTGACGGGAGGTAGATATTTTCAGTACCGTAACAAAAGTGAAATCTTTTGTACTGCGCAAAAATACGGGCAAGGAAGTGAGGATATAAAATATCCGCGTCATGTATTTTTATATTCTCGTAACATCAGCTTCCCACACGGCTGTTTTGGATAGCATAGGCAGCCAGCCTAACAGCTACTTTGAATATCAACAACTTGACATCAACAGCTTTTTGTGTAGTCGCTCAACAATAGCACAGATAGATGGATTTTTACTGCCTCTTCTTTAAATTCCACACAGAAAGGGGCCAGTTGCTTACAAGAATAAAACTGTTTTAGAGACTACCCTTTCTAAGAAGTCCACTAGGACAGGATTCTTTTCCTCTCTTTCCACATAAAAAAATGAATTTCATTTCGAAACGTCGAGTGTATGACAGGTAGGAGAGGATGTGCAAGACAATGGAAAATTAGTATTAGTCAAACTTGTTACAAAGTAACACCGCCAGAATCCTTTAAGATGAGATAACAAAAGTGATTACAAGTTGCAGGGGTGTGCTTCAAAATTTGTTTGAGCGAAAAGTCTGCTAACTAACACAATGGCGCAAAGTCTTTCTTCAGTAGGTAACAGGTCCTCGGCTAGCCAATGAATTCGCCGAATTTTAGGGAACTCACAGGTTTACTGCCGCATTCACAAAAGCCTGCGACCGGCCTCTATCTTCAGTCAGATCAATTCATTACACTCCCCGATTCCAGCACTTGAAAATCAATTTTAATATTATCTTCCCACCTACGACTAGGTCTTATAAGTGGTCTCTTTCCATCACGTTTCCCCATCAAAACCTTGTACGCACCTCTCATCCCCTATATGTGCTGCACGTCTCGCCCATCTCATTCTTATTGATTTGATCACCCGAATAGCATTTGGTGGACAGTACATACCATAGCTCCTCGTTATGTAGTCTTCTCTATTCCCCTCTAAACTCATCCCCCTTAGGCCAAAATATCTTCCTCAACAGCTTATTCTCAAACACCCTCAGATTATGTTACTCCCGCAATGTGAGAGGCTAATGAAAAACACTAGAGTTTATACTAATCTGGCATTAGTTTATATGAGAAAATAAATAAGTGCACTCTGACTGACTGACTGACTGTGTGGCTGGCTGGCTGAATGAATAAACATTTGACTGAGTGGCTTGGTGACTGAGTGGCTAAATGGCTAACCGAGTGACGAAGGCTACATGTTTATTTTGGAAGTAGTCACTTAACTGTATGTTAACCTTTTAAAGCCTAGCGGTAACTTTACGTACCACCAGGTTTAACACTAAAAAATTCTACGTGGTGCCCACAGTGCGTTTATGTGTTTTGTACGGATCTCAGAACAAACAGCAACTTTTACCTTATAAAACATTAAGAGAATGGTTTTTATAACCGAAGTGGAGAGTGTTTACAGCGCGGTACGCACTGAGTCCTTATATAAAACAGATACGCTTCATCTTTAAAGGGTTAATATATGTGATCATTTCTGTCCTGATTTCTGGCTGGTCGACCGCCCAGTTTTCTTGATATACAGTCGACTGCTTTGTCGTGAATTCTTGCCTGAGTAATTCGTAGCTTCAGATGACAATGCCTTCCATGTTTTTTAATGGAAGGCTGTGATCCATTAAAGTCGTCACCCAATACCGCTATTAGAGCCGACAGTAATGTGAAAACAGGGAGTTAAGTTATAGAAACCAGTCTTATAAAGTTGCATAGTACCGTGTATTCCGTTAATCACTCACACAAATTGAAAACCAACAAAATGCACTGTTTATACGGAGACACCTATAATTATCTGTAATAAATTTAACGTGGGAAATTGGATCACGACAGTGAGGGGTATCTAGGTAAGACCAGCGTGCCTTGATTTGTATAACTGATGCAGATACAGGACTTTTAAATTAAAAAAATACCTCACCAACCCCACATTTTATGATCCTGTTTCAGAAACTAATATCCACTCATATTTTCAAGAAAAATCCTAAATATTAACTTCCATGTCCAGAAAGTTCATTATTGTCTTAGAAAATTACAGCAAATGGGCTACACTTCAGGTCACCTTAAACACGATTTATCATTTCTCCATAATCCACTTCATAATTATTAACCCATTCAGGTCTTTGTCCCCTAAACAATCTCTTCCTTTCGATCTTGGCACGAAGCGTAACTTTGCGCCTCATAAACTAATTTTTCTTGAAGGAATAGTAAGTACTTCAGATTCGATCTTTCTTTCAGTTGATATGAATTTGATTGTTGCGGAGTTCTTTCCTCTTGCATGGTACATGCCACAACACATCACCCTCTTTTGTGAAAAGAAATTACTGTATTTCCACCATGTTAACTTCTACTGATCAATAATAATAATAATAATACTTATTATTATTATTATTTATTAGGTGAGTCTCAAATACATTTCTTTGTATGTGACAGGTAATATCAAGTTTTTGCCAGTGCACACCCATTTTATTGCTAATGACTACGGTTTATCTATGTTGTTTATTATGGTTTGAAGATTTCTTGTCTCATCCATGTTGTTTATAGCCTTTCAGTCCTACACACAATCTCATTCTTGCTCTCCCCCAACCACAGTTCTATTTTCTTAGCCTAGTTTTCCCATTTTAATTTAATATCATATGCGAGGGTGACTAAGTTTCTCTGTTCAGTGGTTTTTTGACTCTCACTTATGTAGTCACCTCTTTGATATTATATCAAAAATATAAATTATAGAACGTGTGAAGTAATTTTGTTCACTCTCTTCTTACTTCCTTGCTAACACGGCGAATACTCTCCTGATGATTTTGTTCTCACGCAATTTCTATATACGTTCTTCCTTTGGGCTGAAAATAAAAAAATTCGCACGCATGCGCACAAGAACTATCGTTAACTTTCACTGTAGTCTTGTCCTGAATATTTTGAGCAGGAGATAGAAGGATAACAACATTTTAAGCAAAATAAATTGTAAATATTTTTATCTTAAACAATAACTGGCAGAAAACACGATCTGACTTAAAAATACAAATCACACGACATACTATAGTAAACCTACTTAGGTTCTCAGGTAAAGTATTTGTTGTTTTCTTCCGATTCTAGACTGGTTATGTTGAAAAATCCGTGTAAAAAGTCCAAACGTCAGTTTTCACTGAAACGCTTTGCTAAACGTCGTGCTGTTCCATTCGGACAAACGGATGGCCAGAAGGGTACGATGAAACAAGCAGCTGCTTTTCGCAGCTACTTTGCAAAGGTGTCTAAAAGGTATTAGGCACTTCAGGATAGCAAATTTACTTTGAGGAGTACAGGAACTCCTGCACATTAGGAAAGAAGACGGCAAATAAGACTTAGCTTGGCGGTTCAATTTTATTTCAGGCGCGCTTGAAAAAGTGTAAAAAGAGAATAGTAGCTTTGCCATGTGTTTGCCAGTCTGTCTGTCCTCATGGAACAACTCGGATCACAACGGACGGATTTTCATGAAATTTGATAGCTGAGTAGTTTTCTAAAATAGGTCGACAAAATTCAAGTTTCGTCAAAGCCTGAGAAGAATAACGAGCGCTCTAAATGAAAACCTATATATATTTATGATAATAACTCGATGAATTCTTCTGAGAATGAGAAACTTTTCAGACAAAAGTTGTAGATAAAATCAAAACACACATCTCATGTTCAATGACATATTTCCAAAACTGCTGCTGTTTACGAGATAATGCGGTAAAATCTGGTACAGCCAGGCAGGCCACAATTCACAATATAATACGGCTAATCTGCTTTGCATGTTGGTTAACTAAAGGCAACAGTACAGACACACAGTCATAATAGTCAATTCTTATTGCTTCACAACGCATTAATTCCGTCCGATCTCATAAAATGTTTTACTCCAACACTTACAGAAACTGAGAAATTGCGCAACGACGTATCAGTCATTACCATGTGTTTAGCCAAATTGTAGGCGTAAAGAACGCCATGAGCAAATGAACATTCATTCGTTTCTATGCAGCATCGGGCTTCATACATGAAGACATGAATAGTTTTTATTTTTGCCGGCGAAATAAATTTGCTATAAAAGCACTGTTATGCAAGACTCAACACCTTTGTACAGTTGACAGTGGTGTGTAGCTCAACAACACAAAAAGAATGTGTTATTCCGTTTCCACTGCAACAATGGTTACTCGAACGCACCACACTGTTCTTTTTTTAATGGTGAAGGGCCCCGCAGCAGACGCTACGGATGCACTGCAGCCTTGAGGCTTCTTGTGCAACCCTATGATGAAGATTAAGATGATTATTTTTCTGGCCTTTTCCTAGTAATAGAGCACCGGTGGAATGAAATTGACAGGGGAAAACCGAAGAACTGGGGGAAAAACCTGTCCCAGTGCCACTTTGTCCATCACAAATCCCACATGGACTGACCCGGGATCGAACCCGGGTCTCGCGGTGGGAGGCCGGCGGCTAACCGCCTTACTTTATACGTACGCTGCTCGTCTTGCAAGACCCTGTTTCAGGCTCTCGGTTTATACCCGTACGTAGCAACACTGGTTCTACGTAATACGGAACTCCCAACACATATAAAGATTTATATGCATAAAACTGACACAAAGACGTCCCCCATACACACAAGATTTTCTCTACCCTCTTTAACTATTCAAATACTCTTGATGTCCTTCCCGTTAAAGCAGGAAATCACGTGACTGCAGTACGCTTAAACTTAGCGAATCTCTTCAGATTTTCTGGCTGCTTAAACATCGGATAGATGATGGAATTGTCAGGCTGATTTTTTATTCTTTCAACTTAGGAGCCTTAGAAGAATATTAGCTGTAATAGATGCTGTATTTTTGTACGAATTTATGACTTGCCTTTTTTAAATATCATCAGTTTTGTATATATGCTGACATTTTTTAGAAATCTCTTTAAACAATGTGTTGAGAGAGCTCCTTTTATGTGTGAGTTAATGGCACTCCCGCAGGGTATGTCCTACTTGTTTGAGTTATACATTCTGCAAAGAACGTATATTTTGTATCATTAGTTTAACACGCTTGTAAACCAAGTTTATTCGGATATGAAGGGCAGTAGCTACATGCACTTTAGTAGGTAAGAGACCTAACAAAGTAACGAAAAAATACCCCATACGTATATGTTTTTTCTTCAATGCCTGTTATTAGTTTTTCCTACTATGATATATGAATTTTTCCGGTTATATGCAACTGGCCAACAATCAATTTCCTTATTATGCATTCCTTTCTAAATCTTAGGAGCTGGGTCCCTTTTTTGATGTGCTAACATTGTCTCAGATGCACATGAAATAGCAGAGCCTATACCAAGGCTGGCCAACTTCAACCCACAGCCAGGCCACATATTTCATACGGACTCGCCGGAGGGCAGCCCTTTTGTTTAGATATATCGGAAAGAAAATTAAATACTGGTTTATTGTGTGCTGTCTTAAGAGAGAAGAGTTATAGTTTCTAAACATTTTCTCTACCAATAAATTTGAAATATTATGTTCTGTAGAAACATTACGTTACGCTTGTGAAACTGTATTGCTCAAACTCTTCACGAGAAAAGGGGCCGCAAATACTTCCTTGAGGTTCGCATGCGGCCGGCGGGTAGCATTTTGGTCAGCCCTGGTCTGTATTGAATAATTTTGAAAGAAAAAATTGTGACGTTACATGTTATGTAAGACGGTGTCAACCTTGGTCTCAATGCCTCTTTAAAAACACAGCGGTAATAACGTCCGGAACTGTGAGGGAGGAATAAGTAAAGAGACGACGGAGAAAATCGTATGATAAGAAGCAAAATTTTTTGCTCTTCATATAATATTATTTTTATGTCGTTACCACAAACTATAACTAAGGCGTGGCATTTAGAAAGAACTGCAATCTGGTAAATGCACACATTTTAAATGCAAAAATTGAAAGCAAGGCATACTTCTTACTCCTATTGCAGAATGGACAGTGATATGACACTGGGTTTCATGCAGAAGTCCTAAAATCAGCTCTTTGATTACAGCTTCAGTAAGTGTTTTTGATTTAATCACTTCTATTTAGTTAGACCCTCGTATAGACTTGGGCCCAGCAAGGGGGCAAAAAGGGCCGACTAAAAAGGCCTACGTGCATTGGGACCGTAAGGGCTCGACCCACACTTACTCATACCCGCAGACCCTCGTATACACCATTCCCACTATATCAACTTCTCGAAGTGTTATCTTCCTTAACTATTACTCCAAACAACGCACACATTCTCACAACTACCATATTTCAACCACCCCGTTGTCCTGAATTTTATCGCCTTAGTATTAAGCATATTTTGCCATGAGTACTAAGCCTAAGGCTTCTCACGATGCGATATCCTCAAATATTTCAGTTACTATAATTTTTAGAACAACTTTACCCTTCGCCCCGTCTTCTTAAAAGCAGTATGTTAATTTTCTGACATTAAGGCAATAAACCAAATTTTATGCCCAAAAAACCAAGGGTGAAATCTCCTTTTGCTGGCCATAAAAATATTTAGTCTTTGGCACTTCCAGAAAGTACATTGCAGTAATGCGCCAATTGGATACATCATATGTCCGTTCTTCTGTCTCTCATCATGTTGCAACTGGAGAACTGCCAAGCTACAGTCAGTAAATTAAATGTTACAAAGTTTCACTGAAATTTTTCGACATATTCCAACAGTGTTTGAATCGGACTTTACATTAAGACTTCCATCCATTTCTGCTCGTATAGCATCTGGAGCGTTACTCGCGCAATATATGTAAAAGTGAAAAATATTTCTAACGAGCGCGGAAAAGAAAAATACAAGAGAATTTCTGTCTCTTTTTATACCACTTTTCTCCCTAAAAAAAGCTTATGCGACCGTCACTGTTCCTGCCTCTATGTCTTTTTCTTTTTCGGTATTGATATTTCAACTTTTGAATCAATTTCAGCACCACTTGATAATTATGCCATGACGTGGCACCCCACGTCCATATACTTTATTGTCTTATAATCAATAACAACATGGACACTCACAATCCTGACAGGTGGGAGCAGCAAGTACTTTTGTGTCCTTGAGTGATCTAAAACAACGTATTTGTAATATGTGAACTTTTTGTGAAAGTAAAATATTTGTACCACGTGGAACAAGGGCATGTTGATGTATTGAAATATTTTCAAGGTTTCGGTTTGATGCCAATAAATAATAAACCCCTGAAACTATGCACTTTACAGTTATTACTTATAAGGCAGTAAATAAGTAAATTATTATACGTGAAATGTAGTTTAAGGCAACATTTAAGAATAAGGCAAATTTTCGAATCTTTGAGCTTGTATTTGACAAATATCATCAAATGAAACACATAGAATTTTGAAGTGAAAGGAAGAAAGTATACTTATGACTTAGTATGTTCTTAGTACATTCGTTAATACAACTCTGATATAATTTGTGAATATCTGATATATGTTACACTTTCGAAACAGTTTTATCCATCATTCTATATGACATGAAACACCGGTAAGCAGATGCTTCGCAGTATTGTATTCGTATATTGATTAAATGTGTTTTGACAGCGTGTATACTCGTATGTTGTGAGGAGGAAGTATTCACACAGGTGGTCCGTCTTTATGACCCCTCTTAACATTAATTTAACTTCAGTGGGCAGGCCGGACTTCGAAAGGAGGGCACAGGCGATGTGCTCAAGGATAGAACAGTTTCACCAGGCAGGAAGAGATCAAATAGCACATGGAGACTTGGGACATGTCCAGATGTACAATACCAAACCGTGAATAACCTATTACGTCATAAGCTATAGTGCAGAGAGCAAAGGGAATCGTGAAACTACAAGCGTCTCAAAAAGCAAATTCGTAATAAGATTTCAATTGAAGAAAATAGTTTTTCACGCAAGTTGCATTTGAGATTTGGTTACGAGTGTCGATTTAAAGCAGTCATGTATATAACATCAAAACAAAATAAATATGTTCAATAAATGCTATTTTAAAACCCTTAGCACAAGACATTTTTAACAAAATATAAGTAAAATTTTAATAACACTTTGAAATTTGTTAATTCCAAAATAGCGTGTGTAAGTTTTGTTTCCTTGTTGATGGCACTAAGTTACCGAAGTACGGGTACGTCCGACTGCTAACAACAGTTGGGTGCTGTTGACACCTATGGATCTTGTTTTACACAAGTTCCTAAAAAGAATTTTTGAAATTACTTCGAGCTGTCACATTGCTTTTATTGTACATTCTCCACTACATTTGCTTAATAAATTTACGTAACTTGTTAAGATATACCAGTACATAAAATTTCAGCACGCAGTATAGCTAGCGCTAGCGTGATCTCCCTCAAAATTTCGCGCTGTCGCCATATTTTTATTGCTTGTAGTAGAAACTGAAGGTTTAATGGGTGAAATTGTCTGTAGCAGAATTATATTGGTTTTAAATTTCAAAGGCAAGGATGTAGCCTTAAAAGCCACAGCAATCACAGAATAAATGCATACAATATTAGACTTCAAAGTAATCACTTCTTTCAAAAATTAGGAAGTGATATCAGAAGAATACAAAGGACGAATCCACCTTAGACCTGCCACTTATAACACAAAAAAGGGTCCATAGAAGATCAACCGACATACTCAGAACGAGTGTATAATATTTTGGCCTACAAGTATCTTAGTAACACTGATTTTTTAAAACTTCAGTTACTCCGTAACAGTTTAAAATTGCAATATGCTTTCGAAGTCAATAGAAATCCAGTCTTACCGCCAAATTCATTATGGCTTTGTAGTGCGGACATTGGGAGTGAGCCCTTGATGTAGGAGATGGACGGAATCCGAATAGACAAACCAACCGCTGTTCTCTCTGACCAAACCTCATACCAGTTTTGGTCAGTTGAGGAAATGGACTGCGTGTAGTTGAGTAGTTTTAGGCACAATGAGGGTTAAGGAAGGTGAGAGGGAAAGGGGTTGCTTCAAGAGAGATAGAGGAGTGAAGTCCGTGATGTAATTGGATTGTAAAGCTACGCCTCGCTCTCCCTGTCTGTATTAAGCGTTTGGTAAAGATCCCGCTTGGTGGGGAGAGATCTGACACTTGCTGGCATCCTGCAGTTGGAACGCCCTTTGTAAGAACTGCAGTGCTACACATCTCTTAGTTTCTCATGCTACGTGGTGGAGCTTCTTTAGATACGATCGAATGAAGTAAAGTAACCAGCGCAGCAGAACTAGTTCTGAAAAATGACAAGTCGATTACAGTGTTACAGTATATGGACCACTGTACAGACTGGTCATAATCAGAATCAGTTTGTCCAAAACACAGATCGGGTCATCAGTCCTCAACATTATACAATCCACTTACGTTGGTTTCTTGTATTCGATAATTGTCTTTACAGGCGTAGAGCGTTTTCATTACAAACGCTGGAAAATTTTACTGAAATTTAAAATTTTTACAATGGTCACAATCAAAATTATACTATATACAATTATTAATATTGTATTATAATTATCTATTTCATTTTTAATCTTCATAAGTAACGTGGTTTGTGTGTGTGTGTGTATACCGCCAAGTTTAGTATTACAACTTCTGCTTTTGTTCACATATTATTTAAAAGTTTTCTGAACAAAAGCGAAATAAAAAGGAAAACAAAACCAACCGCGTATAAAACAACATATACTCCAATAATAATATGTGGGTGTGGATAATGACCTTTATCTTCCAAACGTATCTACTGCGAGCCACTGAAATAAGATATTTAAGTAAAATAGACGGGAAACGAAAAGAGACAGAACAAAGAATCGAAAAATAATAATAGGATTAGGAATGGTACCCCACAACGAAACTACAGAATTGACACAACTGAGATGTTTTGGGCTCGTTGTAAGAATGGCGGATGAAAGATACCCCCAAATTGCCTGGAAAGCTATAATACAGAATAAGAGATCCAAACGAAGACCCAAACTGACTTGGTACGAAGGGATATGGAAGATTTTGAAGGAAAGAGGAACTGAATGGAAAGGAGTAAGGGCTATAGCACGAGACTATGAAAGATGGAAGACTCTTCTTAAATGCTGTACACCTACTGGTAGAAGAGTGAAAGATTTATATGTTCCCTACGGTCCTCAAAACAAGCAATAATTTTTCCGCTATTCAGAATTAACTGATTGGTGTACTCAGCCAAAGGGCCCGTTGGTCTCCGTATGTTACAAACAGTATCTGTATATAAAATGTAGGTCGATTTTAGACGTAGAAGCTTTGGTGGTCTTATCACAGTCCTTAAAAAAGCCACATATGTCAAACATAAATGCAAATACTAATTAATAATTATGGGCGTACTTTTGTCGGTCCTTATGACTGGCATTGGCAATTACTTTAGAAAGGCTACCATTTTGCTTTCTGGGATGTATTTCGGATGCGTCGGTTTTACTGCGTCTTCAGATCAGAGTGTGAAGAGTTCGTAGATGCAAAATTTCATTACGATTTAAGAAAAGTAAATAGCAGGTCAGAGAAAACTTCATAAAGAGAATCTCCACAATTCGTATTATTCCAGACGACGTTTATTGTTAATCTTCTCTCGTTCAGTCTAAGTAGGTGCTCCTTCCATACATTTGAACAACCTGTCCACGAGTGACTTGAGGTCTCCTGTAACGTGAGTCCGCGTCGATTGGTAGACAGATTCCGACGTTTCGGAGATCCTTATTTTTTCCATCTTCATATCCTAAAACGAAGATATCCAGGCTGGGCTTCTTCTTCTACCTTGAAGATTAAGGAAGCAACTTCCTCCGAAATCACGGCAGCTGTATATCAAATTGTGGTACCTCGGTATCACATAACCAGGTGAGTAATTTCAAAAGACAGTAATCTTGATGAACCCTTGTGTTGGAAACTCACATCTCACAAATATGATTACAGTGGTCCCATGAATGGAATGGACTGGACAAGGCAACATGAGCAGGAGAGGAAAGTTTCAGGTCATGCGAAAGGTAACAGACCGGCTGTCTGAGGAAGTGTCTTCTTTGCTGCGCCGCTTACGACAAGGCGAATACTGACAATTTATAAAATTATTATATGTGCGATATGTGAGAGGGATAGAGACAGAGAGACATGGGACTTGCTGATATGTCTGTAATCCGGTTGATTTTGTTTATATGACACCAATTTATATTGTTATATCTACCACAAAATTGTTTAAAGTGGTTACTGTGTCACTCAAATAATTAAAGAAAACAAACGAAAGTAAATCGGTACATAACTGGATCCTTGTCATTTATGTTCAAGAGTTTATTTAATTATTTAACTAACTAGCTAGACGAATATTTTTACTCTGCAGGACTTTGAAGAAACCTGGCTATAAAAGTGCACAAATATAAACGTAGGCCCACATACATTACGCATACACATAATTACTACATACCTTTAAAACATACATACTCCTACACATACATACATACATACATACTTGTACATACACACACATACACACATACACACATACACACATACATACATACATACATACATACATGCATACATGCATACATACATACATACATACATACATACACACATACATACATACATACATACATACACACATACATACATACACACATACATACATACACACATACATACATACATACATACATACATACACACATACATACATACATACATACATACATACATACATACATACATACATACATACATACATACATACATACACACACACACACACACATACATACATACACACATACATACACACACACACACACACTCTATCATATACCTGTATGCATTTTTAAATGCAGTTTAAAACATATGTGCATGAAGCAAGGATTCTTACATGCAAAATATTTACAAGTGGATACGCCTGATTGTAGTCTATATCTTTGCAAAATTAAAAACCTAGAAATGCAACAAAGAGATGTACAACTGCGAAATGCTTCAGATATAGGGAAGATAATTAGTAATTATTAGTAGGGTTCAACTTATAAACCGTATAAATTTTACAATCTGCGTTTCGCAATACGTTTGTCTCCTTTATACCGATCCCTATTTCCCGAAGCTCTCAAATGTTTCTGCCCCCTCTTACACAATTTTCTGTATTCAACTCTCTCTTTCTGTGTCATTTGCAGTTTCCGAAGTAAAACCAAAGCTTTGTATTATAACGCCCGAACATTCACTCCCCCCTCCATCCCTCAGTAATTTAGCCTCCAGCGAAAATAACTTACGGATTGGTTTGGTCTCCTCTATTTCCAACAAGACTGAAGCAGCTAATTTCTAAGCCCACCCTCCTCTCGTCCCTCTCGTCCCTCTCGTCCCTCTCGTCCCTCTTTATTCCCAACGATCAGAATTTCATCTCTTTTTTAACTCTTAAGGGGTAAAATAAAAACGCAAGGCGGAGAGAAATATCTATGCTAGTTGTATGAAATGACATTGGTATATGATTTTCTGTTTCCCTTCTCCAATTTCATATATAGAGTCAATTCACAATTCAAGTGGAAGAAATGTTTTTTAACTTTAAATAGCCTAAAGGAACATAAGTTATATTTCGAAATTGGGGAGAGATAAAAAAATTAAATGTGAAGGGAACAAATCAAAAGCAAATGCGATCGAGTTTTTGAAGGTCTTAAATGCGTAGATGGAAAAATATGAGATCTTAAAGAAATTAATAGAATCTGTGGCAAGAAGAACTGTCTGGATATGAACAATATATCTGTTAGAAATAATTTGTGTGGACACCCATACTTACATCTTAGTTAATTTTCCACCTCAAGCCTAAAACACATTAACAAAAATTTCCTTCATATTCAAAGATGTTTTTATTGCAAATTACTTAATATTTATTTCTAAAAAAGACAAGGAATAATTCCTTAAGCAGCAGCTACTCTATATGAAACACAAATGATAACTAAGCCGCATATCGGAAAAGAGTTTTAGAGGGCAGCCTCCTAATTTGTTCACAGATAAGTCAGAGGAATATATGTCACGTTTCAGAGACGGGAACCAAAGAATCTGAAAGAGAAAGACAAGGAAATGTCCGTGTACAGGTTCTGTGAATTCTTTTTATGAAGGTGACACATTTGTGTACCAGATGTTAGCGTTAAAAGAAACAGTACCATTTCACATGGTATATCTGTGTGGTTTATATTTTTATATATGTTTTCTGTAAACAACATTGTCTTTTTTTAATTTTACATTGTTTTCACCGTTATGGTGAAGGTGATACAGTGTGCTAACTCCAAGAGGATGCAACTGGATTTTAAGTTTTTTATAGAACGACGCAAATAATTGTGATATATACATATTTCTAAATATTTTTATCCTGTGCAGTTTTACCGCACTGTCAGATATTGGTGTACTCATCTTCTTGATACAGCGTACGTGATATATTTTTGAAACCTACAAAGAAACGTATGGATTTTATGTGAAGACCTTGGTATGACCCCTGATGATGGCGTCGTGATAGGCGCCGAAACATGTCAGGTATAGCAGTGTTGTGAAAGAGTGTTATATATAAAAGAGTGCATTTGTTGGTATTTAAAATTATGCAACATTGTCTTCTCTTTCTAAACGTAATTTTTATGGAAGGCAAGAAATGAAATTTAATATATTGTCACAATGAGCATTGTTTTATAAATTCCTGAGGCTGTTAGAACTCGAGGTATTGTTGCATAAGCCCAGGTTCTTTCCCGGGGCAGTCCGTGTGAGATTTGTGGCTGACATTGTGACAAAGAAAGGGGCCTTCTCTTAGTACTTCTGTTTTTCTCACTTATTATCATCCCACCAATATCCCACAACCATCTTAATATTAGCAATACATTTATTAGAAAGCCAAGCGCGTAATATTTGGGAACATCCAAACAAAGCAATGCTCTTCCGGATATCGGGGACATTTTGATGAAAAAATACTTTCATAGTGTATTTTTCAATTTCGAAGTTGCAAGCAAATTTATCTTATAAATGCCAAATGCAAAGAAATATTTAATACAATAATTGATAAGCACGCTAATGCTTTATTTACAAAGAAGGTTTTGACAGTTCATTGGTTATGATGTCGAAACATAAGCAGAGTTAATGCCGTTAAAAAGTCTGTTATTCATTCATTCATTCACTGTCAGTCATCCTCGAAAAAGCACCAGAAAAAATTTATAGTTTTAGAGAGTATATTACAAAACAAACTAAACAGCTTTTCGCCGTACACAACTGGAAACAAAGCCTTTGGCGTTTGTTTCAGATTGGTACCTTGATGTTCTTCCGGAGTAGGCGAGGAAAGTTATGGGTTAGCTCGCCATCAGTCCACGGCTGAAACCATCCCCTCTCTTCCAAAAAAGTCAGACATTTTACCACCAGAGTAAACCAAATTTCCCGCCCCTTAATTCTCACAGATACCTCTAATTAGGGAGGCGTAACCCTTCAGTTGGTATAGTGATTGATTACAGGCTATATGACCACGATTCGGGTCCCGTTAATGGTAAAAACTCCTTATATGTATCATATTTCCCATTACGCGCGTCATTTCAAAGGACCTGCCTGCGTCCAAGGCTGCATGTAAAATTTCGTAACATGTTAGCGTTTAACGGTGAAGACTTAAAGTGTTCCTTGCCAACCCCTCTTGTCGGAGGATCCCCCTTTGTTGCCTGTTCACGACTGCAGGTTTAGCCTGTTCATAGCCACGTTCCGTACCTAGAGGTGGCCTCCTCTATCCGCAACTTGAGGACGCCCTCTAACGTGCTGGCAAAGGTTTCACTTAATACCGCCAAACACGAAAATTCACGAAAAGAAGCTGGAATTCCATGTGTTACACATAAGATTTGTGTATAGTAACAAAAAGAAGCCCATTTAAAAATTGTAAACAAAGGTTTAATTACCACTTACGTCTCATATAACTGTGTAATAAAACACACCACGTTTTTTCTGTTGTCTTATAATGTGTTATGGTATAGTTTCCTCCCTAATAATATTTTATTTTACTCAACAGGACAAAGTGTGTAAGATCGTGGATTTGTGCCGTTTAATTAAATCTCCGTATATCGCAGTTATTTTGTATACCTGAGTAGTGTATGTGCTGTACACCGTCACTCTTAAAGCTGAAAGCTCTTCTTGTTTACGACCAAAGCCTTAGATCCTTCACCTATTAAGACGGTGCTGATTGCATTCTATTTGTATGCGAAGAAGCACATTTTTCGTGACGGCATTGAAACGTTGCTGATTTTTCTTTGCTTTGGAAGAGAACGAAGGCAGGTAAAATGCGAGTAGATGCATGTAAAGCTAGCAATACGCGCTCTCAGAATTTTACGTCCCGTAGTGAAACTGGACAAAAGCATTTAGCTGACACCAAAATTAACTTTTTCTAGAAAAACATGGAAAGGTAAATTCCAATTCGGAATAGTTACAAGAAATATACAAATTCTTCATAAGTCAAAATAATAATTTACTGAAGTTACTAAAGACTACTACAAAACGTCTTTTGTTGGCAAAGTTACTAAAGAAGCAGAAAAGAATAACAGAACACATAAATAAAATAACCTGCTTAATTGGTTAAATATATTGTCGAGCAAGTAATCAAACGCCAAATTTAGACTGTGTATATAGAAGCAAATGGCATTTTCTTCTGTCTTGTTAAATGCACAAACAAGCCTACGAAAAGTCTTTCAGATCAAATTAATGAAGTACCTGTTTTTATTTGGCAAAGTTTCATTAGTACTGATGTTTCTGGAGGTCTAGTCCAAGTTTTGTAAAAATCCATTGGTAGTTTACGTTTTGTGGGGCATAAAAATATTTTTTTTTGAAGTGGCAATTCTTTCCAGTAAGACAATATTTTCCGTTTATCATTAACAGAGAATATAAACCAGTCCTACCAACTCATGACATTTAAATAAACAAAGCACATACGACATCCAACAATGTAAATTTTTAAGATGCCATAAAATAACATAATGTAATACGCTTAATATACCCTTTGTAGAAAAACAGCGCACTAAATTATATATTTACTATTGACACCCATCCGGGGGTTGCAGCACTTCAGAAGATAGTTTATATTAGAAAATAATAAAAATTTAGAAAATTGTAGCTGCACTTATGTTGTGTGCAGAATCACCAAAGTGAAATCGCCGACAGGGAGAAACAAAATGAGAGATCTCGGAGAAGGAGGGATGAAGGAAATGTTGTTGTTTTTTAAATAAATAAGTAAAAGTTGCCGCATCTGAGATGTTATGAAATTTTATGGAAAGTTACGATATCAACGGGCAATAAAATGCACCAGCATGTAATATTACAGGAACCTGTATGCGCCAGTGCCGTGAAATTGAAAAAGCAAATATAGGAAAATAATGTGCAAGATATACACGAAGACAAAAACTTCGAAGTACACACTCGCGCAAGAGTTTATAGGTTTGGGATTTCTTCACTAATCGATGCAAAATTTTCCCTGCAGTTGCGCAATAGACCTCTACTTAAATTGTGAATTACTTTGCATGTTTGCAACATAAAGAAGTACAATAAAATTGATTGTACATGAAATTTGGTGTTCCCATTACGGAAAAAATTATGAATATAAATTCTATGACATGCGGGTAGTTGATTCTCATTTTACTTGAGTGGGACACGACACTTGCAGGTCTACATGCAACACAAGTATTTTCATATAAAGTTCGAAAATTTAAAATTGGTGTTACGAACGACTGTTTGCATGGAAGTTTTTCCCTTGCCCGTTTTGCATTAAACCTCCTACCAGAATTTTCATGTGGTACTTAGGAAAGTGGTCCAACAAGAACTCTAATTCATAGTAGAAGCCGTCCTTTGAGTCGTCACTCTTTCCTCAGTCGACGCCATGTTCATTCAGAATAATAACATCACGCCAGCAAAATTTCAGCACTATACATGACATCCTGTCACTAACAAACATAAAGTCCGAGGCATTTGTGAATGGTTTGTAAGACGGAATGGTTTTACTTTGAGGAGTTGATAATACCTCGCCCAACCACCAAGATGGAAGACCACCCCTCTTCGGCTCTCACCGACTGCTTCTTCAATATGTTCGCAGTTACCGTCCTCCATATTGGAGGGTAGCTACTTACTACTTAGTCGTCGCTACTGACTTTTGCATATTAGTTCCCCATCTATTCTGAACACTCGCATATGTAGAGCAGTGCACTAGATGAGCAGACCATGCAAGCTGGGAAATATTTCTCAATGACCTGCGTAATGAAAAGTTTGGTGGTTTTCAGCCCTTGGCAAATCGTGTTACGGTGATCAAACCAAAGACAGTGAGATGGGCGCAGTATGTGGCACACACTGGAAAGAAGAAGAATAAATAACGTGTATTGTTAGAGAAGCTTAAAAAAGCCACCTTTCGAAGCATTAGGTATTTACAGAAAAATAAGATAAAAACTGTCCCTACATCAGTAAGTTGAATGACAGTGGGTTGGACGCATATGGTTCAGCACAGAGACTTTTGGCGGCAGTTGTGTCAAATTCGAGGCAGGGACAGTCAGGTTTTCTACATCAAGGCCTCCACATTGACTTAGGGATTCACAGAATCTCATAACCAATCAGTATCAAGTTGTCGTCCCAAACGATAAAGTGGGTGAGTCGTGAATCTTAACGCCGAGTTCATCTCCATGAATACAAATGCATGGGACAATAATTCTAATCCTACATGTACCTACAGGGCTTTATGATAAATTAAGCATAAGCAGAAATACATCTTTTACTGTAAACATACTTAGGCGCAAAGGAAATTCAACCTAAAATTCAAAGACGTGGATTTAAAACACTTTATTCTTTATAGTCTTGCCCCACATATTTTAGAAAATTAGTACGCTGTGAAAAGTACTTTGTTCACAACCGAGGTAACAAAAGAAATTAATGAAATGAATATTTCGTATGCTGAATACGGAACGATAGAGGAGGAAAAGGGTGTTGCCCTGCTAAAAGTGCTACCTTCATATTAGACTGGACAGACTGAAAACAAAACAAAGAACGGACACGGAACGAACGAAATAAGTAAATAGGCCTACGTAGCTTTCCGTGTCAACCTCTGGGCAGGACAGCGTGTGGACGTCTTATTCCTGCTGTCGTGTTCGCTGCGAGAGACATTTCGTTGTCCTGTGATGGGCAGGCACCAGAATGGTTCCTGTGAGACCAGCCTAGATACCATTACCAAACCCGGAGATGTGTAAAATAGGTTACGGGCCTCTGAGTTTCTCTAAGTCTCAGGGCGGTACGAGAAAGGGAAGACGCGAGAAACAGGGGACAGAATGAAAGGACGAGCATTCTACTTCGTGAACTGAACACACCATAAAAAGATGTAACGGGAAATGGGGGCGGGAGTTTATTCTGTCTTCCTATATCGTAATAGAGTTTTCCCTATATCAGAGTCCTTGCTGAAATAACTGAGGCATGACGGTGTTTGCCTGACTTCAAGCCTTATAACTATAGCTGTCAGCAATGTCTACATTCAATAGTCGAAATACTTCACGCTGTTGGACTCGCTTAAAATGCCTTACTCTTTTCATACTCCAATCGTACAATTGAGATAATCAAGGCTTTGAAACTTCAGATGATGGGGAAGAGTGTGAAAGATGAAGAAGAAGAGAAGAATACGGAGGATAATAAACATAATGAGAAAGACACAGAAAGAAAAATGTAGAATAATACTATAGAGATCCAACGTTATTATAATCACAGTACTGCGGGATGCGACAAAAGGTAGTTTGGTAGAAATGTATCACGTTTTGAAGGAATCAGCCGCCTCCATCTTCCACTCTGAAGAACGGGTGCAGCTAGTTCTTCTGTAACGTTAACATGTGTCCACCAAAACAACCTAGACCGCTGTAATTGTAATATTCATGGCCACGAAAATAAATTTAGTAGCCTCTTATGTCGCCTCTACGTATGTCTAAAAACTGAACTCACACTTGATTTATTGGAGTATAAATAAGACAGATACAGTGGAAGAAATATATCGCAGTCTGTGCAGAACTCGCTTTGGAAGAGATTACGTGATGACGAAGTAAGATAAGATGATGATTACCTCTACGGTTCATCCTTCAGTATCAGGCGTTTATCTTTTCAAAAATAACATGAAACATGAATAATAAAGAAATACTTCTCAGCCCATAGTTTTTGCTTTATCAAAGAAACTCACATTTGTTGTCCTATAATCCTTCTACGTGACGCTCTCCAGTAAACTCACCTGAAATAAAAGAATCATTGTTATGAAATTTCTTAAGTATGCCGTATGATTTAAGGTTATCTCTACTTTGTACACGATAAATACCTACCGCAAATATTATCAGTATAATAAGGATGGGAACAAAGGGGTAAGTTCGCCAATTTCCATCCCTGACTTCAGGCTTCCGCCGCGATGCTGATGAGATCTGCGCTCTTCTGGGGTATAATGCAGCGTCGAGTGGTAATCCTTTACCGACGTTTCGGGAAAATATATCGGTCGCATCTTAAAGGACCAAGAAGTCCTTGACCCTTGAAGATGGCACTGATACGTTGTCCCGAAACGTCAGTAAAGGATTACAACTCAATGCTGCGTTGTACCCCAGAAGAACGCAGTTTTCACGCTGTTTCCAGTGTGTAATATTTATGGAAATGGTACGGAAAATGTATAAGCCCTTAAAGTTAAGATCTGTGGTGAACTTTAATTGTAACTAAGGAAATCACTTGAAATATATATGTTTTACCATTTCTTTGCTTTAAATTTAAAAACTGTTACATTGTCCTACAGATAAGTGAATTTTTTTATTCTCACAGCCTTCGCTATGATGGATGTTGTCTTGTGGAATATAAAAGTCGTGCGTTATGATGAAAGTTAACGGGTAATTTAAAAGGTCATAAGGTCTCCACCTTCGGGGTCGTAGATCCCTACCATGCATCTACAATGAACATGCAGGCAGTACGTTCGTCCGAAACGTCGGTAAATTTCCATGACTATAGAGTGTTATATGCTAGATGAAGTACTCTTCATAAATGTATGTGTAATTATAAATACTAAACATTTCTTCAAATGATTTATGAAATTATATTGATGAGTAACCTTACGAGACAAAATACAAAAAGATTAGTTGATTTGTTAAGAAACTAAAAACATGACAAAGGAGTGACAATTTGTGGAAGTATTTAACAGGATTTTGTTAAAGAATTACTAGCTTATGTCATACAAAAATAATGTTTTCAAAGTTACATAAACATTCGTGTAAAATTTTTCGAGGAAATCTATGAAGACAGAAGTATTTAAACTGTGGTTATTTTGCATACTTAATCGAGTTTTTTGTTACCAATGCCCTTGACTTTTGACACGTTCATGAAGACAACTGTCAAAATGCGCCCATTATGTTTTCCACGACTACACGTCTGCCTGCCTGCCTGCCTGCCTGCCTGCCTGCCTGCCTGCCTGCCTGCCTGCCTGCCTCTCTGTCTGTCCGTACCTTTTTATAAAAAACGTGAGAAAATGTGAACATAGAATTTATTGTTACCAATCCCCTTGACTTTTGACACGTTCACGAAAAAATGTTCAAATCGCATTTACTAGGTTTTTCACGCCTGTGCGTCTGTCTGTCAGTCTTTCCTTTACACTGCCCTACCGAAATTATTTATGAATTTATTTTCTCTCACTTGTGTGCTGCATGTCCTACTCATCTCATATTCCTTTATTTCACCACCCTAATCACGTTTATTGAGGAGTATATATGACGAATATCTTTAATATGCGATTTTTATTATCCTCCTATTACTTGCTCCATCTTACACCCACGTATCTTCCACAGCACCCTATTATTGAATGCTCTTAATGCGAGAAACGATGTTTCACGCCCGTATAGAACAACAGGCAAATATCAGAGTTTTATATGCTTTAATCTTAATGCATTTGTATATCGAACAGGACGACAAAATATTCTAGATCTAATGGTAGCGATAATTCCTGGAAATAATTTTCCTTTAATTTCTGCCTACACTCTTAATAAAACTCCTGTAACGTACTTGTACCCCATTTTTCAAAATAAGTTACCGCATTTGGTAACTACACGAAATAAGTGGCAACATCTGAATCCCTTTCGCAACTCTTAACGTGGACTGAAGCAGAGGTATACGTGGTTATTTCTTTGAAGTGCTTCCGAAGCGACAGACGACAGGTTACATTTTCTCTGCTTTCGGTGCTGAAAGCATCCCAATGAAATATTTAAGCGAAAAGTCTCCGTCCAAATGTTAACATATATGCTGGCATCCTTATAGTAGCCATTGATAATGCATGATACCTTATAACGGGCAACATATGTTGGCAAAGTGACGGATTTAAGGTGCGATATCTTGGCAGATATAGACCTAATTCTGTGAAAACAAGGCACTCAGAATTGCCAGTAGTTGCTATGTAATAATATTAACAATATTAACTAAAAGGACTCCTGGAAGTAGAGCCCATTTTAAGATGTTAAAAATCACTAACATGACTACAAATTTCAGTTTCAAGGAAAGCCTTAAGTTAAGCAGTTTTCTGATTTGGCCACTATCTGACTTCCGGACCAAAATCAGTTGAATAGTCATTCTCTGTTTCCTTAATACAAATATATATTTTTACTTTATTTTCCTTTCTTATATCAATATCTCAAAAATTGTTCCTTACTTCCATATTTTCGGAATTAAAATTTATTTTATTTTCCCATTGCACCATTTCTTCGACACGGCATTTTAAACAGAATAACTAATGCTATCAACCTGAAAATCTGAAGCGCGTTTTAAGTAAAACAACTGTGTAATCCGTCACTGGAGACACACTTTCCTGCATTACCCTCCGCTTGGAATACTGGAGACTTTAGCGACAAATGCGCATGCGTTATAACTCGTTACAACACAAATCTGAAAGCCTCTGTCCACGGAAGAAAAGTATAAACACAAATTACAAAAGATATCCAGTGCTATTAAACGTAGCTCTAAGAGATACAGGAATCGAATTAACTCACATCGATGGCTGAAATGATGTCTGTGCTTCCTCAAAAGTAACGTGAAAGAATGCTTAAACAAATTTCTAATGCTGAAGTTGCATCTGCTAAACACCTACTTTTTGTTTTCGGATTTTTCAAATCCCGACTTCGCTCCAATTTATATACTGATAAAACAGTGGCAGTATCAATATCAACACCGAAACTCCTCTTTCTGTGCCCAAGTCAGTTATGTTATTACTTTCTACTGCTTGGTTTATTTGCACAATTATGAATAGAAAAATCACAATCTGTGAAGATTTTCACTGCATAATTTTCTGCAAACCATTACTATTCCACACTCATTTCCTAACCTATTTGTTTACCCACATTATGATACTAAAGCTGCAAACTCTTAAAATCATCACCATTTAGCCCTCCCATATACTCATTACTGCTTATTTGTATATTAAGCCCTTAGCATGTCAAACACTCCTTGACTTTAATTTTAAACGCTTTTCAAATAGGCATATAAATAACAACAGTTCGTTTGGTAGAATATTTTTAAGTGATCTCCCTATTGGGCCTGCATTCTTTTTGCATGTTGGTATACCGCATTCTTGACTTACGCATAATCAGCGTGGACTCAAACGTCACATAAAGCGAAGCTTGTTGTGAAGCTGCTACATATTCTGTTCGTACAACCATGTCCAGTTTTCCATTTTGGATATTATTCTTGTATTAGCGATTATATTTTCCATATGGTCTCACCTCTTCAGAGTTCCTCTTAAATATCAGTGTGTTTTTCTATTTCCCTCATACTTGCTTCGTTAGGAACACGCTACAGAAACCCTCTATTTCTGAGGGCCTGTCTGTCATTTCGTAACGTACAGCACTTTAGTGACAAGATGCTGCTAGACCCTGTTTTAATCCTGTTCTGGAGGTCCACACATTTGTGGCTGCGAATGGCTGAAAATTGAGCATAACCCCACAATATCTGAAAAGAAACCTTAAAATGCACAACGTCATGGTCAGAAGTGAGGTAGAAAATGCTGAGGAAACTTCGTACGTATTCACAATAGAACGAGGTAGCTATCATTTGCCGTGTGGACCACAATGGCACAGAAAGACAGTTACCTCAATTTCCCTTTAACCAATATGCCCACCCTCCTGAACCTCCCTCATTTCAAAATTAGAAGCATGGCTAGGGAAAGATTGAAGAGGGAAGAAGACACATTTTTTAAGAGCAACGTTTTCTTTTTATCTTACTTGCTATCGCCTTGGGCGATAAATTTCATGCCATTTCTTTCACCCTTCTTCTTCTTCTTCTTCTTCGCAATCAAGGTTGTCCCACTCTCTCCTTCTCCATTTACAGCTTCTTATTCCGATACACCCCTTTACCGAGAAATAGAACAAGGGAGATTCCGACAAATAAGAGGAGAAAGCGACGAGAGAGGTACAAACTAAGAAATTAAAGATTAGTACCAAGTCCTTCAGGTTTATTTTTCATCTACGACGAGTAACGATTAAAATAACTATAAATAATTGAAATGAAGATTACTTTTCGATAAGGAATAATTAAAATTTCTCTCGCCGTTAACACATCTCCCTTTCCTTTTCTTCATCCACCATCATTCCCAGTCCCAGCGTTTCTGCCCACTATACCTTTTTATTTAAAAAGAGCTTTCCGGACCCCCTCCCCCCTTAACCCAAAAAAGATAAAGATGACGGAGGGTATGGCGTTGCATGGATGAAAGCGGAAAACATAATTTAGCAAGGGACGCTTTCGCCGATAACGCTAATTAAAAATTACTGAAGTTTAAAGGGGTAGAATGATGTGGTACAGAGGGTTGGGGAAGTGGAACTACATGGGGTGTGGGGTTTATGGATAGGAATTGATGTAACAATATCAGTCTACTCTTGATTAAAGATTTCTCACCCCACAGGAATTTGTACAGTATTTTTACCACATTTTTCATCCCCGTCTCTCCCCAAACACACAGTTACCATCGAACTGTAAGCCTGGCTCCTTTTAGCGCCAATTTTAATTTTCCAAGCGCTTCATTTTAACGCCATCAAAATCCCTCCAATAATTAACGGCTGAGTGTAAAAATGCCTTACGTTTTTACACAGCTGAAGGCTGAAATGTAATTTGGATAAATAACTTAAGGCAATAACATATCTCACTCCGTACGAGGTCAAATAGAGCAGTGCTTTCTAAACTATATTGATTTGCACAGATATTGGTAGGCAGCAGTTGGTTTTCCAAGAACGTGTCATGTAGTACCCTGTCTGTTTCATATTGCACGTTATATACAATATTTTTGACATCTAATTATTACTAGCATGTCTAAGCGTGGTTATATAATTCGCAAAAACAAACGTATATTTACGCTATCAGTGTGTAACTTAGAACACCTTGCGTATTGTAATTACATAAATAACACATGCAAATTAATAAACTACGTAAATATTCAGAGGACATTAGGTTCTCGCAATAATTAATAGACCTATGAGCCTTCAGCTGCGGCCACTTTCTTCCTAGGATTGTGGGTTCGAATCCCACCAGGGGTATGGTTGTCTCTCTTTCGTGAGTGTTGCGTGTTGTCAGAATTCCCTGCGACGGACTGATCAGTCGTCCAGAGGAGTCCTGCCGAGTGTGGCGTGTCTGAGTGTGACGTTGAAACCTGATCGATGTAGAGGCTTACGCCCGCTAGGGCTGTCGAGCCATGGAAAAAACTGGGTCGTCAAACAAGTGTCGTTAGTAATATGGCTATTCCACCCCCACTCCTTTATTTTGTAATTAGGTCGGCTCAATTTGTTATCGCTTGCAATTAAAACACTTTACTGTCCGTTATTATTGCTATTATTATTATTATTATTATTATTAGAATTGTGCCCTTGAGTACAGAAGTAAATAAAAACTTAATAGAACTGAATTATTTATGTCGATTTTTATAACTTATCTCTTAAGTACTATTTTCCTCTTCGTAAATTTGGTCGGAAATAAACTTACAGATTCACACCGACACAGTATTTGTAACTGCCGCCCTACACGTATAAAAAACGTTTTATGCACAACATATGGGTACGTTTAGGACGTTTCCGTGTTGCATTTCGACAATCTGTCTCCAATTAATCGTCAGTTATCATCATAGAATAACATAGAAATATAGTCCCATATTTTGCGGAGGAGATATTTGGTTCTTTGTCATTCTATAGGAGAATGATCTACACCCTAGTTCCATATTTTGAAGATCTAGTAAATGTGGAAGTAAAGCTATTGCAATTTTCCTTTTTCTGTGGCGAAGGGCCCCGCAGCACATGCTACGGACGCACCGCAGCCTTAAGGCTTATTGCGCAAGCCTGTGATGAAGATGACTAGTTTTTCCCCTAAGCTATTCCTGCACAGGCCTGCACATGCCTTTAGGGACCCAGGAGGTTGAGGCTCCCAGGATGTCTGGACAATCGGCACATGAAAGTGGCTAGGTTGTCAGCCCTACACACTTGCTACATTTACGCCCAGGAGATATCCCTACTACTCAAGTCTCTTAGAATCTGAGTCGACCTCAGGGCCATAGTGAGGCCGGAAAGATTAAGTAAATGAAAAATCCCAATGATCCCATTGGGAATCGAAACCGGCGACGTTCCAGCTTGTAACGCAGTGCACACACAAAATTTGATGACTTTCCTTCAAATAACCCAGTAATAAAATAGAGGAAATATAAAAAGACAGGTTACACAAAGAGTACCGTGAACTCGCAAGCCAAGTCTTTTATTTCAGAAAGGAAAAGAGACTAGTAACTAATCATAAAGTTGACTTGACTGGAATCCATGGACCACTGGCTGTAAGATACTGAAGTAATACTCTTTTATAATGTGGTAAAGAAAGTTTGGCTTGCATAAAACAGATAAAATATACATCAAATGCATAATCACAAAATGTACCACACATATTTTGTTCCGTGCATTTCCGGTGGAAAATGTTACGTTCTTTAACCATTTAAAGACGGAGCGTATCTGTTTTATATAAGGACTCAGTGCGTACCGCGCTGTAAACACTCTCCACTTCGGTTATAAAAACCAGTCTCTTAATATTTTATAAGGCAAAAGTTGCTGTTTGTTCTGAGATCCGTACAAAACACATAAACGCAATGTGGGCACCACGTAGAATTTTTTAATGTCAAACCTGGTCGTATGTAAGGTTACCGCTAGGCTTTAAAAGGTTAAGGAGTACCTCTGAGTTACGTGGTTAAACAACGCAAGTTTTTATAATTCACAATGCCGTACGAGATTACTTCTGTCTAACATGAATACTCTAGACCGAACGGCTGTGCTACAAGCATAAAACTCACCATGAGGTACGGTACGTGTTGAAAGACAAACATTTTTGTTATTCATGCCGTAGTACCTATAAATAACATAAGTGTTTACATATATGTGAAGTCAAAATGTATATTGCGCCATGAAGTATTAGTAGAATGTGACAGGATAGGAAGAAAGTAAAATTAGGATGAACAGTTTGGAGGTCATGCCCTTCTGGGATGTTGCACGGTGTAGGTTGGCTGTGGGTTACAGACGTTTCGGGCCAAAATATTGGTTCCATTTCAAGGGCCAAGCAGTCAAAGAAGTATTATTCTTGGACCGCTTGACTCTTGACCCAATAAACATTCTTCGTCAACTGCTTGATCCTTCAAGACGGGACAGATATGTTGTCCAGAAACGTCGGTAAAAAATTACCAATCCACGCTAAGCAAATATCCTAGAAAGCATGAAATATCCTAGTAGGAGTCATATTTCACAAAGTTAATTTTTCATAATTGAAAAATAACTAAATTTAATAGGATAATAAAAGTGAAAAGCTCTTTTATTTCACGCTAATTTTTCTTGTGACATATTTGATTTATAAAAATAATTTGTAATCGGATATAAACTAAATGGGACGCTAGCTACCGAACAGCACCAGCAACCTGCGTTCACAAAAGTGCGTGCTAGAGAACCCTATGCAATAAAACAATGCAACCAGTCCAGGTAATTGTTACATAAGCATGACAATGAACGAACGAAACAAATTGCGACATATTCTTTCTCTCGCCGATGAAGTTAGAAGAGACTAAGCATGAAAGCAGAGAACGCGAGAAATTGTTCTGATTAGTGCTGCTGTCTAGCGGATCTCACGAGAAACTCTATGGACCAGGCTTTCGCCTTCTGCATCTGCAGCCAGCATTAAAGGTAGAAGAATGACTGGAACACAGAAGACAGACAATGGCGCTCAGTGACGGAGAGACTGTGGATGGGATGAGGTAGATTTTGTTAGTTATGAAAATCAGAGAAGACGAGAGATACAGGTAGAAAGCACTTTCACTTCAGGATAAAAAAGTCGCAATCTGTTACTTACAATTTACCCATACTTTTTTTATAAGTTCTCGTTAGTCCATCATGCTGTCAACGCCACTACCGTCACCGCTGACGACGAAAACAACAACAACAACAAAAACAACAACAACAAAATGCGCAGGGCATGCACAAAGGATGGAAGAAATAGGAAATATTCAACATATTTTAGACCGAAAATCTCAAAGAATTTGTTGCTGAACTCTGCATAGGTGAAAAGATAGTATTAAAATGAACCTTCATAAAGTAGGATGTGAGGGTATGAACCGAATGCGGTTGGTGCAGAATAAGGTCCGCTAAAGGGGTCTTGTTAAGGTGGTATTAAATACTTATTTTCATAATTCGTGGGAAATGATTTTTATAAGTTAAGAAACCATCCACATCTAGGATACAGTCTGCAAAGGGGGCTATTATTAACATTGCTTTTACTTATTTTTTCTTACTCTTGCTCATTGTAACTGACACTTAGCCAACTGAATTAGCACTTAGGTTATTGTTTTGTTATTATTATTATTATACTGCGCTAACGATGAAGTCTCAGGATCGCACAAAAGTCCAACTAAATCCACAGGGCAGATTTCTCCTAGATAACATAATGTTTCATCAGTTAAACAAGAAATTCTCCGCATTTTCTGAACCTGTAGGTTTGTTGCTGTATTCACAACCGTCTGCCAACTGTCGTCTAGTCCACACCCTCAAATCCCATTTTCTTTAAAATCCATTTTAATATTATCTTCCCATCTGTGCTTAGGTCTTGTAAGTGGTGTTTTTGCTTCATGTTTCTTTCCCAAAATTCCACATGTATTTCTCTTTTCCTCTGAAGTGCCACACGCCCTGCCAAGTCCGTTCTCCTTCATTAGATAGGCACAGATATTTTGCTTTCACCAAAAAAAAAAATTCGACCTGCAATGAACAACGTGTTTTTCAGATATGACGCGCGTCTGGGAGTCGGAAGGAAATATTTTAGCGTCGTTTTTACATCTGGTGTGCCATAACTTAATATTCACTGCTATATATAAAACTGAACCAAAACGCTTTGACATCGACTAAAGGCAAACTGAAATAGTGGTGAGCAGAGACAAACCACAATCACCAGATAAAATAACGATGCTACATGTCTACACATATTTGTGTGTGCACGTGTGTAATTCTGTTTTAAAGAGATGTGTCTTTGTATTTATTATACAAGACAAAACACAAATTTTTGTGTTGTAAGAAACATTATTTTTATCAGCAGAATTATGTTGGGCTGGATTTCTGCCGTCTTTGATCACGTCAAACTCGACACAAAATAACAGTTTTGCCAAAACTTCTAAGTCGAAGGAAGCCGATTTTAAGTAGGCATTTTATATGTGACTTCCAACAAGAATATGTCAAATGTCTTTCATCGCTGTAAAAGGCAGAGCTTACGAGATCGATCCGTCATGTTCATTACGACGCTTGTCAAAATTTTACCTTCAGTTCAGGTAAAGGGATCCTCCAGCACCCTGCACTGATTACCTTAGTATTTAGGTCACTGATGCCTGCACCTACGTATCACATCACATCACACTACTTGCGTCACTCAGTTTCTTGTACCCGTCTCCCATTTCCAGTAGCCATCCGACCGACAGGGCAGGCTTCAGTGACCGTGCTGTATATTGTTTCAGTTGTTTTTAAAAAGAACACTCTCCACGACAGCATGAAGACAAATACATTCAAAGTTTGTGGACCGTGGTTACGCCCCTTCTCCAACCAACCCTCTTAAAACGACGAACCGAACCGTCCTAACTCCCCAAACCCCCCTCCACTTACTGTACAAGTGAACCTAACAACAGCAACGCCATCTATTCTCCACTTCTACTACTACCACAACCGCTACCCATTTTCCAGAAATACCCTCTTCGCCCTTTGGTCCTGTTCACCTCTTCTCATCCCTCACTCCTCCTTTCCTATTATATGAACTTGGGAGTCTCCTCCGACGTCCATGCGCGTAACTTTATATAGGCAAAGTGAATAAATTTAACGGCATTGAAAATCAGTGGAAATCACCAACCATATCGAGCTTTAGAACCTTGTATAGTCAAAGTTTTCATGTGTACTGGCCCCTCACTCACACCACTACGTGTTAAGGTTTATGTTAGTGCTTTAGTTGCTGGTGCCAGCTAGTGTGTGGTCAGTTTCTACTCTGGCTTCTCATTTCACCTGAACTAAACCTCCCTCTGACTAACTCTTCAACTTCCCTTGGTATAGTCTTAGCCTGGGGAACATAGAATTCCACATAAATGACCTTAATATGGTAATTTTCGTAGGCTGCCTAGAGTGGTAAGCAAGGACGCCGAAAATTCGTCATAGTATTACGTAGTTGTGTTCACAGTTCCGTTGCTGGATTAATTATGCAATGTATTATAGGATTTCTACTAGTTGGATTACATTACTTGGAATGTAACAGGGTGCTTTTCAGTATAGGGTTATTGCAAATACTGGAGAGCAGTCCAGAAGGAAGCAACACAGCAACTGAGTAACCTATCTCCCCATGGCAAGGCTAGTTTTCAATAAAGTTGTTTATTATTATTATTATTATTATTATTATTATTATTATTATTATTTTCTTTGTGTGGTGGTGGTGGTGGTGGTGGTGGTGGTGGTGGTGGTGGTGGTGGTTATGCTTGTTGGTAGAATAAAATTACTAAAATGGGTTTTATTAAGCGACTTGCTAGAGTTTAGCTTTCAGCTGTATTATGACAGGACGCAGGCACGGGGTTCAGTTTTATGTACATGGAAATGAACAACCAGAGTGAATGACCAATTGAAATATTGTCAGCTTCTCAAGAAAGCACCTACGCCAAGGAGCTGGTGTATTATTATTATTATTATCATCATCATCATCATCATCATCATCATCATCATCATCATCATCCGAATTTCTCACTTCTCAGATTTAGCTGGGAAATATTCACCTATCCTGGGATATTTCATCAACAGGATTGGGCTCGGTGGTCTTGTGTGTAATTTAGGAAATTTCTTACAATTAAACATGTGCCAAGAATTACCACTTGGTGCATTTGTATATATGTGTTTGGGTGCAGGTTAAGTCTCTTTAGACTTTGTGACAGTGACTTTGGAATTATTCTCGTGGCTGAAATTACTATTATTATTATTATTATTATTATTATTCGTAGTAGTAGTAGTAGACGTAGTAGTAGTAGTAATAGTAGCAGTAGCAGCAGTAGGTTGCTGCTGCTGCTGCCTGGTCTTTGCTTTTGATGTTATAGCACACATTTGGCCTCCTTGTGCCTACCGAGTTTGCTTAAAGGGCTTATGAACTGCCTTTGTCTACTTGTAACTTATAAATAATTCGGTTGTTCCAGCTGTTATTAGCATTAGGCTGCTCCCTTCTTCTACGTAACATGGCTGCTGCTTGTGATTACTGCTGTAAGGATCACCTTGCCCCAGTCCTTCACCCCGACAGTCAGGGTTTATTCTCTATGATGCGCGGTCAAATTATGTCGTTTTTTATCATTATTATTATTGTCAATATCATCATAAATGTTTTCTTGGTTGCTATTACTCATGTATTCCCTTAATCGCACTTCATGTATCTATGCCGCGGTATAATACATTAAATATCCTTATTATGACTTACGAGGTACTCATTACAACATGCCCTTGTTTCAACTTTTGAGTTAATTTTTCTTCTTCATTAAATTAAATGTTCTTCTTCGTTTCTTTTATTTTCCGTCTTTCTGGCTTTTTATTACCTCAATTTTTTGCTTTTTTTGTTTCCTTGTACCAGTCCTTTCTTCGCAATAGGTCACTAGGCCCTTACGTCAGCCCATAAATAAACACAGAGCTGAATTGAAAGAATTGAATTATTTATTCTTGTTTGTATATTTCGCCAGTATGTCAGTATTTGTGTGTGAATACGAGATGTGATTTTCTATATTAAGTAAATATGGAAATGCAGTAAAAACCCTCGAGGTAGCAGCACCATCACGTGGTTAAATTGTTAAAAAACCAAAGTTTCAAGAAACATCGCCCTTATCAATAGGGAAAGTGACCTGATGTCGAGGGCGGACAGGTTGGTATCCCGAAAATTTCACTGCGTAATCAACCGCCTTGAGAGATTCAGATTATACATTGCGTGGAAACGTTTCTTCTAAGAAATATAAAGTAGATTCAGGACTTACACGTTCCCAAATCAGTGACTAGGCATTAGTGTGGTCTTCTCAGTAAGGATGGCTTGGAGAAGGTAGGTATCATGCAGTGGGAAGTTGAGAAATTCATAAAATATCAAAAGGAAAACCTTAAGGAAAATGTCTACTTAAGGGATCTAGAAGTAGAAAGTAATGCGATAATAAGGATTTTAAACGACAGGGCGTGACAGTATGGAATGGGTTTATCTGAGTCAGGGTAGGGTCCTGAGAACTAGTCCTTTGTGAACATGGTAATAAGCTTTTAGGTGCGGTAATGGCGGAGAATTTCATCACTGTGGCTACTAGCTTCCTATAACGACTGTCCCAAGGAGTCAGTTGGAGCTATGAGGTGCTTGAATTATGTGACATCTAACAGACGCTTGTTTTTAAGGGTGAATTTGGTGAGATACTGAAAGAAGCGGTAACAACATGTTTGAAGAAAGATGCCCTTCTATCATTTTCTATGGGGACTAAGGAAAACAAAGATCTCAGTGTAATTATTCCCCGGGTTAACACTAACTACATGATCTTCCAGCCACGAAGCAGGATAAATAAAAACCACTCCAGACAATGAATAAAGTGAGCAGGTGAAAGTCTAGGACGACCAAAAAAATGCGGTCTCAAAATTAGCAAATACTGAGGATATTATTTCAAACTGCAGCAGTGTTAAACGCTGAGTCAAAGATATGACGATATCCAGTAACACATGAACATGAGGGTTACTTGCTTGTTCCAGCGTAAAAATTCCTCACCGTAACTTTTAAAACAGGTGTCCTGAAATTTAGCTACGTCGAAGCACTGGCATACGATAGTTGCGAAGACATTCGATACGCACTTAACGCCTAAAATGTAAAATAAGAAAACAAGAAAGAAGATCTGGTAAAGGTATCATACGTGACTCAAGTTAGGAAACCGATCTGACCCATGCAAGTGACGCAATTTCCGTTACTATCTCAAATTTATGAGATCAAGGGCCATAACAATAGCTTCTAACATTTCAGGTTACTTTCTTGTATCCTACCAATTATAATGGTTCTGGAGCTGCCTAATCTCATAGACAGACAGACAGACAGACAGAGAGACAGACAGACAGACAGACAGACAGGCAGGCAGGCAGGCAGGCAGGCAGGCAGACAGACAGACAGACAGACAGACAGACAGACACAAGGCGAAAGCCGCTTTAACTTTTATTACGACCTCAAAATTTTAACTTTCGTGTTTATATTAGTAGCTGAAACTCCTTTTTGAGAATGAAACACCTTTTAGGTCAATGAGAGAATGAGCTACAGAGAACCAGTTCACAATTTTATGGATTAAGAAGCAAATTGTTTGTAAACACTATGTGTACAAATCATTTTATTCACACAGTCAGTAGATAAATATGATTTTAAAAAATATTCCAAATAAAATACTTTTTTCAGCAAAGTACAAACATCTTACTAACCACCAGTTATCAGTGTTGTTACAAAGAAGATTTCTTTCGCAAATGTCACGCTGTTTAGGCAGAAGTCACGTTCAGTACAGTACACGGGATCCCTAGGACTGTGTTACCATAAAAAAAATTAAATTTTAATCAAGAATAAACCATAAAATAACACGGACATCCTAGTACTGAGTACAGTTCCCTTCTTTTCTACAAATATCATAATATCGTTAATTAGTCAAAATCCAACTTTTTTTTCTCCCAATATCGCTATACCCTTCTCAGAGCTGCCATAAGTAGCCGCATTAACGAAAAGAAAACATTCTCCGTATAGTTCACTTCAAAAGCACTGTCGCCCATTCGTTACAATACCGCAACTATGTCTTGTAAAATTAATTTTATGTTATGCCTTGGAACAGTCGGTCAAAATATTGGCACATAACTACGGCAAAGTATTTAGAATGAGTGTTTGAAATGAACCAGTAAAAACGTCAGAAAATTCTAACCTCAGATATTTTGGACGTACACTATTATGTAGGACAGAAGGGTCTGCAACTTAAAAGAAACCTAGAGGGAAAAGCAGAGCAGAGAATTTTACAATCGAAAATATGCGGCTTAATTACTGAAACATTAGACAGGCGAGCATGAAATGCAACTTACGATTCTTCACTATGTGACTTTGCAGCTAGAACAACATGGTACTCAAGCAAAGACGCGTGCCAGACTAGGTGTAAAAAGAAAGTAAAAATGAATTAGTTGTGGGGGACGGAATATTTAATACATATTGAACAAAAATCAAATAAGGTAGAAACAGACCCAAGGTAGCAATGTAATTATTAATAATTCTGCCTCGTTTTCGAGAATTGTGAGACCGAGTGTCACCCTGGATACTGGCCGTAATGACTGGCGTTTTGTGTTGTTTTCTTAGTTTTTCCAATCAGACTCTCCTATATTACTTTCAAATGTTTCATGAAATCTTGCTTCCACATGCTTTAAAATATATAACTCAAATAGATCCTGCTGTTCAGTTCTATAAATCTCAGGTTATGTATCAAATTACCTTTAAATGATCCAAATATTAGAAAATGAGGATGAATGAATGAAACGTTAAAAAAAAAAAGAAACATACGGAAATAATGTGCTGTGATTAGGCACTTTGTGCTGCGACCAGTGTTTGGTCACAGAACTGGCAATGCTTATAGCCAGCTTTTGTGTAAGACCACTGGGCGGTGACGCAACTCTACACCTTTGTGTGTGCAGACTCGCGCTGCACCCATTCATAAAAGAGAGCAGGTTAGTTTGTGTGCATCAAAGGGGAAGAGCCTTGAAGAAGAATATAGCATCAGTCTATTCTTTTCCGTTACAATGTTTCAAACAAATAAGTGGTGTCATATTGTGGTCGCTTGGGTTACGACGCCGCCTGGTGTAGGAGAAAGGTATCAAAGCTTCGGAAGAAAGTAATATTTGCCTGTTTGGAATAAGATACGAAGTTAGGATTTACTTGCGAAATGTTGTCATTTATCATATTGATTATAGTAACTCATTTAAATTATAAATATTTATGATAATTTTTAATGAAATTATAGGCTAATATTTCTGCAGAACGCAAGTGTTTCTCCTGTCTCTAAACAGAACGTATACAAACAATATCGAGGCTTGTTCTCTGCGTCTGTGATATGCATTGTAACGGAAAACAAGTAGTCGATACACTGTAAAATCTGTTGCAAATGTAGGGACCACCTGCTGCACATTATGAAACTGTAAAATTTTCGAAAATATTTCATAGGATTCTCACAGTTAAGACCGACCATTTCAGCTACAACATTAACTGACTTTCTTTCCTAGTTTTCACGCAATATGTGTCTGTGAAAGGGAACCTGAATTTTATGTACAATTTAGATAAACTTCAGTCTTAAAGGGTTTAAATGTTTAAAAACGCATTTTTACCATTTACTCACTTGGCAACCCTTTAATGCATAAAGACACTACTGTGAGGTAATGATTTTCACCTAGGGCTATGCACTTTC
Source organism: Coptotermes formosanus (assembly GCA_013340265.1). Classification (NCBI taxonomy): domain Eukaryota; kingdom Metazoa; phylum Arthropoda; class Insecta; order Blattodea; family Rhinotermitidae; genus Coptotermes; species Coptotermes formosanus. Next base: position 5,199,589 of record BLKM01001294.1, on the reverse strand, counting down.
ACTCAATGCGTTCCAGGTTTTGGCGTCAGCAGGCATTACAGCATTCCATACATTGGAGGCCTACTCATGTTTGGGTATAACTAGTGTTACATACAGAATTAATAAACACTGAAAGGGAGAAAAGAAAAGGCTAGAGTTGGAATTAAGCCCAACATACTTACGAACTTGGAGAAAGTATAATTTGTATAATAATAATAGTAATAATAATAATCTGATTAAAGGAAATGTAACTCATATTAATAACACTGTCATAAGAGCAAGCAGTTCTTTATTTAAACGAAGGTTATTTTAAGCAAAACCTGGACAAAAAGCAAGTGTTTCCTCTTCATTCGTTTACATATTAGAAGTTGTTTGACAGAACGAACAGCTATTCGATTGAACTCGTTGACAGCTCAGTATTTGTTTATGGTTTTAAATAAGGATATATTTGTTGCCTCTTTCCTTAAGATTTCAAGATTTCCTAAGACCTTCAAAATAAAAATCAAATTTACCTCAGATATTTCATTGCTGCTGAAGCATTTACCGATGTCTCACCAGTGAAAACTTAGTATGGGGACGGTCTTATTATTAAATCTCCACTTTGGAACACTTCTCCCTTGGGAAAGCATTAGACAGGCTAATAATAATTATAAAGGCCCGACAATTTTTTCAAAATATTTCTCGTTTCTGTGAGGAAATATTTCTAATTCCTTTTATTTTCTATATTCAAGCGCTTCGTTTTCACCCATGCATACTTAAGTAAGCTGATGAAGTAAGAACCTAATTTTCTGTCTTTCTCTGTTTCTCTCTCTCTCTCTCTCTCTAAGAAGGAGCTCAAATGTTACTTTCGCTCAGATACACTTAATGGGGAAAAAATTAACAACGCTGTTTACCTTTGCAGTCACTTTATGGATCTCTAAAGATTATTTCCCCTACTTCAACCGAAGAAAAATGTTTTGTTTTCGGGGATTTTGAAGATTTGTACAACTCCGGATCAAGTAGTTCTTTCAGATGTAGGACTATATAAACTTAATAAAATACATTTACGTTGATAATCGTTTAAAGAATTGAATAATTCAATGTCATATTATAAAACGCTCACACAAATATTTCTCATTACTTAGATGTTTGTATTCTGGCATAAAAACAATGTTGCGAGAAGTAAATAGCGTATCAATTTTCGTGCTGTTTAACCTCGCACACTCTAATGATCACCGCTGTGACAACACTGATGGAGCTGTACAGTTTGTTATTAACATAGCCCAATTCTAGTGGCAGTTATCAATTAAATGCTTTGTTTCGCCTGCCCCGCGTAAAAATGACGCTTATGCCCCTATTAATAACAATGACTATTTTGAATTTCTCCCCACCACGAACGCTTAACCAACGCCTGCTTCATGGGCACAGGAGACACGACGTTTGTGTTATCAGTCTGCGTGTGTGCGCGCGTGCGCGTGGGTAAACAAACTTACTTCATTACGCCGTACGCAAAGTAGGGATGGCTCAACATTTATAAGCTTGTGTCAATAGAAAATCTGTGTACCTTAGAAGTTTAACGCCATCCATATCAGTTTGTGCCACTTTAACACGGTAAAAAAGGATATTATGTAACAGCTTCTAATAACATTAGACTGTGATTAGAACTAACAGATATTTTATAACGTTGTATGATAAAAGATTATCACCTCATGCAGTTGCCATTTTCTTTTCGGATATTTAAACAGTAAGCAATGAATATTTCTTACTTTCCGAAGGTGAACACTGAATGATATTTCAAGTCCTCCAAACTGTCTTTTCACAAAGTAGCCAGGCTGGTGTTGCTCGTGAATGAACTGATATAGGCCAAGCTAGTGGACTTCAGTTTCGAATGGAAAATTATTCTAAAAAATCCAGAATCCTATAGTTGAAACAGGTAGTAAACAGATCACAAATAGGTATGGCAAACACAGTCTCTTTTTTCTGAACTCTAAACGGTTTTTCACGTTTTTGAAATAATTTCAATAATACAGACTCTTTCTGAAGAAATTTAGGACTGCACTCACCAACAAAAGCGGCTTCCGAGACCTTTTCCTACTGCGCATTAGATATCTCGGCATCACTGACCTATCTGCTATGGTGCACTTGATATTTTGGAATATCAGTGAAAGGAAGGTTTATTGTCATGTGTCAACAGTTCACGGCTGGTTCTCAGCTAAGTGAACTGTGTTTCATAATGCCAGCTTACTTGGAGGCAATACCGTCTTAACGTTTTAAAGCCTAGCGGTAACTTTACGTACTACCAGGTTTAACATTAAAAAATTCTACGTGGTGCCCACATTGCGTTTATGTGTTTTGTACGGATCTCAGAACAAACAGCAACTTTTGCCTTATAAAACATTAAGAGACTGGTTTTTATAACCGAAGTGGAGTGTTTACAGCGCGGTACGCACTGAGTCCTTATATAAAACAGATACGCTTCGTCTTTAAAGGGTTAAATAAAAATTCTATCTTTACCCTTGTTTTCTGAACTTTGTCCATTGCCTCTCATTCAAAGCACACAAGACACTGTGGAAACAGGTGGAAGGGTGGACAGGCACCTGCTGAGTTTTATCACACCGAAAGGGATATTCTTTTGAGGTATGACATATTCACGGCGATGACCGTGGGGTCATGTAGTACGGCAGCTCTGCTATATCACAGGGTCCTGTTGCCTTCTTCATAGAAGTAAAATATTCAACTGCCATGACAAAGGGGCAGAAGGTTTCTCTGTCCGATGGGAAAATTTCTACTATGTTACACGCCGGCCCATGTCACAGTACATCAATACCCAAGGGCATTCTTAATCACAGTGCCTGTTGAGAACCCGTGCTTAAGAACAGGATTTACTGTCTGGTTCAAATAAAGTGACAGAGTGCAGCTTCTTCTGTGGCAGCAACTCGGTAGGTGCCTTCTCACTATTCCACCCGAGATACAGGTAGTGGATCCAGCTTCCGAAACGTCGTGTTCCATTCTGAATACGAGATGACGGACAAATACTACAGACCGAGTGACGCAAAGTGTTGTACACTGTCGTCAAAACACTTTATCTGACATAGAAGGGGTTAATTTTGAGTGACAATAATGCAGAATAAATTCCAACACTTTTTTTATCGAGCATGTTATCAATGTAACAACCTCTTTAATGCAAAGCATGTGGGGCGCTCAGCAGTCAAATTTTCAAAATATTCCGTACATTTAGGACCAAGCTTAGTGGACAATGCCTGATTACAGCATTATTGGCAGGTCTGTAAATTCCACTGTCCCACATACAGGCTAATCATCATCATCATCATCATCATCATCATTATCATCATCGTCGTCGTCGTCATCACAGTGTTTCATGCGGCCAGCTCCATTGGAAGGCTTCGTTACTGCAGCCATCCATCACGAAGGTTATGCATGACGTAACAGCTGTGCAACACGTCCATACGTCATGCATTCGGCTATAATATGGCGCTTTCCGTCCCTTACTGACACAGGCATTACAACCGATACAATGTTCAGTGAAAAACCGTCATACATCTCATTAAACGTTTTATAAAGGACAGAATATTTAACACAACAAACTAATATGATTATGTTTTTAAATAGCTTAGAATTCTATGGTTGCACTTAAGTAATTCGGAGTACATCGGACACCGGTTAAGTGACGTGCAAATTAAAATTTATGCAAGCCAATTAGTACCATTAACGTAGTTCTGTTGCAAGGGCGTAACGGCAAAGGGTGCAGGAAATATTTGTATGTAAATAAATGAGCAAATTATAACGCTAATATACGTAAGTAACGGAGTATATCGGAATTCCCACAAGTCACCTACTGTTAGACTAGTAAAAGCGTGCGGCTTCCAATGAAATGAGGATGAATTTTGAATGGACAGAAAATACATAGGTACAGTATGTAGGTAGAAAAATGGCTTAAAGGGCTGTAAAAATCAGTTCTTGAATTCACAGTGTGAAAATGCCACATAAGCTGGAGGAAGAAGTGCCTGTAACGGAGATGGCTTTCTTGCGACCCCCCAACATAAACAGGCCACATCAGCGCCAAATTGCACGTAACTCCGCCCACCTTGTTACTGAAGCCTACACATTCCTCCAAAATGTCCATGTCAAAAGGCGATCCTACATTTTCACACAGAAAGCTGCAATCTCAATAATAATAATAATAATAATAACCTAGAAACATGAAAACCTGTATTAAATTTGTTTTTTGCAACTGGTGAAATGCTGTAGACACATACAAACACACACATAGACACACACACACAAATATACATATATATATATATATATATAACGCTCAAATAAGTGCCTGGAGTTGAAGTAATGTACGCAGAACATATTTTTGTGCAGGTTAAGGTAGTGCAAAATAAAGAGGAAACTCTAAGAACGACAACTTAATGAAGTGATGAAAATGTGGGAATAAGTGGTGAAATGGTGAGAAATGAATGCTAGTATACTGTCCGGTTATTAGTCGCAGGAAGTAAAAGCAAAGCGGGTATTTTGCTCATTATGTCTGCGGTCTTCTGGAATAGTACGCAGCATTCAGTGGTAGCCCTGTGTCGACGTTTCGGGACATGTCTGTCCCATCTTCAAGGGTTAAGAACTCTAAGAAACACACTTGTTAGGACTTCTTGACCCTTGAAGATGGGACCGATAGATTTTCCTGAAACATCGGTACAGCACTACCGTTCAACGCTACATGATACACCAGAACAGCTCAGATCTCATCTACACTGCTGCGGAAGCCTGAAATCACGCATTTAGCCGATTCGATTAATTTTTGTAATAAACACATATGAAGGAATGTTGAGATGTTTGAGGAGAAGTATTTTAACGATAATTTGAATGTGACAAACACAGTAATTTCTTTAGTCATTTCGGAAATTGTTTTGGGAGGCAAAGTGTCTGTGAAAAAAAATATAAATTATAAATTTTCCATGTGAAAAACAAACGCAGCATTATGGTTCAATATTTAAATTTTTCATTGCAAATACACTAAAGATATTCAGATTACTTATTTTGATGGCAGTAATGAAAATGCTTGCAAACAAGTTACACGTAAATAGGGCGTAACGCTTTGTTACACTCGCTATAAGTTTTCTTCGTACCTTGGCACCAAATTTAAAGTAGAGCATTCCCCAGTGTTATGTTTAGGTGGTAACATATTTATTTGGTCCTAACTCATACCCCAGAAAAGAAACTTGGCTTTTATTTATGTATCATCAGTTCTTTTATCGGCCTCAGCTCACATCTCATAGAAAATGCAGTCTAACTCTGTTATAAAGATCAGTTACATAAATGTGGATAGGTTTATCATAAACAGTCTGCAATTTTTGTTCAGTTTTAAAAAATCGCATTGGGCTAACAAATTTAATATAACCCCTACACATTAAATTTCACAAATATCCTTTCAGTTGGAGTCGCGATCTTCCTACCGAGAGACGGAAGGATTCACGGGATGGAAGAAGCAAAGAAATTAACAGCGGCCTTTCGGAACTGTTTTGTGAACTCGCCCAGAAGTTACCTCCAACAGTATTTCCAAACAAAACCAATTCGTTGGTGTCCGCAAGTAAAGTCAGCAAATGGGTGAAGGAGGGCACACTCATTAAAGAATACTGAAAACGTAGATTTTTTACACGTGCTGATCGCTTTATTGTGAAATGTTATGTTACAAATTATTCAAAGGACTCACGTAGGGGAAAACTACGGGGCAACAAAGTAGACTAGGAATATACGATGAATACTTTCCTTCAAATTTTATAGGCTAATTTATATCTTGAGGCAAGTTAATAAATAAATAAATAAATAATAATTTTACGACCAAGGTATACTTATAATTTCCACTAGTGCAAAACCAAGTCACTTTACGTTGTTTGGACAAAATATAACTTTTACAACCGTCATGTTTGGGTTTAATATGCTCACTTACATAGATTAGAGCTTTACAAGTGTTGTGCAGGTCCGTTTATGATATGTCTTCACGAAATACACGCACTTCGCACTGCCAGTTCTAACAGCTGAAGAGGCATCACCATCAATCCAAAACATCTATTTCGAGGAGGCAGAGTTTTGTTGCTTTTAAACTGCGAAATTCTATCTCAAAGAAAACGTCTTTATAAGATCACGAAACCAATTTCAAAGCAGTGTATTAAGTAGTGTTACTGTAGCTTCCATCCCGGATGTTCTTAAGGCCACCGGAAAAAAAAGTCTCTTTATTGCTAGTGGCATGAAGTTTGTACCAAGCACCATGAAACTTTGTCAGTATTCGAAAAATTAGACGGGAAGAGGCCAAATTATACCATAAACCACTGCGGGCCTATTTACTTTCCTGAAAAGGAAAGAGAAGCCTCATAAAATTACCAGGCGGCCTCTATTTTTAAAACTGTCCTTATTAACTTTTGGGCTATATGACCGATCTACAAGCAGTCTGGTTAAAATTTATGCCACTGGCGTACAGCCCAGTGTCAAACATTTCCCTTCCTGCGATAAGCAAAAACAACATACATGAGGTAGCGTTATCACGTGAGTTGGGAGCCACATCAACACCACTTAATTTTATGTGACGAAGAGATCTTCGAAAAAAGAAAGTAACGTAAGAAAGTATATTTCTGTAATAAAAAGAAACACCACAGTGTCTACAGGAAGATTGTCTGTAGACTGCGTTTCTATGGCGATAGGTACTAAACCATTGGATACAGGCACGTGACATCCGGTAAGCAGATCTTAAAGGCACTACAAAATACTGTACAAGTCAACAAATAAAAATATGGCAACCTTTCGTACATTTCAGACTATGTAGGACAGGCCTAACTTATAAAGGATCTGTACTTCAGTACAATGTTCCTTCACAGAGAAAATAAGGTGTAACAATATTAACTAGAAATAATATCGGCTGGACTGAAATCTAAGCAACAAGGATATAGCCTTGAGAAATTTTGTTTCGGAACTCCGTATTTAATAATGAATCAAGAAACTTACATTAAAATATAAAGTTTAGAAACATGTTATGACCATAAACAATACTGCATCGACCTGATTACACAGTGACCAGAAACAATGCGGCCTTCCTTGTGCTGCCTCATGGGAGATCAAATTTGGAACGGTGTCCTCGCTTTATTTCATTAGCACATTTCATTATTCGAAAACACGTATAAAGTACACTCATAAGTAAAATCCGTAAGCAAAGTTTCTTAAATTTATAACACATAGATACAAAAAGAGTTCAATTTTCAGTATTCTTTAAGTTTTCTATTTTTAATTTGTAAAGGTTTACCTGTATTTTATTTTTGACGTTACCGTGCTATACAGTTATTTCAACTTCTAGAATTTAAAATGGGTTTTTAACGAAATATAGATCCGGTGCCATAATGGACGAGTTACAGAAACAATTTGACTGAAATACATATTCATTTTGAACACATTTAGAATGGGCTAAATGTTCAAAATATATTCCCAGCACCCTTTTCCAACACGAAACCAAGCATGATTGTAATGAAACAAAGAAATCAATATGTGTAGCCGACAGATAGACTTGTGATAACAACTTGTTCACAATGTGTCTGAAGTGTCAGGAAGCGCCACGATATGCCCCTTATTCATTCATACCCTCACACGTAGTGCTTGTATGTATATGTGCATGCGCAGTTTCAGTAGCTAACACGGATTGTTGTCGCCATTTGTTATAATAGACGCCTGCCGATCGCACAATTGAATCATTTCATGCCATTGATTGATTCTGTAACCTGCCTACTCCTGGCTGCCTTTAACGTCGGCGTTTGCAATAAATCAGGATATGAGGTAGGGTGTGGGGTTACTGCAAACTCTCCTCTATTATATGCTACTGTGTGGACTTTCCGGTATGGGTAATGATACTGTGCACGTTTATGCTTCTATGTTACACTGAATTCTTGCTACACTATGGACAATACACATGATATTGTGAACACATTTGTTTTGTACTGATTATTGCGACAATTGATTAAAAATAATTTTACGATTCGCATATTTTCAGCTCTTTTTCAACCGTAATAAGAACAAGTCATGTTTAACTGTACTGCTATCCAGCTGCTTCCCCAAGACAACTGAAGCACTTGTCACATCGCTGGAGGAGATTTTGTGTTTCCTGTTGACAGAAGTCCGTATCGCGTGTCCCGAGCATCGTGTCACAACTGTTTCCACTTCGCGATCATCTTTAAATTGTGACCACCAAGATTTTGCTTCGGTTCTCGAAATAAATGTCAAGCGCTCGGCGATACCTTCACCTGATATAATAGCAATTTTTCATCATCATCATCATCATCATCATCATCTTCGTCGTCATAATGATTGTCACGATTCCAAGGGTTCAGGCCTCCTGGCAAGTTCCGGTCTCAATATTACAACTCACGAGTCCTTCAGATCGAGTCCAGTGTTCCTCTTGCCTGTCTGATGAAGTTTCATGATAGCGTGCACAAGTCTGGATGTGTCCATTCCATTAAGTTGTGGTGTTTTAGTTTTCTAGAACATCGTGATTTTTGTGGTCCATTGTTTAAAAAAACTCCACTGCTGTTATTCTGGATTTGTCTTGTTCTCTTAGTGTCCGAGTTTCAGAACCGCACAGTACGACTGATATTGACAGTGTGTTGTATATTATTAGTAGATCGTTTAGTTACGAAATTACGCTTGTGTAAACTTATTTTCTGACCACGGCACTTATAAGACGAAAAAATTTGGAAATAAGCGAATGAACGTAACATGAGCCTGGAAGCAACGTCATAAACTAATCGAAAGGACATTTTAAATTTATGATAGTCTTAAACTAATAATACTCTTCCAGTCAATTCTTCACCATTATACTTAATTCCGCAGACATCGCATCACCAGAAAAAATGGTAGTCAATAAATTGTCTCACTCAATAATTAAACACGCTGGCTGGAACTGCATTTTTTTACCATCAAATTGACGCTATAAGGGAGCTGATCATGTGGACCCACTGATGACGGACAGGAACATCTAGTGAAATGAAAGACCTGTGACAAACACAACGACCCTTCCTCTTCTTCAAAAGCTTGAAGAAACTTCATAAAATTATTATTTTTAAAATTTCTCCCTTTTAACTTACCAGCTAATACCGAAATAATATTAAAGTTTTCTGACGTACGATCATTGATACTCGCGATAATTTCATTCACAATTCCTAATACACAATAATTTGTAACACAAAATGTGCAGGTATCTCTATAAGCCAAGCCAACACAAAATTTCACATGCCGAAGTTAACTTGACACGTTCCTCAGTCATCGATGTGAAACAGAAAGGCACGTTAAGCGTTGGTTTTGCTTGGCAACCAAGTTCCTATATGACATTCTGCAAAAGCATTGATTGCACTGATGGTAGTGCATATGCTTCAAAGTTCTATAGGACTGTTGCAGTAGCATTTAGGTGGTCTTGTCTAGCAGTCTCGGGGAATTCGTACAGTCTCAGCAGTGGTGTTATTGGCGGTACGAGATTAAGTTCTGGCGGTCCCTAGTGATATGACAGTCCAAGGATATTCACCAATTTCCGTTAATTTATTTAGGGAGGCACGGATAAAATACATCAACAACGTAAAACGTGACTATATTTAAGGACTGCATTTTTCCGGGGATATTTCATCATGCAGCTAGCATAAGGAGCCAGAGAGTTAGAGGAGCTTGCTACCTCCACCGTCAGCCTAGTCCGCGAAGGTGCTGACAGAATACTTCTCGGAAGCTTTTGTGCCTCTGTACCAATCTACAGACGGTCAGTTCCAATAGGACTGGAATCATTATCAGTATCGCTGTGAGTACCTCAGACATCGCAAGCCTGAGATGTTTGGTTAAGAATCCTAGAAAAATTAGAGATTTGGAAACAAAAATGAAATAATAATGTAAGAAATGAATTTTTTTAAAATTTAAGGAATGAATATCTCTTAAGATGCGAGGCTAACTTGATCTGTCAAACCTTGCATGTGAACTCTTTTCTAAAACACATTACTGATGAAAGATGGAGGGAAGGATATAAGTGAAGGGAAGACCAGGAAGAAGACGTAAGCAGCTATTGAATAACCTCAACAAATGAAACGGTACTGTAAACTGAAAGAGGACGCACTAGACCGGACTTTTAATTTTGGAAAAGGCTATGGGCCTCTCGTAACACGGACTACAGAATTAAGAATGAAGTTTGTAGTAAAACCACTACATTTCCTTTACCTTCAGCAACTGGGCAGTATTGCTGGGTGAAAAAACCTGTTGTATGTTGTAAAAAGCATATCAAATGCATAAATGTATACTGTGTTTAAAATTATGAGTTTTCGGTGTTAAAATATTTGTTAAGTAATATCCACCGTACTTTAAATGGCGAAGATATAAACGAATGAAAATTTATTCAACACTATTATTCTGTATCTTCAATAGCGAGATAATATTGTGGCGGCTGTTTTAAACAAATAAAAATAAAGTGTCATAAGTTTTGTAAAAATTATCGCAGATAACTCATTTCGTATTTCGATTGTGTGGTAACAAATAAGATCACTAAAAACCCCTCGTGCATCAGTATTGAAAATCACAAGTCCCCCCCTCCCCTCACACAATGTTACAGTGACCTGTAATAATAATTACTGCTACTGGTGCAGGAAGGGGTGTGATCGCCTGCCGACACCCCCTCACATGATGCCGACGGTTCCTCTCAACAATTCATCCACATCCACGCTGTTTCTCTCTCTCTGCCACTGTGCCACCATCCATCCATCCATCCGTCTGACTATCCAGTGGTCTGTCCGTCTCTCTAATCAGTAATCACATTGAATACAATATGGTGACAGTATCATAGGTGATCGCTTACTCTCACACCCCCATAACTCTCTGAACTAACCCCCACCCCATCCTCACACACACACACACACCACCCATCAAGCTCCCTTTCCAACACAGCCATATATACTACCCACAATGTTACAATTTGTTGATATAATTATTATCCCCCTCCATACACACACTCTCACTACACATTCCAAATTTACCCCTGCATCCATCTGTGTTGTCGTAACATCTGTCAATAGGAACAACACAACTCCGGCCATAGCTGATGATATATGGACAGCACAGTAGTCATGGCAATTGCTATTCATATTGCTGTTGAAACTGTAGCCTGGTCTATCTATCACTCGGAGGTGGGGGACATTTCGGTCTCGGATTATTAGTATCTGGGTTATGTATTGCCCCGTGCTACCGACAGACATCGACTGCCTGAACATGTGACTGTATCGCTGATTGCTTCGTTGATTGACAATGGCCGCATAGGCTGATCGACTACTGTATTAACTGGCACGAAACGTATAGATTAGCTGGCCAAGATGTTTGATAATTAACCGTATCAATCGCACTAAAGGCTGAGTCCAGTAGCCGCATTCTCTAAGGCTTTTACTGTCGTCAGTCTCTCAAAAACTGGGGCCATGTCTTCAAATGACATTAAATGAATGAACATAGTCTGTCTTTGTCATACCTTGTGCAGGGTAGGGCCTAAGAACAGGCAGATTTATTATCCAAGAATTCATATAAATTTTCGACAAGTAAGAGAAACGTAAGGCCTTCGGACCTCATTGGCTTGTACCGCCTTACAGACAGGTGCACAAAGAGGAGCAAGAGACACTTCTGATCTGAATAGTTATGTTTTTAAAGCTAAGGTAAAGCAATCCCATTAAAGACCTGGACAGGCCCTTAGGGCTACAGGAGGTTGAGGTTTCCAGAATTTCTAGGCAGTGGGCACATGAAGGTCGTAAGGTTGTCAGCCCTAAGCATCGGCTGTCTTTACTCCCAGGATATATAAGTGTTACTCATTTCTGTTAGAGGCTGAGTCGGCCTGAGGAAGATACTATTGCCGGAGAGATTAAGTCAATGAAAAATTCCACTGATCCCATCGGGTAGCCTTCAGCTCAGTACCTCAACTAGCTGCACCACCGAGTACCCCAGGTATTTTAAAGAAGGCTATAAAATAAGTCTTTACTGCGATATTTGAGTTTCTCACAGCGATACCGCTAAAATTTCAAATAACCCGGTATCTTACATCTTGTCTACTTAGGTACCACCGGTTCGAAGAATCGTAGCGTCTCCATCCACAGAAGCTACTAGACCCTGAAGAAGAAGGTACTACGCTGTTTTGAAAAGTAGTTGACCCGTTACCAGTCGACACAGTGTAACATCCCAGAAGACTTAAGACTTCAATCCTTTACCAATGTTTCGGACTCAATATAGATTTTGAAGATTTCCGAGAATGGAAATTAAGTCAAAATTAATACTGCACTACAGAAAAAAAATAAATTATTTTGCTGACCCAAAATTAAAATTTACAGGTCTATTAATTTGAATAAAACATTTATAAGTTCACCCTGATTTTAACTAATATTGGTTTAACACAGTGCTTTGGAAAAGGCTATGGACGTGTCTTAAGACAGACTGCTGAATGATGAATATAATATCGAAATAAAAATATTTTTATCCCATCTTTAAATATGATACATTTCCTCACCATCTCAGTGTCATTAATCCTTTATTTTGATAAGAATGAAAATAATGAAACTCGTTATTTATGTACTGAGCCTGGATAACCCAGTCGCTATGGTTTGGACGGTCCGGGGTCCGAATCCTACCAGGGGAAAGAAACATTCCCTTCTCCAAAACTGTCAAGACCGACTCTGGATCCACATAGCCACCTATTCAATGAGTACTGGGGTTTTTTTCCCGGCGGAGGAGTAAAGCGGACGGACCGTGAATTTAACTATCCACCTCTATCTAGTGCCGAGTTAAGGAATGAGTGGAGCTATACACTCACTCCTGTATATGCCTTCATCACTGGGGCAGGAACGACTTCGTCTCACTACGTAGCTTTCTACACTCTCGGCTCATTTTCCTTGCCTTAAGGGCAAATATTTTCTTCAGGACCTTCATATAAAAGACCTCTGCATACTATGTGTTTTTCAGTTACACGTACAGGATGTGTGTGTATTTTAAAGGCCATTTTCCAATCTTATTCTAAACAAACTTTCGGTGAAATAGAGTTTATCTGAAACAAACCTGTCTGATTTAATGTGATCAGTCTACTACCCTTTTGCCTTAGGTCTGCGAGCCATAAACCGGTGACAGGTAATTGTCCTGTGTTTCTGTGTGCAGTGAAACGGAGACCATTTGTCTACAATGTGGCTATGTATTATAATGCAGTAGTATGTGTGTCCCTCTATAATGCTGATCGCTCCAGTTTGTCATCTCATGTCTTCCTACTGTCCATCCATCCGTCCGTCCGCTTGCCCGTCCATCCATTCCCACCGCTACCACTACCATCCGACAACAATAACGACAACATCAACATAACTCATGGCCAATTCCTCTTACTCCACCCCAACAGAGAGAGTTGCGCCCTGTGTTGCCCTTGTCCGTGCTTTATCATGTCTCCGTAATATGTAACCATTCGTCGAAGCACGACGGTGTATTGTGTGGCATACCAAACGGTGTGTCAGAGTACGTAGCTTGGCAGGTGGTAATGGTTCAAGAATGCGTCTCAAAGCCGCGCCTTGATACTGACAAGCAAGCAAAGCCTGAAAGTGTTTAAATGTGTTGTTTATTTAACAGCGCCCTTTCAACTTAACCAGCATGAAATACAAATTTGTGAAAAAAAAGTTACTTCACGGGGTTCTATATAGTTCTGTATTTTTCAATTATTATAGCAACAATGACGAGATAAATAAAGGGTAATAAGCTCGTACATTGACTATACTGTGGATGGAATGACCAGTGATGTTGAGTTCCATTGCCCGCAGGTGTAAAATTATAGTCTTTTCTCCAAATCTTTCATAACGGCTCAGAAGTATTAAAAAAACTCCTTTTCACTAGATTCTCTCTCTGCACAAAAAGTGGTCGGAGTGTGAGGTTTAGAACTACTTTCAAGTACCAAGGTAGAGAATGCGTGGAGCTATTCCTCCTCTCCCCATACGTCTACACGACGCACATCAAATTAGCTCACGACCATTTTTTCCACATCTTTTCCAATTAATTTTACACTAACCAGTCCATTGAAAGACACAATGATATCTGATAGTGTCTTTAAATAAACCACAAATAAATAACAAAACTTACATTAGTATCGAACCATGTTCAATTATTTTGTGTCAGTAGCTACGATTCTAACACCGTTGGGTCAGAGATTTTATAATAATTAGTACGATCACAGAAAGTTATCAGTCTGTTATCAATTGTAGCGTAATGCGCACGTGGAATGGTACATTGTAAAAATAATTAATCCCTTGTCGTGTAAAAAAAGAAGATGTTACATTATTTAACAAAAGTCACCATGACGGAATTGGTGTTGTTTTATAGATGCCAGTGAGGAGCAGAGGTGACGTCAGCGGTGTTAAAACACTGCGGACAGCAGGGTTTACATTTCGTTAGGCTGAAAGCTTTTTATGGTGAAGTTGATGACGGTTTGTTCTGATTGAGGTTGCAGGATTATTAGTTGCCGTCATGTTTTTTATTACGCTCCTGTGTCTGTGTGCACAGGATTTTGTCTGTGTATTTCTGTGTTTCTCCCTTGTTATGAATGAATGTATGGATAGGGTTGGTTTGTTGATTTCCTCCCCCTATACATCTAATTCCTCTCTCCCCCTTTTCTATGTCTCATCAAGTATCATTTCACAATATGGAACAGGTGAATAAAACACAGGAAGTATCACAAATATCGACACCTTCTGTTAGAGGCATTTTTATTAATACATGAATCCCCTATTCCACTCTGTGGGTGTGTGGCTATCGTACAGAGGTGTTTAGACTACAAATATCTTACCTCAAAATTAAAATTACCCAGCTTATCATCATCATTATCATCATCATCTGCTCCATGGACAAGATTCCTTCCTGATAGGCTAAGAATTCTTCAGCTACGCAACAAGTACCCCGCATTTTATGGAAACCGAGGGTCCATTACCGCATTCACAAGCGCCCGTCACCTATCCCAGACCAATCGTTTTCACTGCTTTTGTCGTACTAAGGGATGAGTCCAAGTCCGCGTCCATGTGGAATGTTTCACAACATCTTAAGTTTTACGGTTACGAGCTGTAGCACCTCGCAAAACACCCAAGCTGGAGGACCAAGCCTTGTTGGCTGTCCGCGAATGCTTATTCAATATATTAGCAGCTAACCTCCATATCTGGAGGCTGTTTCTGATCCATCCGCAACTTCAGGGCTCGCTTCCAGAATATTACGAAATATTGCACATACCGTCGGACTTTGACAGATTATTTGACATGTCTTAAATACCTAAAAAGATAGGCGACTTTTGCAATATGGAACACTGTAACTTTACTAAAAGCAATATGCTTAAACAGAATGTGAATAAATTGGTACGGGCTAGCTTTCACAGGCAGAGATTTAGTAAAAAGTGGATGTCTTCCTGCCGAAGAAATGAACGAGGACTCATGAAAAAAATGCATGTCCTGACTGATATTTTAGACAGTAATTGGTGTCGGAAATAGGTGGAGAATCCCCTCGCAACCAGATTATCGGTGTTTTTCATATTATTGTCAGAAAAGTGACCCCAGATCCCATAACAGGATTACAGAGTACTTTCTACTGCCAGTAGCATGGAATCCAATCCCAAAGAAATCCACAAATTTTAATGTTCTATACGTTTGGGGGCCCCCTGATCCATGAGGCCCCCGAGTTCTGGGGCTTCTGTACGCCACTGCACAGTGTCCACTTGCTCAGGCTAGAGCACTTACAACATTTCGGTGAGTGGATGTGCCTCCATCTTCAGCAGGCAGGGGAGAAGGGAGAGCCTAATCTCGTTGGCCCGCTCATTGATAGAGGCTAGCTATTTCTAACGGAACTACAAGTATTTTTCTCCAGATTTTATTTTCCATCTGAAGTTGGAGGTATCTCCAGTTTTCGAAACCTGGGGAAGATTTCAGCCTGAGACGATAGACAACATCCAAAATATCAGTCACGTCTATTAAAATAGCCCGTCATCGCTATCATCATCATCATCATCATCAGAAATTTTTAATTTTAAATATTTATGTCTTTCACCAGTTTCATTTTTATCGTTGTGTAAATATGGCGCAGCATGAGAGGCAAGAATGATGCCACGTCCACTGTTTGTACAATCGATACTAATGCAATCGGTTCCACCAGTTCCGTAATATCAGAACAAAACAGAACCAACATTTATGCCACAAGTTATGTAATATTTTTTCCCTTAACTCTTGTAACTTCCGGGTGGGTGCCATTGTAAAGAAAATTATCTGCAACTTTACGCATATTTGTATTGTCAAGCAATAACTACAATCGTATTACATGACTACCGAAATATTTCGACTCAATATACAGCCATCCTCAGCACTCGTACGGGACATTATATCCCTCCCTTGCATTTGACACCTTACGTCTATAAGGGGTTGTATTTACTGTGATGCACTTTTCCAGGGGTTGAAACATGGGTTAGTTGAGCAAGACAAGAAATCAAGAAGTCTCTATGACGTGTAACCCCCCAATATTTCCTCCAAAAAATAAATTCGAAGAGATAACTCCAGTAAGGAAGACAGTGGCAACTATCATTTGGACTATAAGTTTGTGATCACCGGGGATTACCCTCACTGACGCGACCTTAAATGCTGAGCGTTATTTTGGTACACTGGAGAAGTCACATCAAGCCATTCTGCGCAAAAGTTTGGGTTGTTGCGCATGGCTTCACCATTTTGGGACATAATGCCATGCTTCATACGGGCAACCAGATTTACGAGTGGTTATTTCGCTACTCCTGAAAGGTTACGGACCACACTCTCTGTATATCCAAAATGGCGACCCGTGATTTCTATCCCTCTGGGCTCCTTTGGAAAAACCTGGATGGCAAGCGATTTACATCAGACGCCAACGTGAAGCAAGCTATCAATACTTGTCTACAGAATTTTGGTATCGATTTCTTCTCATTTGGGGTTTAAAAACTTCTGTTCGTGGTTGGGACAAATGCTTAAAAATCAAGGCTGACTACGTCGAGGTCTGGCGTGTACCATCTGCTACCCACGCCCCATGTATATATCGAGGTCAGAATAGAGTTTTCGACATCCGATTGCTTGTTACCTTATTTTTTTAAAACCATTTGCATATACTCTTTTCAAAGTAAGAAACCACGTTTCATGCCTACAAGAAACAAACGAAAAAAATTGTTTATAAGGTATTACTTTCCGCGAAAATTTATTCAAAGCTAGAAGTAGGAAAGATCATTTCGTATAATTGGTTTTTGAAAAGACAGGACAATATGTGCGTGCGAGTAAATTTTATTAAAGAAAGTATAATTATGGACAGGGAATAGTTCCTTCTAATTCGGAGGTAAGCAACCAGAATAGTATTATTGCCGCTGGCCTAGACAACCGTCTTGGAGAACACACTGTGTTTCTCTGTATGTATGTACACTACAGATGTAGGTGGGCGGGCTGCGTGCGGCAAGGCATAGCCACAACGACGATAGAGTAATTAATCTACTTTTAACGCACACATCCCTCCTACCCTTCTCCACTCTGTGTATGTCACCTCACCGCTACCTAGCCACCACCAACCTCCCTTGCAGCCTACCACAGCCCCATTATGACGACAAAATGGCTTTACTATTACCTTTGTAGATCAGTATGCTATCTACATATGTGGGTATTAAACACTCCCCCTTCCCCACGCCCCTCACTTACTCACTCTCAGAGTCAGAGCCTTTTTTATTATTTAATTAACATACATACATTTTAATGCATATAGAGACAGAGTCATGGGTGGATTTTTAATATAAAAAGGTCATACTTTATAATCACTGACGTTTTTTGGCCTGCAGATATTTTTTACGCGATGGTTCTAATATGAATGTACGTGTTGGAGATGATGTTTGCAACTGTGTGATTATCAAAAGTAGATGGCAGCGGTGATGTTTGGGAGGTAGAGGGGTTCATTTAGTTGATATAATTTTTTATCCGGTTCTCGTTTTTTTTTTCTGTCGCATATTTACACTTGAGTACGGCCTGACATTTCGGCTGATTTTCCAAACCCATCATATATAATAAACCGGTGATATGTTCATGCTGCTATTTAGAGAAAATTTTCATATTGATGAGAGCATTTGTATCCATGATGTAAAATATACGTGTATTTATACCGCACATAATTGAGAACAAAGAAAGACGTGTGCTTTTTTAAAGTAATTATTTTTCCAGCAATTATATTTTATAGAAGTGAAAAATATTACACTGGAAATGTCGAATAATTCCAAAGCTAAATATTTAATACAGACAGTACTTATAGGTTTGGTGATGCTTAATTTCTTGTATGACAGGCAAATGATGACTATAACAACAGAGAACTCAGGATAAAACGACACTCCTGGACCTAAACTAAGCGAGCAGTAAAATATTTGCCCCTTAAAGATATTTCCTTATGCTGATAAAATTATTTTCTTAGAGTTGTCAATGTGGATTGCAGTGTGAGGGCCACATAATGACCAAATGTTCTGTATTGATCATGTAGTGACAAAAATGGGAATGCAGTGCGACATTATATGAAATAATCACATACGACAGACTGTCATAAGATGTTTGTGCACGGAGAATAATTACACAATTAAAGTCCTTACACTGATTCTTATTATTCAAGGCAAAGCGTCGCAGATCATTTAGTACCTGCTTCCGACGCTGAAGCAAAATCTATGCGGGCACAAATTGAAGGACGAACATAATGTACGAACAGTTGCAACACGACGGCCAATGACACAGGACACGGACTGATATTAACAGGGAATAAAGAAGCTCGTTCCACGATATTATAAGTATGTCAATTGTGGCGAGCACCGTGTGACAAGAAACTGTAATAATATTAATATGATACTGGAAGAGTTCTTACTACATTAAAAAATATCGCTATATAGTGAGTGTGGCTTTTCAACTAATTTTCTGACTAGCCCCTTACACTTTAAGAGAGCATGTGTTTCAGCTACGAGAAAAGTATTGTACATATTGTTCTCTTATCTTAAAGTGAGAGAACAAATCTCACGCCCACGTAAGACGACGGGTAAGACTAATTATATTTCCGTATTAAGGGTTTTATACAGAAAAGTGGAAGATAAATTTTCTGAACTGTATGAAACGTAGAAATCAAAAACTTCAGATTAATGTTAGGGATTATTAATGACTTCTGACGAAGATTTTCAAAACTAATTTCCCATAAACGTAAGGCTTTATATTTTCAAACACAAACTTTTTTTTCATCTTCTATTATCTTACGCCTTACAGACCTTGTAGGATTATTTTTCTTCTTGACAAACTCTAAACACTAGAGCTAAAATGAAATGTCAATTGAAAATTCGAATAGCTACATCAATCCTCTCTCAACGGCCTTTACAATTCAGTTTCATTGAATTTCTGTAACATTAGGTCACGTATTGTACAAGACTTCACACGCGAAGACACGTTTTTGTAACTGTTATAGAGAAGCGGGAAATTATCTGTTTAACTACATATGTAAATATATTTTATGTTTCATATTTTTTTCTGTGGCGCTACGATCAAAATTGGGTATAAGCAGCCTCAAATTTGAGGTTTCTAGATCACACAGCGTTAGACACACACATTTGGGAGGATTCTTCTGAACGAATGATTAGCACATAGCAGAGGCCGCTACACACACAACACACAGCAAACACAAGAGACAAATATCTGTTCCCTCACAGGAATTCAAACCCGCGATCCCCGCAATCAAGAGGCCGCAGAACTACGCCTTAAACCGCACGACTACCAGGGTCGGCTTATGTTAAATGTATTCCATAAAATATTTGCTGGACACTAACTACAAAATCCTGTAAATGTACGACAGCCGCAGTCGGCTGGCTCTTTTGTGACGGCGCGATGCAGTTTCGCATAATGACAAGAACATATTCCACGCTCGTCACTCATTTCTTTCTTCAGTCGCTGGACTCAAACGAAATCGAGTCGGCTTCAGGATGCAAGAAACATACGTTAAGCAGGAATAGGAAACTCACAGATATGATTGGCAGCCAAGAATATGATAGTCTGTCTGCCGCTTCTTAATTCCTTCACGGTTGGCCGCACACAAAATGCATTTGTCAAGGGCTCAGAAATTGTTACCCAGAAGGTACTGGTTTAATTCAAGTTCTGCAAGTTCTAATTGGTGAGGTACCGAATCCATGGAGTGAAGTCCATTTTAAAAAGTCGAGGGTTGATCAATTAGTCAGTAGATTTCTCACCTTTCATGAAATTCGAAATTTATGATATCTTTCACAAGCAATGAAATAAGATGTATAATATCAGTTTACGTGAGGAGAAACTTGTAATGTTAGCATTTCACCAAGTGCTATTTACGGCACCGTCACCGATATTGACACAGTTAAAGATGCGTCGAATGATAGGATCATTGATAAACGATGAATTAGAAAGGGCACGGAAGCAAATGTTGGCGGCCTAGTGTGCGTGATCTTCTGAGATTTTTGTGGAGGGATTGAAGAAAAACTTAAGAAGACTAGTCAAGACAGTTTGTGTTTGGTCGAAGTTCAAAACATGTACCTACCCAATGGAAGTGTACAGCGTTACTGCGGCATCAACCTGCTGCATCTTCACCCATTATTGTCACGATGGCAAAATATAGTAGACGATGATATCGGGAGAAAAGTAATAGATGAAGAATACTTGTGGGGAACGATTTTGGAAAATGTTTCCTCGGAAGACCGTAAAGGAAAGAGAAGAGTAAGACTGAGATGGATCTTCAGGAGTTACGTGGTAAGGAATGAAGGCTGACGGCACTGGCTCAACAGTGGGTGTCCTATAAACCGAAATAAATGAGACGAAAGGCAAAACTCTTCTTTCAACTGAATTTTACGGATCAAAAAAATATGTGGTATTAAATTAAAAGAAAAAGAAAACTTTGTGAAATTTTGAAAATAATGCGCAGTGTAGGAGACAAACATGCATATATGAAAAGTCTAAACAGGGCGTGCGCGTACATATCCTTTACGAAGAGGAGGACATTATTATATTCAGCTTCTCATGAAGACTACTGACTTGCTCAAGTACCACGAATGCTCGCCTTCTGGCCACAGGAACATGCCTTGTGTAGTATGCCGTAATATGATTGTGCTGGGGAGAGCCCAGTGAAATTCCATTTGTGGTGCGGTTAGCCATTTCTATCCCTTGTGCCAGTAAGCAGGTAAATTTACAGGAAGGATAAAGAAAGGAGCAACGAACATGATGAACAGAAGTAATGTTCAGAAGGCGTGTACAGTTTAGAAGTGGCTCCGTTGGTATGATTGGTAGTTATAATGGAACATATTCAGAAAATGAAATTTGGCGCGGTGGCGGGTAGGAGGAAGGCATCATGGCGTAAGGAGAATACAGCCGTTTGTTGCCTGGAGTCTATACAGCCCAAAGGTTCGTTGTTGTGACCACAACAGTAAGCTAGTTGCCCTTCTTCTGGACAAGATAAACCCACTTCCCAGCCTCACACACAGATTCTTTAAGATCTATTCCAATATTATCCTCTTCTCTAGGCCAAGCAATTTGCTTCAAAGGTCCCCACCAAAACCCTCTTCTCTCCTATGTGTGTCACATGTCCCGTCAATTTTATTATTTTTTATTTAATCACGCGAATAATATTTGATGAGCAAGGTAATTCATGAACCTCCTCACTATACAGTTTCCTCTAGTTTGCTGTTATTTCCTCCCTCTTAGGCCAAAATACCCTCTTCAGTACCTTATTTGCCAGCACCGTCAGTCTAGGTGCTTCGCTCAGTGTGGCAGATGAAATATTACGCCACGTAGAACAGGCAAAACTATAGTTCTCAAAACTTATTCTTTACATTTCTGAATATCAGATGGAAGACCAAATATTAAGGACGGAAAAATAGCGGTCATTTCCTGAGTTTAATCTGCTCGTGAGAGGCACATATAGGCAAGGTAAGGGGTACAGTAGTCTGTGAAGCTTCCTAGACACTTCCCAAACAAAATTCTTTACAATTTCATGTTCTCTGTCCCAAGCCCATCTTATCGTAGCATCTTAGGTTTCACTACAGTGAAACACCTTGAGCCGGAAAATGTGGTGAAGTGCCTTATTACATAATATACCCAAAACAACAAAACAACAAATGAATAAACCAGTAATAAATAAATTAGTAAGAAATGGGACTCGCAAAAAGGTTAATACCAAACTCATATCTTTTATGAAAAATCAGTCATTTTCGTAAGCATTCAAACAATCGTCACGTTTTTTATTCCTCCAAATTCTCTCCTCAAATTAGACTGAAATAATTTACACATATGCAGAAGCATTCTACAGTCACAAAGCAAGAAAGGACAGCTCACAAAAACCAACAGGGGTGCACACATATCCAAACCACGGCTGAAATAAAAAAAAATCCTTTATTCTTGTGCACTTTAAATCTCTCGGTCATAAAAATTAAATATCTTTCTCTAGTCACATTTTACAAGCAAGTAACTTACTTCCTCTCGATACCGTTGTATTGGTTTCAGCAAAAGTGAAGTAATACCACAGAACGTCTTCAGTTCCATTTCAGACAATAACATTATTGTCTGTAACTTACGCCAGTCTACTCCCTTCCTCTTGTCACTGACTGCCCACTGCATGAAGCTTAGCCGAGTTTTGTGTGAGGATGAGGTTTCTTTCCTGTTGCGCACAACGGAGGTGCCGTACAGTCAGCCGCTGTACGCCGTTAGGCCTTGTTTTCAGCCCCATCATCTACCTTTGAGCTTCTTAAAAGCTTCCACCTCGAACCACGAACAAATCTCACTACGGATTCCGTTTCTAGCCACTAACCTCCTTTTCCTTTCGCTCGATAAAACCTGCCATTGCTAATTCTTTTCCTTTTACTGCACCAATAATTCAGAATTATAAATTCAGTGTGTATGGTTGTGTAATGATACATGAAGGATGAAGTAAACGTGATTAATTTACGTAACTAAAATGGAAAGGACACGTAGTAAAATTTTCTCCACATTTCATTAACTGTCTGAAAAATATAAAAGAATTTAGGAAGGGCAGTGAAAGACATTACATTTAACACGGTCGGGGGAGAAGAAACAGGGAACTTAAGACTCTGAATTATTGTACCCGCTCAGCCTCCAGATAAAGTAGGTTTAAAGCGAGGTAGAGCATTAGGAAGTGAAGGTGATAAGGTAAGGACGAGAGGTACCTTTGACTGTGCAGAAGAGGAAGGAATCTAAAGTGATCTGTAATCGACATCTGCATTACGACGGATTTTGATAACGCAAGAAGGGCTGCATTTGGGCATAAATTTTGAAGTTATTTTTGGCAGGGGCAGCACGAGACGCGTGCAGCCTAGCGTTAAATTTGTTTGCCAACTAAGGACCTAGGCTGGGACTCAGGAAAAAAGGAAAATCCTTAAGCAATTTGGCCGGTAGCAGGACCTTCCGTATGCACAAGCCTGCTAACTTCCAGCCAGCAGAAAGGCTTTCAAGTAAGCGGAACCTAGCGGCATACCTACGTACGTATCCAACTTGGGTAGAACAGCGAGTGCTTCCACTAGAAGAACCAAGATGTGGAGGCTGTTGGGAAAAATATTGCTACTTTTTTAGAATTTTACAATACACCTACCGTATGCATGAAGAACGTAGTCTTTAACGGCATGTGTAGTAACCACGTGGCTTTAGACTGTTGCACTGTACCGCAGAACGTATCAGGTTTGATAGCAAAGTAACAAACCTCTTTGCTCTCGGCATTTCATGGAGTGCAGTCGCAAGGTTTAAAATTGGCAGATACCTGAGATATTAATTTCATGACAAGCAAGGTGGGCGCAATTCTTTACTAGAGGCAATGCACAGACTCACCTTTTCGGATGATGGATTTCGAACATCTATGTGTCCAGTCACCACAACGATCCGTATTTCATGTTACGTCTGCATATATACATATATATACACACACATATATTATTGTTATACATTAATATAGCCTGAGGTGATATTTTATTGTTTTAGTTATGTATTTGTTGCCACAAATATCACACTGACTAATATTTAAATCCAAGCAGAATTTCCAGAATCGACACACTCTTAATTCCCATGGTATACCTTATATGGTTAATGGAGTTCAAAAGTTCATACTCGGCCTCGTACTGAGATGGATCAACCAACTGAATCAATGTCTTTACCATATTTTAACACACTGCAATGTTTTAACTGCTGTTTGGCATCCATTCAGACGGGTCACATTAACTACTATAATGGTGCTGAGACCTCAAGTCACAGAGGTCACATTTTCTCCTACTAACAGCTGTGGGACAGCCAGTCACAGGGGTCACAATATCTACTATAATCGCTGTGAAACATCCAGTTATAAGAAATCTCATTATCTACTATAACTTTCGAGACGTTCATTCAGAGAGATCACATTAAATACCCCACCGGTTCCGAAAATTACCGTATAAAATTCGGAATCAGTTACCTGGGTTGTGTGTGCTGTAAATATCGTTATCAACACGGCTATTCCTAAATTTTATGCTGCTGTGTTTTAATTTTAGCCGATCCCAGTGGCCGCGCGGTCTAAGGCGTAGGTCTGCGGCCGAGCGCTTGCTGGAACCGTGGGTTCGAAAATCCCACCGGGGGCGTGAATGTTTGTCTTGTACAATGTTTGTGTTGTGAGGCACAGGTCTCTGCGACGGGCCGATCCCTCGTCCAGAGGAGTCCCACAGAATGTGGTGTGTGTTTCAGTGTGATCAAGTCAAAATAAATAACCTCGACACCTACTGTGAATAGGTAGAAGGAGTAAGGACTACGACGACGATATTTTAATTTTATGCCTACAGTTTAAATACGTAACATCAAACCATATGGCGTTTTATTTTTGTCTTCCCACTTTTACCTCTATCACTCGATAGTAATATTAGCATATGTTTTTCAATTGGACGAATTCCTCTGTATCATACCCGCCTTCATCACTTCTTTTTTAACGCGATAATTACCAGATAAACCGTGAGAACTGTAAAGCCCGTCCTTTTGTTACGTTCTTCACACTTCAATAAATCATTTTATTTTTATTTCGACAGTTTCTCCTCGGCATTTTATGGCACTGACTGTAGCTGTAAATTAGAAGACATTATTCGCTTTATTTCTGCTCAACGCTTCTCGGTCACGACCAGCAAAACTCTTGCTATCGGTCTCACCAAGCCACTTGTCGACGATGTACAAAGAGAAAATAAAAAGATGTCGGCATGTTCCCTCTTACAGCAAACAGGTCGCTTCATCCGATATTTTGTCGAACATCGCTTGAATCTCTCCAGAAACCCCATTCAGAAGCCGTCTCTAGCCGATATTCTTTTCACCCCAAACCACTTCTCTTCGTCACCCTCTCCTGGCCAGTCGGTCTCTTGGTCTTGAGGGCAAATCGTTCCGATGTCAGAACAATTCAGGATAACAGTGATACAAGTACCTGGGTCACAATACAGAAAAATACTGCGCTGGTCGCAATAAGAAACAGTCACAAACAAATTAATTAATTCGCGTTATTTAACAAAGTTTTTGAAGTGTAGAATTTAGTGGACATTAAATAATTTCTCTAAGATAAATTCGAAAGGCTGTGAAATAAGGTTTTCATGGTCTATATTATACAGTACCATATTTGCTTGGGAAGACAGGAGATAAAAGGAAGTTCCCGGAGGGAGAGTTCTGTGACGTCACTATTAATAAGCAGGAGTACTTAAACAATCACCAAAACATCTGGGAACATTGCCACAATCTGACCATCGCTATCACCTTTATAGATTAACTAGTGTCACACATTGTTTCCCTCAAAAATATCATGGCTTTTTCAGGGGCAAATTTAACCTTTAATTTTTACCATTCTGAACTAATATTATTGCAGCCATGGTACTTCATGATTATGTGAAAATCTTCTTCCTTTTGACCTTTAAACGGGTTCGTTATCTATAAGCAAGTGTTGATGAACTGTAAGCTATTTATTCCAGGCTAAATGTAACTACTCATGCTATAGAGCGTTGAAAGGGTAAATGATTGATAAATGATAAATTGGAAATTATATGAAAGGAAACAGTCGTGGCCTGACCCAGAAATTACCCGAAATTTGCTAGAAGGGATTGAAGAATCCCACGAAGGGCATCAGTCGAGATATGCGAAGACCAGTCCAATACTTAATAAGAGTGCAGCGTGGCCGGTACGTTAACCTCTTCGTTTTCTGGGTGTTGACTTTTAACTTGTAAGTATAAATACATTTTTCAGTACTATTATAGAAACACTTTATCTTCTGGCCAGGCATGGTGTCTAGCAAGACATCTTGGAAAAAAAATGAAAGTTGCATTGAGATGATGTTTTCCAGAACGTAGGGCAACTAGACAGAAGGCGTGAGAAAATTTTCTTTAGGTTTCAGTTCGAAGATTTTATCATCATATCACATTTGTGACCCATCCTAAGGTAACGAAAGACGTGATATAAAATTTTATTTGTAATGCAGCAATTACAAATATGGCGACGATGCAAGAATGTTATATCCCAAAACTTTAATGTACACCGTATTCGTTCTAGACAAGTAATCCTAGAAATTTATGCAATAGCAATGTAGGCTTCTAATTCAGCTCGGAACTGTTGTAATTTGATATATCCTCTCACAAGAGAAGGGTACAGGCTAAACCGACGAAGAATGACGTCTCTTCAGCTACTATACCGTCTAGGACAGTGGCTTAGGCCTAGCGCAATACATATTATTAAACTACATTAAACGGAAAAATATGCCTCCATACTTGGACTGAAAGAACATACGTGTATAGCACGCAGGGATACAAGAGAAATGACTGAAACCACGTTGAAGAACTAAATTCATAAAGAAGGATAATATTAAAATTAATTTGAGAAACTATGGCGTGAGGATGCGCAAGTACTGAATCCTTCATGAAAAGGTTAACAATTATTTATGTTCAAGAAAGACAAACATGTTAGATTTTAGAACAGGTCAAATTCTGTCATCTCCTCAAGGATGAGCTCGGAACACCCAAACGTGCTAGCTCAAGCAGCAACGCTTCTGACGTGTAAGAAAAAGGTACCCGATTCGAATCTCAGTCCAGGAAATGACTTACATTATTCGTCGTAGTTAAGTCGTCCCGATAAAGTAGGACTGCTTCAAATCAAACCAAGACCGCTTCATGCGATTCCTTCCAAATTTATCACCTTCCAAGCATTGATGCTAGACAGACTAAATTACTAAGATCGGCCTTAAATAAACTAGAAAACACACAGTCAGACTCTTAAAAACGTGCCTATAAAAGCTGTGTAATCACCAGTTTCTTGCCCATAGTGTAAGGTTGGTGTTGGCGCAGCAAAATGATGCTCAGTTATGCTGCATCAGTCCTTTGGTTTTACTGATTCATATCTGATAGGCTACAAGGCACTTAGTTATTTTCTGGATTCCCTTTCAAGTCCTGCTATTAAACTTTACAGCAGTGTGTATTTTCTTTTCCTTGCCAATGGGTACACAAGCTAATTCCTTTCTCTGATGAGGTGTTAAAAATACAACCTCACAACACACAGAAAATGTAACATTTCTGTTTTTATGAATGAAACAGATAGTGTCCAGTAAAATTAGAGTTCATATCAAGTACATTTTATGCGACTTGTCAAAGAAAACATATTCTTATTAACTTTAAATTAGGCATATTTAAATTGAAATGAAAACTGATGCATTACGGATGTAAAAATCAACTGCAAATTTGTTGTTTTTAGACAGTACATAATTTTCAATCTTCTTTACATACTGTTAGCAAGGTAGGGATATGTAGCATGCATGAGGGCAAAAGCAAATACATATAATTTTTGGACCTAGAAGCTGAAGTTAAATTTGGGAACAGATGAAAGTGTGATCCAAATTAAACCTAAAACAAATGGCGTGTGAGGAAACGAACGTAATCTTTTGGCCCAGGATGATCCAGTGGTTGATTCCTCAGGAAAGTGTAATGAAGATATTTGTTTGATTAAACAATAAAATATCTTAAATATCTGAGCGACTATTAACTTCTCAAACATCACTCTTCCCCGTACACACACATCTTAACTCGGTTATAACGTCACAAAAGGAACTGAATATTTTGTGTCGTCATCAACGAGTGTTATGGTTAACAGTGATGAATTAATTGGCACCAAAGAGTATCTGATTCCATATGCAAGGTGTCGTATAAACCAATGTTGTTATAAACGGGTTCAAATGTACTTAGATAATTATTCTTATATAAATTTGTCAAATTTATTATGCCTAAAAGATGTAATTTATTAGAAAAGCGATGTCCTTTATGCCGTTTTAGACCTTAAGTAAATGTAGAACAGATGAAAAGCGACGTCAGTCCTTCCCGCTGAACTCAGCTACCCTTTATTCTTTTGTCAAGCGGCGTCGATTTCCCACCCAAGAGCTCTTTCCCTTTTCCACTTCACTCCCCTAAAACTTAGAAAACTCAGCGTCTCTTCTTGTTTTCTTCTTATTTCGCTCGATTTCCGTCTGGAAACAGGGTCTAAGCTGTTCATTTATCCCTCCTTCAAAATCGTACACCATCTTTTAGGATTAAATCTTAGAGTGACATAGAATTTGGTTTCTGTGCTTTGGAGACTTACAGAGAACGCGCTCTGTTTCTTTAGAAAAGATACGTTGTAATTAATAGCTAATTCACATAAAGGAACAGAATCTTATCGGGAAAATGTTAGTCGCTTAGCCGGTCACGAGAAACTCCTCCTTCTACGAAAATCAGCTCTGATTTTCGCTTTCAAATAAATCCACCATTAATCCCTCTGTAGAACCATGTTGATTAGTCCACACGCTCGTGACCTATGCTTGTATCAAGTACCGAAACTGGCACACGGATAAAGTCTCCTTGTTTGGCGCAACAGACCAACTCGGGCCTAGGCCGCCTCACTATTGAAGTTTCTATATCACACAATTAGACATACGCACATCCGGTAAAAAATTTTCTGAAAAAGTTATCAGCTCGTCGAAGTGGCCACTACCTACACAAAACACAACAAACAGAAACATCCATGCCTTCAGCGAGATTCAAACCCGCGATCCTAGCAATCAAGCGGCTCAGGCCTACGCCTTAGGCTGCACGGCTACCGGGATCAGCCATAGCCTCTTTACTACGGGTTAATATAATCCAAACCTAACATAAATTTTCCATTTTTTCCATGCGTACAGTTGTAAATCTCAGCTCATAAAATATTCAATTTTTGAGCGTCTTAAAAGCATAATGGTTTTATATGGGTAAGAACAGACGTCTTTGGTCAGAAAATATATTGTATTGAAATTCAATGAATGAAGTATTTAACTGGGTTTCTTTTGTGTAATTTTCAGTTATGAAACATGTTACCCATATAATTTTCAAAGCACAAATAATTATGAGTGCAATTTAATAGCCCTCTGATAATACAACCAGAAGGTTTAATACTGCAGATCCGGTGACAGCGCTGTTTCAGGCTTGGTCTGCGCCCCATCGCTTGCTGGGATTGCGAGTTCAAATCCCACCTGACGGCATGAATATTTTTCTCTTTCCAGCGTTGTGTGTTGTTATGTAGAGGTCCCTAAGAAAGGACGATCACTCTTCCAGGAGAGTCCTAAAAAAATGTGGCGTGTCTGAATGGGGTCTCGAAATCTGAACAAAGAAGAGAACTGCTTTTGCTAGGGTTGTCGGGCAATAATAAGTTCTAACATTGCTTATAACAATTCCGGTCGTATACAGTATACACCTCAGCCATCTTCACATACCCCGTATTTATCTTAGTCGTTCAAATAGGTTTCCCACCCAAAATACCGTACGTTATATTTTACATCCAAGGCAACTTCCACCCTTTCATGAGAAACATTCGATTCCAGGAACAAACGAGTCTGAGTGAAATTAAAACTACATTAATGTCCCTTTATATATTTATTCTGTTGTTTGTTACTCAAAACATGCTAAAACACGTTGAATATGAAATCAGTTATAACGTCTGCATAAAAATTTCACATAGGTCAAATATTTACAGTTGCTGCCTGGTACCTAACCTAAGACAGGTAAATCCACAGAGATAAAGAGTCATGAAACAGGATCATCCAACTAACAACATTAAAACCCATCATGGAAGGAGTCAGCAAAATCCAGATAAAGAGGCAGCATGCAAACACCCCGTATTAATCGAAAGGACAAGATAAAAATGCAAAACACAAAATACAATAAAAAGAACAGCAGCCAAAGTTACGAAGTTACTCCCCCCCGTCCCCCCCCCCCCCCGCCCAATTCCACCTGCACACGAACACAAACCAAGTTTCCGGAAGGACGGGGAATAAACAACTGAAGAAGACAAACACTGTCTAGAATACTACAATCCTGCTGCAGCCTACCACTGTCAGAAACATTTAAAGCTGAAACATGCAGTACATTAAGTAGCTGAATAACTGCGTTAAGTACTTACAAAATCCCTATATATATATATATATATATATATATATATATATATATATACGTACACACACATATACATACATACACACACACGTATATATAAGTTACTGGTGCGTGGCTCAACGCAGGACATTGCTAAACACAAGACTGTGTTCGCTTGATTCATCATCAGAGTACACCAAATTCCGCACTATAGAAGCCGGACAGACATCTGGCCCCATGGGGCCACGGAGGACATAGAAGGCAGGCCATATTGTGGTACCTTACTGGTTCCTATATCAATGCAGTAACGTCATGTTAAGTCAGCAGAGCAGTGGGCTTGTGAGGATATAGCGCCTTGTGATAATAAAAACGATATAAGTACCTTAATGTATCACGCAGTTTTTATACCTTACAGCTGTAATAAAATTCACAGTACACAAGAAAGTGGTGCGATTTAAATGTGTGTCAAAGTCCGGAAATTGCGGTATAGTCTTCTAGAAAAACAAGGTATTACTATCAGTGTCGCCACCTAATGTTTACATTTTGTTTCTCTCATATTGGCAGTCAGAAGTGGTAGTACTGATGCCGGCGTCTTGGAGACTGAAATGCCTATGCAGCGTGTTTTTGTGCTGACACTTCTACGACAAAACATCTTCTTGTTTATATCCCGAGCAGAACTGAAGGCACCCTTAATTCCAGACGAAGTAATTGATGAGATCGGGAGTGACGTATTTGCTTAGCTGAATCGCTTCGAATCAATTCACTAAGACATAGATTTCATCTGTTAGCAATTACTGTATTACTACAAGGATATACTCGTCTTTACCAATGTCTTTGTCCTTCAGTCTTTAGATTAAAACTTTGTATTAACTTCTCATCGACAGATGTTTTCTACATGACCTTTCCATCTTAACCTTCTTGACAGGATTACGGTATGATATTTACTACATCATTCAGTTCTGTTCCCCAGCGTACTAATGTCTGTCTCTCGACCACTTCGTTTTCGGACTCCTCCAATATAACCTAAATTCTTCCTTGAAGCCAAGATTTCTGAAAAACTTTTTAAATCGTATGGGATTTAACATGCGAAAGCTATCAGCTCCTAATCAGCACTACTTTTAAGCAATAAGTTTTCATTCATGAGCTGTCAGAAAACTCGTGACCCTGGTTTTGAGAATCCCCGCGTTAAGTGCACAGTGGTTTCAGCTACATTTTTACAATCGGTTTATCTATTTAAATGTATAAGTAAAGTCTTTGCCGGGTCGAAGCACAGGGGACGTGGAGGTATCTCTGTATGCTTCTTCGTCAGTCTTGGTTGTGTATGGCCACTGCCGCCTTACAGACCCTTTACAAACCCAGGGAAACAGCCTTGGTGTGAACACTGAACAGAAGACTCTAGGGGCTGCAGAAATAGTGCCAGTGGTCGATGAAATTTCAGACCTGCAGCTGAGGCCTGAAGACGGGCTCTTCAGTACATAGCCATACACTGATTTACCACAGCCGACAGTACGTGAATAAAAAATGCACAAACGAATTCAAATTCTCATGCCAAATTAAATTGCAAGTCCTTCATTTACGATTTTGCTTTTCAC
This sequence comes from Coptotermes formosanus, assembly GCA_013340265.1. Lineage (NCBI taxonomy): Eukaryota > Metazoa > Arthropoda > Insecta > Blattodea > Rhinotermitidae > Coptotermes > Coptotermes formosanus. Next base: position 5,167,534 of record BLKM01001294.1, on the reverse strand, counting down.
CCCGCCTAATGTATGCACTAACTTCAATGTAGTTTAGCCCACTTCACAAAGGCACCGCAAAACATTTGAGAAATCAAGATACCCTTATGGACCACAAAACGTACAGCTCCATATTATATCTCTTAATGTGCCAAATATGTAAAGTCCCAATTTGAATTAACAAGCCTTTTCAAAATAAGCAATTTCAAACTTGCTCTTCAGACCAACAAAATGCAATATAATTATGCTGTCAAAGAATTGTAAGCCAAGAGATGCACCATGTATGTAATTTATTAAAATTATGATAATTAGAATATAGTCTACAAAAGAATAATTTCCTCCGTTGGTCTGTGTGGCTAGGAAGAACCTACAATGAGAGTACCTGAATGAGTACTGAGTTTGAAGATTTGATATGATGAAGAAAAGAAATAAGAAAATTGATAAAATTATAGAAGGAGCATCATCATACACACCCTACACTAAATATTACTACGCTAATAATATTGGCCAGATGATAGTTAAGTATGGGAAAAATAAGAAATTCATAAGAAATATTAGTCGGAAAACCAGAACTGAAAATACCACTCAGGAAATGGAAAAATAAATTTACAGTGGCCCATAGAGAAGCAAAATGTGAATATGGCAGCCAGATTTAGATGCTAAAGTGCTTGACACTTGTGATAATTATGATAAGGGTCTGAGTGTTACAAAAACTGGGAAGATACTGAATCGCCTGAGCAGTCGGAAATTTTTCAGAGACCATGCATCATAAAGCTAGTTATTCCACTGTTACATCAAAACGCATGATATCTATTGCACCGGGATCACCTTGCTTCTGCCAAATTTAATCTATACAAGGATGGACGGAGTGCTCATGCCGTATTGCTCAACTTCCACACAGACAGAGGGCGGCAGTGGACAGATACATGTATGACATCACTAAGTAAGAGAGAGGCGAGGTTTCCTATAAGCAGACAGGGATTTTGTTGGATTCAAGCACTGCACAAAGTGATGAAATGGATAGCAGTGAGGCGTTCCCAGTCCAGGTATTAACTTGTCAAGGGATTTCTCAAAAATCGCCGAAGAAGATTCTGAGAGTTAAATGATTTTTATTTCGTATCTGTCTCTAGAGTAAAAAGTCATTACTCAACACAAGAATGTACGTTCTTTTGACAAACAGAACGACTGGTTCCTTCAGCTTAATTCTGCAAATCATGTAAAATTTATCCGAAATAATTATGTGATTTAAATTTTATCCTACTTGCTTCAGTTAGAAGAAAAAATTGGCCGATATAGTCGCCATGTTATCTGTATATACGAGTATTTGTAAGTGCTGTGTATGCTACACTATGTGTAATGTGTAGAATAAACAAAAAAAAAGAAAATGAAATATACACTATTGCAAGAAGACAGCAAGAGTGATTTAGCTATATGGTTATGAACACCGTCTTATGTAACCTACAGGTAAATCTGTGATAAGTACCTGAATAAAAGTAAATGAGGCAAAATGAATCACTTCGAAACAGCTGTAATAACTAAATACAAGCAGCACAATAAATTATTTTGGGAAGACATAAAAAGGAACATCGACGATCCCTTTTTAGGTGCGCTCGCAAAGTTGTGAAAAGCGACTATCTTCATCATGTCTGCCTATCTCTCCTTCTGTCTGTCTGTCCGTCTGTCTGCTGTCCGCATAGAACAACTCAGCTCCCGCTCAAAGGGTTTTCATAAAATTTGATACTGAGTATTTTTCGAAAACCTGTGAAGGAAATTCAAATTTCATTAACACCTGACAAGAGTAGCACGTACATTACATGAAGACCTACGCACACTTTAATAACATATCGCTGAATTCTTCTTAGAAGGAGAAATGTTTCGGACAAACACTGTAGAGAAAATCCAAACACATTTTGTACTATCAGTAAGATTTCCCCACCGAAATTCATGACGTTTATCAGATGATGCGGAAAAATAAGGAACAGCCAGACAGACCAGATGTGACCATACAATTCGGCGCATGTGCTTTGCATGTTGGAGAACTAAGGCTACAGACACATACTGCGAATGTGTAATACTTACTGATTTTCTACGGCAACAATGGTTACGCGCAGGCGCCACAATGTTCCTTTCTACGCACATTGCCTATCTTTTTTAATTCCAACAAAGAAGACCTACATTTGTCATAAAGTAAGAGGACTGACAGGTAAACCTTTACATTCAGCTGGAAGGGGGGGGGGGGCTCTTAATGCAGTTTTTAACACAACAAACGTCGGAACGTGGAAGGAACTTCAAACACGGATTCAAGTCTTCTGGAAAGTTACGCAATGTCGACGGGTAAATAGCTACCGACGTTTCGAAGGATTATACTGTCTCCTTCTCCAGAGTCAAACAGCTCAAGAAATGGGAGGGGAGTGTGCAAATTTACATAAACTGTTTCTTGACAGCAGTGGATTTTTCATTGACATAATCCTTTCGGTCGCACCATGGCCCTAGGGTCGACTCAGCCTCTAACAGAAATGAGGACCAGGAATATTTCCTGCGGGTAAACGCGGCCGATGCTTATGGCTGAAAACCTACCACCTTCATGTGCCGATCGTTTAGAAATCTGGGAGCCTCAATCTCCTGGAATCCTTTGGGCCTGTCCAGGCCTGTAATGTGACTGCTTTACCTTTTACTTCTTGACAGCAACATTTTCGCCCTACAATGTGCAGTTCTATACCTGCATTGCCGAAACTCTTCTGATATTATATTTACACTTACTCTACAGGAACCCGCCCCAACGTTGGAAATATTATGAACAGGAAATAAATTCTTGAAGTATTACTCACTAGAAATGAGTTTAAAAAATGACAAGGATTTGATACGCAGTCATCGCATCCAAATGCCATTGCAATACAAAGTGTAGATGACTTAGTGTCTTCGGGTTTAAAGCAGCCGGAGCGTAAAGCTGAGGACGTACCTTAATTTACTATACAGTTTTCTGTTCACACGTCTGTTCACATTAATGCCTCAACCTCTACTGGAGTACTAAACTGAACTTTTTTATTTTGAGACCCCAAATGCTATACTTCATTTCAAAAGTTTTCTAAATGAACGATAGCTCTACTGAACAAAATATAATTACTGATCGTTAGGTATGGCGTCTCCTCTCTGTGGACAGATGTTAATACTGTGCCACTGATGATTTCGGGGATGGTGAAGATGAAACCTTACTACTCAGACAGAGAGACAGAAACAACCCGAAGCCATTTGGTATTCACAAACAAGCCGCACTACCATCTCTCACAGAGGAAAGACCTCAGCCAGTCAGCTGGGTGAAACACCGTCACTAGCACAACTTTGACAGTTCACCAAGGTCCAAATGAGAGAAACAGAAAGCGTAAATAACCTAAGCGAGAGAGGAAGATGTGTTTGAGAAGGTAGCCTGATGGAAAGGGGAAAAAGCATCACTGGAAAATTAAAATTACTAATTCCGTTGGATCTACAGGCAATTAAGATTTACCATGCCTGTCTTCACGTCAGAATGATATATTTCTTAACATATCTGCACGAACAACAAGATAAAGCTACAGAAGTCACAGGAAACAAGTTTTGTGTGGTGTTTCTGAAATTATTCTCTTAATTTGAGAGGTCTAAAAAGGTGCAATCATTTGGAAACCCACGAAGTGATACTTAGTCGTGCGATTTGCTGTTCAGAGATATCAATAACTAGACTCGAGCCTTATATTTTGTAGGCTGCGCGTACCAGTACGTAAGAAATCTTCCATTTCTGTCCACATGGTCAGCACAACCATGACACACCTTCAGTTTGTCCGGTTTCTAATTTTGGCCGGGACAGTCGAAATGCTTTCCCAGTCACGAATTTTTTTTAGCCATTTCAGCACAAAAAGTAAAGGTTTATTTGTCCCTGTGCACACCATGAAGGCACATGTGGGGAGTAAATACGCTGCTTCTCTCATTCTTAACCTAGGCACTAGATAAAGATGAGTAGTCAGTAATCCTCACGTCCCGGCCCTTTTATCCCCGAAGAAATTCCACTGCACCAATTAAACAGGAGGTTAGGTGGATCTCAAATCCCTTTTGGACACTTTGGAGGTGGGAAGCGAGGTTGGGGGTCTCTTAGCCCTGCCGGTAACAGAAACGAAGTTCCTTTCGCCTAAACCGACATAATAGTACACTTTTCCTTCAGTTTGATGTTTATCGTGCGCAGTTACCCCAGCGATACGTGGCTTTTCCAGTCGATACAGCATCGTTACCTAACTACGACTACATTCTTTATACTTTTTACTGAAGGCCACTCTGCCTGTTGTTTCTACAAAGCTGCCAAAGTACATTCTCATACTTGTGCCACCCGAAACTTTATGCCCGATTTCACAAGACTCCGTCACTGAATCCAGGTCTGAGCCAGATGACTCCATTTAGCACCCTACCCTATTAATTTAAAACATTTTAGTATTATCCTCTGATACACCTAAGATTAGGATTATCTTATTTTTTGTGTCCCGAATAATATCTCTTCTGCACATCTCAATTTCCCATGCACGCTAACTTTGCTACTAATTTTACGGTCCTTGTTTTGATCAATTTTATCGTATCTGATAAAAAGTCTGTATTATGAAGTTCCTCATTATGCACCTGCCTCCACCCACCTGTCATCCTACATTCCAGCGCCTAAATATTCCCTCAACATTTTGTGTGTGTGTGTGTGTGTGTGTGTGCGTCTAATGGAAAGAGAAATGAAGAATATGATGAATGAGACAGGCATACCTTTTTCGTCAGACACGGAATAGGGCCCACTGTACTGAAAATAGGAGTGCCGGCAGGCGCTGGCACGAACACTGGTGTCAAGCCACAGTGAGTTTAAGGATATTTGTTCGCAGTTTTCGCTGTTATCCTGTAGTGGTGCAGGTTTCTTTGGGGGGATGATTATATTTCGTGTAAAAATAGTCATTATCCAATAATCATTTCTGAGGCACGTCATCATATAACAAAACAGTATTTCTGAGACTTTTCACATTCCCATGGAAACCAATTTTTTTATAAATAGAAGCAGGATACATATAAATGGCGGTGATTTACTCCTATTATACTGTAAACATTTTACAGGTAGGGGTAATTTTTTGCCCTTACTTTATCGTCATTCAGCGCAGTTGTCTTTCCTAAACCGTTGAAATTCATAGCACGTGTATGCAGTGAGAAAGTAATTACAAATTATCCCTTAGTTTATATAATGAGTAGGAGTTAATAAGCATTTATCTGTACCAATCATGACTTTAGAAGGGACGTGTGAAATTTTCCATTGGAATTACAAAAGTGAATTTTACTGGTATCGGACTAACAGCAGAACTGTAGCACATTATGGGTCATTAGAATTTTATGTAACATATATGCATGTGGATAATTTGAAGTGGGTGCTTAAAGTAATATTTGGACCTGGCAAATATCAATTTTTACGACGGCCGATATATTTAGGTCTTAGCAAAGATGAAGTCTTGGGAGATTAGATAGTAGCTGGGGCTAACAAAGACGGAAGACCAAAAGGCTGGATACAATTTTATACTGAAGAATGTTACAATTCGTACGTCTAACGCAGTTTTTTAGTTATTAAATAAGTGGTGCGGGACAGTTGGCATGTGTCTGCAGTGCAAAAATAAAGAAAAAATTTCAAAGACCCTCAAGGCAAGAACAGGCTTGCAAGATCTGGGCGTAGATGGAAAAATAATATTTAACTACACATTACAGAATTATAATGTAACGTTAGGATTAGATACAACTAGCTCAGGACAAAGTGAAATGGTGTGTTGAAGTGAAAAAGTAACTAGCTACGTTAATTGCAATCTTAAGCAAGCACCACGCACCACGGATCAACTAGGCTCAAAATTTCGCAATTTATACCAAATAACAGCAAGACAGGCTACTATGATACCAGTCTTAACACCTAAACACTTGTTCCAGATACATCTAATTTAATCGCTGTTTCAGACAGACTTTTAGGTACTAAGTGTTTCAGACCACAATGACAATGGTTTTGACAATGTGCTACTAAAATATTTAGCATTTCAGCAGACCGCAAGGCCAGATCTGAGGCCACCATAGAATTCTATGCATTCCTCTCCAAGGGTTTTAACAACAGATATCTAGCATGAGGCCTGCCTCGTACCTTCACTTACTGGCTGTAAAACAAGTGGGACTTACTTCCACATTTCCTACACGCCTTCATTACGTGGTACTTAATTGCGAGAGTTGATTTTTCATTTTAATGCAAGGCTTACTACATACTGGTCTAAAAGGAGACACTGTACTTTGTCTAATGGTGAAATCCTTTCTGACAGGAGTAAAAGGCATTGAGAATCAATGACCCCATGGAGAGTGTATCGTATGTGCTGGCCAGACAGAAGTGAAGTAACATGCGGGTGGGGATGGCTTTTGCTTGTTCGTATCATCTACATTCAACCACGATGACTTGGCCTGCGGAAGGACAGTCCCTTTCATAATACGAACCAACTAATCTCTCGAAGCATGGTGACATATAAAAGGCCAGCGTATCAAGGCAACCTATTAGGTGGAAGCTGGAGGAGTCTCTATCATATATAAACACTGCGCGACTACATCATCACCTAGACGACATCCACTTCGTTCGAAGCAGACACCTTATACCGTATGTCCCGTTTACAGCAGTTTCATTAAATACTGCGTGAAAGGCGGTAAGGGGCCTGTTCTGTATTTTTAAGTAATTCCCTGTATATTCTGTATGGTTAGTACAGTGTCACTGTCCAACGAACTACATGGCACGGAGTAGGAGACTTTCCTAGACAAGCTGGTAGCCATTCAGATAATCAGACAAAAAAAAGCATGCGCCTTGCAAGAAAACTGAAGTAACATTACCGTTTTCACAAAAACCGGCTCATGGACCGTCTATAGTCAGCTGGATCCCGTTTACTGCTTCACAGTTTCTTTTATTAAGATTCAATTTAACCTTTTAAAGCTTAGCGGTAACTTTACTTACCACCAGGTTTAACATAAAGAAATTCTACTTCGTGTCCACATTGCGTTTATGTGTTTTGTACGGATCTCAGAACAAACAGCAACTTTTGCCTTGTAAAACATTAAGAGATTGGTTTTTATAACTGAAGTGGACAGAGTTTACAGCGCGGTATGCACTGAGTCCTTATATAAAACAGATACGCTTCGCCTTTAAAGGGTTAATATCATCCTCCCACTTTTGCATACATATTCCAATTGTTACATTCCCTTCAGATTTCTCTACTCAGTAAAGGAGGCAATTTTATCTCTTCCCTGCCCTCTAAACACTACGCTTCTCTTATATTCTCAGACTTGTCACATTAATAACATGTGCGGAAGAGTTCAGTTTGAGGATCTTCCTATCACAAAGAACTGTATAAGCCTAAATTTGTCCAGTCTTCCCTCCCTTAAGATACGATTTCCTCTTCAGCAGCCTTCCCTTCAAAAGCTTTCAATATGTGTTCTTCCATTAGAGCAAGCAATACAGTTCAAACCCTCATACAAGTCATCAGCTAAAATAAATTACAGTTATGTATATTTAATCCTTACACTTCGTGGCTAGAACCCAGAAAACTAGAATACTTTATACGTATTCAGCCGAGACAACATTCCCAAATTTAGATTTTCTCGAGTTCTTCGTGAAAGCAATCACGATCTCTTATTGCCGTTCAGTGATTTTCAATTATGTCATTACTTCTCAGCTGTTATTACCTCTCTACATTAAAATTCCTCCTGCGTTCTTGCGGTGAGATACACAAAAACACACGCTAAATGGCTTTTCCTGTATTTGCTTCTAGACAAACTCATAACAGTGTCTATAAAGTTTTTCAATTAATTAATATCAGCATGGATCATAAGTCAGTGTAGTGTTCTTTCGCACAGTTACACTGTTCTTTTCACCCAGCTATCAGGTACTGCCCCAACATTTGCTTCCACGCTGCAAACTTATGAGAATCATCTTGGAAACCACAGATATTACGTGAGGGTGGGGTTAATGATTAACAACCTCTTATGAAGTTATTGCATAGGACTACTCCTAAACTTAGAAGACGATAATTTATCAACGAAAGGAAAGGAGGCGGAAGGAAGCGGCCGTGGCTTATTTATATGATATTATGTCAATAAAAAGGAAGATTTCACTAATAACAAGAGTCTTCTGGGGCCATCAATTGAAAGATAAAAATCTCGAAACAAAAGAAGGGGTACCCACCGGTCGGTGTAATTAGCTTAACTAGGCATTCTTCAGCAGTCATGCCATCTTATAGCTGCATACGCTGTGTTTGCTTGACTTCGAATGCCATTCATTTCATGCTATGCTGTGCTGCGAAGGCGTATTAGTAACGCAAGCTCTAATTCGAACACTTACAAACAAAACTGCCATTCCAGGCGTGTAACCTTTCCCTTACCTTTACAGGTCTCTGTTTCAAGTAAATTTTTATACTTGTCGTTAAGTAATTTCTTCTGTCCACTAAAGTACCGTGGTCGCGGACAGCAAATGAGAGAGAGAGAAGAGTGTTGTAGGACAGGGACAGGGACAGAAGCTAGTCCCGTGGATCCTATATCTCATATTCTATTCGTTCTCTCAAACAAAATGATCCTTTTCTCTCCTGGCAGGCCTCAGTATCCGCCGTCAGCCTTTTACACGTGCAGATATTTAAATGCAAGAGTGGCCTATAGGGTAGCAAATGGTGATAATTAGGTTACAGGTTCGGAAATGTGAGCTCAATCTTTATCCCTCTATATTTTATGTTCCTTGACGCAATGACGTTTGGTATTTTTTTCTTTCACAGCTTTTTAACCACGCTGTTCCATCTGTAGACTTTATATACAGCGGTGTCTTCCAATCATGTTTCCCCAGAACACGGCTAGGAATTCCAAGAGAAATAGTGGAACAAATAAAAACTGTTATGTAATACAAAATAATTCCAAACTTCCCTAGCAATATAACTGGAATTTCTGTCCTGCAGTTGGCAATACTGGAGTAATCTCCGTAAGCTGCCGAGTACCTCTTTGTTTTGTTTTCGTTTGCAAGCATGGCTTCCCTGGAGTATGAAAAATTATTTTATGGGTTCTTCCACGGAGGAAGGTTGGGAAACACGGATTTATAGTGTCAAGTGAAACAGAACATTGTGACGAATGTTGTGTGGCAAAGATATGAAAGTGCCCTGTTTTCAGACATTACCTCTACGTTCGCTAAACATGGGTGCAGACAATCGTAAAAACCTTAATGAAGTTCCCGGGTAAACTGGCCAAAATTCGAAACAGGCCTGCCTCCTCAACACAAGTAGATTATGCACATAACCTGCTGTCTCTTATGGAAAATCCCATGGGCCTGAAACAGCTGAGTTTCTATTTAAACTACTCTTCTCTTCTTTATACAGAAATTTCCATTTCTTACAAGCGCCTATGAATGAAATTTTTGAAACACTTAGAGCGATTTATGAACTGCCTTGTACTGTGACTGTGTCCTATAATCTAATAAGATTTGTGTACCTATAGGCCTGCATAGTTTTCCCTGCATACCGTTAATATCACCACTACATTCATCATCACATTTATCGTCTTCCTTACACTGACAAGGCCTAGAAGTGTATCCAACAAGATACGTTCTATTTTCTTAGTCTTGCCTTAATTACCGGTGTAAGTTATGCCACGTAGTTGAACCTCTTAAAGAATAGATAGAAATTTTTGGATGAACATAAGCGTAATGCAAAGCCTATGATCTCCAAAAACCCTAAATAGGGTCAAGGGTTCAAGTTAAAGCGCATAAAGCATACTGCCCTGTTGCACAGACTTGCTATTATGAAAAACTGACTGAAGAACGTGAAGAAATTAATAATAATAATAATAATAATAATAATTTGTTATTAATGCGCTAAAACAACAGCCATACACAATGTCACACAGATAGCACATGAACATAAGGAAAATAGTCAAATGACGAGCTACAAACAAAAGAACATGCAAAGAGATTATATGAAAAAATCGCACCTGGTGTACTTGTTAACATAAAAAGATTAATGATAGTAGTAGTAGTAGTAGTAGTAGTAAACTTCAGCAGCGTACCAGGAAAGCAAGATATAAAGTAACTACAGAAAACAGCTATATTGGGCACAGCACACATACTTCGGAAAGTGCTAATGTAGAAGCACAAAATAATTTAATATTGAAGACAGCTTCGTATGCACCATTAACAGTACGCGCAGAATAGCTGCGACACTCTGTACCCTAGAAACATACTTTGTTTCAGGTATATAAGTGTGAATACCCTGCATAAAGGAGACAGTGTAATAATAATAATAATAATAATAATAAGACTCCGTTCTTGTTTATTCACGCGATAACTCAACAGCCACATGTCGCGTGACACAAACAGCTCAGCACACGAACACAAGAAACAAAGGACAATAAAGAAACAAAAAAACTTAAATAATTCATTGACACCTTAGGATATTAAACTAAAAATAACATCAAATCTGACTACGTGGTATAACTTGCCTTCTGAAGATATCAAAATCTCTAAGAATTTAACTGTCTGCTGTGACACACACAACGGTGGGACAGTTTTTATAGGCTGCACTAGAGTGAAAGGAAGGAAAGTCTCCCACTTTCCAAGAGAAAATTGAACAGACCAAAAATGTCCATGCTAGATCGACAGCGTTCAGAACACAAAATATAATTATTATAATTATTTATTATTATTTTTTTCGAATTGCTCACTTCTCAGCTTTAGCTGGGAAATATTCGCTATTATTATTATTATTATTATTATTATTATTATTATAGCCCATCGGAGTTTCAAGTACCGTAGTAACAAACTCACGCATTTTTTCTGCCGCCTTATACCTCTGAGATCGCCAGATTCTTTTTACTGATTTCAGGAATCTAAAAGTTAAAATTTATGGTTAGCTTTCAGTGGTATAACGTAAGGACACAATTTCTTAAACGCAATTCCCCAACAGAGAAAAGGTAAACATGGAAACACTCACACACAGGCAGCATGACGGTCTCATAAATCTTACTTTACAAGCAGTTGTCAGGCAAAGGTCTATTTTGTGAAAACATTCAAGGCAACGCAGGTTGCTCAAGGTCATAAAGAACCTCTACACGTGCGCACTTTCTACAAGTCTTGATAGTTCTGATTCAGAGTCTATACATAAAGTCTCAAAGTCATTTTGCTAAACAGTTTGTATTTCGTGAAAACCGGTGCTGTAGAAGACATGATACAGTAAGGTACGTAAATGAACGTGTAGCCGTACTTTCCACATGCTTTTCCGATTTGGTTGGAATTCGGTTTAAGGGATTTGCCCATAGTGCTTTTGACCATTCTTGAGTTTCGCGAAGGTCAGCACAGGAAAGGCCCGTATTTTTCTTATGGGCGTGAATGAAACTGAACCCTCATTTTGAAAGTACGCCTTAGGAAGCTCTGTGTAGTCTGTCACGGAGTACACAATCTGCAGTCTTGTGTTAGAAACAGAGTGTGTTTACTGTGCTGTAGAAGCTAAGTGTTTAGATAAATTCCCGTGTAGTTTTAATTTTCAAACGGTTAAAATGCAGACATATACAGGACTTAGTGCATGAATTGTCAAAACCGACAACATTGCAAGTGCACTGCTACTCTGACTGATTCCATTAACAATGCATGTCGTAGTCAACATCATCGCCATCCCTGTCTACTGTTGTACCTGTCCCTGTGTTTTGAAAATTCGTAACCACTTTTTAAAACACCCATAACTTTAAAGTCTCCGCGATGATGGATAGCAAGACTACGGCTGCCTGATGTGTGATGTCCTGCAGTCTGGAATGCTTCGGCAAAATTATTCTTGGATGGCTTGGCCCGTCGCGAATCACAAACACAACGAAACAGCTTAATACCTTAGAAGACTTGACTTCTCAAAAAATATATAGTCCCTGAATTATTCGCATATTCAAATCAAGCAGAATTGCATGGTGATAATTAGGTTATCAGAAATTAAAATATGGCGGACGCGCGAAAACTTGAGATGGAGCAACACTGGCGTCACCTACGTAAGGTCCAGAAAGCATATACCGTTGTAGATAAGCAAACGAATATGCAGCTGTGCTAAAGGTAGTGTTTTTATAAGATGAAGTAAGAAGAGAGGTGGGGACACGCGGTGGCGCAGTTGGTTGAGGCACTGCGCTACAAGCCGGAAGGTCGCGGGTTCGATTCCCGATGTTGTCATTGGAATTTTTCATTTGCCATAATCCTTCCGGCCGCCCTGGGGTCGACTCAGCCTCTAACAGAAATGAGTGCGGTGCGTATGGCTGACAACCTTACCACTTTCATGTGCCGGTTGCCTAGAAATCTGGGAGACTCCTGGAACCCTAAGGGCCTGTCCAGGCCTGTAATGGGATTGCTTTACCTTTTCTAAGAAGAAAGGTACAATGAAATTTAGTGTACATATAGATTTTAGCACACCTGGAAGTTACGCATGAAGGGTGTTCGTAATTCAGCAATGACAAACATGGCTACGATATGTAAATTCGAGGTTACAGATTTCATTTACACAGAAACTTGACTTATAAACGTAAAGATGTAGAGTGAAACAGTAGTAATTGTAATCAGAGATACGTAGGACTACACGTGTGTGCACTAGCAAATTAGGTTTTATGAGCTCTGCTACAAAATCCTGTTTAGAATCTAATGTCAGCTGACCTGCCTAAAAAGTTAAGAGTTTTCTTCATTGGAGACTTCATGTCGAAGATGTGTAAGAGTAGTGCATTAAAGAAAAACCCACGAACAAAATACTAAAACACTACTTGACCAACATTCAATTAAAGATTTTGCCTTATCTTTTCCTGTGGCACAACAGCCCAATTCGTGCCCAAACCTCCTCATATTTTAAGTTTCCATCTCACACACAATTAGATATACCCACACAGCCGGTACGACTCCTCTGAAGCAGCGATCAGCTCGTTGCAGGGACCACTACCTACACAACACAAACAAACACTACAGACGAATATCCGTGCCCTCAGCGGGATTCGAACCCGCGATCCCAGCCTTCAAGCGGCCACATACCTGTGTCTTAGACAGCACGGCCACAGGGATCGGCATTTTGCCCCATTACCCTTGTAAATTTTAATTTCCATTGGTTGCTATGCGTCACTAACACCACCGCATACTGGTCAGCCCTCCAAACAGGCCCACATAAACGCCACACAGCTAAATACATACACGCTACTCCGTCTTGCTTGCAGCATTCCACAGCCATACATATTTAAGGGAATTTTGTCTTAACACATTCTATTTCTCTAACGGCATTCAGGATAATAATAAACATAAATTATGCCTACTACATGCCCCGCCCTTCTTATCCTACTTCATTTGATCACCCTACCAACATTTGGAGATAAGTACAAACACAAAACCTGAAGAAGTTTCGACGTCAAATAAAACTACGCATGTATCATGTGGAACAACTTTGTAAAAGTACTTGTTCCGCTTTTCCTGTGGACGCAAGTTTGGTAGCTCCATTCACCTTTACTTTGCATCCACGGAGAGGAGCAAAGCGTCCATCATTTCTCTTTCCCTCAGAATATACCCCTGTCCAATGCCATTGCCGTTATCTTTCTCATTTTGCTGCCACCCTCCTCATTTATTCATACTCTCACTTCGCTCCACTTTCGGACCTTACACTTTCGTCCCAGCTAAACCAGCCACCCTTCACAGGAACAATTACATATTAGCCTGCCAACAGGCTATAATACTTTCCATAAATCTATCTGTCCATATGGCTGTTCACAGTATTAGCACATGATTTGTATACGACAGAGATTCAGAACTCTAGAAGGAGTATCTAGACAAGGCATAAGTGTTTGGTCTATACGCTTATGTGCGTCCGTCAAAGCTAATTTGAAATCTTTTTGCAGAACAAAATCTTTGGGCATCGAAGTCCCTTATTATGCATTGATCTGAGTTAGTACGTCTAGGCGTGAAAATCTTATCTTTTTGCTATGTACCAAAAGACTGTAGCGCTAATATTTTATAAGTTTTGACGACTGATGCTCATCAAAATAATATACAAAATTTCCGTTGAAGAACAGCACGTTACTGCTGTTCAGGAAAGACAATAATTTTATTTTGGGAATCACAAGGAGCAGCTCAATAGAATGTGTCAGCAAAATGCAGAGTTTGGTAATGTTCGAGCTTTCGAATTTTTTTAAAAAAGAGAAGAAGAAGTAACGTGTATAACTCATAAAACCTGCTTCACTGTTGAATGGCTGTTAAAAAAAAGCTAAAGAATATAAAACCTTGGAATAATCGATACATCATCCAAGATCCGAAAATTCTATCAGAGGTTGAGAGGCAGAACGCTTAACTTCTACACTATGGTGCTAATTTGTTGCACTTAAACATGAAGCTATGTGGTACTATATTTGAATACATGGATCGTAACTGCTCGAATAATAACCATCAATCTACATATACGGACGTAGAGGGTTTTGACTATAAACATTATTCAAGCCCAAAACCTGATAATCGCACTTAGTAACTGGTGAAGAGACATTTTAACGAAATAGTTTAGCCGCAAAAAACTAATAATAATAATAATAATAATAATAATAATACGTGATGCATGTAATAAATAGAACATTATTTCACAAAATTTTTGTGTAAGTGAGATTTAATACGTAACTAGAATTAAGTAAGTTAAGTGCAGAATTTATTATTCTCCATTCCAACGCATCGTGAGTGTTATGCCTGATGACTCTTGAAAAAGTTCGAAACATGCCACATTACTAGCAAAGAAGACGTTACCTACATCAGTATGTGCACTTAGTTGGTCGTTATTTACAGCGTTATATTTGAGATAAACAGTAGGACATGAATATATTTAATATATGGATATGACGGTCGGACTCTTTGTCTTAAATAAAAAAAACACGTTGTGAATGCTAGAGGACTGGGTGCTGATCAGGATATGTGAAACTAAAAGACACGCAGTAATAGAAGGACGGAAAGGATTAAGTAATAAACGGGTTCATAATGTGTAATGTCCGTCACACAGTATTGTGACGATTAAAATATGGACGTTCGCACAAGCGGAAAATGTAACACGCGTAGTGGAGATGAGACGTTTATAACAAAATTTGGTCAGAATTCTTGAGAGGGAAGAGCATACTCAGCATGTTTAACCTTTTAAAGCCTAGCGGTAACTTTACGTACCACCAGGTTTAACATTAAAAAATTCTAAGTGGTGTTCACATTGCGTTTATGTGTTTTGTACGGATCTCAGAACAAACAGCAACTTTTGCCTTATAAAACATTAACAGACTGGTTTTTATAACCGAAGTGGAGAGTGTTTACAGCACGGTACGCACTAAGTCCTTATACAAAACACACACGCTTCGTCTTTAAAGGGTTAATCTTATACGGGATGTAAAAGAAGAGAGTATTTGTGTGTGGACTGGATAAAACAGGCCCACAGAGCTACAGTAGTCGGTATAGCGACTCGCTTGGTGCTGGATGGTCCGGGATTCGAACCGCGTTGTGGCCAAGATATTTTATCTTTTCCACACCCCTCCAGACCGGCTCTGGGATCCACCCAGCCTGCTCTAAAATAGGCACAGAGTCTCTTTCCAGGTGGTAAAGCGACAGCGTCGTTGACCGCCCACCCCATTTAGCGTCGAGGTTAAGGATGCATACAGCTATACATCTACTTCCCCTCTGTGCCCCGTTGGCATGTTACGGGGCGACCTTTACCTTTACCTTTACAGAAATAAAGTGACAGACCACTGTACTGTGATAATAAAATTTTGGGTTCCGGAAAGGGAGAGGAACTAGCTCGATGAGGCTCTAAAGGAAATCTGTGTTCCACAAAGTTAACGCCATTCAACATGATTTTGCTATGTGCATATGTTGCCAAGCATTTGTATGTACGAGTACTAACACAGAGCTGTCTACATTTTTAAAATACAGCATCAGCGACTTCCGAACGTAGGCTACTGGAAAAATAAATTAAGAGCAGGTAACACAGGAAACAAAGTAAAATACCGCCCCGCACCACATTTTTTAAGGTGCTGTAGGACATTTTATTAAATTATCCATTTCTGTGAGTTGGAAACAAAAAGTACAAATCGCAGAATTTACTTCCTAGTGCATTTATATTATGAAAGTACGCTATTGTGTGTGTATTATTTAATCTGTCCGGCAGCAGAGTTAACTGAGCTGTATATACAGAAACCACGGTATAGAAAGGTTCGTCCTAAAGCCCCACCACGTTGTACTGAACGGAATCTACCTGTGTAACACTGCTACTACTGTATGCTTTAACATGTCCTCAGGGATACATTCCATACTCACCTCATCCTGTCCCTGTCTTTCTCATCTGAAAATATAAACTTCCTACCTCCCTCTTTTTTTTCGCAAAGCTTTTCCCTTCTGCGCCTCTCACCCCTCCCATCCCTCTTATACGATACTTCCTCCGTCGCAGACCGGAGAGAATTAAACAGAGAACCAGTGATAATTATTTATAATTCGTCTGCTTAACCTTATATACACACACACGTACGTGACGTTTCATAGATGAACAATGTACAACAGAGGTCAGAGGCGTGTGTATAATTTGTAAAGGAAGGCCCCACCTCATGGGGCATAAAAGTGTCAGATTTTCATTCTACCGTTCATTGTTTTGACTTCAGAAACACTGTATACGTGTTAGTATTTTATTATTTGGAATTAACTGCAGTTACCATGCCCTCATTCTACTTTAGTATTCCAGAGAAATGTTTACTGGATTATAGGAAGGTTCCATTTGAAAATGAATGCTCTAACATCACAATTTTCCTCCCCAACAATCTCATGTTGGGTTATAATATAATGTGCATTTTAAACCTTCATATTCTGCATTATTATACCCTCAGTTAATGCAGACTTTATAAATTTATGTGATAAATGTGAATACCAGGTACCTAATTCCAGACAGTACTAAGAGAACGCACGCTATCCAATTTATATCAAGTTTACTTGTAAAAGGAGTTTAGTTATAAGAGAGTTACTGTTTCCTATTACCAATTCAAAAATTCAGTATTCGTACAAGCTTTGGTTGAATTATTTAATCAAAGATTTATGGGTCTGTATGGTGCAATTTGTAAATACATAATAAATAAATAAATAACAAAGACACCGTAAGCTTTCGATGGTAATTACAGCGTATGTTCGAAATACAGCCGCAAATAGCCAAACATTACTTAATTCAAAAAGTTCGAGAATATGTTACTAAGATTTTGTCCAGTGATTACGACTGTATGTAAAAATATTTTGTGGAAGAAGAGAATTATAATTGTTGTTAAGAAGAGTGCAAGCAGCAATGTTATATCTTAAATTAATGTACGTTTCAAATTGAGTAGTGAATTGCAATTATATGAATCTGAATCAAACATCGCTGTTTAGCAGTTAGTCTTGTCTACACAGACATATATACAAACACTGACAGACGGAAAAGGATTTCTTTCAAAAACAAACTAAGAACTTCCCAAGAGGAATTCTGCTGCAGAAGGAAAAATCCGCGATAATTTGCCTGTTTCCACAGCTGCTTCAAGACGCCTGGTAGGGCCAGCAGTCTACTCCGTCATAAGCTTTCACCTCCAACCGCCTCTCTTTCATGTTTTCCTCCTTCCTACGAACTTTTAGTCTCCTCACATACACGCATCCTCTCCCATACGTCTTTTTATCTCCACATCAATTTTATCCACATGTCTAGTTTTGGAAAGCAATTGACGTCACATTGTTAGACTCGCGAATCTGATCTTGGAATCTGAAACTTCTTTAAATGTGAAAGTGACACACACAGGATACAAGCGTTCATCTTAAGGGTCGATTCACATTATACGGCACGACACGACAACGACACCACACGACCAAAACCAGCGTATATTCACATCTACCGTCACTTAACAGACAGGCGAAGTATTCTCTTCAATTAATCCCAGTGACACTGTCTTTGCCGTTAGCTGTCGTTGACGGACTAATGTGAATTCGTGCATGTGAAAACCATAAAAGAACATTTTGTCGTGTCGTGTCGTGTCGTATAAAGTGAATCGACCCTAAATCTGAACATAAAATAAACTCAATTTCAGTTCCTTTTTCTGAAACCCATACAGCATGAGTTGCCCGTCCATGCACTCAGTCGGCTACAGTACTGAATATTATCAACCCTCCTAACCGACTTTACATACAGCTCGCAATGAACATCACTTAACTTAAATAACAGAAATTAGAAGACCAGACAAGTAAGATCAGAGAAGAAAGACATTCTTGGCAACCTGTTCGTCAAACTGCTTATCGGAAAAGTCTTGGTATTTGTTGCAATATCACGGTTAATTATAGCGTTCGAAGAGGCAGTATTGTGCGTTTTCCTGAGCCAGATAGTCAGCCGCCATCTTCATATCGCATTTATTTAAAATTCATTGTCATCATGTGCACAGACAGGAAGGGGGGGGCGATTTTTGCGAGTCAAAAGGAAGGCAAATATGCGACAAAATATGTATTTTAAATTGTAAACAGAAGAAATTCTATCAGAATATTAGGCGTCCTGCCGACTTTCAAATACTAGCCACAGGTGATAAACGTCAAATTGCTGGCTCGCCTAGGCATTACCAGCAGTCTCCTTACTTCCGATTTTCCAAGTAAACTGCGTACGCATTTATCCGTCTATCTAGAATTTTTTAATTAAAACTGTTACGACATTTCGTAAAGCACTTCATTCATTTGCTTTCCCTTATAATCCTACGGTATTTTTCACCTCTTCTGAAATTTTAATTTCCCTTATACCTTAGAGTTCTGGAAATACGTTACAATAATTGTTTCATTGCTCCACATCAGTAATGTAATATTAATTTGCACAATTTAACAATATTCAGCATTAATTACTCTGAGCTAAAAAGAGGAGGAATCAGAATTTTGAATGCTATGAAATCCTATCAAACTGAGTGAAATTGAATGCAATTTTCATTTCCATAGGAACGTGACTTGGGTCGTTCATGACTGCGGCATTCCCCACCCCCCACAAAAGCTGCCAGAGCCTAGACTTCAGTCGCCCCCACCCTTCCCGCACTCGTTTGAACGGATGTTTTTAAATGTTCATTGATTGTATAAAGGGACAGGAACAGACAGAAGTCAGTATGGAGGGAGGAGGAACAGATTTTATGGGTCATTTGGCACGCCTTTCCTTCCTTCTTTCTATTCCCAAGAGGGGGAAAAATTCCTCTCTTTTAGTCTCTTTTTTTTCCGCCTCGTTTTCCGAAAAAAGGGAGAAACTGTCTTTTGATTTCTATGGTATTGCGATTTATTCTGACTGTACAACAGGTCGTCGTCTGTACTCAGTTTGACGTGCTGACTTTAATTCCCGAACTGTTAAACGTCACATTCTGATGGCCAATATGAAAGTTAGTGTTACCAACACACGCATTTTTGTAACGTCAATGTAAAAGAAAAGTTATGTGTTTGGATTCTGAGTTTGACAGTCATAACTTTCAAATTGATGGGCTCTGAAAACATAAAATAATATTTTATTTTTCTGAACGGTAAACGTCATGAAACGGACGACTAATGTAACTAAAAGTCCCTTTCGAAAGTATGCATGTTTTGTAACTAACTCAAACCAGTTATCAAGTCATGAGTTTGAAATGGCATTACGATATGGGGATGTATACTATTGAGACTTCATTTGCAGCTCAAATAATGCTCATAACTTCAACGAGATCTAACGGATATACCCTTTTACACAACGGGCTTTTTGGTTCGAATTCAACTTTGAGAGTGAATACATGTCTGGATTTCTCTGTGTACATATCGTTCTCTGTAGACACGGTCTTGCGACGGGACGACCCCCAACCAGTACGTTCATCAGGTATCTAGAAATCATATCTATAAATCCCTGAAACATGATACCTGGCTCGCTTTTGCCAGGAATGGCACACACCAAAACATTATACTCACATTTTAATAAAGCTCTTCCACCAATATGATGCAGTCTCTTATAGTCTGGCGCTTTCGGATATTGTATAAACGCGCTTTTTATTTCGTAGCATAAAACACTGAAGTTTTCCTCACATGGAAACTGGCATGATTATGTCAGTTGTTTCAGCATGGTGTTACGTCAAAAAGGGGTGTCTTTCAGTACGTTTCATGCTGGGGAAACTTAAGGAAGGATGCTTAATTAACTTTAGAGTGTTTATGTCATAATTTTAAGATCTTTTATAATGACGAAAAACAAAGCACTTAATAAGATGTGCTATGTCACAAGCAGTAACAAACTCTCAGCGGTTTTAGTAAAAGTAGTTTTGTTATTCGTAGAGCAAACAGATGTTGTAAAAGAATGATAGAATTTCATGTCATAGTGGGGTACATCCCATATGCACACAGAATATTTGAATTGGGTGGGATGTCTATTTTAAAACTTGAAAATATTATAGGTTACGGAAATGTGACTTAAAATAAAATATTTCAGACCGATATTCATTAGTACGATACGACAGGCCAATTAGAAAAATTAAAACTTTAGTTTGTTTAGAAGAGTAGAAGCCAGTTCTTTAACTAACTATTTGATTCATTTAGTTAATCAGTTGTTAAATTAAATAAACATACAAATGTTTTAGGAAGAAGAGGAAGAAGCGACGAAAATAACGAAAAAGGTGCTTAAGGGATGTGAAAGCAAACAATCGTAGTTTACGGACAATTAATAATGTCAGTATATCAATCGGCTTTAGTCCCAAAGAAATAAGTAAGGGAAAAAATTTTGGGTTGAAGAAACTTAAATCTTTAAGATACTCAAAGCAGTTTTGTGAGCGTGACAAACAGATTAAGCAACAGGAAGAGATTAATGAGAACAAAGAGAAAATTGGCAGGAAAAAATAAAGAAGCGGAAGACGGTTAGAGAATGGATAGTTCAGGATAATAACCATGAGAACAAAAATAAGAAAACTGACGTTAGAATTTTGAGGAAGACTAGGGGAGAAAAGTCGAGCAGAGTAGGACATAACAAAAAAAATTATTTTTTCGTTTTTTTTTGTTTACAAATACATTGTTCTGTAAGCCACTTCTATCTGATGTATTGGCTCTGAAAGGAATTAGCAGTTCGTGCCGGCTGACTTCCTGTCAAGACATTTCAAAAGTGCATATACCTTATAAATCTCGTCTCTCAATAAAAATAGGTTAGGATCAGTTTTCGCGACATCCAAAGCTTTTCTCCCAATTTTTTCCTGTCTATTTTTTATCTCCCCCGTGTTTTACGGTTGAGGGGATTGAAGGGGTTTGAGCAAGTAGTTCCAGGGGTGCGGGGATGTTGTAACCTTTCAGCCAGATCCGATCGAGCTGTAAAAGAGCAAAGGATTGGAGACCAGGGCTGGTGCGGAAAGAAGGGAAATGGGACGTATTAGAGGTGGTTGTGGGTGGGAAAGGGGCAAGAGGAGGTGATATGAGAATCGATATCTACCGGGGTGAATCGGAAAGGAAACTTGTTGAGTGATCCCAATTCACTTCGGAAATCGTTCCACTAAAGTAGTAAAAGAGGAAGAGGGGACAAGGTAAGAAGAAGATGGGAACAAAAGTGAGTAAGGGAAACTTGTTGAATGAATTCGACATACCGCCTTAGCAGCAGTCGGCGAACAGATAGTGAACTAAGCTGTAACGTCTCCGAAGAAATTAACTCACATCTGGACTAAAACGGTAATGAAATTAAGTTGTTCAATGGCAAAATAAAGCCAGATAATAACATGATAGTTACAGCGCTATTATTAATTTTAAAACGGTGTAAGTCGCCCTTTCACGAGAACTGATTCTGTAACGTTAGGCAGGGGCGTACCCAGAATTTTGCACTGGGGGGAGAGAGGAGCTGATCCGGAGGCTTGATTTTAAAAATTATTTTACAAAAATCATGTCGTGAGTATAGCATAACACTTTTTGCAATTACGTCTATATAGCTACAAATATAACTACATGTTCCATGTCTCGATCACAGTGTCCTATCTTCTTGTTTTTTAAATTTTATTAATTTAATTTTCAAAATTCTAATGTACTGGTCATCAGACGATTTCAGTGGTTGATTTCGTCTAAATGATAAATCACGTACAACTTTTGATATCATAATAACTACAAAATCTGTTTCTTAAATTTCAGTTTTGGGGGATTTGGGGGGCCTGCAGACCGGCAGCCCACCCTGGGTAGGCCCCTGACCCTCAGAGCCCTCTAATCCTTGTATGACCTTGACGCGACTAAAGATAATTCGTATTTTAGATTACATGGTTCAAATCTCTCCCGCTTTACCAGCTAAGTTGAATGTGATTCGTCACGAGTTCTGTCAGGATCTCCAAGTGAGTACTGAAGTAGGAGACCGGATCCTTCTTCCACACACATACGTAAGCCTATTTATCATTCGCAGTAACTCTAGCAAGCAAGCCCAAGCAAAGTTGTTAAACAACTATGATAAAACAGATCGAGGAGTTTGGTACAGTATTAAGGCGTGAAACCCTACTGGAAAAATCTATGTGTCAGAAGTTTTGCTTGCTTATATTTGTTTATAGACTACATGATAGACCGATCCGAATCCCGCTGGGGGTGTGAATTTCCACACCCGTCCAGACGGACCCCGAGGCCCACCCAGCCTCCTACACAATGGGTACCGGCTCTTTTTCCTGGGGGTAAAGCGGCCGGGGCGTGGTTGTGACCACCCACCCTCATCCAGAGCCGAGGTTTGAAGAAAGAGTAGAGCTAAACAACTGCTTCCCTTCTGGGCCTTCATAGCCTGTCGTAGGGAGAACTTTATGGTAAGCTGATCAGTCAGTACTGAGTTTTACAGGACATAGACAAAAACCATTTTGACCTAATTTAGCGTCTATGACAGGTTTCACTGAAGGATTCGGCGGCAGTAACGGGAATCTTAGAACAGCCAGCCTCCTGGCGGAGATTTAAACGCGGGATCGCCTGATCACAGACAAAGCAGGAGTGCTGCCTACCGGAAAACATGTTTCAGCTTTTGCGTGCGCGCATCAATCAGCTGACCATGAATCAACAATGACGTCATCACACTTCACCCCCACGTCCCACCAAAAACGTCCTTCATCATGCTCCATGGGGGAACACCCGCAAAGTTGAAATAAATGATACGAGATGTCGCAAGCTTACACTTGCTGCTAACTGCTGATCTGCTCAGCCGACCTGAACACACGCGTTTGTGGGGTACTGGGTCACAGGAACGATACCCATGCCGTCGTGTTAGCTGTGTGCTATTCGGCAAAGTAGATGTTGCTTATTTATTGTTCTAATATGTACGAAAGTATTAAATATTGTGTTTTACTGTTTCACATGCTAACAAAATGTACGAAAGTATTAAATATTGTGTTTTACTGTTTCACATGCTAACAAAAACACGCACTTCGAATTGTTGTAGAACGTTCACACGATGAGATATGCTTAACCTTTTAAATCCTAGCGGTAACTTTACATATCACCAGGTTTAACATTAAAAAATTCTACGTGGTACCCACATTGCGTTTATGTGTTTTGTACGGATCTCAGAACAAACAGCAACTTTTGCCTTATAAAACATTAAGAGACCGAAGTGAAGAGTGTTTACAGCGCGGTACGCACTGAGTTCTTATATAAAACAGACACGCTTCGTATTTAAAGGGTTAATGCGATTAACATTTCTGCAGAAATCAAGATGGGTTAATGAAACAGTCTTTGTTATAAAAGCCCCGGAATGAAGACGTTAAAAATGTAATATGAACCGCTATGTGCATGACCGTGAGCCTTGCCTTAAATGCTAATAAGCTGTAGACCCTGCACATAAGGGTACAGTCAAGGTCAATCCGTAACATGCCAGTGGAAACAGAGATAGATGGGGGTGGATGGTCAACGCGAAGCCACGACGCCTTTACCCCCCACGCCCAGCCCGGGAAAAAGACGTGGTAAATTGTGCAGGATGCTGTGTGGGCCCCAGGGCCGGTCTCGACGGATGTGGAACAGAGAAAATCTCTGACACCTCCCGAGGTTCGAACCCCGAACCATCCAGCCCGCAGCGAGTCGCTATGACGACTACGCTATCGGCCCCCAGACCCTGCATACAGATCGGCATATTATCAGAAAAAAGTACCCACAGATGTATTTTTACAAAAGACTAATGAGGTAATAGTCATTCTTTCGGAGAAACCTGCAGATTATAACACGCGTGTCATAATTTGGTACCTTCAGCCGATGTTGTCACAGCGACGACATTAACTCCTATGAGGTGGGTGAGACATGTTACATGCATGGAGGAACGTAAAAGTTTAAAAAAGAATTCAAAACAAAAATATTTGTTTGGCAAATCGGTTTCCTTGGGAGGCTGGGGGAAAGAATGCGGTGAACCCTAACGGCGTATGTTTTGGAGATGTTAACTGACTGAGCAACAATGACAATTCCTGTTCCATGCGAAGAAAAATTAACATGCAGTTTAATAATATTACACGTTCAGTTTGTATCACATACCTTGGAACCAGTCTGCTTAGAGAGCTGGCTAGATATATAACACAAATAGCAGCAGTTTCATGGAAGTTCGTGGGGCAGAATTTCAACTCCAGCAAAAGGAGCAAAGCCGTTCATATAAAGACAGAAACCGCTCAGCGGCTCAAGACTAACCCACCCTTTCTGGAACCCTAAGGTTTAATACGGAATCATCTTTACGTGTATTGTTAGCGACGCTTTCAGTCATCAATGCGACGCAGAGTCCATGCTTGATGGATGAAGGGAAATCGAAGCACCTTGAAAAAACCTTGTCCCAGTGCCCTACCGTAATTCAGTTGAATCCTGACTACAACCTCACATGCCTCTGCTGTAAAATCGAATTAAAGCGATCCTCCCATTTAATCTAAGCCTGCAAATTATTATCTTCCCTTCAGATAAGAAGGCATTCTGATTTCCCCTATGAGTGTTATAGACTCAGCCTATCTTATTCTCCCAATTTTAACCACTCTAATATTTTGTTAATAGTATAAATTAAGAAATCACTATCCATTTATTCGAGGACCTGTACACTATTTCTTGGCATGACAACATTTTTCGTTAAGAGCGTCTAGCCCCGCACTAGTTCCAAGTTGGAGGAGGAGGAGGAGGACCACCCCCTGTATGTTGTCAGAGGCTGTTTATTTATTATATTCGAAGTAGTCCTCCTAACCTGGAGGTTGTCTCCTCCATCTGCCGTGTGAGGACGCGCCATGAGATGTGACATTAGTAAATGAAGGAAACACAGCTTACGAAAACTATTTACACGTCAAGGAAACTATTTTATTGAAACTGAAAGGAGTGGAAGTCAAACATACGAAGACCAAATTACATTTCACTTAAAGGGAAGCAATACGACTTAATTATATATAAATTCGCCTATGATGCACGTTGCTTACATTACACAAGTATGCATACGGGTATGTATTGCCTAATACAGGTCTCTGCGAACACCAAATATTGACTGGTGTGTACAGATGAGTTTTGTATTCAAACAGGAAGTGACGGGTTGGTACGGAGGTCGAATGGGAGAGATGAGAATTATGCGTATAATTTTAATCAGAAAACCTAAGCAAAGAGGCCACTTGGCATACCCAGGCCTAGGTAGGTGAAAATATTAAAATGGATGTCTTGAAGTATGTTAAAATATTAAATTGATTTATTTGGTTCAAGATGTGGCCCAGTGGCGAGGTGTTTTGAGTAAGGTAATGAAACTTCTTTCTTCACGGAATTAGCTACTGGGCTTCTAAACGTACGCTGCCGTGTGGAACTATTCAGTACATTTGTGTTAACCCTCTGAAAAATCCTTCACAGGAAATATAATATGCTTACATCAAAAAGACCAATAAGCTAGTGTTGTAGATGGAAATAATGGTTGCTTATATTCAGGATCATATGAAACCAATAATTGTGCGGGTAAGGTGCAGAGTTCTTAGTTGCAAACCTGACATGCATTAACCACTAATCTCCGAAGGGCAATGTTCATCGGAAAGAAAGTTCAAAGTCATTGTAACATATTTACTAAATTTCCTGAGATTTTGCATGACCTGCTGCACATTTCGTGAAGCTGATAATCTAGAGCTATGATATGAAGTTTAAATAGTTGATATGAAATCAGCCTGCGAACTAGATATCATTGGGTATTAGAAATTTTACTTATAACGTGATAGTAGAAGCACGAACATAAGGACATATGTCAACCCACTCGAACCAAGGACTTCAAGTATGAAATCGGACATGAGTTTGAGCAGGTATAAAGCTCAAACAAGATTACTGAAGGAGTTCTAATACCGTAACCTAAGTAACAGTTGGGAAGCAACCAAAAAACGAGCAAAACTTAACATGTGTAAAGAAATACTCTCAAAAGCAAAAGGTAACATCTGTTTCACCCAATGTTCCATAGTTTAGTTTTCCTCCAAACTGACACAATTGATTCAAGTCTTTTTCGAAGCCTGTTATATAGACACTTCCTTCGACTCCTTCCTTTTTATAGAGATCTAAAGAAATGATCGAGAAAGTTGGCAGCCACTTCTATAGAATCGTTTAGCGATCCGATCCCCCTTTTCTCATTCTCCTTTACCCTTAAGTCCTTTCCTTTCACGACAACGATTTTAACAACAGTGTTACAGCAATAGCAAAGGAAGGCAAAAAAAAAAAAAAAGACGACAGAACAAGTGATTGTATTTGAAAAAGTTCGGTTGACCTGTGAACTCTGGAAACCGATATCATTTCTTACTTTTCCTCTTCACTGATTCTGGAATCTCTGTTACTTCTGTCAACATTTCTGTTAGTTTTGTAGGGAAACCTTCCTTTATCTTTTCTGCGTTTTTATGATATTGTTTGAACACCGCAAAATCGAAGAGTCTACCACTTCAGAATTGTTTGATAGACCAATACACAGTGATTCCACCTGTTGATGGTACAGTCACTTCAAAAATGTTTGACCCACTTAGGAATCTTCTTCGTTTACATTCTACAGCTTGGATAAATTGAATCACGAAGATTCACTTCCGCTTTACTGTCCTTTGTTGTCCGAATGACTTGAACAAAATTAATTTAAGGGCTTTCTATTAATTTCCTAAATTATTTAATGACTACTAGTGCTAGAGGATGGTAACATTCGATGAATTAAAAAATATGGGAGTAAGAGGTCTTGACCTGGTCACTGTATTCTGTTATTTATTTGAGGATTACTTAAAGACAATTGGAATGGTGGGATGATTACTGAATAATGACTTGAAACAGTTGAGGAATGGACGAGGCTATGGCCTAGTTTAAAGTAGGCCTACAATTCCCGTATTAACTTGAAGGGACTGAGGTGAAGCACGCATAATCTCTTTGTAGGTGGCCACGCCGAAATTCAAACTGGGCATTGCCGGAACGCAGTTCAGAAGGCTTGTGACTCACCCCTACAGCGATACTTACTTCAAAGTACTTCACCAGTATTCATCAGCTAGGTGTGGTGACAAGCATTACACTATCAGTAAATGTACTGTTGGCTGGGCTGAGATAAAAACGTATGTCCCGTTTGGCAGTCAGAAGCCTTATGGCAAAGACTGACTGACTGACTGACCGACTGACTGACCGACTGACTGACCGACTAACTGACTGGCTAACTAACTACCTAACTAACTGACTGACTGACTGACTGACTAACCGACTGACTGACTAACTAACCAACTAACTAACTAACTCCATGGAGCAGAGGCCTCTTGAGAAGTTAATAGTTTCTCAGCTGGTCAAGAAATTCCCCGCATTTTATGGAACCCGGAGATTCATTAACGCTTTCACAAGAGTCCGCTACCTGTCTCTATCCTGGGCCAGCTCAGTCCAGTCCATGCCCCCCCCCCCATTCCACTTCTTTAAGACCCATTTCAATGTTATCCTCCCATCTACGCCTGGGTCTCCCAAGTGGTCGCATTTCCTCAGGTCTCCCCATCAAAATCCTGCATCCACCTCTCTTTTCCCCCATACGTGCTACACGTTATGGCTAAGACACTGCTACAAATATTTTATGGTTTTATTACTTCTTTGTCGTGTTAAGAGGCTCATAATTTTATGAGTACCTGAAGGTTAAGTTTCAAGTCTTATGGGACATTACGCTGTGCGTTTCGATAACAATTCCCAGCGTTTCGGAGCATTTTGTTGGCTTCTCTGCCAGGGTGAAGCAATTCAAGAACTTCGTGATTATTGCATTTGCATTTCCTATATTGGAAACATATGACAGCGGGAAAATATGGAGTGACAAGACCAACACTCACGTCGATTTTTCAGTTTTTAATATATTCTAATAATAATTTTTGTGGTTGTATTTCAGTCACAATTTTATAAAACGAAAATCTGTTAATTTCTGAATATCAATTTTGAGTGAAAAAGAAACAGTGGCAAACTCTCGTTGACGTTCTTCCATTCTCCAAAAGTGCTTTGAGTCCTACATGTAAATTATAATTACTTAATATACTAAGGTTTTGTGGCCGGGATAGCGCAGTCAGTATAATGACTCGCTACGTGCTGGAGGTATCGGCATTCGAATGCGGGTGGAGGCGAGATTCTTCGCACCCGTCCAGACGGGCTCTTAGAACCGCCCAGACTCCAGTACAATGGGTAAAGTAGTTTTCTTTTTCCGAAGGCAAAACGGTGGAGGCGTGGCGCTGACCACCCACCCACAAATAGCGCCGAGGTTAACGAAAGCGTAGAGCTATACCTCTATCCCCCCCCCCCCCCGTGCCTTTATGGCATGTTACGAGGTGAACTTTACTGTAACTAAAATTTAATTCATAATAGCAATAATGAAGCAACAGTAATTTTAGTCCCTTAATCGCTTCACATAACACACATTTTTTTCTCAAATATAAGACTTCTACTGTTAACAATTGGTTCGCTGTCCGCGCAGATTTCGGAGATTTTCAAAGGGCCCTTGTTGAATAAAAGCTTCCTCTACACGTGTTTAAACCACAGAACAAGAACTTTCCTTCATTTAGCCGTGTATGATTACACAGTTTACCCACGTCTGCTCTGTCTCCGGTTGTATAACGCATCGGTTGTAATAAGGAAGAACCGAGATATTCGTTTCTCAGATTTGTTAAAATAAAGCTACATTTCAAGCATCTCTAGCCCATAAAATATTACATTAAATGAAATAACTCAGTTACATCTCCTTGTTCGTGAGGTTTTCTGACGACAGTCCAGTTGCGGTAGGTTTTGAGACAGGTCGGGAGTTTTTTTTTTTTTATTAAGCTATTCGAGGGGTATATAAGGATTTTCGGGGACAGGAATCGGGGATTGATTTTCTACAGGACCAGGCAAATATTCTGTTCTTCAGAACATTCAGACCGGACATCAGGATCTATTTACTCGGGACAAACACGGCCAGGGATTAAAGCCGAACAACTGCGTTCGTCCAGTGTCAATGATAAAACCGCTTCTAGCTGTGCCCCCACTCCCCCATCTACCTTCAAAATGTGTTTCATAATCAAGCGGATGGAGGAGCTTACCTTCTCTATAATCGAAGTGGCTCTCCATAATACGACTGTAATTTCGTAAAGCAACATAATAATAGTGTCAAATTTTGCTACAGTTTTCTGAAGGTTTAACTGGAGTTTCTGACGCAAGGTATTAGATACAACAACTATACAGCAATATAGAGGAGCCGGAACAGTGTGGTCAGTACAGTGACTACACTAGGCTACGGGCCGGACGATAAAGAAAATACGTGTTTATTTCGATTACAGAGAGGGTTAGAAGATTTATGTTTTTCCATATCGTCCAGACTTGCTTTGCGGATCACCAAGCCTCCTACACAGTGCGTGTCTGGGCCTCCGGAGAAGGCCTAAACCTCACCATTCCTATCTAGTGGCAAATTCAAAAATGAGTGGAATTTACATTCAATCAAGGATATATCTTCTTGGCATGGTCCGGGACACATTTACCGCTTAATTTGCTAGATCTGCAGAACACGAATACAGTTTACAGAAAACTGGCGGCAATGCGCTCCCCTACTTCTTGTAATAGTAGGATGGAAACAAGATAGAGGGATAAAAGTGAAGATGGCGAGGTGACGCGAAGTAGACTGCTCAAATATGTGTAAGTGGGCATAAACTGTACACTTGGTTTGAATCTTAAATTCTTGATATTTTAATTTCGTAATTTTACTCTTGTTGTGTGAAGAAATCTTCATAAATTCGAAAGGAATGCACTGAGATCAAATTTTGATAACGTTCGAAAGGCTGTATGTGGGAGGAAGTTCTGAAGTTACTTTTGGAAGGGACCCGTTCTGATGGGATATGACGCTGCGTCACTGGACAATCTGTCCTCTGAGTTTCGAAGCCACTGTATTTCATCGAAACGTCGGAAACCGATTACCTTGTGAGTTAGTGTCATATCTCAGAAGAACGGGGATCTCGTGCACTTTAAAACCTCGAGACTCGTAAACTTAAATCTCACACAAAATATGCCTACGTGTAATGATTAATTTACGTATTTTCTGGTTAGATTGCCTGTAATCAAACTCCTAACTTCCATCTTTAGCCTCATCCGTTGTTGTTTTGTTGCAAAATAATTTTTTTTATGGAATATGAACATCCATTATAACATTCAACCTCTTACTGGATCTTAAATAATTCTTTCAATGTAGTTCATAAACTGAAATTTTCTTCTTTAAGGCCCACTATATTGTTCTCCCATTTCGTAGGTCTCCAGAAGTTTTCTACTATTGAGATTTTCTCATCAAAATTTTTCATGCATTCTCTTCTTCCTCAATACTCTCAAATATGCTCCCGATCAGATATGAAGGTCTCGATCAAGAGAGGTTCACCGCCAGATATCAAAACTCCTACCGTCATGGTGCTTAGACACAACATAACGCTTTCATTTCAGAAATCTTCCCACACATTATGGGACAACTAGTATAATCCGGTTCATATCCTATCACAATGTCTTTAAGATCTGTTTTAATAGCACATTCCTTAGAAAATAAATGTAACAGTGTTTTGGCCCTTAATCTGTTTAATTGAACTGGGAAAATTTCTCGTCAATGCATTTGCATTTGGTTTGTGATAAATTGCATTTGCTTTTCGTTTGAATTCCAATTCCATGTCACGAGCCGGTCTATTAATTATTTATGAGAGGATTACACAATGTCTGCTTTCTCAATTCCATCAATCTCGCATTCACATATCACTGTGATGTGAAATTGCCTCCAACAAGGTAACTGTATATTGTTTTAGTCAGTACGTGTCTATTTTCTGGACAGATGTGAACAAAAATACCTGCTAAAATGTCCGACAGTCCATTTATTGACTTGTATGTGACTAATGTCTCTTTGAAAACTTCATTCGAATACTGATATAAATGTCAATGCCCACAAGCCGATATGGATACATTAATAATATTGAAATTCAGCATGAGCATTGAAACAAGAGTGAAAAGATGTACTCCAATTTACATTACACCCAGTTCCCAACCACGTTTTCCGCAGTTCCGCACTCGACACTGTATTTCGGTTTATGTATTTTTACAATCCAGTAACTGGAGACTGACTGGCCTGTTTTATCCTCAGGAATCTTCTTTGATCAATAAACCCCGCAAAAAGTCCTAAAATTTTCCTTATATTCGGGGATGTTCTTTTGATCCAAGATTCTTCGGTACAGAGATAAAGCAATGATAGAGACATTGCATCAGTATTTTGCATTTAGTAGACTGGAAATCCTAGTGAGCAGAGAAAGCATGAGAGACTTGGGTTCAGGCAGGGTGGAATTAAAATATGTTCTATGGAAATATTCCATAAGAGCTAAATGTACATTTACGTGGCTAGGATAGTAAGTGAAGCGTCGGGATTTTCTAAACATAATACTTTATTCGAGAACTGATATCCTCAGGGCAGTGACTCTAAATATTATAATTTTTGGATGTGACGCCATGCAATGTGTTAAAGAGTTGCCGTCGTTTCGGTAGTAACTGCTGCTTCTATCTGCTACAACAAAATCTAACAGATTTATCCCGACATCTGTAAATTTATGCCGGACTGCGCAGCATTGTATCTGAGAACACAGAAATCCCAACCCTCTCGAACATTAAACTTCCATAACAGAAGAAACAAAATCAGTGCCTATAATCTTATTAAGAATAATGATACAGAATGCGCTTAATTATTCCACGTTTATGAATAAGTAATTATGAATTATTAAGATAAACCAACAAATATGCACGCTATTCACAACGGTGTGTTATATTTAATTAATGTTACCCCTACATGTTTCGGTGATGAAGCCACCATCGTCAGGGGTTTATCATATGGTACAATTGCCATATGCATCTAAACTATGAGCTATTTCGTATGTAACCAAAGTTGCCACGATAACCTTAACGCAAAAAACAAGTTTCCACTCCACGCAGGATATCCTGAATACGACATGTAACGGCAATTCTCCGATTGCTGCCTACAAAATTGATCACCCTTCTGGTATACAACGCCAAAACCTAAGCTAAGACACCATCCTTAAAGACATATATACATATTATCTTTTTACGGTATATATTCTCCGTACGATAATTTTAACTATATAGCCCAAGTACAGACAAAAACCTGTCTTTAATTTTAAAAGTGTGTACTATCCAAAAGAGTGTCTTATTTTAAAACTATCCAGCACGAAGAAAGGCTGGTTTGTCTTAATAATTTGTAATATGCCCAGTGCACAACATAAAAGAAAAAGTAATCACGACTTCAGGAGGGTATCATTTCTGAATATTGTGCATTACCTATTATTCCGAAAAAATATGCCTCGGACATAATAATGTCCGGCCTCCGGTGACAAAATTTCAAAAACTAAATAATCCTAAGTGCTACCATTGGAAGCATTTTTATTACACAAATTCTTTATTTATTTCCTATAAGTTTTGAAACCAAAGTGGAGGTCCCCCTGCATCCATCCTATGGGACCACAACCCGTGTTCAAGCCTTGATCTCTCTAAAATTTTCCTTTGACTATCTGTTTAAAACTGAATTGCATCAAAATTATATTTAAAACTTCAATATTTACCTCAAATTAGAGACCCACAGCCTACACTACAAATAACAAACTGTGAACGCTCTTACAGAAGTGATCCATGTTTATCCTGAAAATCACACATAACACATAAATATAGAATACTCTATGGTAAAAATGCAGATTTTCTTAGGTTTTACAGCAGATGATACATATATCCTATATAATTACCAGTGGGCTTCAAAAGGTGATTTCCACGTCACTCAGACCATGAGTAACAGAATCAAATGAATTTTTGCAATCAGGCAACACAAAACCTATATTCAAGAAGTGTAAAGGCTACATGTTTCGACTAAAACTAAGTAGCCATCATCAGGCCTTATTATAAAAGTATAGAAAAGTATATTTTATAACTGTATTTCACTCTTGAGATATTAGCCTTTACCAGCTAAAAATTACACGTATATTTTAAGTTGTAAAAGGTCTGAAAAATTCAAACTTTAAGTGTATTAACGCTAAAAATAATAATACATAATAAACAGAATTGTATTTCGTAGGCAATTATATACCATCTTTTAGAAGCGCCGTGTATATATTGAAATCGAATCACTGACGTAACACAGTATGACTAACTTCATTTCTATTCTTGTGTTGTGATCATGTGACTCTGTTTATTATTCTGTAAAATACAAACAGACATAAATTAGGAAATAGCCTGTGTGACGGGGATATAGCTACGCGTATAAAAATTATATTAATGTGGAATGTATAACTTTCTATAGTGGGTTGCAAAGATTGTTTTATATTACTTAGACCTTGCTGTAATAAACAGATACATTTGAATGAAGTATGCATCTTTCACTTGTCACAATTCACTACTCCATCATAATTACCACCTGTTGCAGGAACACATAAGAGGAATTCATGTAACAAAAATCATGTGTTGTGTGTCAAAACTATAAAGTTCATCGCAAATGTCATTTCGCAGGCGACTCTCAATTTACCTGTGGCTGCTACAGTCAGTCCCTTCTCGGCTCAATTCACTAAAGCAGAATTTTTTATAGATTAATAAGTTTATTTACATATTAAAGACGCCGTCCCATACGGCCATTGGCACTGATGCACCTTTCTATACCTTAACTACGCATCTAGTAGCTCAGACACTGCATCGTTGAATATTTTGATGATTAAGGAAAGGCGAGTTGGAAACTATGTGGAAGGAAGCAATCGCGTCATTTTTAATATATTATCCAGGCATTCACTGGAGTAATTTAGTACAAACAGAAGGCATATCAGTCAAAACCGTCCGTGTCACAGTCAAGATACGAAAAACGCACCTCTGGAATAAAAGCAAGACGTGTTAACTCGTCCAATACAAGGGCAGATTGAGAAAGACGGAGAGGAGGAAAACGCAGCGAGGAGTGCTCTATTCAACTCAGGGAGACCGAAAAGACCCGACAGCCGAAACAAACATTTCTCGATTTTATTGCATCGTAAAAACGATGAAAGCTGTGCGGGCACGTATTTCATTGGCTTGGGGTTTTTAATGTGAACATCAAGGTTTACGTTACGTGGAAGAGCGGTATACACCAAGGGTCTACGTTTTTGTTTTAAGTTTGAATTTCGCATTCGACATTAGAGGTTATTTGCTTAAAAGTTTTAAGTGTTTAAGAGTGGGCAAAATAAACGCATGATAATTAAATTAAAGGCTTTCTTTGTAAGGCAGAACAAAATATGTTGGAAATAATGCTTACCATATCATAGTTGGAACCCGGTATTTCAAGATAAAAGGGGGCGATGACATTTTTCAAGAAGTTACTATGGAGATTATTTGGAAGTAACAGACAGGTGCAGGGTGGAGAAAGCTCCATAACGAGTAACTTCGTAAATTATAATTTAAATCTTCAAGAAATACTATTACAGCGAACAAACAAAGAAGAATGTGCCAACGATATGTAGCATGCACTGGAAAGATATTAATGCATCTTATTTGGAAAATCTGAAGAGGAAAAGATCAACTGAGAACTACATTTTTGATAAGAGAGTGAGGATGTGGCCCCGTCTTGGGTGGCTGATAATTTCAACTTTTATCTCAACATGTTTTACTCTCCTAGCTTGCCCGAGTGTCAGAGGCACCATCCATCCTTCAACGAAAAGCTGCTCGTTGGAAAGTAACAAATCCACTAAACGTGAAACCATTAATGCTAAAGAATTTCTAAAACAGACGTTGAACGTGTCATTTTTTCAGGATCAGAAGCTGATTTTTATTACCAGAAGATGCAAATGTACAGCATTTGCGTCACAGCCTGTCGAAATATGCATGCTTTCTCGGAAAAATGTAGGAGCGCATTGCAAGTATGAAAAGATTTTTTCAAGATTTCAACTTGTAAGTATGCACGTTGTGACTGTGCTTATGACGTGCATGATGTGCCACATGCAGGGTCATCCATTAATTGTTCTCTATTTCACCGATCTGTCAAGAAGGTTCTCTATTTTATTGAATAGGAAGGTAAGTTACCATGTCCGCAAACGACGTAGTGGATCGTCCATTGTGCCTGTCCGGACAGTCCAAACCCATTTCTGCGTGACTCACCTTAACAGCATTTTTCCATCGATGCCTTATCTCCTGTCAGAATTTCTAACGCTCAGGTTTATGCATCTCTGTCATCACACAGTGCATGCGTTATAGGATAAGAGAATTTATATTTGGCCCCCTAATACCTCAAAAGTTTTGTCAAAAATATTAAGATATAGGAATGAAAAAATAATTCCCCGCGAAACACACTTCTCATGAGGTGAAACACGTAAGTACAATTTGCTTTCGTGCACAAGAATATGTGTTTAAAATTACGTAGTACAGAAAAAACTAATAATGCAGAATGTTTAATTAGATGTTACTTATATTTTCAGATGTAGTCACTTATCTAGAACACACTTTTAATATTTTCTTTACGGCGAAGCTATGAGAATATCGTGGTTTGTCTTTCTACAAATCTGTAAGTGATTTCCAATAAAGGCAGTCAAATTTCACGTATTTGGCATATTATAACTTCGACGTTCCGTGGCGTCACTGTAAGTAATAATGACAGGGTACAAAATATGTCTTTACATAGTTTAGAAAATAATTTATAATTTTTGCGTGTGACATCGCCTTGTGTGTCAACGACATAAACAAAAGAAATGAATACCAGTCTCAACTCAGCTGTATGTTTATTAGACGATAGAGTCTATCTGTCTAATTGAACAACATTTCTTAGCCTAAATTAGGTCATCCTCAGTCTCTTAAAATTTTGAAGTTGTTTAAGAACCTGAAGATTATCTAATGTAAGTTGAAACATGTTGCTCAATTAGACAGACTCTATCGTCTAATAAATATATGGCTGTATTGCAACTGATATTCATTTCATTTACTTAGTTTTTATTCTATCTTTAGGAAATATTACACTTATCTAAAGTTATTGCTTATTGCCATTTAAGTAAATACAAATTTCCCACTAACACTATTGTTTCTTCATTACATAAATAGTTTCCATACTATGTACCTGGAATATTTATTGTCACTTGAAGGTCCCAGATTGCATATTACATAGCGCTAGCTGCATACCCAGTGCTGAATTTAATGCAACCACGAAGTGTTTGCTGATGGTAGGATATTATTAACTGTAAAAATGACGTAGCCTCTCAGTGGAATGTTGCAAGCTAGATAACAAATATGAAAGTAAGTCAAAATATTCGCGAAACACCACGACTCATCTTTCTGCCCGTAAAATAAAGGAAATGGCTAAGAGTGGAACAACTTCTGGTGAAAATGTGACACTTACAGATTTTTGTAAAAGCCGGGAAAATGTAGTCGGTGCAGCAATTACGCTACGGGCTGGACAACCGAGTAACCGTAATTAGATTTTCGACAGCGACAAGAAATTCTCTATTCTCCCACGCGTTTAAGACCGGCCCTGGGCCCAAAAAGCCAGCTATTTAGTACGTATCGCTAATTTTCTCCACGCAGATAAAGAGGCCAGAGCGTGAATCTCACCATTTACAGCCACCTAGTGCCAAGGTTAAAATGAGGGAAGCTATAACACCGAAAACTTTGTGGGCTTTCGTGGCGTGCACAGTGAAAATTTTCCCTTTATATCACCTTTGGGAATTTGCTACACAGAGACATATATCTATATTTAGGTACTATGCCTGTCCACAGTGAGATTAAACGTAAAATACCGGTCTTCTGCCCACACAGTTTATTTTCTACAGATTTTCTCTAAAACCAATTAAATCCATGACGCAGGTTTCTTCCCAGAAACTGTTCAAATAATTGTCTTACTTTTGTGTATTCCGAAAGTTGCGTCCATATCATGAATACCCGACCTTTGGAACTTATTTTGTCCTAGACAAATCCATCTATACCATGACAAAATATTCTTTAATTTTCGATTTAATATTATTCTGTCATCTATATCTCAAATCTCTTCTGTCCAATATAAATACATTTAACACCACAACCAATTCAACAAACATTCCTTTTAATATTATACTCCCATCCACAAAGTGTTCCTTCGAATTTGTCCCTAAGCACGGATTCTGTTACGTGATATCCTGTCGGATTCAGGCTATGTAGGCTTTAAAGTTGCCATTCTCAGGGACAAGATAAAATGGAATTTTGTTGTCCTGAGTCCCCCAAATTTGCCATTCAGGAATTCCCCCAAATTGTATATTTCATCTGACCTGTGTGTCCTACATATCGCACCCATCTAACCCTCCTTGTCATATTAGTTATGTATGTTCTGAACATATCTCTCCCAAACTCATACTCAATTCAGTGAAAAACACACTGTAAAACGCTTCGTCGAATCTGTACAACGAAAACCACAAAGAAGAACAGAGGATTGAGGAGAGAGAGAGAGAGAGAGAGAGAGAGAGAGAGAGAGTGTGTGTGTGTGTGTGTGTGTGTGTGAGGTGTGAAGTACATAAATATATAGCATGCATAAGTTTTCAATTCTGATGGTCTTCAGTTATCTCACACGTCCATATCAGTAACGTAGGAACACAGAAGAACCATACAGAATCCTGTTAGGACGAAGTATAGGAACTCGTAGTCTAATGTATTGCACAAATAAAGAGTGGAAACAAAATATTTCTTTATTCACCATCGCCTCCACCCTCAGAATTGTATTTGATAAGAGAGAATAAGAAGGGTTGCTAGTGTATGGAATGAGTAAAGTCTGGCTTCGAAGACTTTTTCTGTTTAAAATCTAAAGCAGCCAAAACTGTGAATGACTGAACAGGGAAGGAGGAACAACCCCCTCTTCACAGGTTCTTCCTAAAAGGACCGCCACAGACAGCGATACTACAGACTGCCTTTCTGTTGGCAATCTTTTTATGACCGGATATTCCTTTTTCTTTTTTCTTTGACTCCATAGCCTCAATCTCTTGCCCCTACTACCATTGTTCTGTATTTTCGAATTCCTAATATATTCCGTTAAATCGTGCATGAAGTTATAAGTTTACAGGCAATATCCCTGAATTATGCAAGTCATTGCAGTAATAAATAAATTTAATTAATGTGATTAAAGTAGTTAACAATATTTATTCCAACAACCGCATAACAGTAAGAAGATAAAAGCCGAAAAATATTTGACACTCTTGCTACACGTTTCGGCCGACAATGGCCATCTGGAGTGGGATGGTTATCAAAGAAAGCAGTAGTCATGGCTAATTATATTGGAAGTGTGCACATATAAAGGTAAAATACATGTATTACAAATATTTTACAATGCAATTTATTTAACCTTTTAAAGCCTAGCGGTAACTTTACGTACCACCAGGTTTAACATTAAACAATTCTACGTGGTGCCCACATTGCGTTTATGTGTTTTGTACGGATCTCAGAACAAACAGCAACTTTTGCCTTATAAAACATTAAGAGATTGGTTTTTATAACCGAAGTGGAAAGTGTTTACAGCGCGGTACGCTCTGAGTCCTTATACAAAACAGACACGTTCCGTCTTTAAAGGGTTAACACATGTATTTTGGCGAAAGTTCTGCTGACAAACATGGGAAACCCTCCAGATCAGCTGCTGTGGTGATAAAAATTTGCCCATATCT
This sequence comes from Coptotermes formosanus, assembly GCA_013340265.1. Taxonomy (NCBI): domain Eukaryota; kingdom Metazoa; phylum Arthropoda; class Insecta; order Blattodea; family Rhinotermitidae; genus Coptotermes; species Coptotermes formosanus. The sequence goes on along the minus strand of BLKM01001294.1, from coordinate 5,128,444 downwards.
CAGCAGCCACTTGTTTTTGAAAATACTTTGACTGACACTTTCTCGCTCATTTAAGTATTATTCACATTTATAGTCTGCAACCCGTTCTTTAAACACGCGTTGTAAAAGGTAACGTTCACCCATACCATGCCTGGACAGGCACAGACGGGAGATGGGTCGCTGGTCATTACTACACTCCAACCGCTTTAACCCTGGGAAACACCATTGTACAGGAGACTGGGTGGGCCTCGGGGCGGGTCAGGACTGTATGCAAAATGTCACCTCCATTGGTATTCGATCCCTCCCTAGACCGTCCAGCTCGTAGCGAGTCGCTACGCTGACTACGCTATTCTGGTTCGCATATTTGAATTAGAAATAAAAGGTGTGTATATACAAGTATACAGCCTCTGTAGTTGAAACATTCTTAAATGAGCAAATTGGCTGGCAGTGTGAAGCAAAGCAAGTGTTTTTGTGGTGCAGGTTTGTCAGCTCACTTCCAAGAGATACGAAGTCTACAAAATGAGCTACCACATCCAGTAAAACATACATTTTTTGAGATAAAACCCAGCTGCATGTTTCAGTTTTTCTAAAAGCCATCATCAGGCTGCGTATAAGAAATAAAGGATGGAACTGTACAGAAGTACTCGGTATTCTGTCAAGTTTGAGATATAAGTCGTGTTGCATGTATTCATAATTGTAAGACTTTAAAAATATGTATCTAAAATGTGTTTAACGCTGTCTTTCTATGCTATTAAACAGCACATCCTTTTCCACTGAAGGTTCTTCTAGTACTATGATTAAAGTAAGAGGTTACAGTGATGTGATTTCGCACAAGCTTCAAGAATCTGTAACTATCAAAGACGTGACCACGTGCAGATAACGAACTGAACAAACCTAGGGTCACTAGAACATGGCTGATCGGAGTATCAACAGAGATGTAGGAGTGTGTGTAAAGAGAATTGAAGGAAGCAAAGAGTGAAGTGGAAGTGTAACAAAAAAATAAAGGAAAATAAATAAAGCGATCGTAAATAGACTGAGGAGAAAAAGTACCACACACAGATTTTGTAGAACGGCTCTGAACCAGAAGTGTTGTGGAGGGGGTGCTGACGGGATTTTAATACCGTGTTCAGAGTTGTAAATGCTTGAAATGGGGCGCCGTGTGTGGTGTGACGGACGATATGCGGACCAACTGATACCGGCCTGCTTACGTACTAGCGATACAAGACATAATACAGTGCGTACTGCGATTTCTTTAGGCTGCAGCACTTAATCTGCTGGCAGGTCAGTCCTTACTATTGGAGAAATCTGAAACTCCGTGTTCTTAGACCTTGCCATGGCCTGGCAGTTAGTCGCTAGCCTCTCAACGCTGCAACACGGGTTTATTTCCAGGTCATTCTATGTGAGATTTGTGGTGAACAAAGTGGTATTAGAAGAGGAGTTCATCCTTGTATTTAAGCTGTCTCCCGCCAGTATCATTCTATCAATGCTCCATACTCATTCGCTTATTTATGTAACCTCGTCACTTAACGACGCCGTTAAAAACACGTTTAGTACTACTCTATAATCATTTTTTAAGCACTGCATCAACCCACTTACATACCAATCCCCCGTTTTCCTGTCATGCTTACGTAACCACCACCCTCCACAGCGTAAAGTCTTTCTTAGGAAAGTCCACGGTTCCTATTTCTACGGCAACCCGAAAGCTAAACTTCGCATTCTGAAGACCCCGATACTGGACACTATCCTTAATCGTGTGCATCATACATACTCCTTACTTCTGCCAAATTGATTCCTAGCGTAGCATAAAATGTGACTTAGAAATTTCAGTAATGTTAAAACAAGCAAACTCTCGTATACTTGTCAATAATTTTATTCATTTACTTTTATTTACTATTAAGTGAACAGACAAATTTAACAAATGAATAAATCACTAAAATCATATTATGCATGCTCACTATGCGCCCCACCCATCTCATTCTCCTTAACGCAACAAAGCTAAGATATTAGGCTAACAGTATAATAACAGCGTGTAGAGGATTCAGTTTCTGGAGGCGGGGTTTCTAACAATAAATGCAACAAGACTCTCACAGCCCAAACAAGAACTAAGTTTCGGTTGTCACTGTGTGAGATTTCCTCAACAGAACTTTAAAAGGGTACCTTAAATTTTTTCTACCTTCCTCCTTTCTTGCGCTTTCTCTTTCCGTCTCTGTTTTCCCTTCGTCTTTATCCTGTTTGCCTCATTTCCTTATTTATTTTTCCTCTGTCTTTTTCCTTCGTTTATTTCCCTTTCTATACTTTCCCTTCTTTCCTATTTTTGTACAGTCCTTTATATTTTTCCTTTCTCCCCATTCATGGTACCTTTCTCGTATCCTCTCTGTCCTTGTTTTTTTTTTCAGGATCTAATCTATTAAATCTGCAATGTAGCATTTAATAACAACTTTTGGCTGTTTCAGAGACTGAGGTCACTTTTATCTCAGCAATACCGAGGTGTGTTCCTTCCCACTTGAGTTATAGGCAACTCAAATGTAATGAATTTTTTATCTTCTTTTACCGGATGAATGGAGAGCTGGAGACGCATACACAGCCTTGATTATATAGCGTCCACGGACCGAGCCATTGTGTCTGTGTTCAAGAGCTTTTAAAGAAAGGCCATGTTGTGATTGGATGTCTGTGAAAAGGGAATGTTTAGCTTTGATTTCTGAAGGGATGAAAGAAAAAAAAAGTGGGATTGGTCCAGAAAAGTGCCTGCTAGAATTTTTATGTTATTTACTTTTGAAATGTGTAAGGGAAGGGGGTCTGGCGAGAGGATGTTATAATACGTAAGGGAGAAAAATCAGGTATTTGTGTTCAGAGAACCATTGATGGTGGTCTGTCTTGTTCAAACAGCCGCTTTGTGTAACAGTGGATCACGGAATATTTTCATATTTATATAAGATAATCATTAATAACCCTACATTGTAGCATAAGGAGCTGTATATCGTAGTCCGTATAGTGAATATGCTAGGGACTGGAAGATCCGGGGGTTAAATCCCGGTAGGAGCAAGAAGTGTTTCCTTCCTTCGAAAAGCGAATAAGGACCCCGTGCTTCTTCGTGCCTTTGACTCTTCAGTACAGAGACTTTAAAAATTTGCTCCCTTATCGGCGATTACTTTAAAATTTGCTTCTGTTCATCAATTCACAATAGATACACTACAGTAAGAAGTTAACTGTACTGCTAACTATACTAATCAACTGTAGATATTTTACACTGCAAAGATATACTTTACATTTTCATGGCATGTCGTTGCAAATTTTTCAAACAGAAGTCCTCTATCGCAATGGTATATTGCAACCATCATTTCGTACGGCAAACAGTTTGGCCGAAATAAGAAAGAAGGAAAGAAAGAAAAGAAAGCGAAAGAAAGCAGATAAAATGGACGTAGGGGGGCTGAGAAAAGTGGGAAAGAAGTTAGCTTGACAGACTAATAGGTAGGTAAGTAGGTAGCTATAAAGAGAGACTGCCAGACGGACAGACATACGTAGACAGAGAAAAATTCATATCGGCATGTAGAGAAAGGAAAAAGGGAAAAGATTCCTATATTTTGCACCTCCCAAACTGGGTCTTTCAGCCTGCGACCCGTAAATTTTGATTATCAGGTTTGCGATTGAGAGGGTTTTATTCAGTAGAAAATAAAATATGTTTCCTTCAGACCCTCCTGCCCTTAGTTCTCTTGTCTTCATGGCCAGGAAAAAACGGTTGCTTTTAGAATAAATCTGTATATTTACCCAATAAAGTGTTGTAAAATTTCAGTGTCTTTAATTCCTGTAAATATTCCGAATTTGAATGTTTTTTTTTTAATTTTTGTGTACAGAAGACAGGAGTTAAGATAAATTTGTGGAGACTAGCCGCAGGATTGGGGCCGCGGTGGCGCAGTTGGTTGAGGCACTGCTCTACAAACCGGCAGGTCGCGGGTTCGATTCCCGATGGTGTCACTGGAATTTTTCATTGGCATAATCCTTCCGGTCGCACTTTGGCGCTGGGGTCGACTCAGACTCTAACAGAAATGAGTACCAGGAATATTTCCTGGGGGCTAAACGCGGCCGGTACACAGGGCTGACAACCTGCCACCTTGATGTGCCGATTGTCTAGAAATCTGGGAGCCTCAGCCTCCTGGAAACATTTGCCTTTACTTTTACCCGCAGAATTAGTGAAACTTCGCCACATATATTTTCTCACTTCAAATTTTTTGGCACATTTCACTGTCAGTCTGTCAAAATAGCTTCAAATGTACACATTTTTGATCTGTAAGATAATTTTCTTTGTGTTTTAACTTTATACAGTGGATTTGAAAAACGCACAACACTCAACTTTCCCTCATTTGATCGCTGTAAGTTCTAAATTGTGATGTTTGGAGAAAAGTGCAGAGGAAATATTCTGAACCAAAGAAACAAATTTCTACCAGCAAAATGAACACAACTCCTGACAGAAAAATGGAATGAATTACGCCTACGTAATTAGAAACCAGACTAAGAGCCGGACGACGTGCAAATCGTGATTCAGTTTTCGGCAGATGCCGGACGTTCTGTACTGAATATTGTCCATGCCAGCTTCGAGAACCACTCTGCCTTCCACCCACTGGGTAGCGGCGAGACTTTCCCCGGGAAAAAGCGGCCCTGTAGCGAAGCTAACCAATCACCTCTATCGACAGTTGACTTTGAGAATGAAAGGAGCTATACAGCACAGACGGATAACTTTTCCTCACTGCGTGAGATTAACACTATTAAGTCAGGAAACCACAGTTGGGTGGAATATAAAGCAAGCATGAGGATAGTGAGAAAATAACACAGATTTGGAAAACCTGAATTCAGGGGATCGCTGTGAAAGACCCAGAATAAGAGGGACAAAAATATTCAGATTTTTAAGAAATATCTTTTAAAATTAATCACTGACTTCACAAGTCTCTGGACGAGATCAAATTCTGATTTTCTGCCATTATGACAGTGGAACTTCCGGTTTCATGACAGTGAATACTCTCGTAACAAGACGAATAAATCTAAACTCATGAAGAGGTCTCAACACAACAAATTTGATTAGATGACTGTTGTCTGCATTCCACGAGGAACCAAATAAATAATGAAAATCAGTACTCCGAAAAGCGCATTTACAATTTTTATCGAAAGAGCAGCACAAAGTGCGACATGGCATATATAAGAGAAGATGAACAGAAATATTAATTTCAAATACACAGACCAGTAAGGGGTCAGCTGTCTCAGGATAGTGTTTGTGGCAGCTTTAGAGCTTTCATATCGAGCCTGCAGGCCACGCAGTCTCCTATGCAATGTGTGCAGCATGTTCGTTTGCAGGGACGAAGCGGCAGAGAATGACTCTGGCCACCGTCTTCCAGCCACTGCTCAGATTAACCCTATAAAGGCGAATCGTATCTGTTTTATATAAGGACTCAGTGCGTACCGCGCTGTAAACACTCTCCACTTCGGTTATAAAAACCAATCCCTTAATGCTCTATAAGGCAAAAGTTGCTGTTTGTTCTGAGATCCGTACAAAACACATAAAGGCAAAGTCGGCACCACGTAGAATTTTTAAATGTTAAACCTGGTCGTATGTAAAGTTATCGCTAGGCTTTAAAAGGTTAAGAGTGCATGAGCTTATACTTCTATTTCCCGTAAGTCTTCATGACTTGATGCGTAATTAAGTACAGTGACAGCTGTAATTTGCTTACAAATAGTTCTCAAGATACTATATTAAAATGTCTCTGAAGTTCAAATGTCGCACTTTGTACGTGTTGACTGATGTTAAGGTGACTGGGACAAGATATGAGACTACAAGATCCGATATTGGATCCAATTTACTTTCAGAGCCATTGTTAATCTATTCGATTTAGTATGTTGTCCATGCCTTAAAGGTATCTCATTCTATCGAGTAATGCCGACCTAAATTCTGGTGTATGTTTCTTAGATAGCGAAAACTGCTAACCTAAACGACATAACTTTATTCCCATTTTCCCTTTATTAGAAAAGTTTCTTTCTTGTTCCTTTAACATATAATCAGTGATAATTCTAATTTTTTCTCCGATAGTGTTCAGAAAATTTGACCGTTAATTAAGTCACTAGCACTAATTCCCGCTCCAGTTCAAGGCAAAGCAAAAGGTAAGTGCAATAGAATGCACTTGAATTATTGTACTTTCCACCCGTAATGGCAACACATACCCTAGACACTGATACGTGTGTGCGTGCGTGCATATCGAGGACATTAATGGAAAAATGTTGATTTTGTTTTGATTCTGAAATTAAACGCTTAAATCCTTCACGCATAATTAGAATAAATTAAAGCTAACTCTACTCTTCTACAGTCTGTGACTACACAGATTATTATTACAGATCGACTGAAATCCAACACTTGTTATTGACAGTGTCTACATGATGTTACCGAAGAAGGAAAATGTGCAGGGTAGAGAGGAAAAAGAATACTCTTGTGTACACTTCGATTTCTTGAGGTATATACACACACACACACACACACACACACACACTGATGTGTGTCCTTCTAGTTAGCTCCAACCCACCCTAACTTTTGGTTTCTTGTCTTTTATTCGAAGCTTTAAAACGAAAAAAGTGGGGGAAGTGTAGGAGGAGAAGGAGAATAGTTGCGGGTCCACCGAAAGATGAAAAAATAAAGAATTCCTGCTACAATACAAACTCACTTATCTCTTGAGCAAACTTCAGGTCACCAGGGAAGAACAGAACAACCTGCTGTACCTGAGGGCAGTTTTGTTGAAAAATGGAACGAAGGACTCTTTAATTTCAAGCCGATATCCAAAGTTTAATCTTTCCCATTGGCCTTAGAATTTATCGGGGCAGGTTCGTATCAGCATGGCGGAAAATGAAAACTGCAAGTTATCAGAAGGAAGAATAAGCCATCAAGCTAACACAAATATCTTTATTTTTAGGAGCTTTCAAAAAATTGCGAAAAGCGACTATTAGATTCTTCATGTCGGTCTGTCTGTCCGTATATCCGCCCGCAAGGGACAACACGGCTGCCAGTGGACTGATTTTCATGAAATTTGATATTTGAGAATTTTTCGGAAATATGTCGAGAAAACTCAAGTTTCATTAACATCTGATACGAATAACCGGTACTTTATGGTAATATCTCGCTGGATCTTCTTATAATGAGAACTGTTACAGAAAAAATTTGTAAAAAAAGCAGAACATATTTTTTGTTCAATAACGTTTTTCCGAAAATCGTGCCGTTTATGAGATAATGTGGAAAACATGGTACAACCACACAGGCTACAGACGGCAATATAATACGACGCGTGCACTTTCCATGTTGGGTAAATAAGGCTGCAGACTCACACTCAGAAACTTTATTACTTATTGCTTTTGCTTTGCAGCAATGGTTACAGGAACGGGCCTCAATATTATGTTATACGCACACTGCCTCTCTTGTTATAACTCCAAATTTATCTCCAATACTTAATACTCCAGGACAACAACAGTTGAAAATCACATATACTAATGCAATAGTAGGTAATAAATCTTAATTATTTAATGACTTTATTGCAGAAATATTTTATACTTAAAAGCATAACAAACGATGTAAAGCCTGAAAAATGATCCAGAAAGAATGGAAATATGTAAAAGACATATTTGAAATTGTAACAATTCTATTACCATCTTTTTATTCATATTGAAGTAAAACGTACATGGTTTGGAAATAACCTACTTAAGGTTAGAATTTATCGGAGTATTGTGCCTTACTAATAATTAAATTTGTTACCAGTATTAATATGCGAACATATATGACTTTGTTATTTTTATGTATTTCATGTCTTTTAAATACTTATACTACAGGTGTTATATGTATGTCTAGATGCGGCAGTCTTATTTCCCACCAGAAGACAGCGTTGTGTAGCAACAGAGAGTGGCAGATATACCGAATACGAAGGATTGATATTAAGTACCCAATTTACGGTCTGTTGTTCTGTTGACATAATCGATATTGAGACTTCAGTTGTACACTTCCAGTATTTTTGAATTCCAAGTCCCACCGTAGTGTTCACAAGACTTCTAGGACTGTTGACTTGTGGGCACAAACAACGAAACACCTTTCCATAGGATTCTCGTCGCTTATATTTCACACTGTGCCGTAAGAACTTCGCCCTGAGAACGTTCATCTTAAACGCACTCGAACTAGGTTTGTCATTCACAGTAAGGGGCCAAGTTAAAGATATTTTCAACTAAAGAAATCTTAACTTACTACGAAAACAGCTAGCAGTACGTTTCTCTAAGTAGAAATCAGCATGGAAGGGGCAAAGAAGAAAACGACATGTGATCAGCACAGTTCAGTTGTGAACGTGTAAGACGAAGTCAGTCTTTTGAACATGTTTCTTTAAATATTACCCTACAAATTTAAAATTATCCATCCCGTGCACTATGAATTTAATTTGCATTATTAGGACCAACTCGTACTCTAAAAAATCACAGTATATCAGGTTTGACACAATTCACGACATGTTCCAGTGCGGCTGTACCTACACCGTCATCACGGGAACTTCATAACATTTTGAAACTGCTGAAGAAAAACACAGTGCATCATCTGAACAACAGTGTGTTTAACATAACTAGATTAGCATCATCTTCAGTGTTTTTAAGTGGTTTTTAAAGTGCTTTTAAGTGTTTTCCTGGAGACATGCGAATTCAGCGGTGCATCAACTGGACAGCAGCGATTTTAACGAATTTTAGGTAACTGAAAGTGTGTTTTCCTTCAGTAGTTACAAAGTTTTCTATAAAGGTTCCGCTGATGACGGTGTAGGTCCACACCGGAACATGTCGGGAATTGTGTAAAACCTGATATATTGTGATTTTTTAGTGTCCGAGTTGGTCTTAATGATACAAACTACCCTATAAATTTAAACGTTTGAGACATCCACTGCTTATACCTCGCACTCAGTATGCAGTTTTTAATAGCTAAAATTTGGGTAACTCCATTATGATTTAATTCGTATGTTCTCACTTTTAATGTTGCAAACTGACTGGCTTTGACTCGCATTATCATTTTACACACACACACACACACACACACATTTTGAACGAAAATATTCTAGCGCAGTGATCATTCATAAAAGCAGTCAGAATATCTAAACTGCTTCCACAGACAATTCTGTTTTGAAATAAGTATAAACGAACTCACACGTGTCGAAAAATTAACGACTTGGAAAATGTGAAATTCTTCGTTTCGAGGGAGGGTAAAATCACTTGTGTTGTGTAAGAGTTGGTTGACAATATTTATGGTTGATTCCAATCTAGAAGGACGTTGGAGAGTCGAGAGTCATCCCAATGGAGGATCGCCATGGGGGGTACCATTGGCAGCAGTTACCCCACCCTGCGGTGACGCTGTAACGACCGCCTAGCATGGACAGAATCTTCGATACAGCTTGTTGGCGCAACTGCCTCCGCTTCGATTGATGACAGTTAAAGAAGATATGTCAATTCAGGTAGACAAACAGGTTCAGTCCCACCAGCTCAGTGGTTACAGTGACTAGACTACGGCCTGTACATCCAAGAAATCTTGCTTCGATTCCCGCAAATGTAAGGTTTATATCTTCTCTCCACAGGTCCCAAACCGGCTCTGGGGGCCACACAAGCCTCTGTTTACTGGATACCGTGGGCTCTTTCACTGGAGGTAACCCGGACAGGCCGTCAACCTGACTTGTAACTTAACCTTTTAAGGCCTAGCGGTAACTTTACGTACGGCCAGGTTTAACATTAAAAAATTCTGCGTGGTGCCTACGTTGCGTTTATGTGTTTTGTACGGATCTCAGAACAAACAGCAACTTTTGCCGTATAAAACATTAAGAGACTGGTTTTTATAACCGAGGTGGAGAGTGTTTACAGCGCGGTACGGCCTGAGTCCTTATTTAAAACAGATACGCTCCGTCTTTAAAGGGTTAATCTACTGCCTAGGTTAAGAATGAGTGAAACTAGAGCCCCACCCTCCAATAAGCCTTTACTTTCACATAAGTCAAATTTACCATTACTTTTACCCACCAACTGAAATGTCTGAAGCGACATCAAGAAAAAAATTTACTTTTAAAAAAAATTACGAAAGAAATAGTTTTATTAAAGAAAGCAACTTTTTAAATTTTAAGCCACTCAGACAATGGTGATTAGGCGAAGGGACACAAAGAGTGTCAAAAATAACATTAGTGCATTCGAAATATTAATATTTTGTGTTTTAAAGGCTGCAGGGACCAAAAAGGAATGTTTCAAGGTTGACAGGATGCGCGCCACTGGTTTAAATCCTCACAGCCAAAGATCGCCTGGCATATCAGTGGGTGGACCACACGAAAATGGTGGGTATAAAGATGAAATTAAAAGTGTATCTACGCAATGTCACCGCGACATACAGAGGTATGGGGTAGCGGAGATAAGAGTTTTCCTTGTTCCTAAACAGATTACTTTTTGCGTTAAACTGCGCAGATGTATCGTCAGAGGGGTCGGAGAGAAATCAGCTAGGCAGAAGAATTTTATATTATACACAAGTGAAGGGGCCTTCAAAATACCAACGGTAAAATGTGACCATTCTAGTTCCTAGCTATTATATCCACAGACAACCCTTCCAAACGTCCACACCCATATACAATAATTATTGAGGTTTATACTTAAAGTGCAGTTTAACTCATGCTCACTAAGCATTTAAAAGGTCTTGAAGAGAGCGTGACAAATTAAGCAACTCTCTCGCATAGAAATAACTTTACTGGCAAAGTCGCATACTCCAGTAACAAACGAAGAATAGGCACCTCTCAAATGCTTCCTACTGACCGTTTTCTTCAATTACTGCGTCCTGTCGTACGTATCGGTAACTAAAAATGACTCGCTATATGGGGACATAATAAAGACTCATTTTCAACCCTTAAAGCATTCATGAGGATGGGCCAGAATGTAAGACTGCACGGCCTTTAATTTCGTAGCAAGACAAACAACACAGCCTGTGATTATACCAGAGAAATTCGCCCTTAAGCAATTATCATCTGAACAAAAATCTTGGCGGTAATGAATGTAATGGTGATTGCGATGTGGAAACAGTTTGTGATGCGACAGCCTGTAACACAGGATACGAGCTTATATCAACAGGAAAAAGGAAGCTTCTCTCACGATATGAAAAATGCCGTAGTTGTCGCAGGGTCCGTGTGGAAATCTACTGTTACAGCATTACAATTAGAGATGAAAGTATAAGAACCCGGCCTGTATAAAAAATGAACTCTTTTTGTGACGCACTATAGTCATACACAGATAAAGCGAGAACACACAATGTTCTCTTTCCTGTTTGTAGAATGAAAACTTAGACCGCTCTTGTTCTTAAGTGCCACTCTGTATAGATAGCTGCGGGCACTATACCCTTCCACCTTCTTTAGAGTCATGGTCCATTGGTGAATATTTTGATATTTTTAACTGTTGCCATAAATACGCCGTGTGTTCGCTCCGGCATAGACACTAATATAAGAAAGTCGAAGAGGCCAGGGGTGGTCTCTCCTTCATTTCACACGACATTAAAGAGCTAAACTCCTTCTTTTTTACAAGAGAGAGAAATCTAAACAAAAAGTGAGAAAGATATAGGTTCTGTACAAATCGTATAACTATTTTTAACGATTAGGGTGACAAAAAGAACAGTAGAAGAATCTTTTACATCAGACGAAACATAAATTAATGGGAGACGCATACCGTAAAAATTTATTGCATTCAGCCTGAATCGTGAGGAAACTTTCTTTTGAAAAGTTAGACCACAAATAAATTGTTGTACATTTTCGAACCGGATGACACACTACTGACATGGAGGAAGATGGTAACTGAAGAAACAAACGATATATATATATATATATATATATATATATATATATATATATATATATCCTATTACTGCTGCAGTGTCAGCTGGTAGACTAGGCATGACTGAATATTATTCATCATTTTACAAGAACACAGAAGGTTTACAAGTGATTGAATGGCACCATTACTGCAGTCACAGAATTAAAATAGAAAATAACTTTAATATAATTCCGTGCTGATGATACTACCACGTGAGGGTTCGTGGGGGTCCCTGAGTAACTTTAGGCCAAATAAAGGATATTTCACGAACATTTTAAGAACGCAGTGCCATTAGTGCCCACAGTAAGGAAGGAATAATGCGAGAAAAAAGGAGAAAATAAAAAAGAAAGAAACGGACAAATAAAAAAAGAGCAGTATTAATAAATACAACTGAAACCAGAAGTCACGGACAAACGACAGAATTATCAAAACCTAAGTTCCGGCAGTCTGCACAAACACTAAGTTCCTTTATATTAAAAGCCGCTTCATTACCTTTCTTGAAGTTGTCATGTACTTTTCGTAAAACAGGACTTGAACAATGCATACGCGCTCATATTTCGTTCACACGACGCTCCAGATATTTCCGTAAATTGTAGGAACAGTGCAGGCTATCAGAGTGCAGAGGGTCAGCTGCATAATGCTGTCATGAAACACAACATGCCTTCTCCGAGACTAATTCAATTCTAATTTAATAATGAAGGTCATTTTTAGAATTCAGAATGTGATCACATAAAGTAGGTGCAGATGGGGGGACATAACATATAGACAGTGGAGGTAAGGTATTAATAAAAGTTTCGGGCAGAACAACAACTGAAGAAATCGTGCTACCTGGAAGATAGGTTTGGCTTTCGCGGAGCTAAGTATCGCACTACGTACACGGAATGTTGTCTCTTGTTAAAATAAAATAAATTCCGTTTGCAGAACTAAAAAGAGATGAAAGGCATAAATGACTTTTCTTCAGAATTCGAGACTAACTCTGAGAAACTGTATCGCAGATGTTTTTGGAATAATTACTCATGAGTTAAGAAACCGCTGTTAATGTAACTGTATCACCGAACAGAAAGACATTCGTTCATGGGACCGCCCAATGCACTTCTGCTTGAATTATAGTTGAAGATGGCAAAACTTCAAACACATTATATTATATTATATTATATTATATTATATTATATTATATTATATACAAACTTTAGAAATCTTCAGAGGTTACACGGGACATGAAAAATTACACAGTATGCGTAAATGAACTTGACCAGTGTTACATTTCTCAGATTATGTCTAAGGTATGGTTACGAAATATAAACCACATGAGAGATCAACTCAGAAAGTCACGTGAGTAACTAAAAGGTTCAATGCAAGCGCCGCAAGTTGCTTGCGAAATATAAAATACATATTCAAATTTTGTCGAAGTTTTTCGAGAATATCGTAGCCTCTGCCTCTTCAGGCTTCTGCGTTCTGTGTCTTAAAGTTTTTAGTTTCGTCAGACAGTGACGACACGAGTATTGTCTGCAAGAACCATCCAGTAAAAGCATTTACAAACGTGAGATGTGGTGATCTCATCGGGAGGAGGCTGGGAGGCATTCATAAAACAACTGTATCAATGAAGGATCGATGGTTTACTTAATGGAACTCTCCGAGTTTACTCCGAAACTGTCGAACTGTCAAAACAGATTTCGTTACATGAAAATCCAATATCCAAAAGGACTTCTTTGACCCCAGAGACATCAAAGAAATACTGACGCATGTGTGAGAGCTCTATATAGCGGCCAGGCAAGCAGCAGACTGAAGCTTAAACGGCAGATTGAAAATTTGATTCGATATTTCCAACTGACATGTGCTTAGAAAGTAAGTTATTTTGTATTGCAGATAATACATACCTTGGCCGATCTTTCTGTATTGAAAGTGAAAAGTACTAGCGCTTTAGCCAAAGTAAAAGTGTAGCGAAATCTTATCGCGTGCAACGAAGAAACGTGCACACTTTGAGAGTTCGTTCCGATCTCAAGACTGAGGGTGAACACACAATGCTCATTCTTGTAAGACGTTACGGCATAACGTCAACTTCTGCAATAACTAGCACCATGTACTCCGATCTTTAAGTATAATTAGAAGGATAATATTAAAATAGACCTTACAACGGGAACAGGTTGTTAGTTTGTGGACTAAACTCCATTGACATAAAATGTGGACGACTAACTTACTCTTGTGGGCAAGGGAATCGAACTTCGGGCTTTTAAAGCCTAGTGCTTACTCTATTTGCTGCCAGGTTTAACATTCGACTATTGTACACGGCGTTCACATTGCATGTATGTGTTGTGAATGGATCTCAAAACAAACAGCGACTTTTGCCTTATACAAAATTAAAATACTGGTTTTGTGTAACCGAGGTGTTGAGTGCTTACAGCGCGGTACGCACTGAGACCTTATATAACACAGACACGTTCCGTCTTGAAAGGGGTAAGTAGGACATTCCTGCATGAAGTGAATTAGTTCATATTACAGAATTAAATCCATAACGATGTTGCTTACACATGTCTTCTGGTTTCGTGTATAACGTAGGTTTGATTGTTAAACCCTCTGACGAGTTTTCAAATGCACTGTTTGAAAAGTGCCAAATATAAGGGCGATCAAGACTGTTGAATTGGAATTATGTGGAAAAGACCCTATGCCAGTACTTTTCTGAGACAAACTCACGGCAATCTGAGTCACGATAGCAGGTAATCGGGAGCAGATTCGAGACGCAAACCACACAGTATGAATTACTGGACAACTATATTCAGTGACTGCAACAAACACACAGGCTAAATATTACAGAAACGAATTTAATGTCTTTCACTAAACTCGATATAAACATCACAGCATTGTAGGCCATATCGCCTTGATATTAAATTTTATGCCTTTAACAACTACTGCATGATGGCAGTGCAAACTACTGTGAAGGGGAGAGCACTGTCGACAGCAAAATTTTTCCCTTGAAGATTCTGTTCAGTTTTGCAGGCCTTACAGAGACAGTGACACCATTATTCTTAGCCTTTGGGTACACACAGTGTCCGCTTACTTTTTTGTGTTCACAGCTGAAAATATATTCCTTCGAAAATATAATGTTCGGGGTATTTTTTTAAATGTTAGTGTCGTTTTATTTTACAGTGAGACAGTTGGTTTGTGATAATACATCAACTGCGCTGCTGTTGCTAGGTATGAAGTTCTCCCATTGGTGTTGCTGAAGAGTCAAGTCTTCTGAGATGTTAGGCCGTGTTGACTGGTAAGTATTTAACAAACGACATGGCGTAAAATCTCAGAAGACCTAAGTCTCTTTGCTGGATAAGCCCACTGAGGACAATGAGAGAGAAACGGCTAGTGTTGTGTTCGCGTGTGGTGTAGCCAAGTCAGAGGAACCCATTGTTGATTTGTAGCATTATAATGCATAGCACGATAACTCGGACAGAAAATATCGCAACGTCCCCACCTTGCAATTCTTTCTGCTTTGGCGCCAAGATCTTAGACCAAACGTCCTCATATTTAAGTCCCTCTAAAATTTAGCTGTTTATGTACAATACAATAGCATCTTATCTGTTGCAATCAAACAATTCGCTATGTCAAGAGCCAGTAGTTTTACCATGCTTGCTAATGCCATCCTTAGATGCTTTCCTGGATTAACCCTTTAAAGACTGCAGGTATCTGTTTTATATAAGGACTCAGCGAGTACCGCGCTGTAAACACTCTCCACTTCGGTTATAAAAACCAGTCTCTTAATGTTCTATAAGGCAAAAGTTGCTGTTTGTTCTGAGATCCGTACAAAACACACAAAAGCAATGTGGGCACCTCCTAGAATTTTTTAATGTTAAACCTGGTTTTACGTAAATTTACCGCTAGGCTTTAGAAGGTTAAAATATCTGAAGTTTAAAGAAGTGCATGACATTGGTACTGGCCCACTTGTGTTTGTATTGGAGACATCTGCAGCGCCTTGCTTGCTGTATGTTTGGTTGCCGCTCATCAATATTCTAGACAGTCAATCTGTGAAATGGATCCAGTACCATCGCTTCCTCTCCTCCATCGATCAGGCAAATAAGAGAAGACACACAAACACAGACAGTCAGGAATAAAGGAAACTGGCGTGCGAATAGTAAATGAAAGGAATAGAAGCAGGAGGAAATATAGCGGTACTGAAAGTTATCAGAAAATATGGGTCACAGTGTAAGGCATGATTCTAGCAAAGAGGATAATAGGAAGGTATTTTACGTGGATGGAAATGAAGGGACGGTTTCCTATTTTTGTACACATTTGTTGAATATGTTTCTGTTATTAAAAATACGTAATACATATTAACAACAGACAGCATTAAAATACCTAAAGGAATAATAATAAAAGGACGCAGACGTGTACCTAACGTGAAGCTTCACAATCACTACCGTTCAGGATTATTATCCTAATAGAAAAAGGTGATAAAGAAAAGTAGGATCAGAAAAGGGAGGCAGGAATTACTGGTGGACAGGAGAAATTTATACAAAAATATGATCCGAATACAAAAAGTAAGCGAACACTGAAGAAAGGCAGAAGTGAAGGAAAGGATAATATTCAAATAGAGCTTAAACAAATACTGCTCGTATGAGGCTCAATTGGCAGAGGATGCGCCCAGACGAATTTAATGAATCTTATGATTCCTCAAAAAGTGGGGAATTTCCTGGTGAGACAAGCTACTCTTAGTTTCAGAAGGAGAATTCTGCTGCAAGGAATTAGTTAGTTCGTTGGTTCGTTAGATACTCACTCAGAAAATTAGACACATTTTTCCCAACTCTGCAAATTTTTGCGCCATTTCTGCCAAGGATTTAAACATCTCGTTAGATTTATATACAGTCCTACATGTATTCTATTAAACTGAGCTTTTATATAGCCATAAAACGCAAGTGAAAGGAATTTTGGACTGAACTATCATTCCCAGGAAACAGTATTATCTAATCTTGGGTTTTTTCTCTTCGTTACAATGAACCTTGGGAGATGTGAGGTTCTCACACATATGATGACAATCTCCGTCTTCTTGGGTGTGACGCCATTTACTTTGGTGAACAGGTACGAGCACTTCGGAATAGCTTTCTACCTGCTTCTTCAGGGTAGCCCAAAATGACTGGGGGCAGTGTTGCAGATCTGCATGCTGCTTCTGCCTTCAGGGTGGTCAAATGAGAGTGGACTTTTCTCTAACTATTCTAGAGCTGGAGAGTGAAAGCTCCACCATAATGCTGGTAGCTATTCACAAGTCTACAAGACACGATATCCCAGACGACAGACATCTTTTAAATTCAACTTCTTTTCCATATTACATTTCTCCAATGCTCGAAATTTGTGCAACTTTCTGATCTATGTCGTGGAACGCAAAATGTTAAATTATTTTGTAGCTTATACTTGCGTTAATTAACAAAGGACTTTTGAGTAACACAGGTAGAGCAGTCGTGGAAGTCACAGAGGCAGTTTAATTTTTCAAATACGCATAAGCACAATATTAAAATATCAATACCGTCAATTCGGTGATAAACAGAAATCATTTTGCTAGAATATTAATAACTTCAACAGACGTAGTGTTTAAAATCATGCTTTGTCCTCTGTAAAATGGGGGTACGAATTAGGCGAGGTAATGACTAACTTGGAATTTTCATTAATTTTTCTACATAAAGGCCCTACGTTAGAAAATGTTGTAATTATATTCTAAAATATGCCATGAACAATCCCACTTTTATCCTTCCATTCTCATTAATCGTAAAAATATTTTTTTTTCAATATACACTTTCAAAGAACTGATATCCAAAGACCTATATTTCTCTCTGACCATATCAAAATGGTCGGTCAAGACGATAACATGCCTTAATTACAGATAGGTGATGCATAATTTATTGCTGTCCTTGAATCTCGAAGTCAGAAAACAGACAAGCTATGCGAGATGCTACATTCTAGGCCTATCTGTCGAATGTCCTATCTTCTTTGTCCCAACTCAACTTTTCCAGATACTCGGCTCTCAAAGAGGCTTTCAAACAAAACAGTCTTAAGGCTCATTTCTATATTCACTGCACTGAATGCATGGTTGAGTACAGACGAAAGACTTGAAACAACAAGCAGCCGAATGTGACACGTTCCAAGTTCTTGGCAGTGCATAACTACTTGAATTCGGAGACAACAGGACGGAATGAGAGACTGAAAGAGACGGCATGGGTTTATTATACATTTTTCGGGAGATTAGTAATTATGTATATTTCTTGTAAAAGTTCTTGTGAAAGCAATTTAATGTATTCTTTGAAATAACGAAAAATATAAATAGGAAAATGTGGCATAAAACTAAAAGTTGATATCATAAGGCCAAATTAGTTCTCAATTTTGCCTTTTCTCATTACATCCAGGTAAACTGTTAGTAACCTACTTTGATATGGTACGACAGTGCCCTTACATCACTTTAAATTTATGGTCAATAATCACACTATCAATTCGCCTAACCCACCCATATGTTCTTTAATACGTCAAATAACTGCAAATAAGTTAGTTCGTTGTTATGTGAGCGGCTGTTACATTTCAGGGCTGATACTGAAAGAAGTCACACAGTAGGCCACATTCCTCACTCGCAAGCTTTATACCACAATTAATATCGCTAAAATTTGCTGCTCCAAATTTTGAAAATATGTAAATCTTTAGGTCCTTTAGCTGTGAGCCCTAAGCCACTGTTCCGTTGTAAGGTTGATACTGTAAGAAGCCACAGTACTCCAGATTCCATCAATTGGCGTGTCGGTTATCTTCTCCTTCCCCAACTCCAGAACCTCTCTTGCCTCGAGTTCAAATCCTCTGGATGCCATCAATCTATGTTTCCCGATGCCTCCATTTGCCACAGTGCCCATTTGTCAGGCTCCTCAAGAGTGAGACAAGCTTGCTTCGTTCGAATGGATTTCACAGCACCATGACAAAACTATCGAATCTATCTGTTATTATTGTACTGTGCGAACAAACTTTCAAGCTAAAGGAATAATTTTTTTTGCGCCGGAGCAGCAAATAGGATTGCCAGTTATTCTTGTTTAAACTGTGATTAACAAAAAAAAAGTATATATATACATATATATATATATATATATATATATAGGTAAAGTATTCACTGGAGCAAAATACTCCGGCATATTTCAACCCACATACTCTTATTAAATTACCCAGATACAAGATTTATAATCGAAGAGAGTAACTTCTTTTTCCATAATCAAATGAAACTTTAGCTGAAGCACCAGCTACTGGCTCTTACGTCATGTCATACATAATACTGACATACTACTGACATACATACTCTTGACATACATGTTGTTGACATACTACTGACATACAAGTAATTCAAAGGGATCAAACATTATTTTGGAAATGGCTCAGAATATTTTCCTCCAATTCACGAATTTCACAAATATTAGGAACATTCCTTTCCGAAGGCACTACTGACTGCCAGTTTTTATGAATTCACAATTAGCCTTACTAATTTTAATCTACAGAAGGCTAAAAATTGTACTGTTTAATACTACCTTGCTACCAGCCCACATTCCTTAACATGTCACAAAATGTACATCACGCGAGAATTACAAATGGAGTAACACGTTTATTTTCAGCATAAAGACATACGTTTAGGACAGCAGCAAATGTAAATAGTCCCTATACACGCCTGGGAAAACCTTGAGGGCTCTAGGAGGTTGAAGCTCCCAGACATGCTAGACAACCAGCACATGAAGGTGGTAAGTTTGTCAGCTTACGCACCGGCCGCATTTACCCCAGGAGGTATTCCTCTTACTCATTTCTGTTAGAGTCTGAGTCGACCCCAGGGCCACAGTGCGGCGGGAAGGATTAAACCAATGAAAAATTTCAGTGACCCAATCGGAAATAGAGCTAGCGACCTCCCGGTCTGTAGTGCAGTGCCTCAACCAACTGCGCCACCGCAAACTTCCGGGAAAGTACCACCTTAATTATAATCTTCATAATTACAACATCAAAATGAGCTTGTCGATGATCTATAACTAACCCTGTACAGCAGAATTAGTTTTATTAGTTTTCCTCACATTTTAGGGAAGTTTAGTGTTCCTTACGGGGCCGCGGTGGCGCAGTTGGTTGAGGCAATGCACTACAAACCGGAAAGTCGCGGGTTCGATTCCCGATGGCATAATTCTTCCGGCCGCACTATGGCCTTATCACCTTCAAGTGCCGACTGTCTAGAAATCTAGGAGCCTCAACCTCCTGGAAACCTAAGAGCCTGTCCAGGCCTGTAATGGGATTGCTTTACCTTTACCTTAGTGTTCCTTACCGTACTCACAAGAGCCCGCCGCTGGCCCCTATCACTGGCCAGGTAAATCCAGACCACACTTTTCTATAAGGTACAAACTTATGTGTAATTTCTACAATTCAGAACCAGATGTTCTAATTGAAATAAAATAGGCCTATTCATTTCAACAATTCTGGCGGCGTTCACAAAGGGTCCGCTCTAGAGTAGCTTCGTCTAGAAAGTCCAGCTAACTGGAACTTCTTTCCCTAGCTAAATACAGAGATACAAACAGCCCCTGATATACTAGATATTTATAATATATTGTGTACCTTCCACTCCGACAGCTGACGATGGTAAGCACCCCAACACAGGACATCTGCTGCGCGTCACTCGGTAATCAGCAACGAATTTCACAAAAACGAAGCAAATGATGTTGACGATGACGACGACGACGACGACTACGATAATGCTCAGTTTTTTTAATTAACGAGCTGACTCAAGATCCTAGTGACCAAATACAAAATTAACACTAATATGCAAAATACATTAGTAAAGTGGAATTAGAACGATATACATGCAAATGAAAATTGCATGCAGACTGAAGAAGGGAACGAAAATTCGCGTCAGAATAGGCGGTTTACAGACCGACGTTCGAAACGCAAGCCTCCACAGTTACAGGTCCAAGGATTCAATGCTGCACCAGTTTTCTAAGTAACTTGATGTTGAACCGAGAATATTAAGCGACTCTTAATAAAAGTGTAAAAGGTAAAATTTACCTAGAACAAGCCATGAACGCCCGGGGCGGGAATAGAGTTATAACTTTATTCCTTCTTTACCCTCAGCACTGGATGGGGATGGGTAGTCAACGCCACGTTCCGGCTGCTTTACAGCTAAGAAAGAGAATTGGTACTCATTTTATGGGAGGTTGGGTGGGCTCCAGGGCCGGTATGGACGGGTGCCGAAAACCCCGCCCCCACCGGGGTCCGATACCCGCCCCGACCATTCCGTAGTGAGCCGCTATACCGACTGCGCTGTACGGTCCACTAATACAAGTCTAGCACTCTTAAAATATTACTACTCCCACAAGCAAAAACTGATACTCTTTGAAAGCTGTACTTTGAAATGACTATACCATCATAATTTTATAAATCGGAACGGTACGAATAGATCAGTGTCACTTGTGTGTCAGAAACAAAAGAAAAATGTTTCTACGCGATATTAAGAATGGGATTATTCAGGACTTAAGGAAAACAGTTTTCACATGGAAAATGTCAACAGTTTAAAATTACAGCTTCTCAACCCACCGCCTTCTGCTTTTCGAAGGACACCTGTCCATTTAATAGCCTGGTGAGACATAAAAACATTTGATACATTTCTGTAGTGTATTGGAAAGGGAGGTAAGAATTCTTTCATATTATAGTTTATAGAACCTTTTAAATGAGTAGAAGAAATACAAAAACTTAAAAAAAAGTCCAAGTGCAGTACACATAAAAAGGAGACCTGGCGAGAGATCAAAGGAATAATACCGACACGGGGCGACATCTTGAAATTCTTTGGAAGTCTCCGGAAAAAGCTTTTCTATAACTCTCTCTGTTTCCGTCTGTCTATAAGTACGTCTTCTGTCTTCTTCTTTAAAACATCTGCAGGAGAAGAAACCTGCTACTTAATGTAACCCTCAAGCCTGCTTTTCCTGGATTTGTACGGTTTATGTTTCAAGAGGCCTAATCGAAAGTGTAGATGAGAGACTACATTGTTAGTTGACCATCTGTTATGGTTCTTAGTGTAACAGAACTCTGTGTCTCAGTTGGGAAGTGTTTCAAGAATTTCATACGAATGGTAAGATAAATTCGCAAATTTTTTAAAAATATTATTGGAAGAGATCTGCGCTGTCCTGGGACATTACGCAGCATTAAGTGATAGTTCTCTGAATATGTAAGTGACAGTTTTATAGGCTCGTCTCAGAATTTACCTTATTGACTGACTAAAATTAACTCATAACGCTTTCAAAATCTCTATGTCTATCCATTAAATTAAAAATAAAATTCCGAAAGTGAAATTCAGAGGATTATATATTTGAAATCAATGCCTTGTCATTCTTCGATCGTGACTCTTCCAGTTTTCCACTCCTTATACCTAAAATCTGCAGTTACAATGTTTATCGCGCTGCAGACATCACGCTGTATAGTACGAGAAAACAGTTTCCACACAAGTCCTTAAGAGATGACAGTACAGAGAAATATTTGAATTAAAAGTCCTAGACCTTCATGAGTTCTGCATTAAATTTTACGTATTACATGTGGTGGCTTGGTCTTGAGAAATTTGATTAACTTTAATGTTTTCCATGTCTGTGCACTGTATCATATAAAGCAATATTCACCAACTAATGCACCAAAATACATAAAATCTTTATTCGTAAAAACCTCTTACATGTTTCGACCCGGAACATGTAGGAGGTTTTTACGAATAAAAATTGTATGTATTTTGGTGCATTAGTTGGTGAATATTATTTTATACTTTTGATGAACTTTATTTTGGACTTTATATAAAGCACGTTCACATCTGTAATAGACCAAAATAAATTTATAAGACCCCTCTCAGGAACCCTCCGTACAACATTTCACAAAAATATATCGAATACTTCAGGACATGAGACATGTTGCGAGCTAAACAGAAGAAGTGTCATGCAGAATTCTAAAGTTTCGAACTAATGTTAGATAGATATAGCATTTGGAGAAGCATCGGTTGGTATTTTGGACGCAGCTTGTAGAAAACAGGTTGATATCATCATCATCACCTTTGGCAGGTGGGGATCATACAGAATGTATCGGTCTGGCCCTCAGGTCGCCATGACTGAAAGCTATAAGGGGTCATGACGGGAAATGATTATAGTTCCAGTAGACCAGGGCGAGTCTCGAACCCCTGGGGGCTCTGACCCTCTGAGTGAGCTTGACTGATGTCCAACAGTAGCGTCCATCTCACGGGGCCTTAACACACCTCATCTCCCTTTCTTTAGCTCGCTAAGGGGTCGCGTTCAAAGACGTATGGACCTGACATGGTTGGGATGAAAAGAGTTTCGAACGAGAGTGGCGTATATTCGGTAGGCCTTAACAACAATCCTCGCTGTAGCAGCGCGGTTCTTATCGGCTGTGTGGCGAAATTTCTTCTTGATAGAAAAGATATTTTGCAGATCTCAGTGGTCGCGAGATCAAAGGCGTGGGACCGCTGCCGCTCGCTTTTTGGGCTTGCGGGTTCGAATCCCTACCCGGGCATGGATATGTCTCTTTAGATTGTTGCGTGTCTTTGCGACTGGCCGATCCCTCGTCCAGAGAAGTTCTACCGAGTGTGTGTGTCGTTGAGTGTGATCAGGTGCAACAATAACCCTCTACACTTAAAATGAGTAGGTAGAAGGGGACAGACTAAGAAAGAAAGAAAGAAAGAAAGAAAGAAAGAAAGAAAGAAAGAAAGAAAGAAAGAAAGAAAGAAAGAAAGAAAGAAAAAAATATTTTTAATGAAAAGGACCAAGAAGAAGTTATTCAATTACTCACATTTTATTAAACAGGATAATAAAAACTTGTAGCCCAGTTGGAGATTACAGAACGAATTCGTGACAGTCCGATTTTAAACTTTTTAAATTAGACAATCGTAAAGGCAAGTGGACGACCAAAATAGTAAGTACTAACACTAATTTATATTATACATTGAGTTTAGTTACTATTATACCACATCCCAGAGAAGTGTTACTAGGAATTGACGGAGACAGCGACTCTCAGAATCAAATTTTCATGATTTTCTTCAGTCCCCCACCAAAGAGCGGAAAGGTATTTCTAACCTGGATATGTTCTTTACACATATTTTATGTCTTAATATACGCTGATCATCTGACCATTCCACACGATGTGTTCTGAGTTACTGACAGTGTGGTTAAATACACCATACACAATTAGACATACTTTTTTAAGCCACTCTGAACTTATATAGATCACTGATGTGAATAAATACCAACAATGTACACTAAAAGACGTTGATTTTAGGTTTATTGAAAGTCAGCGATGCTACACAATCCTGCTAGCTGCTAGCTTCATTGATCCTGCACGACTGATTCATTAATTTATTAATCAGCATCACGTTTATTTGGTAAATCGTTTAGTCTCTGTTGATTAGGTCTTCACTAAAACATTTAATAAATTATTTTATATAAAACCTCATATATGCTTCCTCAAGCTCACGTATGCCTATACGTCATTCTTGCAGTGCGGAGAAAGAGCATGAAGAAAGGGAAATTATGAGGTGGGACCCATCAACAATGGCAATCCACCGATTGAAAGTTTAGGTAGCAGCTACGTTACGGCTAAGTTATGTCACTGTTTTATACATCTGCCATTTGGCCGCAAAACACACAGCAAATTAAATGCGGGCCGAGTTCCTTCTACTGCTTCCGCTTTACCATGGCACTATTATTCCACCAGTACTCCATACACATTACGTCACCTTTTTCCAAAGATATACAAACTTAGCACTAGAAAAGTTATTAAATAAGACATATAAGATTATATAAAAAGATTTCTTAACATAACAACTTCCTTACACAAATTTTTAATTTCTACGCACATTTAATTAACGCCGTAAGCAGACTCAAAAACCTGTCCCATCATCTCTTAACATGGAAAGCTAAATTTGTGTTGATTCTGGAGAAAAGTTACACGTTTTGGCATGAATAATACTAACAGAATAGGGTATCTGTAAGGAAACGAACGAAGTTGATAATACATTACATGCACTCTATTTATATTCATTTTATTTAAATGGCTGGTGTCCTATTACACTGGGAGCTTAAATCTGTACAAGAATTACTTGACCGAATATCCTCATGTTACATAGGAAGTGTTATGACCACGCCTTAAAAAGTTATTTTTACCACTATTGTTATATTTCTTCGGAAACAAAGCCCAGTCTCTTTTTCCACAAATCTTTTTAAAAAGATTCAGGAAATAAATTGAAAGAAAAATATATACAAAAAGGAACAGGATACAAGAAAAATGTGAAAATTATTGATATAACTTTGCCCTTTTCCTCATCCTCAACCTAGTTCCCCCCACCTCTCATCATCTACCACATTGTGGGGGAGGAATAGTCTCGGACACCTCGTACAACCCCCTTTCTTTAGGCCCTGAGCCAGGAAAAAAAATAGATAGATGGATCTTCCACAGTATTCCTACTGCATTTTCCGAGCCATCGAACGACGCTAATATCGATATATCACGCAAGGAAAGAGAAGATGGTGTGAGGGGCTTTGGAAATCGTTTGCTGGCAGATGCAGCAACAGAACACCCTGAAAGGCCAATAGAGAGTAGATCAGACGTCTTTCTTCATTTTTCTCCCCCTTTCACTCATAACTCATCCGTTTTCTTCTGCACCTTCGGAAAGGATATATCGATCTTCTCGAGGTATATTTTTTGTCTTAGTAAAAATGTGTTTTCAAAAATGAGCCCCCCCTTCCTTCATCTCTTGGGCTTTAAAACTAATAAAAATAGTACCAAGTGTATGTGTTAAAATTGTTCAGTTTCTTCACGCAATTCGCATTTTTAACTTCTCCATGCTGTTCGTAATTAAGGCACCGTATTTTTATTATGGTTGCGTAAAAAGTTAAGATGTTAAAATAGTGAAAACAAAATATCTGGCTGCAAGCAAGTAAAGTCTAAAGAGTTCTTGCCATATTTTTCCTGTATGAGGATCCCTCCTGAACTCCCACAAATTTTGCGGACTTTCACTTGCTAACTGTTGTAACTTTACGTCCCATTAATTGAGAAAATAAACATTGAAAAAATTAATATAAACTCAGCAAGAACTGTAAAAATATTCAAACTTTGTCCACAACAAGAATCATAAAATAATATGCCGGGCGAAAGCGTGGACTTCGAAGAAATATCAATTCGGAGAATTCTTTAAACACCACACCGACCTCCACAGGACACCGGTTCCCGCGACCAACAAGTGGGAGACCTCTCCTCTGAGTAGTACAAAGTTGAATAAAGTACATATAAGGAGTTTTATAAAGTATACACTTTACATGCTACTGAAGTGTTTAAATACAAACTGCATAATTGTTGGGTCCTGCAGCACCCAAGGAGAAACAAGAAATATTTATAAGAACATGATCTACAAATTTCAAGAAAAGATCACTAGTAACAGACAGACAGACATGAACAGATGGCGATACCAATATAAGGAGTTTTACAGAGATGGGCCGTAAGGACGTCAACCTGACTTACTTTCCTGTGCATTTTTGACAAGCTAACGAAATTTATTTTAAAATAAAACGGGACTTTTGACCATCTGAAATGAGCTTTCAAAGGGAGTGTTCGGTGCATACTACGACAGCAGACATACCTAGATTTCTAGGCGTTATGAAATGCATACTATTTCAGGACGCTGAAATAGGATCAAATATTCGGCTCTCAAATGCGTTGTAGATTCTAGCCCTTGTCGTTCTAGAATTTTATACGTTTGTATACGGCTTGTGACGATACTGTCTTATATCGGAAAAATCCTGCCACTTTTCTGAAGAAGAAACTTACCGGAAAGACTCATTTGGATAACACAGGAGAATACAAAACTAGAGCTTTGAAAAAGAGGGCAATAATGTCTCAGCTGGATTCATGTGGCTCAAAATAGGGCCTGATGACAGATTTATGTAAATTAAGAAATCACTTCTTCTACCCTAATTGGAGGCAGCAGGTTGCTCCGAAACGTTAGTACCTTTATACCAAAAAACAAGGCATCACAACTCAAAAACCGGCAGCTTTGTGATAAACCTATGGATATTATAGAAGCAGAGCATTTTTTACCAGACGACAACTTGGTTCAGTTTCAAGGTAGACACGTGTCTGACTGGTTAAATTGCCTAGATTGTTTGATTCTCACCATGTCCATGGATCACAGTCCTTCGGAAGATAAGAGTTCCTCGGTTAGCCATTTTACAAAATCGAATTTTATAAAACCTGCAAGGCCATTAACATGTGGTGGGTTTGAGTAATTATATGAAATGTTTGGCTCACTTGACTGGCTCATGTACGTTTTGTTGCTTTGTCGTGTCAATTAATTTTGTTCGTTTGTTTAATTGGTTAGTTCCTAGTCAGTAAGTAAGTCAGCCAGCCAGTCATTCAGTCAGTAGTCAGTCATCCAGTCGGCCTGCCAGCCAGCCAATCAGTGACTCAGCCCAGGATGCTTTCAGAACCGGGTTCGATATCTGGCTAGTCGACGTAGTATTTGTGGTACACAAAGTTGCATTAGGCAAATTTTCTCCAAGCACTTCCTTTTCCCGCCATCAGTGTCATGCCGGTAATGCTCCATACTCATATTCATCCACCCACCTTCGACACTACATATATAGTCCAAACACTGACAGTGTCGCTAAATAAAACTCTGAAAGCGCCTAATATAGGGACACAGGCTATCCAGTGTTTTCCTGTTTTTTTATGTAATTCCTAGAATGGTACAGGACTAACCCAAGTGCTTTACACAGCGTTCCTCTTCATCCCAGTCTATTAATACCGAGTCTCTTGAACCCGATATAGCAAGCCAGGGAACACAGCCTTCATTATATAATAATACAGACGGCAATTTGACAGTTTTCTTCTTCACTGCTGCCTGTTTGAATTGAAGTCAATCACTTTGTGTCTTTGAGCAGATTCGACCCCCTTGGATCCTAATGAATTCTATTCGTCTCTTGAAGCACTGGTGTAGTCATCAGCTGTGAGGCTTGATTCAGACCTCCTTCTGTTTCACGGAGCTACCGAGTTCAATACCATCAAAGACATCACACCGTCAAAATATTCTCATATTTCATATTTACCATTATTAATAACCGTATCTGGAAAGGCGATTTTAGAATTTACCTGCCCCTCTGTCTCAAATATTTAAGGCCACATGCTATAAACCTATGTGTAGTCCGATTTCTTTGTATTACTTGGTTGTTTAAGCCAGCACGGCTCAGTCCGTACACCTGTTAGTCTACGGGCTGGGAATCCTGGGAGTCTTGTTTCGATTCTCAGTAAGGGCAGGGTAGTTTCCCCCAAAGTGTCCAGACAGGATGTGAGACCCACCCAGCCTCGCTGAAAGACGAAAAGTAATGTGAAGCAAGTTCCATACTGGTAACCCCCAAATATTAGGCACCACCGCACAAAATCATTTCCCCGGGCGACCTAACGCCTGGGGTTTTTGCAACGCTGGTCTACAACACATTTGTGCTTTTATTTCCCAACAGTAACAACAAAAAGTCTAACTTCATGACACACTAAAATTGAGATACTTGGTTCCTTTGAACGCCAGTCAACATATCTCATCTTAATACAAGAGGAATACGCCGAACAACTACGGTCTTAATGTCTATCGCCGTGAGATGCTCAAATTTGTAGTGTGCTACAAAAGTACATGCATATTAACATACACTCGCTACTTATTCTGATATTACTGACGTTGTAGTTGCTTGTTCGAAAACATTTTATAGTGTATTCAGTAAGAAATATTTTGACGGTGTAATGTTACAACCCCAATCATCTCGTACAAAATAATGGGGTTTGAGAGATGACTGACCTTTCATTAGTGTCTGCTACTCATTACTGTTGTTAAGATATTGAATTCCCAACAACTTGCAGCAATATTACTATCTTTCATTCCTTCTTATTTAGAATCTATTGAAGTTGCTATGTTTGTCGCTCATCTAACGTTTGTGTATTTTACACAGGAAAGAGAGAAGACGGAGACTGCTGCGATGTGGTCACATATAGCCTATTTCGAAAGAGTCATGCTGTCAGTTTATCTGGCATTACAGGGCAGTGGCTTCAGAAACATTTGGAATCACTGTGAAAGGAAAAAGTAACATGTTTCATCTCACGTTTGAATGAAGATTGTTTGATCGCAGACTGAGGACCCTAGATGAAAAGTTTCTTAGAATAATATTTGGTATTTGAAATTGGAAGTTACAGTGTTAGAGGGAAGATTACATAAAAAGAAACTTCGTAATTTACTGTCGTCTCCAAAGAGTGCCAGGTGTTTAACCAAATATCATGAGATGCTAGTATTTGTAACATACAGAGGAAAAACAACAATGCATAAAACACGTCAATAAATAAATCACAGATCTCGTTTGGAAGATAACATTGAACCAAATCTTACATGAATAACTGAGGATGAGATGTAATGAAGGCGTGTGTGTACGAAACTATGAGGTGAAATGACCAAACGAACGACAATCAAAAGATTTCAGTCAAGCGTGCTATCATGTAAATAGACTTCAAACTAACCTGCGAATTCTCGATTAAGCTTCTTCTGAGTTCTCCCATTTCCGGTGTATCGTAGGTAAATCGATGCCTCGTTCTATGAGAAATATATTAACGGTGTTTGGTTTCGCCTCCGCTATTACCAGAGCTGCTATTATGTTAAAGGATGTCATAACTGAACTATATTAGCTGTTTCATATTAAAATATTATGAAAACGAAGATTATAAGTCACTCAGATTTTCAATAATAAATATAAAATGAGAAAACGATATATCTAAAGAAATAATACAACATTAAATGTAAAGCAGTCCGATTACAGGCCTGGACAGGCCCTGAGGGTTCCAGGAGGTTGAGGCTCCCAGATTTCAAGACAATCGGCACATGAAAGTGGTAAGATTGTCAGCTCTACGCATCGGCCGCCTTTATCCCCTAGGAAATATTCCTGTTACTCATTTCTGTTAGAGGCTGAGTCGACCCCAGGGCCATAGTGCGGCCGGAAGTTTATGTCAATGACAAATTCCAGTGACACCATCGGGAATCGAACCCACGACCTTCCGGTTTGTAGCGAAGTGCCTCAACCAACATCAAAAATAAAGTGAATACATTTATGTTTTATTTAACATAAGTACTTCACGTAATTTTAGTATCCTTTCATTTCTTACAGTATCACTCTTCACATGGTCGTGTCTTGCAGTTTACAACAGAATTTTACAGATACACTTAGGCCTACAGAATATAAATCCTGTAATTTTTCCTTGTATTTGTTTGACTTAACACAACTGAGCGATTGCTCTCATAATACAGTCATTACTTATCTTGTGCGCAACGTACTATTTATATTTAAATGTTTTTCATTTTTATTACTTTAGCATCTTTTCATTTCCTTGCTTAAATACTTCCGAATTAATTGCAGGCAAAAATTATGGAAGGTGAAAATAAAGTAATACCCGTTATATTTAAAAATAAAAGAATTACTACCACTATTCTTTCAACATCAAACACTTAATCAGTTCAAGTAAATCAGCGCTCATGCCATGCAATGAGACATCGATAAAAATTTATTTTACAACAGTCTAGTCTCGATACGTGCTGTTGAAAAATGAGCTGTTTGCGAAGTTGTAATTTTACTGACGAGAACATTAACACGTCAAAATGGCCCAAATCAGAAGAATACGGTAGATATGCCGAAACGGATGAATTATACAGTCTTGTGATCGGAAACTAGCCAACTCAGCAGCTTCTGCGCATAACATCACCGCGACTGCTGGTCATATCGCGTAAGGTACTGGTGCTATATTGTTTACAGGCTGACCAGTGATATTCAGGTTAATTTCTCCCCGTAGCCTGCCCTGAAGGCACACAGAGTGAGCAGAGGTACTGCTCTACTCATTCTTAATCACGGCGCAGCCTGGGGATGGACAGTCAACATCAGGCACACCCTAGAATATCCCGGCCCCCATTGAATTTTAAGTGTCTTTAAATAACTTCAAGGAACAAAGTCGTTTTCGCTGAGCTGAAAACCGTTCAGCTTGTTAACAAATATACCTCATTTTCCAAAACCCGACACCTCATTACCGTTTCCACAAGAATCCCCCACAGGATCTCTGGCGTACAGTGCTAAATTCACTTTACTCCGCATGCCGTATTCCATTAAGATACGTCATTGAGTGGCTTCACAAAATCTACGTCTTATTAAATGTTCCTAGGATGACCATATCAACCAGCACACGATGGGAGAGACATGAGGACACGAAAGGGGAATAGCAGAATTTCATACCTAATTTTGGTAGGAAACCGTAAAAGGAGACCACATGAAAATCCATGCATATATTGGGGGGGGGGGGCCCATAAAATAAACCGGTGGCCCATTTCCTTTTTTGAACCCCCTGGTGCAATGTATGATATTGGTTCTTTGGAAAGGTTCTGTCCGTGAACCGTAGCTACACAAGGTGTCTGTTAAAATTTTCCCTTAACATTCCCAAGGATATTCCGGTAGTATACTAACTCCTTAAAAGTAGACGAATGGAAATGTGTGGTTTTGGCGAAAAGAAATTACAAAGAAAGCAGAATAGAAATGTTTAAACAAACGTCCCACGTATACACAAATAATTTGTCTCAAGATATAGGACTGCATATATATATACACACTCCCGCATTGCGCGAATGTTGCGTAACGGAAGGTGTGACGAAATTCGGAATTGACTATACACATGACCAAATACATATGAACTCGATCGGTCCCAGCCAGACCTCCCCGCCGCCTGCATTATCGCCCAGCAGTATTCCTCCGCCATCCTCGTAGCCACTGCACTTTCACTTCAACAAGGAACAATTAGACTCGCCTTTGACCAAGGACATAATTTCCATTTTTTTAATTTTTTAAAATCTCATAAAAGTGAAATTGCTTCGTTTGAAATTACGTAAATCTGGAAGTGTCTGTACTTGGAACAGAAAATCATACCTTTAAAGTAGAAAAAATATTACGAGATAATTGGGATATACGCGTGTCCATACAATTTGAGATAAAATATGCGGAAAATAAACCGTGAATTATTGAGGAAAAAAATAAGACGTCCATTTAAATGACGACAGGACGCAGGATTTGAGACAAACAAGCCACCTTGTGACCAAACGATGTGAGTGTGATGCTGATGATTACGATGATGTTCATGATGCTGCTGCTGCTGATGATGATGATGATCATCATCATCATCATCACGATCATGATCGTAATTACAACTGGAAAAATCAGCTAATTAAATCCATGGGTCAACGCCATCCTTAAGCGTCAAGAAATTAAGAAACTTCCTGTTGCTTTAACAACTGGCTTAAATTGCGTTAGAGAAGGGAAAGAAGGCAGATCGATAGAGAGAATTCTCAGCACAGTGCTTACCTTTACGACAGAGTTTCCAGAAAAGGGCACTGCAATAACACGGAAGAATGTTGTATCGAATGGAGGAACGATATGTTAGAAGGGGAAAGGGACAGGGGGATGCGGTCGGCTAATTATATGTCGCCGAGTCTTTGAGCCATTTTCTCGCCCCACTGCCCCGATACAAGCAGCCTTACACGGCAGTAACCCTACCAGTTATACCCACTGTGCCACTATTGGGACTTGCCATTGTGTTCGGGGAAGTCTTCAGCCAAATAAACAAGACCCTTGCGCCGAATTTACTGCGTTCGTAAGATATTTGACGACGCTGTATCCAGAACTTGTCAAAGTTGTATTTGGGAACTACGAGTATATTAAGGAATTTAAATGAGGGTGAAAATTGCTTTCTTATGGGACATTACAGATAGAGTGTGGTCGAATTGTACCGACGTTTCAGGTGAAAACTACTGTTTCTCTTATTATGATAGACGATCTACCCTGTTAATGGAAAAGTGCTTACACAAATATGAGACTTCACGACGTCATATTACACCAGACTAAGCCTTCAAACTCGTTTCGATTCTTTCGTGTTTCTTCCAGTGGCCGCCGTCAGAACTTCCAGTACCATTGCAATGAGGTGCAGTATAAAATCGACGGGGTGGTAATTTTTTAAAACTTTTCATACATGTAGAATATTATTAAGTTTGAAAACTTTTGTAGCTTAACGAATCTTACTGTTTTCTGGGATGTGATACCGTGTAGGCTGGTAGAAATTTGCTGATGTTTAGAGGAGATCACAGCCTTTATCAGTAGGACAGTTGAATGATTCTACTTTACAAAACACAAATTGTATTACATTTTTCTGATGGGTACAAACACTGGACTCTTTCTTTGAAGGAAAACCATAATTACAAGTGTTCAGAACAATGTGTCCAGAAGAATACTTGGATCTAAGCAGGAACAAGTGAACAGTCTAAAATATCACATAGCGAGAATGTAGCCCTATGTCAATGTTATTACGACAATGACATGTGTTAGTCTGCGATGGGCTGGGCATGTAGTCACCATTCAGCAGAGAAAAATTTATGGCGAATTTCTGTATAAATCCCCTAAGAAACTGATCACTTCTACACCCTGAAAAAGGACGGGAGATTGTTCATAGGGTGGCAGGTCGTGAGGTGGACAGATCTGGCTGAGGATCGCGGCCTAGGATAAGGTCTGAAATTAAAGGCATTACACCTTCCTGTTCTACTGCCACAAAATTCAATGATTAGCACCTAAGCAAATCCACAGATTATTTTGTGTAGGGTGTAATAACTGAGCACTCTTTTACAAAGTATATACTGGAAAAGAGGACGTCCACGTCAAGATTAACCAGATATTTGATAGGAAACACTGAGGAACATGATGTAAAATCTTCAGTCTAAGACAGGCGGCGCCACTTCGAGTTACACGTGTCACTATCTGAGCTAACCAGTTGCGTGGAATTTTATCGCTGGTGTAAGTATTAATTAACGACTATATTTTTTTCCCATGGCGCAACAGTCCCTAGTGAGCCAGCGTCTCCTTATTATCAGGCTCCACGATCACACTCACACACACCACTCTCGGTAGGACTACTCTGGACGAGTGATCAGCCCGAAGCAGACACTTCTACCTGACAACACACAACACTCTCAAAAGACAAACATCCACGCCACAGGCGGGATTCTAACCCATAATCCCAGCAAGCGAAAGATCACAGACCCACGGCTTCGACCGTGCGATCACTGGGGTCGGCAACGGTTATATGTTACACGTATTATTAGTGCTATTGGCCAATGGGCTTTTGAGAGAGCACACAAATGTCTAGCAAACTAGATTCAATTTTTATCTTAATTTGTGTCATACTTAGATCTGAAATTTAATGAAAAAAAAATATTATATTATTAAAAGTAGTAGTAACGATACTCTAATTGTATTGTCTTCTGGATAATACCAACCCCTTTAAGCACATCATGTTTAGGACTCTGGCGGCTGCGTCCCTGTCTTCAGGCAAAAGAATGGACAAGTGGGCTATTGAAATAGGCCGTCAGGTGAAGACAGTCGTCATCAGTAGACACAGAAGCATTCCATGTGGATGAATAAGACTGTACTCTACGTAAGAGACATCCCCAGTACTGACTGACAGGTAAGTATTCAAACAATATTTCCAAATGATTGTGATGGGTTAAGCAAGATTCACCTAACTGAACCTTTCATTCCCTTCGTGGGTATAATCACACAAAGAGACAATATGAAGTAGACCACAAAAAATTGATTAACTGTTTGTGAATTACGAGTTTCTGTTTCTTTCTGTCGAAGTGACATTAATGTATACACAGACATCTTTCTGTGTACCCCTAGGCTAAACAGCTTCAAGGAAAATTAGCAGTCTTTCTGCAGTTATTATGGATTTACATCGTCCCCAAACGAGAAGAGAAGCACAGGACGCCAAAGGACAAGACGGAAGGACCAGCTTCACCTTAAGGGATAAAGAACAGGCACTGCGGCTAGCACTTCACAGCTGATGATGATGATGAATTACGTAATTACCAAATAAGCAGAGATGGGCTAATTGTCCAATATGATTTGTACAGCGTCAGTCCCTTACTCACTTACGTACATCTGTGGCAAGTGCTTCTCAGTGTTGACATTTTTATGATCAGGCTTAGAATTATATGCGGCGGCCTGCCTGCAATTCCACGTGTCTTACTTTTGTCATTAGGCTTACTATCGAACGCATTATGCAGTACACAAACTGCATATAATCCTAAGCCTAGTTATGATATTTTTATATTCTAGGCTTTGTCTTCCCAGTCCACTTAATAAGGTTGTCAGGAACTCAGACTACTTGGCGTGTAATGTTAGGGTGGAAGGATGTAGTGAATTGAAAAGGAATTGTAAAGATATTTCTTGGCCTCCTTTAGAGTATTATATCAACACTTTCCTGAAGTAACTCAGCAAAGTCAGAACAGATCTCAGCCAACACAATCGGTATCCCAGCCGTGAACAGAACCGCCTTAAAACCCGCATTAGAAGAGAGGTCCGACTAAGTCAACATGTTTGGTGTAATTAATATTTTAACATGACCTCATTAAGAGCGCAGTGATACTGTTATATGCTGGTTCGAAAATTCATTGATATCAGATGTTAACTGTGTAAAACGAATTACTCAATAAATCATGTATTTTCCCTTCCTCACCGGCTCACGTTGCAACTTAGGCGTACGGACGCGATGAAATGTCTCCAGCTGATTTAATAAAATATCACCCTGAATCTAAATCTAATTCAAAGTACAATCTCAGCCACAAGTCAAGTTTCCTTTCGTATCACTTCACATTTTGACCTGAGTTACAGAGCATTTAAGAACAAACTCTCCTAACCAAACGATCCTACCCCGTGCTTGCGTTTCTCCAATACGCCATTTCTCTATATTGCTCGTGTAAGGGGCTACTACTAGATTGGAATTGGTGTGGGTAGGAGGTGCATTGGTGAGCTCATTCTCTCTTCAGACCCCATTTTCCTGTAACACTGGCGGCAGTACTAAAACCTATAAACCTGAATGTGTCTTTGAGGTTTTCGCCGATCTTAAAACATGCACCCACCCCCCACCCCCAACTAACACTGAGATCATTCGAGAAGTATTGGACTACTGGGTACATATCTACCAATATTACAATTGCTAGAAATGGTATCCAGATTGATACAAATAGTCCTCATTAGCTAACACCATATCTAAGGAATAATAAACACTACTTTCTTCGATGTAGTTCTGAATCCTAGTAGGACATCAAGTGATAAACTTCTTCATGAGCACGGGGTATGTTCTCTGGGCAACAGTAAATGTATTTATGTGTACAGGCTGTCAAATAAATTCTGCTTCAGTCTGTTTAGATTCTTCGTGGAATTGTATTGTATATTTCCCAGCCTCCTATACAGTGGGTAACGGCTCTTTCCCCGCTGGGACAAAGCGTCCAGGGCTTGAAGCTAACCAATCACCTTCATGTCTTGTCGTTGTTATAAATGAGGAGAGCTAAACATCCACTCCGCCTACAAGCATTCATGTCGTGCAGAGGGAAATTTTTACCTTTACCACCTTATCTTGCATAAACATATTAACTGACTCATGCCACAAATTTTTCACTATGATATTTCATATCTGAAAAGACGCAGAGCTTTTCGAAGTACATGTAACAGACAGAAGAAGTAATGTAAAACCAAAAACGTCTGTGGTGTTTTATGTTCATCTTCACCATTAAAGAGACGATTATAGTGCTGAGGAGGGGTTTGCTATACGAGAGGGCAGAGGGAAAGCAAACATGATTGTACCATAGAAAGCTGTAATGTATCTTCTTCTGATATAGCAAGTGGTGTGATCAGTACTAGCATGCAGCAGTCAACACGACTTCAGTATCGCATCGCGGCTTATTTATTGCCACGCTCTACGGCAAAACAAATGCAAGAGTGGCACGTCTCTACTCTTCCATTAGAACACGCACTGGAACTGCTGATGCGAACACATATGACAGCACTCACGTCCGAGGACTTGTGTGTCATACTCCGATGGCAGGGCCGCCTTCAAGCAACGGTGTGCCCTCGGCAATGTATGGCCTTGCGTAGCAAATATCTTTCTAGTTCTTAAAAAAGTGCCTTGCACTTATTACGAATACTAAACTTATTTAAAGGAACGAAAATAACAAAGTAGGAAAACATCTGGCGTCACAATTAGAGGCTTATGGTAACACAGTCTAAAGGGTAAACTAATAAATATGTTTCTTTGCACGTTCGAATGTGACTGTCTGAAAGGAGCTGAGTCTTTCCTGAGAAGCTAAAACGGCCTCAGAGACTCAAGATAAATTCTGCATGTTAAGAAACCGAAGTTATGCGAGATTTCAAGCTTCCCCTGCGATGTAAATAAGACCTTCGCTCTTCTGGGATGTTAAGCGGCCTAGATTGGTGTTTGGTTGCCAACTGCCAACGTACGCTGGGCAACAATCCAGTACAGCAAAGGCCTCAACTGGAGTTACATTCCCTGTTGGTATGAGGAAACCGTGCGTCTCTTCTTCAAACGGATGAACCCAGTCTGCACCCACATTCTACTTCTTTAAGATTAAGTTTAATATTATCCTCCCTTCTACGTCTAGTTCTTCCAAGAATCCTCCCTGTTTCGGGTCTCTCCACCAAACTGCCGTAAGGTCCCCCCCCCCCCCCCCGCCCCACACACTGTCCACACTTGAGCACGTTTAAGCACTTGCTACCTTTACGCGAGCGATAGGGTTCCCTAAAATCAGGGGAAGCTGGGTAGCTGCCAGTTTCGCCTAATGGATAATGCGGTCCTGTCTTGTAGTTGAGAATCTGACTTTTGATTGTCTTGTTTCTTTGTTTATGAGTGTCTTCTGAACTGTCTTGATTAACTGGCAGGAGAATCGTATCATATGGTAATCCTTACCTCTTCTACCTACTCACAGTAGGTGTCGAGGTTGGTTACTTGCACTTGATCACACTGAGACACACACTACAGTCGGTAGGACTCCTCTGGACGAGGGATCGGTCCCTCGCAGAGACCTCCATCTGACAACACAAACACTGTACAAGAGACAAACATCCATGCCCCGGTGGGATTCGAACCCAAAATCCCAGCAAGTGCTCGGCCGCAGACCTACGCCTTAGACCGCGTGGCCACTGGGATCGGCGGCAGGAGAATCGTGCGTGATAATTTATACAGGGTTTGCCAAGCCATAACCTATTTTAAGAGAGTATTTCACCTTTTTTGCAGTTCCGCATTCCGTGTGGCTTGAATTTACAATAACAGGCCACTCTTTTCCACAACTAATACATATGCCTTCAGGTTTTCGAATAAAACATCAGTGTCTAGAGTATTATACTTACGAGTTTTCTACTAATAATGACTGTGTAATATTAATACCTTAAAATTTATCTGTGTTAATATTTAAATAATTCAAAATTATTCTATCTGAATTATTACTCAGCGCTTAATTGGACCTAAGTAACCGTCCCCCATTATTTCGTTATTGTGACCTATACTGTGTTGTCCGTATGTTTTATGTATAAAATTATTAAACCAATTTGCAATTGGCTGTTTCTTGTTGATAGGTTTTGTTGTTTTGCTGCTGTACATAGGTGCAATTCTTTTAATGCAGCGCTCAGCGTTTGCGTACAAAGAATAAGCGAAAACACGAAAAGCGGAAAACCGTTTGGGTAGCCTGTCTCTGGCACGGAACTCGAACGAGGGAAAACTGGATAAAAAACAGGAATACTAAGCATTCAACCTGAAGGACGGAAAAGAGGGAGGTAGTTTTGCTGTGTAAAAAAATACCATCATCTGGAAGTGCCGTATGAGTGTTCAAAACTTGAGTCGCTTTTGCACCAAGTTTTAGTGCGTCTTGTGAGCCTTCTTGTTCCAGGTCCGGATGGCTGTATAAATGTATCGCTGACACAGCATTTGTATGCTGTCAGATCGCGGTGTTAGGTGTTTTGCTTAATAGGTCCACTTTTATCAAAGCAGCCTAGCTTGTGTTTTTATTTGGCTGGCTGTCACCTCCGGTTAATTCTGATGATCGTCCAGTAGACTGATCTTTCCTACTCTGCATATTGACTCGCGAAATTGTAGGCTGAATTCTCGATTTTGTTTTCTCTCTGACTTATCTGTGTGAAAGGCAGTGTCTGGCCTTGAGTCTAACCGATTATGCTCTATATATAAGCGAGCATAATGAAGAAGCCACGTGTCTCTCTCTCACTATAAGAAATAAAACTGCGAGATCCGTG
Organism: Coptotermes formosanus; assembly: GCA_013340265.1. NCBI lineage: Eukaryota > Metazoa > Arthropoda > Insecta > Blattodea > Rhinotermitidae > Coptotermes > Coptotermes formosanus. The sequence goes on along the minus strand of BLKM01001294.1, from coordinate 5,089,385 downwards.
CCAAAAATTGTTAAACATCGGTGCGAGCTATTTCATGATTTACAAAACTCTAAAACAAAAATTGTTACATTCATAAAGCATGTCTACTCAACATTTCATGTGATGTGGGAAAATGTGGCAAAATTTAGTCTGGATGCGGACAACAGGAACATTAATAATGTAATAAATATAAGCCTACATATACTCAAATATAAAATTTTACTTGTGCATTTTTCTATAGAGTACGTCTAATAAAAACATACTGATAGTGGGAAAAATTTATTTAAATGTGTAATTCAAAACACAGGTCAGGGTGTCGCATTTTTTAGCGTATAGGCCTATTTACAAAATGAATTGGTAATATTAATGATATGTCCACAAAAAAAACATTTCATGTATTTTTAAAACTGCTTATGCTTTCTATCTCGGCTTTGCTGAGGAAAGGGTTAAAAGACGTTTTCTCATTTCAATTCTTTCCGCGGGCAACGAAACACTGTTTGGCGAGCAACATGTTGCCCGCGAGCTACTGGTTAAGCGGGCCTGTTCTGACGAATACTTTATGGCACAAAATGAATGAGCAGTGTAAAATATAGGTATTCCAAATACCTGTGATGTATTTATATATACTTTCTGTGCCGAATCTTTAAGGAATTAGAAGAAAAATAACGAGAAGTATTTTGTTTTCAGTGTAACATATTACCCCTATGCATAGAGAATTCTGGTGGGGAGACCTGAGGGAAGGAAATCACTTGAGGACCCAGGCGTAGATAGGAGGATACTACTAAAATGGATCTTCAAGAAGTGGGATGGGGGAACATGGACCCGACTGAGCTGGTTCAGGATAGGGACAGGTGGTGGGCTCTTGTGAAAGCGGTAATGAACTTCCGGATTTTATAAAATGTGAGGAATTTCTTGACTAGCTGAGAAACTCTTAGCTTCTCAAGAAGGCCTCTGCTCAATGTAGTCAGTCAGTCAGTCAGTTAGTTATTTACCTTTCCACTTCTTATTATGTTTTCCTATCTGGCACAGAATAGGGGGCCGCGGTGGCACAGTTGGTTGAGGCACTGCGCTACAAACCGGAAGGTCACGGGTTCGATTCCTGACGGTGTCAGTGGAATTTTTCATTGATATAATCCTTTCGGTCGCACTATGGCCCTGGGGTCGACTCAGCCTCTAACAGGAATGAGTACCAGGAATATTTCCTGGGGGGTAAACGCGGCCGGTGCGTATGGCTGACAACCATACCACCTTCAAGTGCCGATTGTCTAGAAATCTGGGAGCCTCAACCTCCTGGAACCCTAAGGGTCTGTCCAGGCATGCAACGGGACTGCTTTACCTTTATCTTTTATCTGGCACAGAATATTGCTTGCAATAAAGGATAGAGAACACAATTTTAAACTCCGTATGTTACAAAATAGAGTCACGGTTTCCCCTTTATTAGGGATAATATTAAATCCTGTGATATTCCCTTGTCTTCTAATCCTAGTGCCTATAAGCCCTGCTTTAAAGTTCCTTTGTTCCGAAAAGCCTCAGTAACTCCACCTGGACGACAGTTGCGAAAATTCTGCTAGAGTCGTTCATAACCTTTCCCTTTACGCCACCCGTTTGATTTTCTAAAATACCCACCCGTTTACTACCGCAGAAATTTGACTTCTGTAAACCAGTATTTATGGGTTTTTATCAAATCATTAAGATCCATATTATTAAAACTTTTATGCCCAATTTTAAGTTTAATACTGTCCATTCTCGTTGTACACTGCAGTATATAGCAGTAAATCTATACATACTAGTATAATACGACAGACCAAATTTTCTCCTAACGCTGCTTCATTTAGGAGGGACGCACGATCCACACATAAAGAATCATTGTTATGGGACGTTTCCTTTCACGTTCCTACAGAAAAAACGTAGTCGTAAGTTTTACACTATTTCTTATAATGTAAGTGGGGACTTTGATATATCGACACGCCGTGTCCCTCCTTTCGCTTCTTTCAGTTTGGTTTAAAGAACAAAATGACAGTCGATTAGTTCTCCTTCTGACGCTCTCTGTTTCTCCAAAGGGTTTAAACAAACACCAATAGCGTAAGTGAACAAATATTAACATCCAAAGTATTTTATCTATTGACTTAAAAGCCTCCAAGAAACGAAATTCCTCTGAACGTAATCCAACGCTCGCGCAGCTATATTTCTCTTCAATAAAATTACATCAAGTACGAATAATGCCAACGACTTCGCGTGTTTTATTTTAAATATTTCTTTACGTGGGAGCCAAGTAGATTTGCTGAGAGCAGTACATAATTAATGGCTTCACAAATTATAATCCTCGTCAAATACTACTAGAATGATTAGTTCAAGGAGGACATATTTCGTGGCACATTTAGCATGAATGGTGGACCCGACAAACAGGCACAGAATTTTGGTACGTATATGTAAACGGATTAAACTGCTTGGGAAACAAAAGGGTAAAGGGGGTAATATTATGGAACTTCAATGTATTTTAAACTAGCAGCTGGACTGGATTAAATTGGCCCAGAAATGATTCAGTAGCAGATTTGCTGAACAGGCAAAGAGCTGCCATAAATAAATAGTTAGGGGCCAGACTGTACTTTGTTTCTTCCTTTTTTAAATCTTATTACACAGCAGCTTCTCTGACCCTCCGTCTACTGAAGAAACTATAGACACAAACCGACCAACTTAGTTAAAGTGTTGACGGATTTCGTGATCCTGGAAACCTCACATTGGTAATTTTTACGTTGCATTTTTTGTGATTGTTATTATTACTCACATTGGTAAGTTCATCCTCCAGCCTTCAGCAAAGCGATACGCCAGTCACAGGGAATGAATTAGGTGAAAACAAAGATAGTTTGACGTTAATATTATTACAAGTTCCGTATTTGTTTTATAATCAATTATAGGTTTCACACAGACTGACATATTGTCGCACCAACAGACATCATAACACGACTGTCATGTCTTAAGTTCACAAAATAAGGAAACTAGGTTATAGGAGTGCGGAAAGGATTAACCCAGTTGGCCACGGGTGCTGATCTAGCTAAATCTTACAGTGCTTTCAGAAGCTGCAGAAGGAGTAACAGTAAGAATATTTTCTTCTGATATGTCCAACTCAAGCCTTAACCCCCCCCCCCTCCACAGTTCCTCTTCTTTGCTGAAGGGGTTTAGATTTTACCAAAAGTCTTACTTCTTCCCTGTATACGTATATATGTATAAAAATATATATATATATATATACATGAGAGATAAATCCTCGCGCTGCGACCGATGCTTGCGACATTCTCAAGAGGTTTGTGGCGGATAAAGAAGTTAAGCCACTCGATCTCGACCTCCCGGTTCTCTCTGCCTTATTTCGCCCTCTTCTTATTTTCTTCCTGTATTCCTATTCACCCCTATCGTCTTATTTCATCTGTCGCTTTCCTTAGATTTATGTACATCTTTCATTCCTCGCCTTCCCATCAATACAGACGCTCCCGCGCCGTTCCAAAGCTGCCCGTTTACCTCTGTGTCTACAGTCTACTAGTCCCGCTGTGAATACAGTCTGTCTATCGAGCAACCAGACAAGCGCAGGTGTCATAAATTTTTATGTGAATATTTTGTGCAATGAGACTGATCATATCCGTATTATTCAATTCTGTTCAATTCACTTAAATTCATTTTATTAACGTACAGGCTTGATAATGCGGGCGAATTACGAAACATATGATTATTATTATTATCATTAAATAATTCTACGTAAGAAAATCGTTACAATTAAACTTATAATAGAACAAAACTGAAAAAGAAATTCGCCTCTCTCCAAACACTCCGAAGCACATTGTCATATTTACTTAGCGGCCAAGGAACATTACCCCTAGTCAGGTGGATCCAGTCCATATTCTGATATTCTATTTATATACGACAGATTTTAATATCAGCCTCCCGTCTGAACACACATCGCCACTTTGAATTTCCAAATATAATTTTTTTTATGCACGATGCATCTAACTAACGTGTGCAACAGGCCAAGCACATGACATGCCGTAAATAATTATAAAAATAAAGCCTACCTTATCTCTTACTTAGTGGATACCAGGAAGCTCTTAGCAGTTACATACGTCAGTAGTAAGCTATCAATTTCGTTAATTTATTTTCACAACTTCCTGAACACTGTAGTCTGTAATGCTTAAGAAGGAGAAATTCTTATTCATTTTAGAAGCAACAGTAGTAATAACAATACATAATACTTAATGTAACGCAATGTAACATAACGTAATTTTTTCCGGCTGACCTGTGGGATCAACAACACAGACACCCATATCTCAGGAACACATACACACCCCCTTTCGCAGCACTGTCATTACTCACAATGGACTCAGTAATAAGCCCCCGAATAATCAGCTAACTACTGACATGTAGCAGGATTGTTCGTGGAAAGCTATTAGAACTTCATCTATTCAAGCATTTATGTACGTAAAATGCACGTGTCAACAGCAGGCGGATACTTGTCCTTATTCCGAGCCAGACGAAAATACTCCTCGTTTTCTGAGTACATTTTTAACCTTTTAACACAATGTTTTAGTTTAGTCTATTGGTGGTAAGTATAAATGTTCAGTATTTCCATGTTTATTATTTCTCAGACACTCATTTGCACAGCACGCCATATATTATGAGAATTTGAGGCGATTACGGATGTGGGAGGTTTGAGGCCGGCGCGAATGTCAGGAATTTTGAGTCACAGTTGGCAGAACATGGACAGAACCATGAAAAACGCCAGTGTTCATTCTTTCATCCTGAAGACGAATTCGCACTGCTGGACGCAGGGCCGCAGTCCTCATTTGATACAATTTGAAATTAATTCTATCTCACATCTGACGGGTTTCTTTCAAAGAAACTCATTTTCAACACTGCCTTACGCATGTCACAATAAATTAACAATTTTGAGCCAGCATTTTTAACAGTAAGCATCCTTAATGGATGTATACTTTCATTTTTTCCCTTTATCTTCACTCCTCTCTTTCCTCCCTGACTCTAATTCTCCCACTTCTTTCCTTTCATATTCATACATTATTTTCCTCTTGTTCTAAATTAGAGAAGAAAAGTTAAGCCCAGATTCCGGAGCTTCTATACACAGTAGAAACTTTCTGTGACAAAACATGAATTAAATGAAAACCTGCATTTGCAGAAAATTACTCCGGTCCCAAGCACACAAAGCGTAGAGCAATGATGGAATTTTTATAAAATCAAATTTCGCATTGAAGCCATAGTTTTTTAATTGCTGGTTTACCAAAGTATTTCGTACATATGTTGGTAATACTGTATTTATGTACTACACTTTACATGCCTAACTCCAGTGGTTAATTGATTAACACTATCAAGCGGAAAGTTACACTGATATTCGCACGGCCGCCATGTTGTTATATCACATTGTACTCTAATGTGACCTACATAGAAGAAAACTATTCTTCCAATTTCTATACAATACATGAATTTAGGAGCCTACAATAAGTAGTGACATGGCCTCGCCACCTCAAAAGCTTGTCCTTCCGCATGTTGTTAGTACTGACTACAGTAAAATTAAGGTACGGCCTTAGAATTGCATCTAATTGCATAAAATCTGTATTAAATTCCTTTAGAATTAACCACCTGATTAAAAAGCGCTCTCGTCTACTGAAATGGTATCAGGATGTTAGTCCGTCCTTCCCTCCGTGCGTCCGCCCGCCTGTCCGCCTGCCCGCCTGCCCGCCTGCCCGCCTGCCTGCCCGCCTGCCTGCCTGCCCGCCTGCCTGCCTGCCTGCCTGCCCGCCTGCCTGCCTGCCTGTATGTCTGTCACTCTGTCTGTCTGTCTGTCTGTCTGTCTGCCCACGTGTCAGCACGGCTCCCACTTGACCGATCTACATGAAATCTGAAATTGGCTATTTTTATGAAAATCTGACCAAAAAATGCCAAATTTGCTTAAAACCTAAGTAAGTTTTAATGTTGCCGGCTACAGCAAATCGCCATAAAGGAGCTCTAGAGGAGATATAAACACTAGGCGAAATCGCCACAATAATGTTACGTGATAAGTAAGAGCACTGCCTGTCGTGTTGTACTGCACCTACTGTTATGAAGTATCTAACATTTTATTCGTAGCCTCGTTCTCCTGAAATTTGATTTATGTGACGCTGGAAAGAGTGGGAATTCATCCGATAATATTTCATGTATAAATCGCCTTATTCTTTAGGAAAGAAAAACTGTGTATTCTTATAAATATATTCTCCTCCATCCCCTATACTGTCTAGAAGAGATTTTCTATATATTGCTCTAAACTTGATGGACCTGGTGACAATTTATCTGGATTGTGGTTCAGGTTTTGTGTCACCTACCTCGCGATGGGGGCCCACAGACAAGAGGATGGAGGGGGTGGTATGCAAGGGGGGTTAGGATTGGAAGTTGGAATCTTACAATTTATGTGCGAACATGACCAGCTTTTCAGAAGGCGATGCGTGTATGTCTCTCTCTCTCTCTCTTAAGTCTTTCCTCTCCTTTATCTCTTTCTATAACTTTCCTGTTTTGGTTTTCTTTTGTGTTCCATGAGAGCTGCGTAAAATACTCCCTGTCTATATTTCACGCTGACACTTAAAGATGCATGTGACAAATACCAATACAACTAGGTCAAAATGCGGTATGCAGTCTACTGGCATATATCATATATATTCGATAATATGTCACGTGCTTTATAACGTGTATGCCTACACTACGTAACTCAGATCAACAAATAAATGTAACTACGTGTTTCGAATTAAAATAGGTGAACAATCTGGCGAACATTTGTCATAAACATCGTTCCGTAACACGGCGACTGGAAATGTGAAAATTAGGGAGAGATACGCCTAGATGGCAGGATAATATTGAAACGTATCTTCAAGGTACAGGAGAGAGCGAGTGGATTCACTTCACATTGCTGCGAACAGAGTATAGGCCTAAGCGTCGGGTTCTTGTGCAAATGGTCACGAAATGTCGTGTTCCTTCAAAGGTGGGGGATTTCTTGATAGACTCTTGGAAACTTATTTCCAATAAAGATAGCTGATTTGACATTTCATGGCAAAATCGAATGTGGCTACATGCGCATGTAATTATTCCAACAAAAACAAATTCATACCACAGAAAAAACAGATTGATTCAACTGGGGCCTTATTTGTGTTATGCATATCCCCAGTTCGACTGCAGCACGACAGGGTGCAGACTATCCAGCCTCTATCGTTTTTTACATTTCTCAGAAGGTAAAACCTGAACACTTTCTTGAAATGAACCACAGTCGCTGCTTCATCCAGTCTCTTATCTGGGTCGACAATGAATAATGTTTATGATTGAAACACTTTGTTATATAACCCACGAATCTACTATTTTCGAAACAATGGAAAGCATAAAGAGCATACGTTGAACCATAATAATCGGTCCTAGATCACTGCTATCTAAAGTAAAGACATTATTTATTTAGAATGAGCGTTTACGTGTATACACCAATTACATTCTGACTTCCCGTCTGCCAAATCAGACCAAACCAAATCACATCAAAGAAATAAATTTGTTTGAGTTTCAAGCACATTCCTTTGGACGTGCCTGATAACATCAGTTTCGTCTGCCATACAGAAAGGCAAGTGTGCCGGTATATAAGACTAAAATTTTATCTGTTACTTTATGTGCAGGCGAAAATTTGTCTCTAGACTGCATTAAGATCATAGATTGATAGCGGTTGAGAACAAATTGCTGAGAGAAAAAAGTGATAGAAGGCACAGAGAAAATGACAGACCTGTGGGAAAAACTGCAGGATGACGAGTTTCATAGCATATATATATTTTTTTTTTAATATTAGGGCTATCAGACATGAGAGTTTAAAACTGGGGCGGCAGATTTGCAAGTTTGGAAGACATGGTATGTTTAGCCTCGAGGGAAGAGACGACTTGACTTATTTCTATCTAGTCTTATACAAAAGGATGATAACAAACTGGCTTTAAATATATGACTTCTATATAAGTTTGAATTTGATGCACTTGGAAGACAATATGAAACAGTGGCTCGCTCTTGTGAAAAAGATAAGTAAGTTTCGGGTGCTTTAATAGGTTCTGAATTTCTCACTTACTAATAATTGTTTTCGCAAGACGAACTGTGCTACTTGGTTAGTTATAGACTATAGCAAAACTGTTCCCATTTTTGTTAACATTACTGTACAATTTCCATTGTGTGGAAAGGATAAATTCTTCCATAGAAAGAAGGATTGGTCGGATAAAGAATTCAAAGCTGGCCTCCCCCTCTCGTTCTCTACCCTTATATTTGCATAAGAAATGTCATCTGAGTAAGAAAGGAATAAAAAGGAGTTGGGGAGGAGAAAAGATCTCCTTATGGTAGAAGTAGTAGCAGCGGCAGAGGAAACCAAACCAATCGTGAACAGAGTTAAGAAATAGGAGATGACAGACGTACAGTCAATCCGTTCCTTTCTTATTTAGATAGAACAAGTTGGACAACAAAGGAGAATGTCAAGGCATATCCACGCATGCATAGGTTTCTTATGTTGGGTAGTCTGCTGGATGACTGGCCCGCTTGACACGATAAACCTAACTGATCGAGAATCATGATTCGAAAGATGTCATGGGGAAGAAAGAAGGGATGTACTTCGTTGCTGTTCTTCCAGTTTCTAAATATGTGTAAAATCACCGACATCACAACATGGCTACTGCATGGATATACTAGTAATTTTCGATATTGCTGTCCAGTAACAAGGCATATACATTATGTGACGCACAGTATATATTTGGACAGCTCGCGTAAAAATGGCAATAAGTATACCAGTCCATAAAATGCAGGAATGTCCTTGACTTCCTTAAGACGTACTGCTTCAAGTCAGCAGAAAAAGGTAACCAGTTAAATACAAATGAGGGGCTCGTTGACTGATTATTGTAAAATTCAATGGATGTTGGAAATTATATTTTAGAAGGTGAGGTAAATGAGCCAGAAGACTTCGAGAACGTATTTTACAATAACTAATCAGTGCACAGTTCACGCGTATGAGGCCTACACCGTTGACATAAGAAGAACAGAGCGGGTTCTTCTGTACTAGCGTAATTCAATACGAGCCCCCTTTTATGCTGTGCACACGCGCGCGCGCACACACACACACACACACACACACACACACACATCAAAGTAATGCTCTGCTTCTTGAATACACACTTCCTATCACTTCACTCTAAGAATTCCCAACAGCTTCCTGCATTCTCTATTTTATATTTTTCAACGTTGCTGCCAATATTGGAACCCAAATTTGATGCAGGATATAGCTGTAAATTAAGAAACCGATAGACGATTATATCTGAAGAATTATGCAGCCACTACTTCTACCCTCGATCAACCAACTGCGGGCTTACAAAGGTCGTGACAACACTCCGGTATGCGGCGCTGCAACATCGTGTTGAGGGGCAACATCCGATTCCCCTCTTATCATTTGAGGCCTTAACCGCCTACACAACAATTCCAGATAGTTAATTCCGTTGTTTCTATCAGCGAAGAACAAAGGTGAGTACACTGCATCGTAGGTCATTGGCAAACCGTGTTCGTCTCTGGGGAATCCCTAATGTATTCAATCATACGATGAGAAGTATCACTTTCTCATACTTTAACACTTGCCTGTTCACCATGCCACAGTGTAGAGATGCTGCTTCGGCACTGATACAAGTTTTGGACAGGCAGGTTTTATCTGCATCAGGTTGGTAAGTGGAACAGAAATTTATAATCATCTCCATCAGTCGGCACAACATTCTGTAACACTTGCAATTGAACAGGGATGGCGGGAAAAAATATTCTGTCAGAAAGTTCCAAAAACTCTGCTCTGCAGATGCACTTCAAGGCTACTCGAATTTCTGATGTCTGCATAAAGGAAACCGCCAAATACTACTGACACCTTCTTCATTGGTACCTGGGCTATCTGCGTTTTTCCTTTTCCAGAGACTTTCATTGTGTTAAAATTGTGTATACCACTCTCGAACTGAATGTGAACGTGCAGGTGTTTTGTGGGAGGACTCCCTAAACCCTATTAAACCGTGGTGACAAATTTTGTGGAATGGAACACGACCAAATAAAATGCTTTCTCCGGTTGACACGTCATTTTACTGTCACAGTAAAGCATGGCGCTTGACCTGTTGTATAAAATTCTTGTACCAGATTAAAGAACATTGATACCGTAACGGTTAATTTACTCGTTCTGAAAAATGTCCCTCAAAAAGAAAGAACTACAGGAGAATCAGAAGGTTCAACAAAACTTCGACTGGGCAACCCTTTCGAATTTGAACGAAACTGCACAGGTAGTTTGACTGTCGTTACCTACGGAAAGACAGACTCTCGTATTGCTGGCAGAAAATTAAGAATGGGTATCCAAACTTCTTCTGCATAAAAATACTCAGCTAGGGGAGCCATTCGAAGTAATAACGTATTGTGCTGTCGATCTGAGTGATAAAATTGTATGAAGCCTTTGCTTGTCTTTTGATACGCCGACGTAATATTGTTCAATATAATTTTATCAGAATATCACTATAATTTATTACATTTTGTTCCATCTCGGAATTCTCCAATATGAAAATTTATCCCGAAATGGGAGACAAATATTGTCTATCATCTCTCTGATAGTTAATATAATCTGAATTCACGTCCTTTTCATTTACATCCCACTTCATTTACTCTACAGTTAATGTTCCCCATTTTCTACGATTATATGCACAAAAGAAGATGCAATTTTTTATTTTGTCTGCTTTATACTAACCAGGTTTGATGCACAAACTCTGACGGGTAACTTAACAGAGATGTCATACATGTTTCAGCGAACTACGGCAAGATAATGAACCATATGTGCGTACGTATCGAATCCTAATTTTAAAAATTTCGCAGGATTATATATTGAAACAACTTCGCCTTCTCCCATTCTAAAATATGATATTGCATATTCCATAATTTGTTGTGATATTATGCGCTTTCATGTTGGAAGTGTGCTTCAGATTGTATATGAGCATGGGCAGGAAACATATAATAACATCTCACTTATTGTTTTCTGGAAGAGAACTTAAAAACTTGCTTCCATGTTCTTCTTTTCTTACGTAGTAGATGGTGATTCCACATCACTAGAATAATGATGACACAAGTTATTTGACTTAAATAAGCTTAACAAGTCTATTCTCACATTAAGAGCATACATTTTTAAATCAATCAAACTTAACACCGAAACAGGTGGTAATTCCAAAGCGCACTAAAATCATTCTAGTTGTTGTAAGACTTCAGAGTGAACAGAAATACAGGTAAATGAAAATTAATACATGAATGGTATAAGGTAAACACAACCATCATCATACAAGTACACAAAGGCATGTATGTGGTCTAATAAATCGTCTGCGAATGTTTAATGTTTATGTTTTTCGGAAAAAATATTAATAAATAAGAATGATGTTCATAAACTAATTAAAAAACGACAGTTCTTACACAGTTCTGAAATTGCCTTTCGCTCTGCTTTCCAGTGCTCTAGACTACAGCAAGGAACACGTTACACCTGCCAGCTGTTTTGCATGTTGGGAAAATGGATATAGTATTGAGGTAAACGTATGAAGCATAGGCCTATAACAAAAAATGTTTACGAAATATTACTAGGCTCCTAAGAAGGGCGAATTGAGGGAGCAACTTAGGATATCGTGTCAAGCCACTTTTAGTAATTTTGTACGTAGTGAGAAAATACGTAATTTATACCCTTTTTAAGATGGAAAATAAAATAAGTTTGGTTAAGGTGAGCTGCACACATAGCCAGGATTGGGGAAACAGATCATTTTTACAGTACGTCTCTTGTGAAAATGCAATAGAAATATTGCTTTGAAAATTAAGAAGGAAGGATAAAAATTTCAGAGGGGTGTTAGAGAATTAAGATGAGAAAATTGTAAGGGGATTGAACTGAGGGTTCTTGTCCAATAACGGGCTACGTTACTGACAGTGATGAACATTCTTGTTGTGTCTTCAAAGTGTTGGTTTAATACTTGACATTTTACATTACAAAAACAAGAGAACCTTATATTACTTTCTGCTGCTATTATTGTTATTTATTTTGGTATCTAATTTCTAGAAATAAATAAAGTGGCTTACTGCCTGTTGGTGTAAGCTATACACACATTTCCGACGAACACGTTTCAAATTATCTGAATACAGCAATGAAAGATCTCCCAGATGTTGTAACTTGCTTGACCATCACCATCAATTCACACTCCACGCACAATGCAAGGGCCACTGTAACCACCGCGTTCTGAAGGGACGGTTATATTACGATGACGTTCTTGAACTGTAGCATTCCTGAACGGCAAATACTTATTAGCTGGAGAGTTATCGACTGCTCAAGGGAGTTAATTAATCAGTTAATGCCAGTAAGCTAATTAACAAATATTTAACACACTTCACGCAGTAACAGTTATAAAATTAACACACTGAATGACCTGCTGACTAAATCACTTTCTGACTGACTCTAGCTAAATAATATGATGGGTTACTAGCTTAGCAGCTAACAGAAAATTGAGTCTTTGAGGTTTTCACAGCGATGTCTTCAGGAATCGACTCTTATGGGAAATAACACCGTCACTGGATATGCGGTTCCTTCGGCGTGGTACGCCATCCTCAGGCTCGATTTTCAAGAAATCATTAAAACTCTACATTGACTAATATAAAATAGTGACGGCCTTCACTTTACAAAATTGTTAGACTTTGTTTATATGATACATATTGAGTTGGCTGTTAGGGTGAGTTCTTAAGGAGTAAATCTGGCGTAGTTAATTAACTTCAGTAATTCAGTTAAAGTGTTCACGAAATAGTGATACAGATTGGTGGTTCTAACAAGAGCTCCGAATTCAGAAATACAAAACTCATAACTTTCTGCCAGTAGCAAGGGATATTTTGTAGAGTGCGCGCGCACGCACGCACACACACACACACACACACACACACACACACACACACATCTTCAAGCCTGTGCAAGCTCGTACTTTAACTTAGCTATAGGCTCAGTGCCTTGATATCATCTGAAATTTTTGAAATTGTGCCCGCGAGATTGTGTCCCCTTCGTCCTATAACTACTATTATACAAGGGAAAGAAAAAAAAAGGAGAAAAAATAAATCCAGCGGCCCACCATTTCTGTCGCATTTCCCCGAGTCATGACATGCAAAATGCGTCTGTACGTGTACAGCGGGCTGCCTACCTAAAGTGTCAAGGATTTCTACTTAAATCGATTAGGCACCGGGTGTTGAAAGGCCTTAGAGAAAAATATTTTCTGCTACCTTCTTACACATGTCCGTGTTTTACAGAAACCTAGCCACGTATGAGCGTATAATATGGTGAACCACGTTTTGAATTTCTAAACGTTGAAGAGGTTTGAAATTTAAAAGTAGCGTATATCCATTCAATGAAATCTTCTCAGGCTTACAGCCGCATCAACTAAGTTAAACATGTCAACGTTTCGGAAACGTTTCCGAAACGTCGACTTGTTCATATTATTTGACGCGGCTGTTAGCCCAAGATGATTTCACTGAATTTTGTCGCCGAGAACATCTCAAGGCATATACAGCTTGTATCCATTCTTCATATTTTCTAATGTCGTTTCTTTGTTCTATAATGTATACTCTCATGTGACAGGTATAATATCTGTATATTGGTTTTACTTTAGGAAAGAACTTCAAAATACGGGTATTTTAATGCTGACAGTTGTTTAAGGAAACTCCATGTCCTTAAAAATTTTACCAGAGTTCTGATTCTGATGTATTTCTATCACAAAGTAGACTGTGCCACGATTGAGGTAGCCACTGACTTTCCTCTCACGAAGGGCGCTTGGGTAAGACCCCAGGCCAACCCATGATCGAATAGTGGCGAAAAATTTTGCATTACATAGTGTATCTTCCAAGCACTTCGCTAGCCCCTGTCAGTTATCATTCCACCAATGATTCCATATCCCTCAGTCTGCCATTGGAGACTGCTGCACTATGCCACGGTGACCACGACACCTACAGGCCCTTTATAAACCCACATCAAGAATGAATAAGATTGTAACGTTCGCCAATATTTCTGTTGTTCAAAATACACCAACGATGATATAGGGGGATATGAGTATTTTTTTCACCCCTTAATAAGGAAAATCTATAAATGTTGGTACTTTTAAATAAGAAAAGTCCACAAAAAGTGTTCCAATTTAGCCGTGTAATGCACAGTGGTTGCTCTATCTACCACATGTTTCAGCATTACAGGATCTTTACATTTTGGCCACACCTGGTATTGACGTGTTTCCTATGATTCTCAGACCAAAGAGTGGCTACGTCCCTACGCAACCTTTACCTCCTAAGACACAGTCTACCCTCGGCTAAGTAGACACTGAATCTCTCAATACAATTTACAACTATTTTCCGTTTCAGTGAGACGAGACAGTGTAGCCTGTACAGCGTCTAGGGTACGAGTTGGATGACCGAGAATTTGTGTCAGGAACCCGCTAGGTCTGAGATGTGTCTCCTATACAAAGCGTCCACACTAATCCTACACCCACCCAGGTTCCTGTTTAATAGGTACTCAGGGTTCTTCAAGGCGTTAAGCTGGCCGGGGTGTGGCGCTTTTCACTCACCTCCACTTAATGGCGAGTTCAAGAATGAGTGGACGTATAGCTTCACGGACACGATTGCACAAGGACAACTTTAACATGTAACTCTAAGCTTCTACAGAGCAGCAGCAGGAACAGTGTTCGTCTTAAAAGCGGAGCTGATAAAGAAAGCAGTTAAATTTCCAGGAAAGTAAGGACAGTGTCGTCAATCACAACAAACTTCACATATTAATTAAGTTGAAATTTATTAAGCTACATAGTTCGGCTCAACTAAAAAAGAGCCAGGAACAGGCAGTAGCATACAAACAGAAAATTATACGTGTGTTACACCTTACTTAATATTAATTGGTACAGGGAACAATATTTCTTTTTAAACATTCTTCATGAAAATTGATAGTGGCAGTACACAAGAGAACCCTTCTTTTAGAATTCTTGTATCTGTTGTAGGAAGTGCGACTGGTAGGAAAAATTTTTAAATCTGACATCCCGTGATACTAAAACTAGATAATGTGTCACAAGTTTATAATTTTTCCGAGCAGCAGCAGCAGCAGCAGCAGCGGACATACAGCAAATGAATATGACCCATCGATCCTGCCAGCTTTAGAAGGGACTTTGGTGCACCCCCCTGAGGATAACGGTTGAACTGTCGAAACATGTCGGGGTAATGTGAAATGAAATAATAACAAAAATTTAATACAGTGCATTTAGCTGGTACTTGATACAGTGATTGATGACAGAACAACGCACGGAATTAGCAATTATAACTTTCTAGACTGTTCTAGAGAAACCAGTTTCACCTTTTGACTGAGATATAGTCTACCCTGACTGAATTTTCGGTATTTTACGCCAAATCCGTTAATATAAGAATACATTGCCTGATGTACGTCAAGGCCGAATTCACACTTGTATTTTTCAAAGTCTTTCCTATATCACTAGGTGAGCAACATTTTCTGCAGTGTAACATGCTCCGTCGAAGAACACAAACAAAATAAAATTGAAACAAGTAGTATTATAATTAAAGTTACACGCAGATGTACCTTCTGGGACCAAACTTTATATAAAATACTTACTCGTTTATTCAGTTTTCAAAGTACACGCGTGATAACAAACAGCAGAAACGAGACATTATTTCCGTAGCTCTTTACAAAACGCAATTCCCGCTGGAGTCATACACATAACTCAGCGTAAAATAACATATGCAAATTGTTTGTAAAGAATACTAAATCACGGGTTAGAAGCGGAAAGAGAAGTAACTGCTGGTTACGAGGTACGTGTAAGTGCATGATGAGGATATCTACATAATGACAAGCATTGAAGGTGGTCAGTGAATCAGGATTCTTGCATTCTGAGACATGACGCTGATACCGCAGAAGACATGAAAAATCATCAGCACCTCTGAGAGGAGACACAATCTCACGGTAAGGCACAGAGCTGCTTTACTGAATAATCTGTCATTGCCCTTATTGTAGAACATGAAAAGCAGCGAAATATTTTGCAGTGTCATAGAAGTAAATGTTTTATTTACCGAATCTGCAAATTCTTCATATTATACGGAATGTTCCACATAAGGTGTGCCAAACTTCAGGATGTTACTGCTTGAGTTATTTTGAACAAAAGCTGCTACATCAAAGTACGTCCGATCGTCACCTGTTACATTGCTACGATAGCTCTAGTGTTTCAGGATGCCATTCGATACTGTACGGCGTCAGTTCTTATAAACCACCATCACGCTTATTCCCACTTCTACTCCGTCGTAATTATCTTTTGAGACGTTCAGAATTGTGCACAGAAATAGGAAGGGGTCATTTTTAAGGGTAACAGGTTTAATACAAACAAAAATTGAGGTTCTTTGATATTATTTCATCAAAACTGATTTCTTTCATTCGTGTTTTAACATAACTACGTAAACCCACATGACTATCTCTGTCGCATAAATAAAAATTGCCATTTTTCTTTTGTGGTGTTATCTGACACGTAAGTTTTCTTTAATGTTGCACATGCAGTAGGGTAAGACTTGATTGCTTTTATAGTTTTGGGGTGTTACCAGACACTTTTTTACAATACACTGAAATTTAATTGATCTATTACTTTTGTAGTCTTACCTGGAACATAATTTCCTTTTTATTTTTACAGAATGATACAACATATGCAAGAAAAAGTCTTGGTCACATTCAGGTACGTACATCATAAAATTTGTTGATATGTATCAGTCGACAATAGGGCACACACTGACACAGAATTTTTTTATTCAAAATGACTCATAAAATAACACCCTGTCGTTTGGCGCACCTTATGCAAAACACCTTTGCTTAAGCTCGCTGGTAGAGCAGCGAAATAAGAGTACATAGCATTTTTCCAATGGTACTGACAAGGGAAAACCGAATTAGTCGGAGGTAAACTTGTCCCAGTGCAACTTTATCTAAGAGAAATTCCACATAAATTCGCCCGACGTAGAAATATTTCGAAATTAAAATATTTTATGTAACAAGTCGCCCTAAAGAAAATCAGGCAGTACTCTTCTATATTTTAACAGAAGTTTATACCTTTGTCGTTCTGTAATTAATAATGCTTACTCAACAAAATTATACAACTGAATATTTAGCCCTTTACAATCTAAAACTAATCTAAATTTTATTTAAAATTCACTTCCTGCACCACGGAGGACTCTGTCTCCATTGTACAAAACAGCCGGTAATCCTGTTTACAGAAATAATTGCCGTTTATTACGATAATATTAACAAATACATAAAGTAGCTAAGTGGGAAAAATTTATATTTATTTTTGTTAAACACGAGGGCATACGTAAGCATCGCTGGCCTGTAAAAAGTTAATTAACACTGTACTAATAAAACAGAAATTTCAACAGAACTAATAACACAAACTTACTACTGCACAAAACTCTAAGCCAGTTAAATTCACAGCACATGCCCACAAATTCTTTTCCTTGTATCAATTTCGATATTTTCCTTCTGTTCAGTAAAGTGTCTGTTAAGAGCAACACTGCTTCGACAACGTCACACCCGATTCCTTCCGCATCCTTTCCACTTCATCCAGCAATCAGTTGAGAATTATTTAAATCTACATATAAAGAAACCCTTTAATTTTTCATGCAACTTTACTTGTATGAGGATCGTTGATTCTAAGAGCGAAACAGAGAGAAAAGGGAGAAACATATGGCTACCTTAAGGATATGCCAAAACAAATCGTTGAATATAAAATTTGGTCCTAAAGAAACTACAGTAAGAAGCAGATACAGAAGAATTCATAAAGATGGGATTCCTAGTTTTTACTGTACACCAAATATTGTGAAGGTGATATAATAAAGGACAACGAGACAGACTCTCACATAAGTGAGTTGAGAAAAATAACAATATTTTAGTGAGAAAAATTGATGGAAAGACACTTGGCAAAATTATTTTAGGTGTGCGGATAGTAATAAAATAAATCTTAAAAGATATAAGGAGTGAAATGAATTGGCTCAGAATAGCGTAAAATAAGGGGTATTATGAATAAAGTAAGGAACACTCAGTTGCCCTGGAAACGGCCACTGTCTTTGCCAGTTAAGTGACCACCAAGTTTTGAGAAGGACTTTACACCAATAAACATATTAGGAGTCTAAAATATGTTGGGCTACAATTAAACTAAATTATATCTAAAAATTCAATACGTACCTAAAAGAGAACAAACTTTCTCCATTACAAAGGCCAGTCGGAGGGCATTACGTGTATGTAGGAAATCAAAAGCTGTTTATTCTGGGAATGAGACCGAGAAGACACAGACTCTTGGGAAATCGCAGGGTTTTGGAATTTAAACCTCTTTTGAAGACTGCATATACTGACAAACACCGAGCTCCACAAACTTAATAATTATTAACATACTTTATTATTTCGACTTGGAGCAGCCACATGTTAGTAAGTACGCTAACTTATGCCACTTATCAGTTCAAACTTCCGAGGTAAAACCACGACATACAGAGAGAGAGAGCATATCACATTGTGAATATTATATTAGCATTGATACAAGGGTCCCGGAGGTGTTTTTAAAACGATATGGCACGTTGTGTGCGGCTCTAAAACCACAAAAGACCTCCGGGCAACTTTCAGAACTTGGCTGGGAATAAATCAAATAATGTGATCGTTATGTAAATTTTGTTTCACTGACTTTCGTTTTGTGTACCTGAAACATGCAAGTGTGATACATGTCAGACAATACTTTTTTTTGTAGTATTCAAACGAAAAGCCAGGATCGATCTTATTTATACTGGGTGAACTGGAAAGTCAAATGTAATAGCAACAGAAATTACTTCTCTTTACCTGTGTAATATTAACTTTTAAGACAAGAACAGAATCCAGGTTGACAGCCGATTCTTTGCTGATATACTGTATAGCAACATTCTGAAATGAGATATGTAAGGACTCTGGTCAACAGAGTTAGGCAGTCACATATTTTATAATTAAATGTAATGAATCATAAACAGCTAATTCATTCCTTGCAGCATGGTCCTCTTCCACAAGATAAAATTTCTTGCTAGTCACGAAATTACCCGCGTTTTACACAACCTAAAATTTCATTATCGTTTTCATAATACCCTGAAACGTGTTCTGTTTTGAGCCAGACGAATCCAGTCCTCAACGTCCCACTTTATGTCTTTCAGATACATTTTAAAATTATCCTCCCATATAAGCCAGAGTCGTCCGTGTAATATTTCTCTTTCAGGCTTCCTCACCAAAATACTGCAAGAATTTTTTTCTCTCCCATACATAACACATGACCTGCGAATCATGAGGAAATGATATTAATTGTGTAAACATGATAATAATAATAATAATAATACGAATAGTATGAAAGGATGATAAACTGAGGGAAGCCAAGAAGGAAGCCGAGCTTGATAGAGGTTTTGAAACGAGAGTAAAATCAGCAAGACATACAGACAAATCACGTTCCGATTTGATGTTGTTAAATAAACAAAGAATCCGTAACTCATTAGTGTACAGTGCATTGTCATCTTTGATTTCCTACTTATTAACGGATTTTATGACAGAAAAATATCGTTATTTGTTCTCAGTTCAGTCAATATGAAATCGTACCTGTAACGAAGGAACACTACCAATAAAAATTGGCATTAACAAAGCAGACACCTCGGAATTTCTTGCGTCATCCCATTCCATCTTACGACATGGTGGACTTCCCAGGCGTCACACGTTACAGTAATACAGGCACTCGTAGCAGTGAGACCACGTGATGCCCTTATCTGCCACACGTATGAAAGTCATCCGACAAATGACTTCAGAGGTAGACTGCCTTATCTTCTTCCATGGGCGTAACAGGCACTGAATATTAAAGCGCTTTATGTTCGACAATTTACAAACTCCAGAGTGTACAGAACAGATTGTCTGTGTGCCTATGGAGAATGCCACAATAAAAGAGGGAAGAAGTAGGTGTAAATATATGTTCCAGTAGCTTAGCACCGCACCAGAGAAAGCGTGTAGGATATTGGAGGCACAGCTCCACGTATTCTAGATCCAGGTTCGAGTGAAACCACACAAGAGACGCTTTACATTTAGTAACAAACCAAAAGAGCAAATGGGCCGTTAATCATGACTATGTTTCTTAACGACTTCTGTTGTCTACGGTGGTACGTATTGCGGCTTATTCACGGGCCATTGATGGCCTGTTTATCCTTTTGTTTACTTACTCGCCACAGCTGGATATCTCACCCTCAGCAGTAAACAAACCCTCTTTTTCCGAAAGGCATTATTCGCTTTATCTTTCCGGCTCATTCGAAAGCGGTAAATTGACATACGAAGCTTAAAAAAGATAATGAGATAATACTTATGAAATTTTGGAGGCTGTATAGCTCATTCAGTATAGTGATAAAGACCATGGACGCGACAAGCGAGAAATCCTGGTTCGGTTCCCTGGAAAGACACGGGATTGTTCTGTATCCAAGAGCGTCCAGAAGGACTTGGGCTCACCTAACACTAAAATCATTGTGTATAAGAGAAGATATCCCGAGGGGCACCTACATCTATTTTCGAGTGGAGCTACACTTTCACACCCCCACACGCCTTCCGCGCGTGCGCAGGGCGAACTTTACGCTGTCTTACATACACACTTCAGGATCATTTACGGACGTCAACAGGGTGATTTTGATATATTTAACAACAAATCCCCAAGAAAGTATTCGTACTTTGACGTAGTGGTGGGGCTTGTGTGCTCAGATGATGCTGAGAGATATGCTGGGGGCAGCGCAGCTACTGGTAGGGCCTTCCATGCCAGGCAGGTCAAAGGCGATGATCAAGACAAAAAATATACCCTGGTCCTCCAGGTGGCAGGTTTAGGCGTGGGACTGACAACCCCACCCCACAAAAATGTTCTGTTAAGAAGCTTCTAAAATTGGAAACTGGACAATGTTGGAAGAAGCTAAGGTCAACCACGGACTGTAATGCCAGAAGAAGAGGAAAAAGAAGTAGAAGAAGAAGAAGAACAATAACAACAACAACAACAACAACAACAACAACAACAACAGCAACAAAGTGGTCGGCTACAGAACACAAGACCATGGTTCAATTTCCGTTAGGACAAAAAGTTTCTCTCATCTGAACCACGTTTTGTGAAGCTACCATACAGCCCATAAAACCTATGCAGAATATCATTTCCGCATGGACAAAGCAGCCGATGTACGAAGATGAAAACTGACAGCCATCTACACAAATATTAGAATGTCTAGAGCCGTTACTCTGCTCCGCCATACACCTATTTATCCTGCGTTTAAGCAAAGGGAAAATTTTAACTTTAGTAGAAAGACATATTACACTGGTTCAAAACACGTTGGCACTATTCTATGATAGAGAAAATAAACTTTAACTTTCCATGAAATTTGAGAATTTCTTGCAAAAAGACGATTACTTGGGATTACATTTAGCAAGTTTCTACGTAGGCAGGCTTGACATAAAATATTAAATATAAAGAAATATATTAATTTTATAACACAGTTTCATTCTTTAAATATTCAATATAGCAAATTAAGATCACAGGAGATCTTTTGAGACTGATTTCCGAAATAAGCTGTTTCGAAATATCGTCTCAGCTGACCGCTTTGATGGAACCGTAATGTTGTTTCTTCTAACACGACCAGCAGAATGAAGTATTCTAGACCTATTAACCCTTTAAAGACGAAGCGTATCTGTTTTATATAAGGACTCAGTGCGTACCGCTTTGTAAACACTCTCCACTTCGGTTATAAAAAGCAGTATCTTAATATTTTATAAGGCAAAAGTTGCTGTTTGTTCCGAGGTCCATACAAAACACATGAACGCAATGTGAGAACCACGTAGAATTTTTTAATGTTAAACCTGGTCGTATGTAAAGTTACTACTAGGCTTTAAAAGGTTAAGCAAAGCTATGTACTAATCAGCATGGGTTCCGGGCAGGAAACTTTAAGTCTAATTTTTCGTTGCATGGCTTTTCTGGTCTGACATCGAACCAACACAACCAGCACATTGAACATTGCGCCCGTTTCCTGTTCCACTTCTCTTTGTCAGACTGAATGTTATTTCCTTGCAGGCGGCCTAAAATAAATTTCTGAATATAAATATTTCGGGTACATACTTTTCGAATATTTTTACTTCGGTGTTATGAAAATTATTTTACACGTTACGGTGCCTGCGTCCAACAGGAAAGGATGTCTTAATTTCGTAGATTTAAAAAGGTTAAGTACCACTGACCTACAGAATGGAAGAAAAAGAATACAAATTTCCAGTTAGGGCAGCCTTGAACTTAACAGAGAAGTGAAGGGAGCACATCCAAAAACTCAGTCAGATTTTACTGCAGGACATGTGCGACAGACAACACTTAGGGGTTAAATCAGAAACGTAGAGTTAACGCCCTTCACCCTTTTAAGGGCCCCTGATAATGGAACACGTCACCCTGCTGATACACGCAGTAGAGCTCATTGCTCTATTTCGAGAAATACACGAAGCGGGGATTTGTAGTATGAAAATGGCCGACTCCTGCGAAAAGCTTTAAGGTTAGACATATTATTATGGAACCACATACGAGCCATTTATATGAGTGATAAAAATGTCACTGTAATAAATTACTTGCTATGCGACGTACTGTTTTGTTTCTAAAGAGATGTGAGGGGTACCGAGTTGGAGGTGAGGGTAGAATTGCAAGAAGGGCACAAATGATCAGATTTTCAGTAAAATATTATGACGGGCTTGCATTTAAAAGTTTTACTATACAGACCAGATACACAGAGAGTTCGCTGGAGAAGAATATGTAGAGATTAGTATTGGAGATGTGTGACATTTTGGGTATGTGGATTTTATGGTGCAAAGTGCAAGAATAACTCTTGCCTGCGAGTTAGATCATGACAGGAAGAAGTAATCATACAGCAACAAATGTATGTACAATATGTGGGCAACAGAATGAACATAAAAATGTGTAACAAGGGTTGAATAGGTGTTTTACTTTTCAGCACCAGTTACTGACAATCATCTCTAAAAAAAACTAAAACAGCAAATCTGCAAAAGTCATAACTTTACCAGAAACTAATTTAAGTATCATGCAACCAATTAAAGAAAGTTGATAAAATGCCTGAGAAAGGCTGTTTGGAAAGGAACGCATAGAATATTGAGTATATGAATGCTGACTAGAATATAGTATGAAATCTTAAATGAAAATTGGATAATATGTCATTATACAGTTTGACACATTTTCGGGTTTTAGAAACAAGAGCAATACACCAATATTTCTTTCAAGAATGGACTAGATTTTAATTAATCCTTTAAAGACGAAGCGTATCTGTTTTATATAAGGACTCAGTGCGTACTGCGCTGTAAACACTCTCCACTTCGGTTATAAAAACCAATCTCTTAATGTTTTATAAGGCAAAAGTTGCTGTTTGTTCTGAGATCCGTACAAAACACATAGACGCAATGTGGGCACCACGTAGAATTTTTTAATATTAAACCTGGTTGTATGCAAAGTTACCGCTAGGCTTTAAAAGTTAAGTATGGGGTACCTTTACTGAAACTCGTTTCTTCGTGTCTGCCATCTAAACAAGTAAGATTGAAACATATCTAAACTGCAACTGATCTTGATTCTTTCCCAGAGCAAAGAATCTACATCATCAGAGGGTACTTGAAAAAAGATGCTGACGTAAACCTTTTACCCATGACAAACGCAGTAACATAAATAAGAAAAATACACAATAAGGAGCTTCAGAATATATATACACTTTACCAAGTACTATTAGGGTAATCAAATCACGCGTAAGAGATGACTGAGACATGTAGCACACATAGGAAATAAAAATGTGTACATCATGTACGAGTAGTATGGAAATATAAAGGGAAGAAACCGCTTGTTATGTTTAGGCGGAGATTAAGCATAATGCTAAAATGTATCTAACACAAACAGCGCTTGCGAAGTTGGAAAACTGAATAATTTATTTGCGGGCAGTGCCCTTATGCGGTTCGTATGAATTCCTTCATGAAATATCTGGATCCATAAAAGGCGAGAAAATGTTTGATTAGGTTAGCAACTTATCATTTTCAAAAAAAGGAATGTGCCGACTTGAGCTTTTTTTTAGGAATATCCTTGCTTGGTGTTACCGGCCACACGTCAGGAAGATGCTTTTATTGGACCAATATAGGCTCTGTCCAAACCATTGCCTTCCACTGCCAACTTCTACTGTCATTTCCACGCTATACGCTCTGCAAATGAGTCGGCATCTTTAAATAACAAACGTTAAAAAATCGATGTTAAGTCTTAGAGGAAGGGAAATATTAAACACACTAATTACTTAAAAACAACCAGTAAACTTATCACTGATGAACATTACGTAACTGTAATTTCGCTAATTCTATACTTGCCTTCCCATTGTTTCAAGATAAATATACTGACGTTACTCGATGTATGCAATTTAAAATTTTTGTATGTCAGTAACTACAAATATGGGGAAAAACCAAGATTATTTTCTATTTAAAAATTTTTCATGCATTTTTGTAGGCCTGTTGAAGTACAAATTTAAATTATTTAATTGCTAAGTGGCGGTTTTTGATAGTCTCAACATATCGAAGGATTCGCAAGTTATTACAAGCATTGTTTGTTTCATGGCCCTGGCCGTTAGAAGGTCATTTATGTTAGCTGTTGTTGTACACCAGTATCGGTTACTAAGCCAACACATTTCCCACACTGAAAAAAGCAGCAGTATATCAAGACTTACAAACTAAAATAAAAGAACGGTATTATGTTTAAAATTAAGTTACGGCCGTAAGTTGAATTTAAGTGTGTAACACTGTGTTGTTCATAACCCAGCTTCAGTACTGCAAGTCTCTTTAACCATTTATAGACGAATTGTGTCTATATAAAGATTCAGCGCGTACCTCGCAGTAAACACTCTCCACCTCGGTTATACAAAACCAATCTGCTAATGTCTAAGGCAAAAGTCGCTGTTAGTTCTGAGATCCGTACAAAACACATAAACGTAATGCGACCAACATTTAGAACTGCTGAATGTTAAACCTGGCGGTACGTAAATTTACCGCTACGCTTTAAAAGGTAAAGAGGTGTGTAAAAGATGAAGTGCACACAAGCATCTATGTAATGGGGCGGGATTTAGCTTGTAACCTTGCCACTAATTCTATTTTTTTTCTCCGCTTTTAGATTTGTGTTCACAAGATTGCCACCCGATTCTGACTAATGGTCACTATCAAGTACCGAGCTTCTCACATTTGTCAATAGCATGCACTTGGCCTTGTGCCTCCTATCTTCAGAATACAACATCAGAGCTTAGAGTGTAAATAATAAACTTCAGCTTTCAGAAGGTACAATTAGGCTGAACGCGACCGACATTTTTCCTGTGGGGAAGGTTTTCTACACTTTTTTATTGCGTATTTACTGATTTGGATGTAAGATGATGAGGGAAACTAACAAGCTTACGTTACTTCATGGCAACATGTCATTTTGATGTACAGTACGTGATTTGGTATTGGAATTAGTTAGTACCTCTATTACTGTCAGAGCGAGCTGGAGTAGCATGGTAGGCGTAGCTACAAGGCTCCGAGCTGGATGGTCCGTGCTTCTAATCCCAGTAGGGAAAATAATTTGTCTTCTCCAGATCGTCCAGACAGGCTCCGGGGGCACCACACCCTCCTATTCAATGGGTACAGGATTACTTTCCCGGGGGTAAAGCGACCGGGTCGTAACTGGGCTACCCTGACTCTGGGGGATATAAATACGCTGACACTAGGAGGAGGAAAATTCATACAAAATCCGGCCCAGCAGAGTAGTGGTTAGACAAGGGGCTAAAAGCTCCTTCCTCAAAAACATCCAGTCGCTCAAGAAACCTACGATGTTTCAAGCCAGAAAGATTTCATAATGGTCGCGAAACACAAGGGAGACCGGAAGCAAAATCAGAGAACCGTACTGTCAGAGGAGGAGCAGGAGGAGGAGGAGGAGGAGGAGGAGGAGGAGGAGGAGACAACGACGACGATGATGATGATAATGATGATGAAGTTACATGGGCCTGCTTGTTCATTTCGATAGTTACGTAGCCACTAAGTAAGTCAGGTAGTAATTTAGACAACTGAAAATATGTTTTTGTTTAAGCAGACCTTGCCTTGCGACTAACTTGACTAGGCAGTCTGTATAAAATACGAATTTCCCCACTGTACAAGCTAATATGCTCGCTTCTACACCTCTCTTTTTTGGGAACATATACGAGTAACTTCAATAAATATGTTTCAAATATGAGAGCCTTCAATTCATATACTTCCCACTAACTAATAGCCCACAAATTATAACCATGCAAAAAAAGAGGAAAATTATATACATTTGATATTCCAAGATGAGGAACATCTAAAATAATGGTTCATTGTAGCCTCACGTCTAGAGTGAAAAGGTTGCTTAGTAGGAGGATCGTTCCAAAAAGCAGACAGACACAAACATGGGCACTTACGTACATACATACATACATAAACATGTTCCTTTGTAAAACCAGCATGGTTCACCGTAACATTCAGTTGTTGAGTATAATAAATTTTATTTCGATTCAAACTAATATGATAATGCCGGCATTATGGAAATGCCTTTTGTGGACTTTCTGATAGAGTTCACTTTTAAATATTCATAATATTCCTTTCTTCCATTGTTCAGATATAGTATTTAAATATATCGGACGTATTTCAACAGACAACAGCAAATCTCTAAAAACAATAGATTGTTACTGTGATTGGATTCAAATATGTTTAGAGTTTCAACTTCTCCTCGCATGGATTTGAAACATACAGCGCCTACTGGATCGAAAGACAAATGCTAATGTAACTTCGAGGCAAGTCAAAGAAAATGATTACTGGACCAAAATCTGCCCGTGCGCCTCCTTGTTCAAAGCACTGGTAAAATATTTTAGTTGCAGCATTGTGTAAGTTAAATGTATGCAAAACTAAGCGGACTGAAAAAGCTTTGCCACATCCGTAGGGGTTGCATTATAACAGAAAAAACAGATTATTATTATTATTATTATTATTATTATTATTATTATTACACAGGTTTTCATGGTTTTACCAGTTTTAGTCAGAAAATATCATAAATTCTTTTGTGTTTTAAGAAGACTGAATTAAAAAATAGCTAGAAAACTTCAGGTAATTGATATCTACGTTTTTATTTGATATGACGTCGTGTCACTGGGTAATTGATTCCGAACGTTTTGAAAAAACCTGGTGGTCTCATCTTCAAGCGTGGAATTAGATACTTACTTACCTGAAGAAGGAATTCCGCAGCTACAGAGATGCAAGAACCGTAACACTTGCAGCCAAGTACTCGAGTACATCTGCTTAGCAGAATTAAAGATAAAACTATAATAAGCCTATAAATTACTCAATAAAACATTCGCAAATGCTTCAAAGGTAAGGTGTCTGGTAGAAACATAAAAATTAAATTATATTCACATGAAATTTAAAAGGAAAATACCTTCAGGAACGTGCTTTCTGTTACGGAGTCCAAAAAGCCGATGTGCTCATCTAGTATCCAAATGAAAATGACTATGTTTCCTATTTATATAAAACTTGGTACGTCGTAGTAAGGTAATAAGCCCGAAAACGTGTGTCAGAAAACATGATACAAACAAGGCCTGGTCCAAAGCAATCGGGACTACAAGGACGAATGGGAAAAGTACTCAGTGAAGAAGTTCATAATTTGTACTCCTCACAGAAATTTTATTGTGATGATAAAAATTAATACGACAAAATAAACGAAGAGCAGAAGATTATGATAAAATGACAAAATTAATGAAAAATTTTGTGGACAATTGCGACGGGACGAAACATTTTGGGAGACTTACATGAAAGTGGGAAAATGATGAAAATTTTGATATAATAAATGTTTTTAAAACAGAGAGACTTTTTAGAGGGAATTTTTTCAGCAATTTAAATTTTGCATTTTTCATGAGTAACATTGTTATATTTCAGTGTGCGGGAATAATTAACGTAACGTATGAACCTCGCACGTACAGTATAGTACAGCGTAAATCATAACAATACCTACAAATTTTCTATGGAAATTTAGGTGTTAACTACACTTTCTGGTTCTTGGTATGTACCTATGGAGTTATATTAGGAAAAATATAAACTACATCATTACTACATATGCCAGAAAATTAATTATATAGTCTATAATTAGTAATTTATAATTTGTTGTGGCTTCATTGTATTCATTAAGGCGTCTGAAGTACAGTATCTTACAGGCCTAAATGTTTCTGCTTTTCTTTGCAAGTACCATAGCACTGGCAAACGGTCTTGAACTTATAAAATACTCTTATAATGAATCTGAAATTCATTTTCACTATCCGAAGTTGTACTCAGAGTATTTATTAAGTACACATTTCTTTACACTTAATTAATTTAACAAATAATAGGTCAGTAGTTATTTCTGTAAACTTCGTGATTGGTTAGCGATAAATTCCCCAAATACCTAAACAAAGTTCAATGCTTCCTGCCTCTACCTGAAATGCCAGTTTCACTGTCTTCCTCGCCATCCATTTCCAATCCCACCTTAAAAACCGCACTGAAATGGTCCATAAAAATACCAAACGTTTGGACAGTGGTCGCTAGATGTGATTTAGATGGGATGTGCAGGATATATTACAATACGACCATCTCACCAGGAGTTCTGTCTCCCATGCTGTTACCTCCCCCCCCCCCCCCGCGCGTCTTGTCAGGAGCCTGTCACACACGTCAAGAACAAACTGTCCCCAAACCCCTCCCCCTCCCCATGCCATCACCAAAGTATAGATTTCTATAGAAAATTACATTCCGATTCCTGTGCTAGCATAGCCATCAATGTTTCTTCTTTCATACTGCTTTCTCATCCCACAGTCTTAAACAATATTTTTTTTCGTCCTTTTTTCTCTGGTGTTAGTCAACTTATTCTGTAAATATTTCTTGTTCATATGCGTGGGGTATTGATACGCCTGGCTCACCAAGACTGTGAGGAAGAACAGATAACTAAAATACAGTAATAAAAGCAGACGGTTCGACAGGCTAACAAAATTTCCCGGCTTCGGACACGATCCATAGTCAATTAGCGTCCTCACAACTATTTCCCAAAAATGCACTGCAGTGTTTCCTTCGCTCTGTTCTTGATTTAACAAGTGCCTATTTCCACATTACAGTGATTACACGTTTCTCATTTGCTCTGATCTACGTCGTCGTAACTTAAAATTATAGGAAAAAATCTAACAGGTTCCTCGTAATGAATTATCGTTCGATGCCCTACTGTACCCTACACTGCTCAGTACAATTATCATTAACGTATTGAATTCCGCCACTTTTATGAAATATGAAACTTGTACCGTCATCACAGCAGCCAATTACCTGGACCTGTCGTCGAAAACTTTTGTTCAGTCCATCGGCATAACCACACAAATATAATGTCAATTTTGTTATTACACTTCCATGCACGTACATGCCCCTCAACCAGTCCTATTCCTTTCGGTCCTCCGAACAAATTCTTTTATGCCGGCATCCCTCTACCTAGGCAACTGTAAGTTACAGACTTTAATAATAAGGCAATCTTATAAAATTATAAAAATTGAAACCAACATCTTTTAAAGGTGCACTGAGTATTTCCTTGCAGGAATAAAATAGCAATGAGACGAAGGTGGCAGGACAATACTGCTGGGCGATAACATAGGCGACTGCGCCGTTACGTTGTGGAGATTTCGACTTCTCAGTACGTGAGTATTGCGTAAGTCTGGGGGTATCTGTATATCACTCATCTTGACGCACGCCAATACTACGTTACACAGACACCCGGGATACGTAACACCAAGACGCACGTTATACTCGGCCTTTGATATTCGATCTGATATACTACGCCGCAGTCAAAGCCGACAAGCCTATCCCTTTTAAAGAAGGAGCATTCTATTGTTACCGCGTACTTCATACTTCATTTTATCACCGATCATTCTAAGAAGAATATCGATTCTTCTTTTTAACTGTATATGTACCTAATGATCGTGGTTTAGAATAAAAACTGTGTAACGTAATACAGAATAGTTAATTGAGTTTACACCGATATGCTCCCTGTTTCTTAGATTTTGCTATAAATCAGGTTTGGTGTATGCAGGAAGATATTTACACTTCTTGATGCTTTGGTATCTGTACCACTTCATGTCCCCTGAAGACGATGGCATGTCCACCGAAACATGTAGGGATAATGTCAGCATAAATATAACTTTGTGAGTTTTGTGCATAATTGTTGGTTGGTTCTAATTATGTTCAGACAATAGTTCATTCGTTATAAGAATATTGCAATGGAAATTGTCCACCATCTGAGGCACAGCCACATGAATACATCTGTTACAAGAGTACAGTCAGTACACCATTTGCTACCAAATGGAACGAGAAACACCTGTTCTTTTCAAGGCGGTACCAATTAAGCTACGATTTTCAGCGTGGTAAGCGAATACTTGGAGTGCGATTCTTCGTGGTGTTTCTCTCAACGTCAAGTAAAGTTCCGGGACAGTGTTTCAAGATACGTCACATACCTTTCCTTCTACATCACATCCAATTCATTATTAAATGACACAATAGCTATGCTACGAATCGGAAAACCGGGGAATCGCCTTTCAATTTCCAGCATGGCGAACGAATGCGTTCTTCTCCTTAGGGTCATGACTGGCTCTGCGACAAATCGAGTTTCCCACTCGATGCGTTCCCTGGTCCTTTCCTGAGAGGTCCACGGTCCGATACGTCCAGCTGACCACTCACATCCATATAGTGCAAGGGAAAGGAATAAGTGGAGCTACATCTCCATTCATTTATACACCTTCTTACTTTATACAGAGACAGCTTAGTAGGAATTATTCGACGCTGTAGAGACGGAGTCAATGAGACTGTCTGTAAACAAGAGAGGCAGTGTGTATGCAGCGTAACAATATGGTACTTTCGCGTAAGCAAATTTACCATATATATGTTGCTGTCAACAGTGTAATAAATATTGAAAGCATTGCTATGCTAGCGCAACAATCCGTTCTCTGTATTGTTGCGCTATACGTGTCTCTGCCAACATGGAACACACTAGGGTTTAATGTAAAGTTCCGGATATTTTTGTCCGATTTCAACCAAATTTGGATTTTAACGACAGATTTTCATAGAGGTCACCAATACCAAATTTCACTGAAGTCCGTCTATCGGAAATCGCGCTGACTCATGCCGACAGACAGGCATGACGAAGCAAATAGGCGCTTTTGGCGACTATGCAAACGCAAAAATCTGCTCATCACAAAGATGTGCCTATGACATTATAAGTATTAAATATTATGAATGTGTTTCTCGATTCCTGCCTTAATTATTTACAGGCAAATCAAATCTTTCCTGTGTCGGTTTATAATGACATCCGGTCATCTGTGGCTTGTCTGGATCTACAAAATTTTTTCAAAATTTTTTCACATTATCTCATAAACGGCAGGATTTTCGGAAAATATTTATCGAACACAAAAGGTGTGTTTTAATTCATCCACAAATATTTTCTGAAATATTTATCATTCTAATAAGAATTAAATGACATATTATCATAAACTTACACACATATTCTTGTAAAGTACCCGTTAATCTTGTCAGATTTTAATGAAACTTGAATTTTCTCAACAGATTTCCAAAAAATTATCAAATATCAAATATCATGAAAATCCGTCCAGTG
Source organism: Coptotermes formosanus (assembly GCA_013340265.1). Taxonomy (NCBI): domain Eukaryota; kingdom Metazoa; phylum Arthropoda; class Insecta; order Blattodea; family Rhinotermitidae; genus Coptotermes; species Coptotermes formosanus. Next base: position 5,057,574 of record BLKM01001294.1, on the reverse strand, counting down.
GGAGCAGAGTTGTTCCATGCGAAAGACGGACGGACAGACAGAAAGGCAGGCAGGCAGATATGATAAACCTAATAGTCACTTTTCACAATTTTGCGAATGGCCTAAGAGTAATAAATAAATAAATAAATACTACCCTACTCCACTAAATGTAAGCGTGCACCCACTGTTTCCTTAGTTTTCATATAATAGGATAAGTCCAATTAGATGGGACACCGGCATTCTCTGCAAGTTCTAGATTCTATTTGGGGTCCTATCTGATTAGACAGATTTTTCGTTCAAGACTGCAAAATAGGGAGTCATTTACTGTAACAGGCAGTAATATATGTACTTAGGCACGCATGATTACCAAGCACCAAGACTGCATGGACAGGTAGGCAGAGGAATTATACAGGGAGACTCAGTCTTTGGCAAGGCTGTTTGATACACAAAAGCTGAAGTATCCGTATGAAGGATCGACTGTGGGTTTTTAAACATAACTTAAAACATGACTTTGGAACCTATATAAGGTAACGTAGTTTTATATGGCACGTAATTTCTTATGAAGTCTTCAGCACAGTCTCATTTTTCGTGTTGTTATTGTGCCATATCAAAGCTAGTCTTCATTTCTATACTAGTAGTAGATCTACTAGTAGATGTATCGACTACTACTACTACTACTACTGTTAAAACTGCTGTTGCTGCTGCTACTGCAGGTTACGAAACATTATAAGTACCATCCGCAATTAGTTCTAACATTGACACACTGTATCGCTGATGATGGTACAATTTTACTGAAACGCGTTGAAGTAATGTCTTAACTATTTATATGTAAATGATATGACGCATTTGTTGGTATAACAACAGAAAAATTAACACAAGTGTATAGTTGTGTTAGACATTGATTTGATTGTTTATTAGCTTTCTGTTCATACTAGTATCTTCCTCCATTCTAAGCCAAGCTCTTAAAAGTGACCTCCTCCTTCCACTACCAAAAGCTTTTACGCAATACTCCCCCTCTCACACGCAGGATACGCATTGCGTCCCTCTCGTTCAATTTGATTTCTTCGTCGCAACAAATTATAATGAGGAGTTCTGACGGATTTTCTTTACTAAACCCCGGCACGATTCACAAGAGACATTTTAAAGTTTTTGGTATTTCACATCGAAATATTTACTGCAGCATTTCGTATAATTTATTGTATAGTCCCAGTTTTCGGAAACCTATGAAATCCTGAGTTAAGGTGGCCGAATTTCGAAAACAGATTTACACTTGATCTTCCATGACCCATGAGTGATCCAAAACACTCACCTGCAGTGTGATGACATGGCCCGTATGCCATACATGTCATACTACCCATTGCTTCTGTATATCAAATTTAAAAATAAAATTCAAAATTATTCACTTCTACGCATGTTTCGATCTTAGATCACAATTTTTGTAAAGGTAAACGCAAAAATAACTTCAATAGACAAAAGATAGCTTGGCATATTTTTGTGACTCATACCATTAAACCGATATGTCGGTTTCACATTCGGCTACAGTTTCTGATGGAGATATTTCGTTCGTAGTCTGGAAAGAGTGAGGAACATCTGCGAAGGATGGATGATGCAAGAAATACCAAGAAAATACACCCAGTTAACTCAAACCGAAAACGACCTAAGAGGAGAACCAAGGCTAGATGGAAAGGTGATATACAGAATGGCATAAGAAAGATGGCGGCTGTTAATTGGGGAGAAGTGGCGCAGGATATAAAAGAATGGAAGACAGTCACTAGGGCGGCGCTTATATTTCTCGGATAGTGGCGCCACAGAAGAAGAAGAAGAAGAAGAAGAAGAAGAAGAAGAAGAAGAAGAAGAGAAAAAAGACAAAGAAGAAGAAGATGAGAAAGAAGACGAAGAAGAAGAAGAAGAAGATGAGAAAGAAGACGAAGAAGAAGAAGAAGATGAAGATGAGAAAGAAGACGAAGAAGAAGAAGAAAAAGAAAGAGAAGAAAAGGTCAAGATATGAGACGGAATAACTGTTCAATTGCGAAGCAAACACTTTTAAACGTGTGTGTTAAAACTATGCCGACTACAGCTTTCCCACACTTTTTTTAGAACAGTAAGAAGTTTCAATAAATTCTCTGCACGTTCATATGACCCACGTATATTTTCTACCTGTGTTTCTTAAGAAGCGACACAGCCAATTATGTGACTCATACAATCCATATAACGACTCGTGAATAAACGACGAAGGAAAAAGAGCTGTGAGCAAGACGCCATAAATTTGAAATAAAATACTCGCACACCACTGTACGAATTTTGTATGTATCTTTCATACAAGCGAAAAACAAGCCTGGAATGCATAAACATTTGTAGGAAGCATTTGATTGCCTCTAAGCTAAATAATCTATGTTTGTTTTGTTATTTTATTTACTTTCGGATCACAAAACATTGCGTTTCAAGTAGAAAGTCAGCGATGAAACACAAAAGGCACCGCCTGGGAAAACGATAGCCCACTTTAGATTTTATTCTCTTGTCAGTGTGCTTGCTAAAGGACGAATGTTCGTGTATTTTACCTGCGTTGGAATCTCCGAGGTCTTCTCGTTAACTTCCGAAGACGAAGTGATATTTTCGCAACAAAATTCGTACTAAATAGTTGGCCAGCTCCTCATGTTGCTCTAACCGAGTGAAACAATCAACACTGCTTAAACCCCAGATTTTATCATCTGTTTCTACATCTTCAAATGAAATCATCTTATTATGAACTGTGGCTATCGTCACCAATCTGAAACTGAAGTACTATCACAGAATTTACCTGGGGACTGAGTAAGCCCGCGAAACACTGCAGTCACGAAGCTGGCAACTCTGCCGAAAATAAAAAAGATTTGGAAATCTAGGATGTTGTGGCTAATATTATGGTTACTATGTATACAACGGAGCAATTCTGTGCAGAGGTAACAAACCTAATTTGCTTTCAAAAAACAATTTGTAACAGGAAACACTAACTTGGTGGAATTTTTCTTAGATGTGTGAGTTACGCCAGCCGAATGCAAAGAAGTCGTTTCTTTAATGAAAGTTATAATTGCTTCCTGCCACATGGCTTCCGCATCATCCGCTATATCCATTGTGTCATATCTCTGCATCTCATTAGACCCGTTATTATTTTTCTTCCAATAACTGTGTGTATATATATATATATATATATATATATAAGTCTATTCTGCCTCTTTTCGTGAGATCTGAAGAAACACAAATGCAGCCATGAAAAAAGAAATTAATTCTTTGCATGCTATTATTCCAGTAACACCGAGTTCCTATGCTATTGGAAAAGATTAAACACTTCAAGGGTGAACACATGAAATAAAACCAAGCATCAGAATTACCGCATCGAATAGGCCCCATTGCAAAAATGTTGTAAATAAATTTTATAAAATTGCGAACATCTCGAGAAGCGTACTTTTGTTTTTGGACAACTAAGTCAATATGTAAAAACACTGTAAAAAAGTACCGTAAATTTTCCACATAAAATCTTAAGAGAATTAAATTTATTCGTAAAATATTTCCGACATGTTTCTTCTACCTCAACCATCCTTACGGAAAACCGCACCTGAAATGGAAAATTACTACTGGCTAGGCCTACGCTATTCTGGAACGTTGTTCGGCGATGTATGGTAGCTTTTCCGACGTTTCGGGACAATGTATCCGTCTCATCTTCGAGGATCAAACAACCAACTACCAACGAACTCGGCACAATATCTCCGAAGAGCTAAGACCTAAGCTGTAGCCTATGAAAGCCTAATATCTAGCTTATTACTAGCTAATTACATCAAAGCAGACAGATGTAACTTACAAAAATGTCGAAAAGAGTATCCTAAACTCAGAAATCCCGAAAGACATGAGTTTATACCAAAGCCGACAGATGGGAATTATAAAAAATCTTGACAGAATCCTGAATTCAGACAACCTGAAAGACATGAGTTTTACAGACTGACAAGAAGGCTGTAAAGGTGTAAATCCATAAGAATCATTGTGTATATCACAACAAAATTCAAAACTCCTAATTACGTAGATATGTAAAGGTAAAGCAGTCCCATTACAGGCCTGGATAGGCCCTTAGGTTTCCAGGAGGTCGAGGCTTCCAGATTTCTAGATTTCGCCACTTGAACATGGTAAGGTTGTCAGCCCTAGGCACCAACCGCCTTTACCCCCCAGGAAATATTCCTGGTACTCATTTATGTTAGAGGCTGAGTCGACCCCAGGGCTATAGTGCGACCGACAGGATTATGTCAATGAAAAAAATCCACTGACAGCATCGGGAATCGAACCCACGACCTTCCGGTTTGTAGCGCAGTGCCTCAACCAACTGCCCACGGCGGCCCCACGTAGATATGTAGCTTGTATATATTCTGTGTGGTGCGGCCCCTTAAGATGTGGTTATATTTCAGGAATTAAATAATTATCAATGATTAAAGTGCGGACCGATGTTATCACACATCGTCCTGTTGCAATACCTAATGCTATGCTGGCCTTTCTTTGTGGTGCGCAGTTGTTCCTAATGTGTACACCCTGTGGAATAGGTGGAATAACTTAACATACCAGAAAAGTAGCTGTTCTCTGCAGCAGAGTTTCAACGGTACCCTAAGTTTGCCTTTTAAATAAGCCAGTATATGTCCATAAATACTGATATGAAATCCCGTATCAATCACACCAGACAGCACCTTAGCTATACAGTTTCTCATTACAATACGCGCGTTACTTTTTTCGGGTCTTAATTTGCGGCAGTGAAGATCATCCGACGGGGTTTCGTAATTTTCCTTGTTTCCCCCCATAAGAATGTTGGGTTAGAGCAACTAAAGATATAAGAACTATTCCCTTCCACGCGTCACCGTAAGTAGTCCATATTTGATTTGACACTCAATAACATTAGCAGCTAACAAGCGTCAAGTAACCTAGGAATCAAATTTGTCTTAATATTCTTCACTGTGGTTTGGCAAAGTGCTTCTTGCACGAAGTAAGTGTAATTTCTTGCTGAGTGTAAAACACTACTGAGATCGTAAATTGAAAAGGGCGTAAAAAGGAACATAAAATTAAATTCTCGTTATCTTTACAATGTGAAGAATGAACCACTTCTTCATTGTAAAGTACAGTAACTTAAAATTTACCATATTGCGGAAATATATTTATCACTGAATTAAGGTTCAATTACATTTAATCAACGAAAGAACCAAGAAATTAAATGTATTTTTCTTACATTATTTTAGCGACATCTTAGTACGTTCCACTGAAATGTTAATGACTACATCAAGCTACATTACAAAAATTAACAAAGCAAGACATGACTTCACTATAACCTTGCAGTTTGATATCATGTATCTCCCTAAATACCTCTTTCGTGTTTTCTTCCTTTTACTAGGTGGAGTTCACGTGCAGTCATTTTTATTTCTTCCCTACAAATATACAATACTTTAAATTCTACCTTTCTGACTTTCCTTTCAAGGTCCACAACACGTATCCCTTCAGAACTATTATCAGAGGAGTTATCTTCAAAGCTATAGAGAAGTAAAAAATAAAACACCAGACTTCATGTTGCTAACAATACTTCCTACATCTTTACTCTTCTTGCGGTTTGAAATTATCTCTCTTCACACTCTGTACACAACACTGTCTCTTAAATTGTACGGTGCTCACTCTAGAAGGGGTACTGTGAGGATTCTGGTAGGGTGCACAAATCGTTACGGAATCAATTCAGGTTTGTCTGCAAAAGGCACGTAATTGTTTATGCAATAACAACTTATTTGACAGCCTAAAAAAGACGCACCCCACATATGTAAGTTGCCTGTTGAAACAAAAATAAAACAAAATTCAGTTGCACAATATACGTATATCTAAGGCTCACTCTTCTTCCTTATGTAGCACATATTGCTCTTAGTGCTTAAATATACATAAACAATTTCAACAATAAAGCACTAACGTTTGCCTGTGCTTGTGGCGGTGCTACAGTCTCTGCCTTATCGAAAATTTACCTTCAGTAACATCGCTTTTTCTAGCAAAAGTGTCCAAGATCACAGTCACATATTACATCAAATCGTGATTTTACAAGTGCTCCTCAGTGGCACTCGTGTACACGAGTGGGTCAGCGGAATGGATTTCTGTAGACACTGTGGCTAGGTATGGATTACGTCAAAAATTCCAGTCGAAATCTAGGTGTCTCTGTGTTGGCGCATTTTATAAATTTGCATCAAACTCTTTGCCCGTGCACCAGGCACACAGATGCATATTCCTATATTTGCTACTGTAATAGGTCTTCTGAGAGCAGTAATGCTAATATTGTGATTATACCGTCTGCATGGACATAAGTTGTGAGAACTCTGAGAACTCTTAACACTGTGTTATGATTTCAACTACAGCGTGCACGTTTATTGTAAACAGGGTCATGTGTTTTATCTCTCTTTGTTTGAAATGTTTATTGAAAACCATTACGGAGCTGAAACATAATCGCACTTGTCAGCAGCATTCTAAGAAAGCGAGCAGGTGGGCGTGTGATCTGTGGTGCTGGCTTACAGTTGTCTGTCTGTCTGTCTGTCTGCCCGACCTTCTTGTTACATGTACAGTACATGCCATGAACTTCCAGCTTCAGATTTCTAGATTACATAACTTCTGCACATTATTCATTCCTCTAGGCCTACAACTTAAACTCTTAGAGAGGACTTCTCCTAAAGTTTTAATGCAGATATCTACATTTTTTCCCATTATCGCCACTGTTTACTGTCCAGCATTTCCTTTTCCTGCTTAATAGGTACTAATTTATATTCTCAGCCAAGGATCAGAGAGGACTCACTAAAGATTTTCCTGTCTTTTCCAATATCCAGCTAATGGAGGGTTAAATTGTACACTCCTAATTATCCCCCCGCCTGATAAAAATTCCATGAAGGAATAAAGGAGAAATAGAACAAAAGCAGTGGTAATTCGTGGTCAGGAAATCAGGTCTAGCGGCAAGGCACAAGATGCAGCATTGTACCACTCCGCTAGACCTCACCTCCGAATCGAGATTTGCCACTGGATAAGGGCTCCACCAAATTCTGAGTTCAGCATTAAATGGAGACGATTAGCCATACTATCCTTCAGCCTCTTCTTTCTTCAACAATCTCCCGGGTTTAAAATTCAAAACGAAAAATCGCACCTCATTAAAAATGGTGACCGATATAAAACTAATCGGAGATGAAAGGTCACCTAACAAACACAGGAACAGAACTGCTTATTTTAAATTTTCACCCTAGCAGCAAAATATTCTTTAAAAAATTTTAACATTCGTAACTTTAAAGAAGTATTATGACTTTACTCAGGAATTCGTGAGTACTGAAGACGTGCCAACGATACCAAACACCATAGATCTACGTTTACAGATATATCCGTAACATCTGCAGCTTCTTAGGCAAAACCAAACCGAGGATAAGAGTTAAATCTTAAATAAGGCGAAACCACATAAAATATTGCTAGTGTCATTCTTATGATGGAATACACTGATATACAGTGTACTTATTTTACTTGGTTTTATTTTTCAAGAATAAAAGAATATTGTTATATATAATTTTCCTTGTGAAATACTAGCACTGTAGTACGTGCAAGTCATACGAAATGAAGCCCCATGTCTCTATAGGCTGGTATGCCGTGTTTATATGAAAGATATACGTGATACGGGAATAGAGAACCATCACAGTAGACACTGACTTATTTGTTCAATTCTTTCATAGAGAAGAGAAGATCGTTACAGAGCAAAAGTGGATTACGTTTTTGATCATTTTATTGTAGGCCTTGGTTATATGTAAACTGTGTGAAAATTATGGAAGCTTGATAGAAATAACTAATATATTATTAATCTAACCAACGAAGTTTGGGTGAAATGAAGTTACTTGAGCAGAATATCATGTTTAAAATTAATTGTTAAGTGGATACTATTTCCGGTTGATAATTGGATGTAGTTGTAGGATAAACTGTCACCATTTGGGAAGCACTTACACCCTCCGTATTCAGTGCTAATGACAAAAAGTATTAAGTTACTTGGTTTCGAAGACAGTCACAATAAACATCTTCCAAACACTAAAAATATCGCCAAAATACACGTGGAAACATCGCCCTTGGACGCAATATAATTTAGCCTGAGACATCGTGAAAACCTCAAGTCTTCTATCACATATTAGGTAATTTATTAATTTATGTATCTATTTTAGAACATTTAGCTGCTATAGGCCAAAGTACTACCCGAATTAACGCTACAATAAGAGCTTAAATTCTGCCCACGTGCTCTAAAATCGTCACAATTTGGAGCGATTATTTCCTTGTAGAACACTGATGGACTGGCCTTCATGATGGAGGTTCCTCAGTGGGAACTAATTTTGTAAATACCTGTTACATTAAATCTGTGCGACCAATGGTAAATATAGTAAAGACAGCTAAAACAGGTAGTTCCAAACAAAAACCATAAAGACTATATTACTTTTGTTTGGATTACATTTCTACATGTTTGTTTAATATATATTTATTCACTTTATTTTCGAGAATAAATTAAGTACGCCTTCAGACTTTGTAGATTCTAAACTCGCTGAATAAAATCTCAGTCTCCCAAGCTTTTGGTAGTTCAACATGCAAAAGTTTTTAAATCTCTACGCTGAAACGTACATATACCACATACATAAACACGAGCTATGGATACACATGACATGATGCAGGACAGTACATGTGTGGTTGGGTCGGCAAAGGATTACCGTCTCTAAATACCACAATACTAAACCAAAAGAGAGAGACGATGGCGTGCATCTTTCACGTTCCGGAAGTTACCTCTCCACTGTCCACGTTTTACATTCTCCCGCCGGTCCGGGATTGGGAAGGGGAAACCGGACCTAAGCCGGACCTCTCCAGTCGCTCCGGAAATTTCACGTTTCCAACGCATAAATGACGTAAGTCAGTCCCATAAATGATTCACCTTGCCCTTCTGATACAGCCCAGAAAACGTGTACAGAAAGTATGTCTATGTTATCACCAACCTATTTTACCACCTGATCATTCCTGATAAGCTAACGTAATGGTGCTGCAGTTAAAGGGCCGTTATTTGACCACTGTAACACTTCAGATCACTGCTAGTGGAGAGACTATATTGAATGATATGTTGCATGGGTTTCCTCAGTACCTTCACTTACATTTTGAATTGTATCTCAACCTAGTCTCTTTCTGTGATGGCTGAAACATGTCAAGAATTTAGGGAAGCAACAGGTAACACTATGGCTCTAAATCGTCACCAGATCAAAAGCAAAATAATTAATTTTTTTATACAAGAGTTTGGATGTTCCTACGCCTTGTGATGCATTTAATATATTCATTCTCGTATGCTGTGAACACATTTACCTAGACTTATTTATTGCCAGTTCCAGTGGCCTTGCTGTCGAAGGCGTAGGTCTGAAGACGCTTGATTGCTAGGATCGTGGGTTCCAATCCCGCTGAGGGCATAAGTGTTTGTTACGTGTTGTGCAGGCAGCGGCCTCTGCGACGAGCTGATTACTCTTTCACAGGAGTTCTACCAGACACGCGCGCGCGCGCGTGTGTGTACGTGTGTAATCGTGTGTGATCTAGAAACCTCAACAATGAGGCGGCGTGGGCCCGATTTGGGTTCTTGAGCCACAAAAAAAATTCAAGAAATCACTTATTATACCACGTGGATATAATAGTAAAACGACACTTCCTTTCGTAATGTTCAACAACAGGTATTCTGGTTGTGTCTTAAGGAGTCAGGACGTCTAAAACCTATTGTTTCCCCTAAGATATTCTGTTCCGAGAACGCAAATATTCAAAAAGTAAGCGTGTTTAAACGAATTCTTTATAAGCATATATCCAGATATTTTATTCCAGATATTAAGTCACAAGTGTATATGTAGAATTTCGTCTGTGATATTGGAGTCGACAAGTTCGTATCCTTCTGCTTTTTCAAAAGTGTCTTCCACTGAAACGGCGGCGTAAATATTGAGGTTTATATTAGAAGTTACACCAATGAAATATTAAGTCCATTGCAACATAATTTGGGTTCCAGACTGGATTTATCTTTAGGTCCAAAAGTAATATCACCCTCAAAACGAAAAAGAAGTTTTTTTTTCAACATAGCTCCTCACTACAGGTAAACTGGTCTACATATCTTTAGCGGACTATTAATCTACCTCCTTACAAAAAGAGGCCTATTCCGCTTAATGTCTAATCCAGCTTCTGGCCTTTTATTTATATTAGTACTTTTTCTCCCAACAGATTATCATTATCAAGAAAATCAAAGAAAATTTTAGAGAACTGTAACTATGTCCGTTATTTTGTGTGTATGTGAAAATTAGTGTCTGCTCTGTAGAAAGAATACAAAATATATCTGTAAGTTTTTCCCCTATAATGTGATGAGAATATCCCCTTTCGAACTTCGAGAGAGAACATGCACGTGGCGGTTCATAATTTGGCCCCTTTAACAAATGTTATTAGAGTAAACGAACCAAGATATGTGTTACGAGGAACACGTGGCATGCACAAGAAATATTAATAATTCTCTAAAGTTTGTAATAAAACTCTGAGCAGAGGAGATACCTTGGCAGACTTAATCGTGAACTACGACAAGAGAAGAAAAATTGGGAGATTTAGTCGCGGATGGAAGAATAACATTAGAAAAGATATTCAAGGAATACTGCGTAGCGCTGACGCTGTTTCAATTGATCGTGCTCAAGCTAGTGTAAATTGGCTGGCTCTTTCAAATTCGATAATAAATAAAAATTACTATCCTCTGAGATGTGGTATATCGTAATTGAGGAGAAAGTTAAAAAAATAGAAGAAACTTGCTACATTAACTTAGGGTCAGAAGAATTTGTGGGTTCCTCCGAAAAGTTGGAAATATTTTACCAGACGATACCAGGATAAATAAACTTTATTGTCATATGAATGAGAACCCCAAAGCCCACGTTAATAAACTATCGTTTCCCATAATAGCGGTCGATGTCTTATACATGAGAACTACCAGATTCTCAAGAATGACTTTGTTCCAAGCACTTATGTAGTAATTTAGATACTTCTGACAGCAGTGACTACAAAGTGTAAAACGTTGTCAGTGCGATGTTCTGTATTCTGACACAGACGTGCTAAATTTCTGAGAAATTCACTTTTCTGCGTAGACAGAAGCAGCAGAATCCTCACGAACCTCATGCGTTTCTGTAAGACTTCACTGTGTCACATTTCGGAAGACAGTGTCACAGCTCTGTCTGTCGTCGTAGAAGCTTGTGATCAGCATCTTCATTGCCATTAGAAAAGGAACCCGACACTCTTGACACTGAACCAGAGAGCTGCCTAACATCCTTACCATTGCTGGCTGACTGCCGTTTATATGTCGCCCCACTGTTCCGAACAGAACACAATATTTCGACACCTGGATCTGTTTCGGTGCTACTTAGTTTGTTTCGTTACGAGACAATCTCAGTGAATGAGCCACTGGGTCACCATTTCGAATAAGAGTGGATAATGTATCTTCAATTTATATGTTACGCTTTTTGCAGGACACAGCGTACCTCAGTCGGAATTGTGACTAGCATACGGGCAGCAAGACCGAGGAATAGTGGTTCGTTCGCAGGCACGGTCCAGAGACTTGTCTCTTCTCCACAGCCTCCAGACCGGAAGACATGCCACTCCTAGTCTAGCAGCCAATGGTTACTTTGGTTCTTTACCCGTAGGTAAAGCGGTTGAGGCTTGAAGCTGACCGGAACACCTCCACCTAACGATGAAGTAAAGAATGCATGGAGCTCGATTTCCCTTATGCTTTCATGACGTGCACTGGCACAATCTTATCTTTAGTTTTACCCTCTTTAAACTTTGATTCAAAATCTTGTGTTCATGAAGGTGCGACAGTGTAAAGACATCTGCGTCGTTGTTACAGGCTACTTTACGTCGTACTCTGCATGTAGCCACTTTCATGGACCAGGATCGGGCTTAAGAATTTAACGGTTGCTTAGCTGCTCAAGATATCTCCAGCCGTTTATGAACACAGGAAGTTCACTACCGCATACAGAATATCGCACAACTGAATCCGTTACTGAGAGAAACAAATCCGGTTCATACACATGTAACTTCACACTATAAGAAACATTTTAATATTATCATCCCATCCACGTTCATGCCGTTTCTGGGGCCTATGCAGTTTCCTATTCAATGGATTTGGGGGGTGTTCCACTAAGTAAGGTGGCCACGGCATGAAGCTAACTACTCACTTCCATCTGGTGGACGTGTAAAGGATGAATGGGGCAATCTCTATAGGTCTACCCCACCCACATAACTTAAAGGTGAGAATAGGGACAACTTAACCTTTTTTACCTTTACCTTCCATCTACTCTCTAGTCTCTTAAGTGGTCGCTCAAATCTTCCGACAAATATTCTGCACGTACCTCTCACTTTCTAATGTGTATCACATGTTCTGTCCATCACATACTCCCCGTGCAATCAATATGAGAAGAAATTTCATTACTGACCCCCGACTCAAAACGTTCACACTTGTAAATACAAGTGGCGAACCGCAGGACGTAGAGTTACGTACAGCAACTATATGTGCCACTGTTGCTTACGTAGGGTGATATCGAGGCGACCGCGTCCAGTAAGTGGCTCAGTGGTCCAGAGGAACTGACGTCACGCAGGAGATACTAGAGGGATGAGCAGAGTATAAGAGAGAGAGGGCATGGTACAGTATTTCCTATTTGCGGCGTTTAGTCAGAGTGAGGAAGCCGCCAGAGATGTTACCAACTATGGCTGTTGTTTTTATTTATTTTAACCCCCCCCTCCCACCTCCTTCTAACTACGGGGATTGATGCTTGAGTTGACCTGAGTCCCTTTCCCTAAACCAAGTACTACTGCAGTAATACCCACATCCCCAAAACTCTTTCTCCTCACCATTTCCGTTGCCCGGAAACGGGTCTAAATGCATAGGAAGAGGGTATTGGATGGGAGTGGGGACAGTATAGGAAAAACCAGCAGGAAAAACACACCAAAGTAAAAAAGAAGCTAAATACAAACAAGGAAACGTGGTTCGTACCTCGTTCCAGGAATTGCGAAGGCAGAAAGAGGAGAAGGATAAAAATAAATACACAGAACGACATGAAAGCACACTAACAAATCCGAACTAAATCACGAACCTCACTCCCCCACCCCCCCACCCCCCACAATTTACCCTTACCTCTGACTAAACAAACACCAGTTCTCTTCACAAAGCTCTATCGCAGGTTTGTTCAATCGTAAGACGCAGAAGAGTGTTCAGAAGCTAGCAGAAGAGAAGGTAGGTGCATTTAACCCTCCAGACCCCAGTGGTTAGTATTTGTACCCCCAGGTTTAACAACAAATACCTTGCAGTTTGACCGCTAATGCGCTTCTTGTAACTCCTACAACAAAGAGGCCGTTTATCATAATTTTAAGTCACCGGTTATGCAATGGAAGCGGACTATGCTGTCTGTGAGGCACGAACTGAGGTTGCATGTAGCTTATAAAGCGGACTAATTTTAGTCTTTACATATCGCACAGGCCTTAGTTCAATCTCAGGCCAGTCCATGTGAGATTTGTGGTAGACGAAGTGGCAGTGGGACAAGTTATGCTCTGAGTGTTTCTGTTTCGCCTGTCAGTATCATTCCACTTAAGCTCACCCCACTCATCGTTACATTAACCCTTTAAAGACGAAGCGTATCTGTTTTATATAAGGACTCAGTGCGTACCGCGCTGTAAACACTTTCCACTTCGGTTATAAAAACCAATCTCTTAATGTTTTATAAGGCAAAAGTTGCTGTTTGTTCTGAGATCCGTACAAAACACATAAACGCAATGTGGGCACCACGTAGAATTTTTTAATGTTAAACCTGGTGGTACGTAAAGTTACCGCTACGCTTTAAAAGGTTAATATAACTCTTACCAGAATGACAAGCGGGCTAAACCTTGGAACCTTAAAAAAGAAACATGGTTCTTTCGGAAATAGGGAGCACTGGAGAGCGAAGTACATTTGTATTACTTAGTTTTCTTTGAGTGGTTAAACTAGACCCAGGAGGTAGTGAGTCTTTAGTGAAGCTAATTATGGATCAACCGATAACATTTCCAAACCTTATTATGGATGCCAAAGATTTATAGCCTTTGCACAGAATCCGCCCTTGGCCAGTGTACGTAGCCTACAGGCTCCACGTGATTTCTTAGAGGCCACTTTAATATCATTATTTTGGCCAGACGAAGGAAGGACAGTCAGATTCCGAAATATTGTGTATACTACATAAAGTGTGTCCCAAATTATGAATACACTCTAAAAATCCTTTATACAATCAGCTTGGTTTCTAAAACACACATGGGTTATTCTTGCCGTTCAGAATACTTACGCCAGATGAGAGGGGCTGCCGAAAATGTTTTGTTGTTATGAAGAAGTCAGGAGTTTTATTTTCATATAAAATCTATCAGAATGTCTTGTAAGAAGTTTACAAATTCATAGTATGAATATTAAGTTATGAAGCAGTCAAGTGGTATATGTGCTTCGGTTGGTATTTCAGCATCTTAGTGTGCCGACAAGTATCACGCTGTCTCGAAATAAATTTTCATACTCTTGGCTTGATTATTTTCTGAATTGTACAGCATCCCTCTAGCACTATAATATGCACGGACTGTTCGACTGAAGGGTTATTTATGGTAACTACAGACACAAGCGAGGGATTATCAAAAAGTTTCTATCTGAATTTCAACGGGCTTTACACTAGCACTCTTACAATGAATGAATCATCGTCATGTACCTTTATAAAATTAACGTTTTTGCATAACATTTTGTAATTTGTTTATTAAGATCCACGAGTCTTGCTACAATTCTTGTTCTGCATATTGTACTTTTATTAGCGAAATGCACTAATATGACTTAAGGTTTTCATGTTATTTGCTTGTCTGTGTCTCTTAATGTGGCTGCCACATCAGATCTGTATCTGCAACAGATGATCAGAATTTTCTGTAAATTAATTACAGTAATAAACAGAGAACGCTTTTCGAAAATTTTTGTCCACTGGTGGATTTTACCTTTCCAAACCTGTATTTATTTAAAATGTGTAAATAGTGAATAAATCTGTATCGAATGTCCAGTACGGAAAATTTATTCTTTTCATATTTACTCAGCAGACTTATAAACTCCTATTCATTTCTTACCGAAAATGTGTCACGTTTTCATAAGACGGTGCGTGTACTAAAACAATGGATGGTACGTAAATAATTTCCAGACCGCGTTTGAAGTAAGGAAAGAAGATATATGTGAAAAAAGTCCCCCTATCTGCCAAAGGACCATGTCTTAATCATGGTACAGCTGTGGTTGTGTATATACCTGTGTGATGTACGGACAGGGAGATGGACACGCTGAAATGCCAGAGACGTGACAAACATTCGAATAAATAAAAACCAAAGAAGGGAGCGAGAGGAGGGTGGGAGATTTGGGAGCAAAAGCATGAGGGAAACTAAACCGGGCGATAGTTTCTCTATTTTTGTTGTCTTTTGTTTCCGAAACCCAAGTCGTGAATAGAGTTACGGGAATAATGAGATATGCGTGTCCTGCAAAAGCGAACTATGTGAGGAACACACTTCCCTGTATTTCTGCCGCTTTTCTTTAGGTAAAAGAAATATAAGAAATTCCCATATTAACAAATTTCTTATACACAACTTCCACGAAATTTTTGGGATTCAATATTAAACTTCTCAAGAATATCTTTTTGGGCCTATTCTGAAGCAGTTATATGCATAAAAGCAGCTATTTCCTCGTGCCCAAGAATCACTACAATGATGCGCATTAGAGAACAAGCGTAATTCTCCACGCGTTCTTTAGCTCGAAACCAACTCAGTAGCTCCACTTACTACGTTTCCTGTTCTGGCCGCTTTACCGCCAGAGAAAGAAACCCGCCCTCATAAGATTGGAAACGGGGGGGGGGGGGGGCCCCCCCTCTGGCCGACACGAAAGTTGTGAAGTGATAAAATATATTCCAGCCTGGGTACAGTCACTATACATACTTAGCTACCTCCCTAATATTTGTGTCTCCATCTCCACTAGATCCCACTACCGTTGGTCTTCCCTAGTTGTACGAATGGTGTTATCATTACAGACAGGTGGAAAGCAATGAACGTCTGCAGTATAAACCTATAATGTAATTTTCACCTAATACTTGATTGGAGCCCCTTCCTGTTTATATACGAATCCTGTTGTTGTCTAGCATGTCTGACCACACACCTGAACTGGTAGGCAGCAAGTTCCCCCAAAGGATGGTAACTATTTACCAATTAACACTGCGTCTTTCCTTCAAAACTTGAATCATTATCAACATCGCCGTTAAGGATCTCTAACGTTGTATCACGTCTGTCTTTCTCACTTTCAACACAAAAAAATTATTGTCTTGGCAAAGGAATCCTTAACTTTTGCATTTTCATTTTCACAATCAATCACGTCAGTAATTTTCTCCACAAAAGTTATTACAAATCACTACCAAAATCTTTCTCAGAGAAAATCTCAAAATTTTAACATTTTTCTCTGTTCTTTCCTTTTCTGTTTTTTCTTAGTCCGGGACATAAAACTTTGCCATTTGCCCCGTACGTATTGGTTACGACTGCAATGTGCACACAGATGTGTCTCGAATCCTATACCTAAGTACTGACAGCTCTGCATTTCTGTGCAACAACAGGGTAGAAATAAAACATATCACATTTTTATCTGACAAAAACAGCCGTGGTTGTTCGCAATCATCTGGCTTAAATTGTAACATAATCCGAGACTTTGAACTGCGATGCTGTCTTCATCGTTCACAGTTTTCTTTTATTTCTGTCACAGTGTGCTTATATTTAGAACCTGGAGCGGTGTAGGCCCTAAAGACAATAATCTAAATATAATTTAACTCTTAGGTGCTAATGAAGCATTCGCATATAGAGTATCCAAGCAATATTATGGGTGCAGTTTTGACACTTACTCTTTTAGGTAACCGTATAACACCAGAGCACTTATTTATTTCCATTGGAAATATCTTTTATTTAAGGATAAAATTTGTTTATTACTCTTTGTCAGGTCTTTATTTTTTTAAATAAAACTTACAGAATTTTAACACCACTGTATAAAACGATGTATTAAAAGTCAAAAGGTAATTTATGCAATAAATTTCTTCAACAGAAATGCTGAGAATGTAGCTGGACTCTTATGAGAAGTGCACACACTACGTGGGACTTATTATGGCGAAGTTATTGAAATCCCGTTATATTTCTTTTTATAAACTCTTAATTTGATTATTATAACCAAATTTCAGAAAGTTTCCCTTGGTTTTGTAATAATCTAACACAACTAAAGAGGGCAGTGTATGCAAAGCATTACATTCATACGGTGTGCACCTCCCCAATCACATTTTTCTTTGACGCTAATGCTACTGTCCTATTACCGCAACGAGACGAAAAGGGTTGAAGGGGGAGGGTGGTTTTGGGTTGTATATGTTCGGCGGGGGGATGGGGGGGAGGTTTTGGTGGAAATGAAAAGAGAGAATATAGCTACGACAAGGGTTCATAATCCAACCACCATTACACATTACTTGGTGAGCAACCATGTACAGCTATTCGTCAAAATTAATTAAGTCATTATCTCTCACATGCAAAAAAAAAAGCAGAAAGACTACCCCGCCCCGTATCTCACATACCCATATACGTAAAACTAAGTACAGGGTTAAAGGTACGAAAAACGCATTCTCTGCTACTGTTGGTATGTATGCCTGTCAACATTGTTTTTTTATTCTGTACCCAGTATATGCGATCCGCATAGAGAATTATACCAGGTAATGAAATCATCAATTTACATTTTTTTGGTAGGGAGTACTGGTATATATGTGGGAGAGGGATGAGGGTGTGATACAGAAAGCTCAGAGTGACTACGAACGTACTGAACAGGAGACAGTCAGACCTTGTGGCAATACTGCCTAATCATGAGCACTTTAAAAGACAATGAAAGTAACGTACTTATATATTGAAATTAAATTAAAAACAGACAGTAACTTAAATGCGTAAAAGTCACAGGTAAGTTTTCCCTCTACATGCCAGCAAGGTACGTGTGATTATATCTGTACTCATTTTTATTCTTGGCAGTCGATGGAGGTGAGTGACCAGCTTCACGCTCCGGACGCTTTAGCACCAGCTGAACAGACCGACCCCCATGGATATGAGACTCGATGGAACACAGAACCCGTCAGGGCACTTTTGAGGAGAGCTAAATCTCTTACCTATGATGGGAATCGAAAAACGTTCACTCCGTTGTCAGTCCGTAGTTTAGTCACTACAGATGTACACAATGCGTTGTCCCGGTTCCTTTATTTAACACTCGGGTAGAAGTTCCAAGACAGATAAATAATATTACAAATTATGGACAATTACTATTATTCTAACACCCTCTAAAAATCCTATGATATAAAGACATACAGTGTTAAACGCTCTACGAAAATAAAAGGCTATAAATATTGGTAACATTTTTTCTCATCTATGGCTTATTTAAAGTACAGCAGTAACAAGTCAGAATTCATAGAATATGATCCAACTTTTAGTACAGAATCGTACACATTCCCATCTTCTACTTCAAAATCTAATATTCAAAGCTATGGGTTAGGTTTACAAATGCATATACAATTAAAAGAATGCTTCTCATTCCCCCCCAAATAAATACATACAAGTATACTGAAGTGGGACGACATGGATCCAAATAGGTAAAAGACTTATATATCAGTTCTGGTGAAACAAATTAGTACCCAAAGAAATTACTTAATTCCTTTAACGTTAGTAATATATTCGATTCTTGTTCTATGTAGTTAGTTTCTGTTCTAGTTTGTAGAATTGTACCTTCAACGTGACATCTGTTTACGGAATCCACACACTGATAAACGCCATGATAAAACCTGTATTTGTAAATGTAGGGGTTCAAACATTATTGATGTTATGTGACTATTGTTTTTTACAACAGTAAGCATTTAAAAGACATTTTAAAGAAGGCATTACGCAGTTATCATCATTAAGTAAGTTAGCGACAGGAGTCCGCTAAGTAAAATTCTCTTTCAAAGTAGCAACTTCCATTCCGGCATATATTGTTATGAACCCGCACTTATTGTTACTAATATGGCACTCCAACTGGGCTATAACCACAGTGTGATTAAATGAAATTATTATTATTATTATTATTATTATTATTATTATTATCTACCACAACTTATAGGCCTGACTGCACAGAGTAGCAGTTGGTGCACTCTACAGGCTTAAGACAGACCCAAGATCCGAGGTACGATAACACAGACTGGTTGCCTGCAGACAATCGTTGCGAAACAGAAAGCATCAGTTCCCATTAGAAATATAAAAACTTATTAAGTGATTATTAATAGATCTTTCAGTAGATTCTGCTCCTGGACATCCTCACTGAATTGTGCAGTGCCCTTCCTCAGTGACTTCAGAAATAATTCTAGATTTACTTCTTAAAAAAGCCACGGTTTCTTCCTTCAACTTATTTTCCGATTCATAATTTTGCCCAATAAAATATTACAATAAATTTCAAAAGTAAAACATGGAATTTATAACACATAGCCCTAAAGCTGACAAATTAGGAAACTTGCCCAGGTCACTGTCGCAGTGCTTTCGTCCGTTTGAAAGTTTCGTGCTCCAGACAGTTTGAGGTTTCCTTGAGTCATAGCAACAGCGACACAGTCGTGAGTGCTAAGGAATGCGCAGGCACGCGTATATGAAAGAGAATATTAACGTACGTAGAGATGGAATGGGAACGATCATGCACGCGAAGATAAGTGCTTGTTTCTAGTAAAAAGGCAGTGAGATTGTATCATCAAATCAAAATTGAAATCGATCGATAGTTTTTCATAAAATACTCCAGCGTCGAATAATATAAACACGCAGACAGACAGACAAAAATACAAAAGCGATTTTATTAGCCTATCTGCAGGGAAGTTAATGTGCCTTATCAAGCATCAATAAACGAGACACGACCACAAAACGGATTTTTTTTCACCTTTAGTGATAATGAATCCTGGGAGATTTGGGTTTGGCATAGCCGTCTTGCTAAATTCACGCGAGGCAGTTTTTCCGTGGAATGTTATACCCTGAAGACGGAGGCACTTTGATCATTCGAAACGTCTGGAACTACTAGCCCAATGATACAGTGTCACATCCCATACTGACTACTATACACGATTAGGCAGACGGCTAGATTATTGGTGACAGGAAAGAAGGCAGGCAACCCGCAATACACCGTCAGCTGCTACTGCGGTTCGTATATAAACAGAAATATTGCATTAAATTCTCGTCGTGGTTTCAGGAAGCTTTGTATAACTGCAGGAGGACCGGACTGGAACAGCACAGCGAGAGATGGGAACTCGCGAGATGGGCGGGTGCGGGGTGGGAGGACACGTGGGTCACAGAGTACACATCCATGTCATACTGATCAGCCCTCATATTTCGTCCAGGATTTTCAGAAAAAAAAAGAACATTGCTTTTTGGGGAGGAGAAAAGTGTGGGGGGCGAACTGAAGAGAAAAGATAGAGAGGGGGGCTTCGGGATTTCAGGCCCTGCGCCGCCGTCGTTGGTAAGTTTCAGTTGCCCAAAACAACGCACTACCACTAACGCGTCGTAATAATGAATGTCATAATCGTGATGGTTGTAATGGTGGTGGTAGCCCAAAAGTCTCTGCTCGTGCAGTAAGAAAAGGCTTAATTCACGTTTCGCTTCCTCCGCTTCACCTTTGCAACTGGATTAGGGTACGCATCTTGCGTACTTACAGCTACGCATATTACGTCACGAGCTCCAAGAGGGAACCTGCAGCCTCACTACGCAGACGAACTGTCTGGCCATCACTGGCAACGTAACTCTGACAGACATGAGGTTAAAGTATAAGACGAAGAGGAAATGGTGAAGGAAAAGAATGAAAAGAGAAAAAAATGTAAGTGGCAGGAAGAAGATGAAAAGAGAAAATAAAGAGGAAGAGAAGTGGGAAAGGAAATGGTATAAGAAGAGTGAGAATGATAAGATGCAAAGGAAAACCGAAAACTGGGTTATGATAAAGGAACGGGACGTAATGAGGAAAGGAGATACGTAACAAAATTCATATATAACAAACTGGAAGAGAAGGACGGAAAAGAACATAATAGAAAGGAAAATAAGATGTAAAATGATTGAATAAGTTTGCTGCTTACACCGGGCTCACACTTTCACTGTTCAGAAAGTATCAAAGGGGGCAAATCAACCCGTATAGGGCCCTTGCTGGAGAAACATCATCCCAAGGTTTCTATCGCAATTGGACAGTACGATACAAAGCGACATACGGAGATACGGACACGTTTCCATGCTATAAACTGTACTCAGACTGTTCATACCTACTGCCGTCAGAGCTGAAATTTCATCCCTAAGCACTATACGTGTTTTACTTCAGATAAACTTTGGCAGGGTCTTGAAGAAATATTTGTTCAGCGTTTTCATTCACGGATTATTAATTGTGTTGAGGATAAAATCTTATGGACTCTGACACCGTGTTGATTGGTAAATATCTACCAACGTTTCGGAATAGCATGCCGCCTCCATCTACATGTTCTGAGAATTCCACAATCTGATATCTGAGTTCTTTCGGGATTTTACGCAGCGTAGAATCCAAACAGAGAGCAGATCTCACTTACACCACAACGAAAGCCTGAAATCACGCAAGTTCACTGTCTCTTGGATTGCTCAGAACCTGAAAACAAAGCACTACGATCTTCCGAAATGTCGGTAACTATTTTCTTATCGACACGACGATATACCAAAGAACACTTGTATCTTCCTTAGCACTGTTGTAAGAACCTTAAATCTCGATTATTTGGTTGTGTGACGGTCCTTTTTCGACTGCAGAAACCATATACCGACAAAAATATGTACTAAAAACTGAAGAATTGGTAACGGCCAATTTGAGAATAGCATCCTATAATTTGCCTTTAAAGATTAATGAAAATCACGAAAAACCAAACAAGAGGGCTTCTGGTATCTAGGTTGAGAATTTAAACCAGCATCTATAGTGCATAACCTTCTGGGTGCAATGCAGACTCGCAGTTTTATCTATTATTGGTTGCAGACTGCATCAAAAAAGACTGACTCGCATTTGATTGTTCGCCTGATGCATGATGCAATTGCGTTGGTTTATGACAGTTTCACTAGAACTCGCTCCACTAGTACGGTTCCAAGTATGTGTCAGAGCACGCCATGACGTCATACAGCTGTGGAGGTAAACACCTGCGAAATAAACTCAGCGGCATTACAAAGAAGTGAGTGTTCAGCTTTGCCAGTGGTCTGTTACTTGTGAGGAAAGACCACCAAGCATCTACCTAATATGTTTACAAACTGTCGTCTTATTGGCTCGACTAAATTTATTTATTTCCATGGCGCGACAGCTCCTAGTGGGCCACGATTCCTCGTTGTCGAGGCTTCACGATCACACTCAGACAAACATTCGGTAGGACTCCTCTGGACGGGTGATCAGCCCGACGCAGAGACTACCTGACAAAACACAACATGCACAACAGACAGACATCCACGCCCCTAATGGACTCGACCACGTTAGTCACTGCAAACGTTACAAAAATATTTTGCTAGACCTCAGTTCACTTCGCGGTTTCTTCAACCGAAAACATGCACATCGAAGAATCGCATTTTGCAGAACTGTATCTAACGCAGGTGTTTAATATGAGCTTTGCGGTTCTCAAAGGCGGTGACTCTGTCAAATATAATAATTTCATGACTCCTGTGCTCTATGCTAGACATTTACCAACGTTTTGGAGCGAATTAACTACCTCCATCTTATTTATGGGTACGAGAGTACGTACGACGAAACGCAGTTTTTCTATCCCAAATATGGAGGGTGCAGGTTCCTCCGAAACTTTGGAAAATCTATACCAGATTACATAGCGTCACACGCCAGAAGACACTGTTCTTACTACAGTATCTGAATTTGAACACCAAGGAGCACCAATATCTTTGCCAGTGCGGACATACAACCACATTGTCGGTGTTGTTGAGAGGATGTTAAGAAAAGCACTAAACAATATCTGGCAGGTCTAGTAAGATATATAAATCAGATATGCGGAATTGAATCAGATACCGTACAGATTACAGAAGGATGGACTTGGGCTAAAACACTTCCACATTCGAGATTATGCCTGACAAATTCAAATTAATTAAAATTAAAATTTATGTTAGTGTAAATGATTACGGAATTAGATCAATACAGTTAAGTAAATAATTATTAAATATTGCTCTTGTTACACTCATGATAAGCCATAAGACATCTAAAAGAATATAAGCACAGTAATTCCTTCCCATAATTTCTCGTTAAGTTGCCGTAAAAGATATCAGTTTATCTCATACCGTATAAAAATATATTAGAAATGCCAGGCGTTAAGACAGCGTCATTTAAACGAGTATAAATCTGTGATCAGGAACACCTAAAATGCACTTCTGCACGGACAATATTTCCGCTACTTAGCCAGCTATTGTACAGCATACCTGAAGTTCGAACATTTGACGTACTTAGCCCTTAGGATAAAATTTTGACAGTCCTGGCATGTGGTCACATAACTAACACAATGTTCACTCACTAAAAGCGTGTGTAATTAAAAGACTGTCTTACCATTCACCGCCTACTTCGCTTCTACTGCTTCAGGTTTCGTGTCAGAATGGCTGGCCATTTTGTCTCTTGCAGCTTGTGTGACAGGGCTTGCAGGTTACCATCAATGCACACTATTTAATTCACTTCAAAACTGCACATTATTTTCAGCACACGTTTTCATCGACACACACAGTCATATTACGTAAGATTTAGTTTATTCTAAGCACCTTATCCAACATAAATCACGCCTAATTACACATTAAATGAAAAAATAACCCCGAACGCGTACCTGTCTTACGCAACATGACAGTTACAATTTTTTTTCTTGGCTATGAATGATGGGTAATCGTGGATAGCGCGTGGAGGGAGGTGTTCGGTCACTCGTTTCCCCTCAAGGCTACAGTGATAGCACTAAATAAAGACAAAGAACACGCAGCACGATCTGTCGGAAAGTAGGTGAGATAGGAGCTAAGCTCGTTTCAACGTTCAAATTTTCAGTCCATTTTAGTTCCTCACCTCCAGCCACTTAATTACACCCGTATTTTTCGTTATTATAAGTAATTATTTTGTGTCAAAGTTGCAGGTACTTGACTGCATAGTATACAGCACTTCATGTAAAGCTGAGAGTCTTTTACTTGGTATGATATTCCCGGTCTTTTATTTCCTCGCCTTCGTTATTACCATTTAAGACTGAGCTTGCTATGAGACCCTACTACAGCGAGTTAAACCAAGTCCGAAGATCACTAGTTTACTATTATCTTTCCATGTATATCTTGGTCTCCCAGGTTGTCTTTTTTCAGTTTCTGCAATTAAAGGTTTGTATTCTTACCTGAACTTTCCCATGTGAGTTTTGTGTTAGCTTAATATAATGTACACCAATATAATTAGGTGAAAAAATTCGACGGGAAAGCAGGTCATATTAACTGACACTTTCCGTGCTTATACTCTCTACTTTCAAGTGACTATTAAATACATTGTTGAAACAGGTTACAACCACATCTGTCCTAATCCGTTTCAGCCAACCATATATAGTTTCTCTGCTATGCAAATGTTTAACCATTTACAGGTTATGCACGGACTATCTCGCTTAGAAAGACATGTTTTTCTGTTCGGAATGTGCATTTTGTTTGGCAGTGTGACAAAAATGGCATCCCTCCGCCCATCAGTAAACAAAGTGAATAACTCATGTATTTCGAAGAATATAAACTACGTATTGCCGTAAAAGCAAAAATAAAGTTTTCCGTGCTCGCAACAAGAAGGTTCTAGCGGGAGCAGAAATATAGCTCCAATTATTTTAACCTCGGTACTAAATGGTGGCGAGAGGTGAACTTCACTCCCTGGCCGCTTCACCCCCGTGAAAGAAAACTGTTGCCCTTTGAATAGGAGGTGTGTGGGCCCCAGAGCCGGATAGGAAATTTTGCAAAAAAGAAAAAAATCATTACCTCTACAGAGATTCGAAAGCCGGATTTTCCAGGAAGTAGCCTAGTCACTACAGAGATTACACCAACCCAGCTGCAAGTGTTACCAGGGAAATGGAAATAAAAATGGGCTTCATAAGGATTAGATAATTCACGAACAAATTGTTATATAATTTTATTGTTTATAGACATTTTTAACTCGTGTGTAACTGTATTCCGAATTAATCTCTTTCTTGCATCTTGTGCCATCAGGATCTGAAGTTCAGTAAAGGCACAAGTCTGTCAAAACTAACACTTTGCTCCTTTAGGAAATCCTTCCTGCACCTTCCTGCCACTTTGCTTTAAAGAAGAGGGAAGGATGATCCGGTAAGACAACATTGCAAAACTTAACTTCCCTTTAAGATTAAGGCAGACAGCGAAGTCAGTCCATCAACAAACAACTCGACTCAACAACAAACCTAAGTTTAAAGGCTAATCTTCATTTACTCAAGTTTGCTAGTTGCTACCCACTAATTATAACAATGTTTTCCCAGTACGGGAATCCTTGCTTCCACAATCCCTCAATCTGCTGAAACACCTGCTAATATGCCCCTGACGGGATATTTTATTTCATGTACCCTTTATTGATGAGATGTACTCAGCTGGCTGCTAACGAGTGTTACCTAAACACCCAAGTTCCTGGTTACTGTCTTAAAAGCTTTTCCTTATCTTGGTGAGACAGCGGGTAATAGTAAGGACACAGTTGGGTTTCAGGATTACTAGAGCAAAATAAATGGATGTTTAAGAAAGAGATCTCTCGTCAAAACAACCTTAAGGGCAGTACAAACAATAACACATTTTGTCACACGTAACATAACGTCATAATGAAGAACGATATTGAAGAAATTTACAAAAAAAGTGCTGGGAAAAACACAATTGGTGTTTCCGCACCTCAATATATATTACAAGACTAAATCTTTAACAAAATAAACGATATATAAATTAAAAGTCACCAATAGAAATGCGATTTAAAATGATCGAAGTGATTATCTAAACACACACAAAAATGTACACAAGGACAATATTAAAGCAGACACTGGAAAACAGATACGTTCAAGGAACTTTACACAGAATTAGTTAGGATAATAGAGACAGTTCTTGCAATGAGATCTGACATACCCAGTAGACCGACTGGGCAGTGTCTTGGCTCAGGAACTTAGTCGTCAGTCTCTCACAGGGCAGGCTTGGTTTCTTCCCAGTCCATGTGATATTTATGATGGAAAAGTGAAACTCAGACAGGCTGTGCTTTAGTATTTCGGGAACCCTTGTCAGTACCATTTCAACAAAGTTCCATGCTCAAGCAATCATTACCGAAATCATAAAAATGTGGCAAATAATGACATATTTGCAAAACATTTAACGTAATGTACAGAGGATTTAAGCACACTTTCATACAAAAATAATTATGCAGTAATACGAGGTGTATGTACTTTGAGACGGCAAACTACTAGAGTAAATTTGCCTCTATGTGAGAAAGTCTGAGAAAAATTAAGGCAATAGGAATAGAGTTAAGTCATTTTAACATTTAAGCAGGCTTAAGGTGCCGATGAGAACACGATCATATCACGTCTGTAAGTAGATGAGGAATGAAAAGAAGCTTGTGGGTGTGGGAGACTTGCCGAGCAGGTGGAGAGCTGCCGTATTGCCCTTTCTGTGGGTGGCACAAGATACATATAGTGTCCCATGGGGAGGTGTCATAAACCAGTAGCTTATCTCTGATAGACAAGACCGTGGTCACCGGTATTTTCTGAGACGTGATGCATGAGAAAACGTTGGAGTTACAATGCTTTGTACCCGCATTGTACTCTTACCGAGGCTATCTTCTGTCTTGTCTCTAGAACGTTTTAAATGGCTGTACACTCAGTTTGAATTTTAGTCTATTATCTTACGTATAGGCAATGTTTGTATTAACCTTTTAAAGCCTAGCGGTAACTTTATATACCACCAGGTTTAACATTAAAAAATTCTACGTGGTGCCCACATTGCGTTTATGTGTTTTGTACGGATCTCAGAACAAACAGCAACTTTTGCCTTATAAAACATTAAGAGACTGGTTTTTATAACCGAAGTGCAGAGTGTTTACAGCGCGGTACGCACTGAGTCCTTATATAAAACAGACACGCTTCGTCTTTAAAGGGTTAATATAACTTTTATTACTGCAGTACATAGGCATCAAACACAGTTTTGCTGAAATTAATATGAATGTCTATCTTTATTGTCGGCTTTTACATAGAGCAAACTAATTAATAAATTAATTAATTCCATAAACAGCGTCTTCGTTGAGAAGCTATGTAGCTGTGCTTCTCCGTAAAATCTCAGCCCTTTATTGAACACGAAATATCCTGTCCAAAATTTACGCCGCTGAATATTATTCTGAGTCAGGCGACAACGTCCCACTTAAGTGCTTTAAAACCCATTTTAGTATTATCCTTCAGTCTACACCTTGGTACTCCTAGTGGTCAGATACCTTCAGGCTTTTCGATTAAAACCTTTGTAATATTTCTTAATCCCTTACTTAAACCTCTCTTTGGTGTCTTCTGACCCTCCTTTTATTTAGCAGCGTTTGTTCAGCTTAAGAAGTTTAGTCAAAGTATTCAGCACGAGTTCATGAATTTTGAGTCGGTCTGACGAAAAGATGAGCTCCCCGACACCCTCACGCAAAATAGCTGATGGTCACACTGAATTTCGAAAAGAGTGCTTCCAAATACAAGCGTAGAAAAGGAAATTCCCGTTGGAACCTGCGCCAGTATTCCAGCTGTCCTGCTGAGATTTTAACGTCTTTAATCAGTTACTCCAGGAAAATTTCAAAATAGAACCGTGAAAGGAGACGCTTCCTTTTGATTAACGGTTTTATCTGCATATTATAAACGAACGTTTTCTCGCTGTACTGGGACCTGATATCTGAATTTAAATATCTGATGAATGTTACAACGTAAAATACCTTTTAAGTTGTGGCTTTGCGGTCGACTCGTCCACTGACAGAAATGAGTGCTAGGGATATCTCATGGGTGGGGGGAGGATGTAAAGGCGGCCTGTACGCAGGGCTGAGATTCTTACAACCTTCATATGCCGCTTGTCTAGAAATTCTGCGAGCCTCAACTTTCTGGAGCACTAAAGGCCTGTCTAGGCCTGTAATGGGATAGCTTAAAGAAGTAACATTTTAGAGTCCAGTTGTTTCTATACACACATTCTCCTGTAAATTTAGGAATGGCAACATTTTGTCACAAAATATATTTTTGTGTTGTATGTGGGTCTCGCAATAAATACAGCATTACCCGGTTAGTCACTTTAAACGGACACAAATTCTATTATCTGTGGCGTAGAAAGTGAACTTTTATATATAAGTCAGTAAAACGACTAAATTAATTTAATGTGTGGTATAAGAATAATTTCAATGATTAATAAAACATTTTACAAAAATTTCATGGTATTTCCATCTCTTGTTTGCCGAACTGCTGTTAAGAAGTTTGCATGTATACAAAAGGTCCTACAACAGGCCATCTCGACATGTGTGTCCCAGTTTTCCTAAGTCTTCAGGCATATTCTGAGCTTATTCTCAATTTTTAACTTGCTATTGCATGCTTTTCTCTCAGGATAGGGAGAGCTGGCCGGCGTTGCGATTGCGGTAAAGAACTTCTTGGTTCCATAAAATGCGGAAACTTCTTAACTGGCTGAGGACCTGTCGGCTTCTGAGGATAGACTCTCTTCCACGGGGTTAGTTAATTAGTGCATGCTTTTCATGCATCCATCCTTATTTAAATTTATCGAAATGGAAACACTTGCTATAAAGTCCACAGATAATCTTAACAGAAGATACCCTTTAACAGTAATCCGAAAATTAAATCTCCGCTGCCCTTAGTTCAAGCCTTTATTAAAGCCGTTTTTATAACGCTCTTAACAGAAGGACGAGCGGGCAAAGACTGGAAACCTGCTAAGAGTGATGCTATTTCTCTTTAATCCCCGTTCCCGATGTAATATATCTTCCACTTATCCGCATCGACGAGGCAAAGCCATAATCCAGAGATCTGCAAGCACCCACTCTTGTTCGCAAATGGGAGACACCCGAGTATACAGGAAACCAGCTGTCCCTGCTTAGAGGTATCTTTTGATGGACAAATTATCTTTCTGCTTTATCACCTCCTACACCTTGCAGCTACTGTGTACATGGTCTATTTATATGTAAATATATAGAACAACAAAACAAGCTGGCAGCGAAGGTTTTATACGTAATTTAAGTAGTCTTAACAGCAAACGTAAGTATAAATAGAACATAGAGTAGACCGGTCTGTAGCTAGGTTAGTCAATAAATGCAGATTTAAGATCTGGTTTAATAAAAAGAAAAAAATAATAAGCTTATTGTAAAGTAAACGACTTACATGATGGAGCTGGATAAGTTTCCCTTTGTATTTAGAAGGTGCTCAAATTTATAATTTTGTGCACCAAGAGGAAAGCATCAGAGTGCTATAGAAGAACAAATTTGTATAAAATTATGTAAGCTTAAAAATTAGGCTACATATTCTTACAAATTATCTGTGATATCACGAAACAAACATCCAAATTGCCTGCCTAAATATGGGCAAGAAATGGTTGGTTAAGTAAATGAATGTAGGGTGGGCCGGTTCAACGAATGGACCCGCGCTTTGCCGAAAGACTTACTGGTCTCTGCTGCCATCTGGACGCGGAAATATAAACTACTGTGTGTATGTGTGTGTGTGTGTGTGTGTGTGTGTGTGTGTGTGTGTGTGTGTGTGTATCAAAAGGAGCCTTGTGATGTCTTGTGGCTACGAAGTTTCAACCGTACAAATTTAATGAATTACGGTTTTGTCTAAGTAATGCTCATAATCTGGTTAAGTACTGCTACAGTTTACATACATTTAAATAATGTAATTCCAAATTCAATTAAAATGAACATAAGGCTACTGCTTGATGACTTAATATATTTCATATATTAAACGTTATGCAGTTTTCGTGAGAACAGAACTGATATGTTACAATGCATCCACGTTGCCAAACCTGGACTCCTGAGGGCAACCACAAGAGGACCTATGCTGAAGGGTGGCCCACGTGTATCTTATTATTATTATTATTATTATTATTATTATTATTATTTATGAATTTAATGTGGCCCAGGGCCTTCCCGTTTCAGAAAACTGCTCTTTTGATTAACATGCGCAGGAGGTATTATCTGACTAATTCAGGAAGCAAGAAAACAATGGCTCAAATCGTGAAGGAAAGGAATGCAGTAAATTCTGTTGAGTACGGCCATTTTTGTTTTAATCAGAATTACATATTTATCTATTTTGTGAATCCTGATAACAGGAATATTACTTGTAGGTGTCGCCGAGAAAGATATTTTTGTCATCCCTTGAAAGTTTTGGGTAATATAATGGACTGAGAAATACAACATTTTCAAATATGTATTTCGTGACCTAGTGGAGAGACACTAACACTGTCCCCTTTACTTTTGAAATACCGCAGGTGTTTACGGTGCACTTGTAAATGTAGTTTCATTTAAAGTCCAACAAGAACGTCGCGGCCTTTTCCGCGCAGACATTCACCAAAGTAAAAGTACTCGTAATTCTATCGAATTTAACCCAAATCTCAAAATAAAGGTGGGAAGGATGGGTAGCAATTCCTGTGCGCCCGTAGTTAAAACATAATCTTCAGTGTGCGGAGTCTCACGAAAATGGAAATTACGTAGTCAATTTTGTAGACGTTTGATGTACCCAAATTATTCCAAATCGGAAGGCGGATGTAGAAAATACGACCAGAATATTCTTCACACAGTTACAGGAAGTACAACATTTATTGCCCAGTTTTTTGCAAAACTCATAACTAGGCAACAGTATTATTTGGAGATGTTACCCACCGAATTTAACTCAGATCGGTGGAGGAATATGAAAAAATACAGACATAAATCTATTTAGATCTATAAGAGAAGTCTGACTGTCACTAAGCCAAGTTTCACAAAACTCACAATTACTCGAAACCTTATTTGAAATTATTTCATACTGAATATGTCAACAGCGCCAATAACAAAGCCGGTCACTGGGGCGTATTCTGAGACAGGACCGTTGATATCATCCCAACAATCCCTTCATCTAAAAATATTTTCTCTTATCCACACATTTCCTTATGCGTCTTCCAAATCATTTTTTTAGGAACTTCTCAAAATACAGGATAGATATTTATGCTTGTCAAAGTGGCACTTGGAGGAGTCTTTGTCAGAGTACTCATTTTGTCCTCTGAGTTTCATTCCAGCAGTTCTGCATAAGCATATTTGTTTCATCGAACATCTTCACTATCAATTCTTACGGTTTGAGAGACAGGTTAAAAAGAATATTTTTTATCTCCCTTTTCCAAGACGCAACGATATGAAGTTGAAATTTGTGCAGTCAATTGCTTATTTCCCCAGACTGATCATATGTCTACCTGTTTAAACCGTAAAGTTTATGTTTAACCGAATATCATGAGAATTTTGTATGTGAGTTAAGAATAAATTTATCACACTAGGGATAAAAATTTTACAGTCTAAATAGGTGTAACATAACTAGTAGGTGCGTGTAACATTGTAATTACCAAACCTATTAGTGTGTAAAAACGTTATTAGTAGTTTAACAAAATATGGATATATGTCTGTTGTTTCACAGGTCATATCAAGTGGTTCCACCTTTATACCCAGTAAAGGCATTTTTAAATAAAGTGTACGTATGTTGCAGTTGTTGTGACCAGAGCAGTACCACACATATTGTGAGTTCATGAAAGAGAGTTAGGTGCCTCTGTTGTTAATTTAAATTAGTTACATGTCTGCGCCGAGCATTATACGTTGTATATTTAACAAAATCGAATAAGAATAAAAAACATAGCAATAATAAAGCATAATCTTTAACCATCCATTTCGTTGTGTTGTTACAATTCAAGAATGACAAAGCTGGATGTCACTGACACGTTATGAACCATTTAATGTCAGTGCAGCCTCCAGTTTTAATATATTATCAAGCACTGGCTACCCTTCTCTTAGCTTTTGAATGTTTGCGTTTGTCTTGCTGTTGGATGGGAAAGACTTCCATAGATAAAATTGAATATTAATAGGTGAAGGAAGGGATTCTAACGTCCGAGCATGGAGGTCCGCTGCAGGTGATCGTGTGGATAACAGGCACAACATGCGTGCGAAAATGGCGTATGTCAGCGTTTTGTCAGGCTATGTAGGCTGTTTTTTAAAGCACTCTCCTAGTTTAATGAAGAGAAACGTGTTTACCTAGCATTGTGTTTACGTGGGCTCTTTTTCTTCTAATGTTTCCACAAAGTGTTTATTTTAATCCAACGTGTTTGGACGTCGTGCCACTAGCGGCCAATTCTAGGAGAGTGCGACGGATGCTGGAAGCCCATAGGCCAAATACATGATTTTAAACGTAAACATACTAATAAAATATGGAAATTAAGTTGAAATAGGTCTAATGTTAGAATAACATAAAACGACTACTTAGAAACAGCGCTGACTCTTCTTTAATAATTCGGACTTTTCTTGACAACTAAGAAATATTTGCTTGAAGTCTGTGAATTGATGCATGGAGGCAGGTGACGAAGAGGCGCAGTTCGGTTATCAAATTCTGTATGGAATATCTTCGTGTGGACCTAAGCAAGTACACGTGTTTTCACACACTCTATTACGAAGGAAATCTAAGGTAATATTCCTTGCTGTATCTGACATATGTAATTTAATGTGCAGCATAGCGAATGGAAACTATGGAATTCTAAAGACAGTGTTTTAATTATTCATTTATAGTCTTCAAGAAATATATTGAAGTATTTGAAGGAAAACATTGTAATCTGTTTTTAAGGATTCTCATTGCTCCCTTGAAAATTGTCCTATGAATTCTAAATAGAGGAGGCAGCTTTTAGAGATTTTATAAGAAATTAAAGTTTCCATAAGGAATTATTTATTCCTAACAACTAAAGTTGTGTGTTTATTTCTTATATCTTGGGCACGTTGATGGTTTTAATAACTCATCACTGAAGGCAATTCAGACGAATTAACATTTGTTGTTTGTTTACTTTCAGTATAGTTCAAACCAACTATCGTTAGATGGTGGACGTCGTATTAAGTTACATAACTTACAGAAGAAATGTTTAAATGCAACTAACAGGCTATGTGCATGTATGGCTGGGGAGGAAGTGGTTTTAAGGCGCCTTATCTTCATTAGATAATTAAGCATACAAAAAAGTTTTCTTCTAAATACTTAACACCATATCTCATAACATATGTTTCAAGTATCTCATACGGGCTACAGAGAAATTAATAAAATTACAACAAATTACGACAGTTTGATGTTTAGATGAAGAAATGAAGGAAAGATTGAAGGTTCGTTTTTATTTTCCTGTTTCCATTTAGATGATAACATAAAATTTTTAATGGTTTCTTTAAAACTGATGTAAGAATGATTTACGTTTGTTGGATATGTCTTGTTTTTGACGATAACAACATTCCTATGCTTTCGAAATTTTGTGTTCGCGTCATATGAATCAATTAATTATTCTACTTGGCATTTGAATAAGAAGTGATGAGTTGGGGACAATCTGAATGGTGACTACATACGTTTCCTTCATAAAGAGTTACGATTTTGATGAGAAGAAAAACAAAGCCCCATTTGCGTTACTTAATATTCACATATTACAATAAGAATTTCTTCAGGAAATAAACGGCAAAATGAGAACGCGTCTTCTTTTAATCATAACGTCGATTTATATTCGTAGTTTTGCGAAAAGACTTACTGAACAACTGCATGCCTTCACAGAAATTTTCCTTTAATACCTCCCCTTCTTCACATCTTCCTTTACTGAATTCTTTCTCTGTTTACCTCATTACCATAAATGCATGCAAATTGAAACAATTTTTAATGTCACCCGATGCCTTTTAACACATAAAAACAAAAAAGAACCTGGCAACTGAATATGAAGAAGACTAAAAAACAAATTGGGAAATAATTGACTTTCTAATCAAAGAGACTTTACGTGATGACATTCCGTAGACACTCAAATAGCCAGTTCGTTAGAACACGGCAATTATGTATGTAATTTCTTGCTTTATCAAATTTAACCAGTATTATAATTAGCCTCTATATTGTCTTTATTGACAAAGTGCTGTTTTTTACTTGTCACGATAAATTTTGTTTCTGAAAGGAAACAAATTGGCTCAGAGGATACAAGGTTTGGAAATAAATACATTCCCACTTCTTTCTTTAATGACAAGTCATAAAAATGCTCTCTCGCTTTTTATTTTATTTTTTTACTCAGAAATTAAGTCTTGTGAATTTTGTGTCGTTCTAGGACCAGAATTTTCTGAGAAGTGGACCACGTTTTAAATGGATTAATAAATACATTTGTATGAAAATAAAGGCCCAGTACCTATTAGATGAATAACTACTATGAACCTTGTATTACTTGTGTTGTTGTGTTAATAAATTCTTTACTACAGAAAGAATATCAAAACAGATCTTATACCTGTAAGGCACTTTACAAACCATTTCAGCAACCCAACGCTTCTTCTCTCGGTAATCATCAGAAGTCTTAAATATTCCTAAAACAACATATGTAGCGCTTTACAGTGGTATGAACTTATCCCTGTTTTCTTTCTGTTACCTACAATAGGACACTCAATGTAGTAGAAACAGCATTTTGCTTGATTCAGTTAGCCGGAGATTCGCGTTTGTCGCTATGAAGTTACTGAGGATGCAAGCCTTTTGGTACGTTAAAATGCGTCGACTGCTAAATGGTTACCGCATTTACCGCATTTCAAAAACGGGTATTTCCTTCACCTTCAGGTTCAAATAGTCTAGGTAACCTTACAGGTGAAGGCACTGGTTTATAATATTAATAACCAACCGCGTCATTGAATAAATTTATGATCAAAATTTGCCGGGATTGCATGAAAACGTGCTTTGTTCTTGTTACGCCTGTATGGAAACTGTTTTAATAAGAGTCAAGGTAAAGGTCTCCCCGTAAAACAACATGCAAGCACAGAGAGAAGGAATAGATATAGGCCTATAGGTCTACTCATTTTTAAATTTGATGCCAGATGGATGTGCTTTGTCAGCGTCACGCCCCTGCCTCCTTACCTCTGGGAAAGTACCACGGCGTCTTTTGTTTTAATAAATCTTGAACACGTATTTAAGTCTTTCGTAAGTCGCATACTTCGTCAGGCATATTTATAAGCAACAAATGTAGGTATTTTGAAAGAATAACATTTTCATACATTTTACCCAGCTGTAAGTGTGTGAATTGCTATCAGAAATAAGTTGGGAATTGCTGCGGCAGGGGTCAGTACTGAAGTACACAAAGGCCCTGTCCAACCTGAAACTCAAATCGTGCTTATACTCGCTACCGTCCTGAACAACTGCACGCAGTTATAAAACAAAAAATAAATAAGCGAAGGCAATATTTTCAGTCCACACACAGCATGCCCAAAAAGTTTGTACCACGCTTCGCAGTTTTATGCACGTGAGGAAACTTTCAAAGGAAAGGATTTACTACATGTGTCGCCTGTTCTTAAATTAAAAGTCCCTATATTTCATCCACAGAGTGCGTTTACGAAATTCATATAGATAAGCGGCAATAATTTCCCTTAACTGCTTATTATTATTAATATTATTATTTTAATGGTGGTTGTGCGTCCGTTGTGTTTTATATGGTACCTACTTTTAAAAAACACAAGGATTACAGTCTTCAAAGCGATGACTACACTATATTCCTATGCACTTTCAGTCTTTGACAGTGTGATTAGGAATGCAAGCCAGTGAGTTATTAAATAAATATCTCCAGAGACGCAGTGAACAAGAAATTTTTTGTTTATGAAACTAATAATATTTTTTTAGCGTCTGGCATAGCTGCAGTGCACGCATACTAATGCAGAATTAAGTGTGTTGAGTTTTCTTTCCAACAGACACAACTAAACGCAGGATTAGTTACAAAATTGCTTTAGTGTTTAGGTGATGAATTTGCTGCAAGGAATTACTTAATAACAGGGAAAATATGAATGCTAAAATAATAACAACAAGAGTAGCCACAACAATAAAATAACGTCTTTTAAGTAAATTACCTGTAACCCTTGGAGAGAAGATAGAGATAGAATTTTGTTTACAGAGAAGTGTTGTTTTTGACTAACCTTATTTGTTACTATATAAATTCTATATGCTTAAGGGGATGGCATAATCAATATAGTAACTACTTCACGGTTAGAAGACTGAGAAATCGTTGACTGATTTCCGCCACAGAAAATAAGTTACTCTTCTTCCAGACTTCCAGATCTGCTTTGGAGCCTAACCAATCTCATATTCGGTTGGTACCGGTGGTTTTTACCAAGAAGATACGCGGCCGGAGCTTGAAACTGACCTCTTATCTATATTTAGTGCCAAGGTTAAGAATTCGCTGAGTTATAACTCACTTTTCAGTGTAGCTGTATGAAATGTCCGGGGAATTTATTTTAACGAGCTAAATGCATAGCCTGACCACCGGCTGGGCGTGTGGAATTTCGTCCTCTAAAGACACAGGTCTCTTCGTCTTCTTATCTGCGGATTCGCCCTGGATATTGCAGCATACCGTCTAATTTCATCTGGATACAATCCTGTTTCTCGGCTCAGAACGGTCAAGAGCACAGCTCCTTTTAGTGCCTAAAGCAGGAATATGTGGACGTGTTTATCCACAGAGCCATATGTCTTCATCTGGCCGTGTTTAAGCACTCAGATAATTTAACAACAACAATAACGTATTCCTATACTGTAAAAATATTTCTGTAGTACTTTTCTTATATACTAAGTGTGTAAATACAGATATACACTCATTGAATGATCTAACAACACATTCAATAACGCACCAGGTGTTAGTATAATGTGGATTTATTTCATTAAGTAACATGGTTTGCAATGTGTGGATACATTATTTTTATCAAGCCTAGACCCCCTAATTCGACACCACACGTGGAAGCCAGTACCCGGATGCATTCAACACCGAGAGTAAATTGACCTGATCGTGAAGATCACTAAATTGTATGTTCTTACTGCAGACACAAGCAATGCGTGTCAATGTGCGCCACCTTCATTTCTTAACGCTTGAGCACAACGTAAACTTCATCTTTTCTTCCTTAATCTTTGGCCAATTAGAGATCTGGTTCCAGGAGGATGAGGCCCCCAGAATTTCTAGACAGTCGGTATATAAAGGTGGGAAAGTTCTCAGCCCTAAGGATCAGCAGCACTTACTTCGCAGGAGATATTCCTGGTACTCATTTCTGTTAGACGCTGAGTCGACCCCCGGGCCGTAGTGAGGCCGGAAGCATTACGTCAATGAAAAATGTCAATGATGTCATCGGACATCGTAGACGCAACTTGCCGGCTTGATTTTCTATCCTGATATAGAATTAAACCGGTATTTATATTATTAATAATACAATTAGTGTTATGGGGTTCGCAATAAAGCTGTACCATTAAAATATAAATGAATTTCTCCGGTTTGTTACAGCGAAGACCCAGGGCTGATCCCAGGGCAGGCCAAATAGGTTTTGTGGGGACAAAGATGCAGCAGGGAATGTTTGAATATTTGGTACTGCCATATAAGCACGCTGTATAATCACACGCATCAATTTATTATCAGCCCTATGCTGTCTTGCGACATGACAGCGTCTGTAAATGAAACACAATGAGGCCGTGCCATGGGTCAGAGGGTTAGCCATCAGCCTCTTACCGGGTTCAATCCCAGGTCAGTCAATGTGATATTTGTTATAGAAAAAGTGTCACTGGGACAGGTTTTCACCGAGTACTTAGGTTTTTCGCTGTCATTATCATTCCATCAATGATTCATACACTTTCTTTCAAATATCACCGACACTATACGGCCTCAGGATATAACAGCGTCGTTAAACAAGACATTGAAAACACGAAAAAGGAAAGTATAGAGTATCACAAACCAGCCACATGCACATTTTATTATTCACTAAAATGTTCGAATTATACTGCTAGATATTTCGCACCGGTATTCGTCTCATCTTCAGGGAGAGTCACAATTTTACAGATCACACACACACACATTCAACAGTTTGATCACAAGCCTTGGTTACAGTTGTGCATGTGTACATGTAGTTGGTTTGTGATATTCTATACTTATGACAATGCACAGTTTCAGTAATATAAAACAGAAAATGTAAAGTCTTATAGGACAATTAAACATCTTTCACTGTAACGACAAAAGCCAGGCGAACATCCTCTAATTTCGATATATGAACCTCTTTTGTACAACGCATTACAAATATATCAGTGGTACAAAACGGGCACTGAATTTCTTGGTCATGTTATATACACGCATTTTATTTTTAAGTCGCCATGTATGGAGCTGTATTTTCCTTTGATATGTAATCCTTCGGACTGTCTACCTGTCTGCCACATCAATTCACATGTAGACTTGTGCTGCTGCCTGGCGGAGGAACATTTCAGTAGGCGCACTGTTGTAGTTAATTCCTCCTGTCAGCTGTTTTAGTGGGCTTCATGCTAAGACCGATGTCAGCTAAACTCAGACAGTGTCTTATGTTCCAGATACAAATTTCCTGTCCGTCAATATTTGCTACACAAGGATATTTGATGTAGCTTTAGACATTTCGATTAATTCGGACGAAAGAAATTATACGCCGTATTTTCCAGCGAAGGTAATTGCGGAAAGTCTTATCCGTTTTCATACACCACGTCACAGTTCGTGTGTTATTTGTAAGTCCAGGTAGTTCAGTTGATTAAGTAACAGCCGACAATGGGGTTAGCTTCTCAGTAGGCGAGGGGACTTTCTCCACTGTCTCTATAAGAGCTCTGGCACCCATACGTTCTCTTATTCAGTATTTACAAGATACACTACCTCCGAAGAAAAACGACCCGGAGCTTGAGGCTGATCACTGACTTTTATTTAGTAACACGAGCTAGGATAAGCCGGCTTCGACTTAATGTCCCATTTTACTTAGATGATGCTTAACCCTTTAAAGACGAAGCGTATCTGTTTTATATAAGGACTCAGTGCGTACCGCGCTGTAAACACTCTCCACTTCGGTTATAAAAACCAATCTCTTAATGTTTTATAAGGCAAAAGTTGCTGTTTGTTCTGAGATCCGTACAAAACACATAAACGCAATGTGGGCACCACGTAGAATTTTTTAATGTTAAACCCGGTGGTACGTAAAGTTACCGCTAGGCTTTAAAAGGTTAAAGCACAGACGTAATTTTACATGTTTTATTACTTAACAACGGTTAACCACTTTACCTACTGCTTATGACCACGGAGTACCATCCAGGTGTTAGAAAGCGTCATTTACGATTTTTTCTGCTTGTATTCGCGGGATACGGAACTGGAATCCAGGCACTGCCGTTACTTACAGACGCACTTCTTGCGTTGCGACTGCCGTAGAACATAACAGCAGGCCCGCCTGAAAATGTCACCTCATGCCGAAACATGCAGCAAGTTTGTATGCACGCAACAATTGCATTTCTACAACATTTGATGCTAGATATATAACAAAACGTAATGCTAAATCATACAATAGGTTTGATAGATCCCGACTTTGTGTTTTGTGTATGGTTGTGTGTGTGTGTGTGTGTGTGTGTGTGTGTGTGTATGCACGTGTGTCTGTGTGTGCATATGTGTGTGTATGCTTGTGTCTGCTTGTTTGTTTCACTCTCAGTTCTTGAACAACGATGTTTGCTATACTTGATTTAAGCCCCACGTCAACTGAGACCGCTATAATTCCGTAACAGTATTTACTAGAGCCAGTCATAATTGCCTTGGGGGAAGCTCAAATTTTTGATGTGGGAACGGCACTAATGTCATTCATTTACATTTTTGTCATGGCTCAACAGGCCCAGAGGACCTAGGTCTCCTCTAAGAGGTTCCTCGATCACATTCAGACACACCACATTCCGTAGGACTCCTGTGGACGAGGGGTCAGCCCGGCGCAGAGACCTCTACCTGACAACACACAACACTCAAAACAGACAGACGTCCATGCCCCAGGAGGGATTCAAACCCACAATCACAGCAAGCGAGCGGCCGCATACGCACGCCTTAGACCGTGCGGCCACTGGGATCGGCCATTTGTTTATACACTTGCCTGAAATGACGTAAATATCTTAAGGTAATATTTTTCTGTAACGTAGAGTAACCACCTGACTTGAGTTCGAGGATTTTTTTAGTTTTCTGATTGATAATGATTATTAATAGGTCATTAAATTTAGATGCAGAATTTGGTATGAGGCTCCTCTGCAAAGGCATT
Source organism: Coptotermes formosanus (assembly GCA_013340265.1). Taxonomy (NCBI): domain Eukaryota; kingdom Metazoa; phylum Arthropoda; class Insecta; order Blattodea; family Rhinotermitidae; genus Coptotermes; species Coptotermes formosanus. The sequence goes on along the minus strand of BLKM01001294.1, from coordinate 5,017,178 downwards.
GTCATATTTTATGCAATATAGTTTTAAGTCAAGTGTCAAAAATTTGGCAAGGATGTCAAAATTCCATGTCTTGGCTGACAGAAAAAATGTATCAAAAAACGACACAAGTAACATCTCTTTCTCAAAAATATAATAGCATAATTAATATTATACTAAGGATATTTAGACCTATCACTTTACAGCCAGATCTGAAAGAATCTGTCGAGTATTTAGCACACTTATGCCGCATTTGGAAGGTCCATTTTCAAAACCCGGAGTCCTTGATATGTTGATTGAAGTATTATATTGTTATCCTCTATGCCTTCAGGTGAATACCAAAATAGTATCACGAATGAGGCCACCATTCTTCCTTCCACATTCTTTCGAATTCAATAATCAGCCTAACATTCGACGCCGTGCCTTTTAAGCTGCGAGATCTAAAAAATTCCTACAAACAACGGACTTCGCTAAAAGCAACTGGAAGTTCTGAAGAACGTAAGTTTCTATCTTGGACCGAACACGACTGTGGGCAGGTACGAATGTAAATCAGCTACCACTTAACGTGAACTAGATGAGTGAGTGTTATAGATAGGTCAGATAACTATAAGGCATGTTGGAAGATGATACTTTTCCAACCTCACAGCAGGAGGTGCATTGCGTTCCTTTCCTTGTCCTGGCTACATTCACCATTTATGTTCGGTTTGGGGATCGAAATATTTTGCACTCTTGATACCTACTTTTAAAGATTTATGTCTGGAGCTTGTAAATATTTGGAATCTCCAGTACAGTTTATTGTGAAAACAGCTTAGGTAGACGGAAATAAATAATGTAGCAGCGGGATTAGTCGCAGTGTGTCATCGCAGCTACCCACAATAATCAACAGGCTTTATTATAACCGTCAGTTGTGACTGTAAAAATTGTTATCTTCTTCCAGTTCGTTTTAGTTAGTTTATCTGCAAGTAGATACATGCATAAAGATGATATATATGTATATATACATATATATAGGAAATTTTATTTGGGAGTTTTGAATTTAGTATACCACTTCTAAGACCAAGGAGTAGATAAATTCAGTCGTATTTGAATAGCCTATGAGATCCAGACTGCATTAAAGTGTATAAGGATAGAGAAAGACGATGAGTTCTTTTAGAATGGTAATTAAATTTTGTGCTATAAATAACCGGACGTACCTTTGCTAGATGAGCGAGTGCAAACTTATCAAAAACAATTCCATATTTATTGAGTCACTTTATTAGTTAAATAAATGCTAATTTATTTAATTATTATTTCCCATTCGAAGTAAACCTTTCTGTATTGGAGAGGATAGTTACATCGCTGAGGTGTCCACAGGCGTATTTGGATAATTGGCTGTTTGCTTATATGACGATTCTTTTCTTCTGATAGTATTTCATAGCGCCGATTTGAGCGATAATTTTGAATGGAGAACTGGAAATATCCGTCGGTTGCTGGAGACACAAAGCAACACACAGTTGTTGCATTCATTTCAGTCAAATATTCTCCTGGAAATCAAATCATCGCAGGAACTCTGCCTCAAAATTCTTTGCTACCCTCTGTTCATTTTTTTACTTTACTTAACAACACTCATTCAGATGTAGAAGCCTAACAGAATGGACAGAGGTAGAAAAATAAGTATGTCTAGTGAATTAGTAAGATTCTGGAAGAAAGAGCTAGCGTGCTCTTTGAATTTATTATGTCGACAATCAGCCTAGGAGACTGAGGAAAACCAGAAACGACGGCAATCATGTAATCACTGTGAAATTTTAAAGGGTTGCCTCTCCACTGTAACAAACACCTTAACCGTTCCATGCATAGATTCATATTTATTTCTCTAATTAGATGCTTTTTTGTGGGATATATTGGCGAGGAAACAGAAGGCACCGTATTTACTAATACGTCACTTAATCGTGGCTGAAAGTGGTTGTTGTCTTATCAGAAAGTCACCTACAGGGGAGTGGAGGATGTTGATATGTAAGTTTACTGCTTGTCTAAGGCAGGCAGGTCGTTAAAGTGGTCATGTTTGCAACTGGTATTCAGGAGTGCCCGCTTCGGATTTCCACAAGGATAGGCTACACAATATTTCGAACTTCCCCCCCCCTCTTTCCCGCCTGGCAAATGCCGAGGTATTTGATTAAATCAGATCAAGGCCCCTTATTTCCAGGTTCTTTCCATTTCGTTGCTTATTATTTTTCGATTGCTTGACACTCTATGATCTACGTTACTGTCAGCGGGGTAAAATAATACACAAGTACAAAGAAGTGATCATGTAGCAGCCTGCTGTTGTCTTGATAAATCATGGAGATTACAAGACAATGAAAGGTATTTTGGATAAGTCACGTAGATAATGAACACAGAAATTTGAAAATAGCTGATTTTGGAACGCCTTCCTTTGAAGAACCTGCAGCTTGTCGACTTCCTAGCTTTTAGCCTACTCACATTAATCGAATCGTATTTTTAAGAAATGCAAAAAAGAATGCCGTTGATATACGATTAAATTAGTATGCATATGGAAGTTTTAGGTCCTAAGGGTGGAATTGCTGATGATGATAATCTTCTACGGTGTTAAGTCGTGTCCGTTACCCACATCGAGAAGCAACATGGTGCTTTTTCTTCAAATTCAAGCTGTCCGTAAAGAGTGCTTGCCTCTGAAGATTAAGTTATTACAGCCTTTCAAAACGTCGGTAAATATTTACCAATTGGCATGACGTGAAATCGCAGAACATTTCGATCTTCATATTTACATAACCTTTGTAAATCTTTAAGTAAAACATAAATGTGCTCCCCTTTCCTTTGCAATGCAGTATTTTGATCTTTACGCACGCTACAAGACTTAGGTTCCGTGTAGGGTAAAATGTCATGGTTATGAAACTGTGTGATTTTTAAGGTTATATTACTTTTCTGTAATAAATATCTTCGTAAATTTGTTCAATTCCTCAGAGAGGAAACCAGTCACGACCAACACGTGTCTTTGCTTTTATTTAAAGATTACTGAACGACCAGGTTTCGGTTTTTTATAGCCATCATCAGGCCGTCTAGAAGCATGAACTAAGAAAACTCCACATAATATGCAGGGGAAGGCCTTCTCCTTTCACAAAATTTGATGGAAAGTATACAAAATAGAAAGTTTTGTATAACAGTGATAAAGAATATTAAAATACACGGAGAATATAGAATAAAAGATGTGTAAAATTTTAAAAATATCGAACCTCGACCATAAAATATATGTATATATATATATAATATGTTAGGCATCACTAACAGCATCTGGCCATTGTTTGCGAGACGCAGTTGTCATGCATATTTTTGTGTCCCCGTATGTCGCATACTCAGCTTCCGAGGTTTTGTTGTCTCGTCTATAGGTCTTCGTTTTCCGGCTATAAGCGTGTATGGAGCTTGAGCTTACTTGCGGACTTCTATTCAAAATTTTTGTTGCAGTTTTCGTAGGTATAAGTATGGTAGTGCTCTTTCTTAACCACACTGTAAACTTGCATAGCTTTAAGGTCGACCGTAAAGCTTTGCAAGTCTATAGTGTGGTTACGAAACAGCATCATCACATGTAGGAAAACTCTACAGTGTAGTTACGAAAGAGCACTACCATACTTATACCTACGAAAACTGCAACAAAAATTTTGAATAGAAGTCCGCAAATAAGCTCAAGCTCCATACACGCTTATAGCCGGAAAACGAAGACCTATAGACGAGACAACAAAATCTCGGAAGCTGAGTATGCGACATACGGGGACACAAAAATATGCATGACAACTGCGTCTCGCAAACAATGGCCAGATGCTGTTAGTGATACCTAATATATATATATATATATATATATTATGGTTGATATTCAACATAGCTTTAAAATTTTATACATCTTTTATTCTATTTTCTCTGTGTATTTTAATATACTTTATCGCTCTTTTACAAAACTTTCTATTTTGCACACTTTCCATCCAATTGTGTAAAAGGAGAAGGCCTTCCCCTTCATATTATATGGAGTTTTCTTAGTTCATGCTTTTATACAGCCTGATAATGGCTATGAAAAGCCGAAACCTGGTAGCTCAGTGATCTTTAAAAAAACAAAGACAAGTGTTGGTCGTGACTGGCTTCGTCTCTGAGGAACTGAACAAATTGTACCTTTTATACATACGCCAACTGGGATGTTCAACATCAAACAGAAGTATCTTCGTGTTTCTAATAACAAAATTGTTTCTTGTATGTTAAAAAAGGTTTAACTTTAAAATCCGCACTTTTTAACAACTCACACTTTCCTTTTCTCCAGCTACGTGTGGATCCAAAACATGACGTCGTCCAGTCGAGTGGCCTTTATCAGGAAGTATTCTTAACCTCGTTGCTAAATAGACGTTGGTATTCAGCTTCACATTCCGTCTGCTTTATCCCTGCAGAAAAAAACCAACACGTACCGACCTGCTGGTTAGAAAGCACAGTGGGCCTCAGAACCGATTTCCGTATTGTGGAAGAAAGAAGGATATGGACACGAATCACACCAGGATTCCTTTGTCGTCCAGACCTTAGACTGGTCTGTACTGCTCGAGCTATCCCCTACCCTTCTTACAGGTACAGAAGTTCAGCAAATTAATGGGTCCATTTAACGACACGTTTAGTAGGCCTATTTCGCCAACAAGAAAAGACGCTTGTTTAGTTTATTCTGCCGTGTTTGTTTATTTCAAATGTCAGTTTTAATAATTGTTTCGAAATGCATAGCTGCAAGATTTTCTTTTCATACAGAAGTTAAATGATTTACAGAACACCTTGTAAAGACTTTACTGCGTGGGAATTGGTTAGGTCATGTGACTGATTCGGAAGGAAAGGTCTTTCTGCATAACTCAGTAAAGCGGTCTCTGACATGGACAGAAGTTCTGTGACGACAAGTGCTTTAAACGTAGTGCTCAGGGAAACATAAAAACACGAAGAATATTAAGTAAGCGCACAATTTATGAAGACTGTTATCTTCTTAGATACGATCGCTTGCCAGCTGGTGCATCTGAAGTAACCCATAGGCATAACGTGTTGCTAACATGAAGGGACGTCGCGACTTACAGGTTAGTTTCTATTGTTTTGCCAATTAAATTAAATTAGGATGGTAGAGAAGGTGACGCACTGGCAATACTGGTGGAAAAATCTTCTTAAGGGACGATCGGTTGGGACACTTAGTAGGACGCCAGAGAAGAAAATTAAGGTGGACCAAGAAGGGAGAACTTGTGAGCCTGGTAACTGGGCGTAACTACTTCAGAATTTCAGTTTAAACCGCTCTTTGGCAATACCGGTGTGAAACTTCAAGTGTATATCCAAAATGTCTGCATCCCGGAGCCTGAGGTATGGCCATATTTGGGCAAACTTGGCCTTGCCGAAAATAAGACACTTCATCCTGCAATAAAGTAATGGACTTGAGACCCAACAGCAAATGTTAAAATCCTCAGTCTTTCCTTCCTTCCATCATTCGGTCTTTCTTTCCTTTCTCCCTTCCTTCCAGCTTTCCTTTTGTTTGTACATATGACAAAGTTAGTGAAAATCTAAAAGTTTTAAAACACGATTTGATTTCTTGAGTTGACTAACGTGTGCACAGCCTCTTCTCTTTTCACTTCAGTCACATTATTCTAAATACCACCATAGCTTGCAAGACAATCAGCACGAACTGCTATACGCATTCAAGCTAAACTCGCTAAATATTTGTCTGAGAGAAAAGCGTTCCCTAAATATATTGTAAAAATATAAGCCAGTTTATATCCAAGAAATTTTTAAATTTAAATTAAAAAGCTTTCCATATAACCAAATTGAAGCAGCTCTATTGCCTAAATTTTGGGTCATTTTAAAGGTTATTCAAAAATTGAGAATTGTCCTCTGATCTTGCACAAAGCTCGCAGAATTTTGTTTTTATTGACAGTAATAAAGTGAAACTTATTTCTCTTGAATATAAGCCTATAGGCTTAAAATATACAAATTTATACTTAAATACGAGAGAATTGAAAGTACAGGGAGGTCAATAATTTATTACTTTTCCTTTTTCGAGCCATGTTATTATTGTCATCTTGTTTTATTATTACCGACATGAAGATTACGGTATATATTTATAGTAAAAGAAGGTGCTGGGATATTTTCAATTAGTTAGTAGACATTCCGCATCATTAAAGAAAATATACAGAGATTTTTGGTGAATAATCTTTTGCAAAGTGAACTGCCTTACAGGACATCTGCTTGAATAATTTACATAATAAGTAAAATAATTTCACTTTATATATATTATAATTACAAGGTTCTTAAAATAAATATAGGAAAGGTAGCAGGTCGTGTACCTGTATTATACTGGGTGGTACTGAAACCACTAAACTGATCTGTCCGAGCCAAGTTAAATACACTTTTCAGTCAGGCACGAACTCAACAATGACACTACCAAAAATTATTCACGGTTAAATATCATACTTTCCAACCATTCCCCTATAACCTTTCTGTTTTTTAGAATACTTTTCTTATTTTAACATTGAAATTTTAAATTAGTAAAGATGATGAGGGTTTGGAGAGGAATAAAGCATATTTTTCGATGCTTTTCGTCTGACAGTTTGACAGCTGTGGGGCTGTGCTTTTTTCTTCCTCTCTTTTGCCTGCAGTTACAGGATCTGATCTCACTAACTGACGTTCACTTGTCTGTTAGCTTCCCTGGCCTCCCGTCGAGAGCAGCATCGCCGTACCCTCCTCTAACACAGTGAATCTAGCACCGGTACCATCACGTATAAATTAAACCATTTCAAAGTTTTTCAACAAAAATGGGTAGGTAGAAGTATTTGTAATATATTTCGAACCTCTTTTGAATACTTATTAATGCAACCCATGTCATCATTTTTTGGTTTTATCTCTGAAGGCCTGTAAATGACGTGTGTGGGGAAGGTCTTTTTTATATATACGTCTCCCAGCTAGAAAGTAACACCATTCGTAGCGTAGTGCATTTGATATAAAATTAAACTCTGCTGTGTTATAACAAAAACGCTGTTCATGTAAAAACGAAAAGGCAGGAGAGACTGGCTAATTTTATTATTAACTAGTTCAATTTAAATTTTCGCCTTGGGAGTGAATGTACCCTCTGCTGATCCTGACAGTATTGGTCCCAGAGACTTGGTGTTTTATAAATTTTTAATTTTTGCTATTTTTTGTTATCTTTTAACACGGGATGACGAACAAGGCCATAAAACTAATTAGTTCATTTAGTTCATACTTCTTAAGTAATTTGCTATGAGTTTGACGACAGACATTCTATTCCAGAAAGAAGCAGGTTTAGTACCTTCTATGCCGCTTCTTGAAACAACAGAGTTTCCTGATTTCAGGCTTCCGCCGCGATGTTGATGAGATCTGCGCTCTTCTGGGGTGTTACGCAGCGTCGGCTGGTAGTTCCTTACTATCGTTTCATAACAACAAATCCGTCCTATCTTCGAGGGTCAAGAAGTCCAAAAAGAAAAGCTTTTATTCTTGGACTTCTTTTCCCTTGAAGATGGGACAGATATTTTGTCCCGAAACGTCGGCAAAGGATTAGCACTCGACGCTGCGTAACATCCCAGAGGAGTGCAGACATCAGAGAACCTCAGGGAATAGAACGGCCGAAACCTGAAGCGTTACTACTCACCTCGGTATGTACGCAGATTTTTGTTGCTGCATTCCTGCAGGCGTAAGATTCCACGTGCTTTATTTGGAACATTCTTGGCGTTCACGTTTATGTCTTTTATTGATACTACGTCTACACACGTGGAAGTATAGTGATAAATTTGAAGACTTGTCAGAAGCACATCGTATCCGGTTTTAATGCGCTCTACGGAATTTTCATCCAGGACTAAAGACAACCACGAAACATTAACAGTTTGACGGGTCCTGAAACAGTTTCTTTCCCGCGATTTATTAAATGAGGGAAAATAATATCTACATAAGCACCTTAGGCGAATATGTGAGCAAGGATAAATATAACTACTGGTGTCTAAGTTAAATACCGCAGAGTGTCAATAAAATTGTCTATGGAGGAGAAATAATATAAAAAATTAGAAAAAAAATACAAGTACAGGAAAGCAAATTAGGGAGGGCAGTGATCGTGATGTAGGTGAAGGCGAAGTACCGAAATAGGTATAAAGGTCAAAATTATCAGTTAAAACGCGATTAATCGGCGCCAAAAAACGGTTTAAGAATATTTCATGGTGAACATATTAAGAGAACGTGAGATATAACAATGGCGCAGAGTTTGTAAAGTGGTTAGTTTGCACGTTGTTCTTTAACTAAGCCGTATTGATTTTAATAAGTTGCATTGGTATGGTCGAGTCAATTTATATCATGTTTGTATAGACGAAAGAAATCTGTACTGGTCTACTCAGAGACGGAGAGTTTAAAATCTATTAAATTTGAGCGAGATTGTATTTTCAAATTGAAAATTTAAGAGTCAGATTGTTGAAAATAATGCTCAAAAATTTCAAGATACTTGTATTTACGTTTTGACACAAGTAACATTAACGTAATAAAGAAAGACAGGTCTATGCTCTTTATTTAGAGGATCAAATGCGATCCATGGAGTGTAACCGACAGATAGGCTGAATTTTTAAAAGAATTTTACACACAAGGGGTGTTGCGTTCTTGTACAAAGAATTACTTCAGAATTGAGAAGAGAATATGAAGTCTTACGCATCATTTTATTTTAATAACATTAGTTATGGCTTTTTCCTAGAGAGTGTTTAGCATAATTCATGTATTCCACATATGAAGTGAGAATTACTAAATTTAAATTCAAGAAAAAATACGTGTCTTCATGGATTTTACACAGCGGGTCGTCTTATAAATAGTTACCTACAATTCTAAGGATCGCAGTGCCTCCATCTTCAGGGTGAATCAGTCCAGAACGATTTCTACCTGCCCACAACGTGTAACATATCAAAAGATCTGAATCTTTAGAATTTAATCTTGCATTAGATTTAACTTTTCGGTTTGTGGTTTTCTGTATTGCGAAATCCCCTAGGTGGATATCAACCTTTTTAAACGAGAGTCTGCTCCTCTCTTCAGGGTCGAAGTAGGTAGAATGAGAGTAGGATAACAGCTTACAAGACTACATGGTGCCACAATTTAAAATATCACGGCATGAAAAATAACTGTCACGAAACTCTGAAAGGAAAGCAGTTATCTACACGGATTACGTTTTAATGCTGATCTTATGTACGCTGTTTTCAAACCATCATACCATAAATGCTTTTTGGGCCGCATAGGTAAATATAAGAGTCCTTAAACGCAGCAGTAGGCAGCAGTGCGTCGTCAACTTCACAACTCATTCGGCTTTCCTCTCTCAGAAGAGTGTTCCTATAGTCATTGAACAGCATACACTGTAGGCTTCAGTTCCCATTATTTCCCAGTTGAAAAACACCCACCAGCTCCGTAACCCTCGTAGTACTGCCCTGTAGTGGGGCATTAGTATTAATACATATAAATAAAAACTCACAAATTGATTTTCGTATCCAGTGGAATATTTAATCTTGGGTAATGTGACCGGAACGTGAAACAGATCTCCATACAAAGGTGATAATAATAGTATGTCGAAGTCTTTCTCCACTCCCCGTTAGGTCTTGACGAAGAGGTGCTTAATTAATCAAGCAAATACGTCCTCATAGTCTAATTACTGCATAATCAGAGAAGTCACTTGGTCCTAGTCGATAACAAGATATTGATAGACTGAGTTTGGAATCAAAAATGCTGTGGCAGTTGTTCTTAAGAATAACAGAAATTTTTCATGCTGTACGTAAAAGAACACATTTCGTTCCGCCCTGTGTTTGGAATTTGTGTTCCTTTTTAATTTTATTAGCTTTGTCAGTAAATAAATAGCAGTTATAAAAACGTAACCTCTCAGCGGTGGGTAAAAATGCAGAAAAGGTATTGTAAATACATTTTGACGTAAAGACCTGAAAGACATGTTATATACTGTTATTATTTTAGCGTTTTGATGGCTGTGATGAAATTTGGAAGCAAAGTGGCTAGGGCCCATAAACTGACGTTTCTTCAGCCCTGTCTTATATTTATTCTTACAACTCGTCTTACAAATTTTCTGTAAAACGTGTTAGGGTGAAGTTCATTTAAATTACGGATAAGAATTCAGTTCCAACTTCACAGCAAGCAAGTCCTTCCCTATTACGAGATAAAGCCGTTAATGCTGTTTAATGGACTAAATGTATTTTAATGTTAAAATTGTGATTTAATTTTAAAATTATAGGAAACTTAAAAATACACACGGCAGTAGTTCTTTGACTTTTCTAATTGCACAATACTTCATACATATAGTCACCACAAGATTTTAAATTGTTACCAGCAACAGTACAGATAAAAGGTATGCATCCAATATTAATCTATCTGCACGGACGTTTATAGTTTAGACAAATAATCTCTGTCTCTTCCTCAGACGCCTTACGCTCCGTGTAAGGTCCTGTCACTTTCAGCATATCTTATATTAAGGCCCTGAACATTAGGTTTATACTGCCGAAAGGCTGATTGAAAATTAAACTACAGAAATCTAAATTACATTAGGATGTTGTTGCTTCTACAGTTTTTCGAATAAAAGAAATACATTTTGGTAGCAGTGTTGAAAAGATGCTAAATCTTACACAGACCTTACACTGTAATTACACATAAAACTTCAAGTTCCTTCTGTAAGTGCAAAACAGCCAGGAAATTTACCGGCTGAAGGATCGACGAACAGGCCTTCTCTTTCCGGCGGGGCGAGAGGTCTACGTTTTCCCCAGTGTCAAGGAAAGAGGTCTGGGATAATCGCAGCCTCTCTTCAACGTGTAGAGTGAGATATTTCTCAAGGTTAAAGTGGTCAGGCCGTAAACCTGACCACTTTCCATATTTGATGTTGATGAAAAGCATGAGTTGAGATAGTCCTCCACTTTCTCATATACTTTGTGGCGGGCTAATGGGTAATTTTTTACCTTTAATTGCATAACTATAAAATTAAGTTAATAAGTGCGAAGAAAATTAAACGTAAACTTTCAGAATATCAAGACGAACAGAAGTGAGTATGAAGATATTTTGATTATTTAAATTATTTTCCAAGTTCACTATTTTTATTTCATTGGTTTAATTTTTTTTATTTAGTGCAGACAAAAGTTTCGTGTTGCAAAACTAAACGCGCTACAGGATAGCAACGCGTAGGTCAGAAACTGGAATTAAATTCTGTACACAATGATAAATGTTGAACAAAAAATTGCTGATCTGTAACTTATGTCAAGACATTACTGAAGTTTTCACGATAAGCTGTCTTTGAAAACACAAATATAGTTCTTTGAAGTTGGAATTTTACATGCCGGTGCAAGGATATTAAAATCTGAAAAGAGAAGCCTAATATTGGGTAAGTAAGAACTGAGAGACAGTCGTTTAACAGAGAGATGTAAACACAGGAAGCTAAAATTTTGGTTTATTTACTTAATGCGCTTCCCTAAAAGGACATATTCATTTATGAAAAAAATGGAAAAGTGTTCATTTTCTTTCTCCCTTTGTTTCTCATGCACATCTTTTAATATTATAAATACTAGATGTCAAAACTTGAAAGAAAGGGATAAGTGCTGTGCCAAATACACTCAACACATAAAGGGCATAGATTTTCAGGGATAAGACATTGTAAGTTCTCTTAAACTTTTACCAGTACTTAGGAATCTATTGCTTCCGAAGCCTCAGAACACTGAAACTATTCTTGTCCTTCGAAAGGTTGCTACATTTGTACCAGATTACAATGCGTCACATCCTGCATGTTCGTGGTTAGAAGAATTTAAAGTGTCACACCGAAATATAATTAAATCCAGAAATTCAAATCTGTAAACAAGCCAAAGTTTGATCGGTGTTTCCTCCACTTTAATTTTAACAGCTTCGACTTGAGTCCGTTTTCAAAACCGCGTGTCGAAGCATAGTTCTTTATGTGAGAGTCGAGAAGGTATTTACATAGGATTGGCTTTCAATTTATGTTCTATTGAGTGATCTAGAAGTTTCCTCGGAAGGATAAGAGTGATATCTGTGTATTTAAGTCGGTACATGAAGCTGGCAATGGAACCGTATTGGAACCACCCATACCAGGCCTCTGTTCAGAAAGCGGTGTAGCCCGAACTAGGACTGCCACGACGACCAAAGTTTCGGCAGTTAATGTTAAAGTTTTGTATAAGTTTAAAGAGTAATTAATCCATTCGTGCGTTAATTAAGACGAGAGGAGATCGTTAAGAGGATCCGAATCATTCGCAGAAGTAAACAACCAAGAAAATCAAACAATGCTGCAGTTGGTGGCATTGCGCTGCGGTACAACTTTGATGTTTTCTTATACTGAAGAAGCGACTTGTGCAGATGTGTAGACAGACAAACTTTAAGGACTGAAGAATAAAGTCATCTGAAGACTGAAATTAACTTTAAAATAAACAAGGATTCATTTCATGCCTGATAGGCACACAGGGTAATTGCATACACTCTGCGGAAAAAATGCAGTGACTTTATGTTAAATAAGGCAGTATATATAGTAACCACTAGGCTTTAAAGGCAGTTATTTTCATCCAATTTTAAGCTTTTTGCTTTTGGAGATATTGTAGGAAGAGAGTGTAAGAAAGTTTGGCCCTTAAAACCACATCGTATGTGGATTTGTTTACCACCCATATTCCATCTATGCTTAAGCGTACCTGCACAAACATCAAATGTTACCCAGGATGCGTAGACCTTAACAAATGAGGCTAGATCTTGTGAAATGTGTTCTTGCATTTTCATACGTGTGCAGAAGCGTACTCCTTTACAAGGACGGTTTTAACGTTTTTCCCATAAATTTAAGAATATTTTTACATTTCTGCTACTTATTTCAAAATATTTCTTACGGTCCTCAAGTTGTCTTTCAGTTGGACAGTTTCGTAGGATATTTCACACCGATAAAAAAAAAATCCTTGAATATTTCCCAGAAGTGTGCAATGGACCCTACGTAGATCATGTAACACTTAAACGTGCTGTTGATAATATAAATAAACAGTCAAAAACTTCCGCTGTCCCTAAAGAGTACACTTTAAAACAGTCCATCGATTTTCGCCAATGTTAGAAAAGCACAAACAAATTTAGTGAATTATACGCTGCACGAAAATGTTGCCCACTTAAAGCTACGTAATTCGTGTTTCTTTACGTTCCGTTGGCAGCATGTGTACTCTTTCTTGGGCTGGGTTTTTACTGCAGTTTTCAGTCCTGATCTTTTTATTCGAGAGGTTAGTAATGGGATTGCTCCTTCACAAACCATCTGTTTTGACTAAGGTGTTTTTTATTCTTTCATTCCCTGCAGGTCAGTACCTGCGGTGGCATATAGACAGACTCCAATTGATTTCGCTTAAGCATGCGAATTCATCGTTTACTCTCTTCAACCTAAATCTGTAATAAACTATGCGGCTGCTGACAATATAAGCCAGCAAGCTTTTCCTAGTGTTATACCCTGTATTATGTGTCTAAGGAAATAAGTAAAAGATGAGTGTACAGTAAATTACATCGTATTCACAAAGAAATACAATCTAACTCTCCGATCGACATATCCGGAGGTTCCAAATTGCCACAAATTGGACATTATCCTGAGCCATCTACATTCAACTCTCGTCCTCACAACATATTGCTTTTCAGCCCTGAATGTTCTGTTCGACCTTTATTTTTATTCTTCATAATTTACGCTTTCCAGGAAATTGCACATTATAATTCTGAATGCGTACCTTACCTCCCTTACTAGTTACAAAGCAGATGATCGTAGTTCATTTACTCGTAGTTTATTACCAACATTCTGACTAGCTCAGACTATATAACATAGAAAGCCAAAGTGCTTGGTGAAAAATATGTATGTAGACATGTGGAAGGTTATGACTGTAAAGGTATTTTCCATCACCTTCTTGGAGGAAATGAGGAAAACTACTAAAATATTCAGTCACGATAACAGGTCTACAGTCAGAGATTTGGTCCTTCCTAATAACATACGTGAGTGTTATTTATAGGAAAGGGCCATTCATTCCCAAAATTTCATGTTTTCAAAATGAGTGATATAAGTTCTGCATTATATTATTCTACACTGTGCTTCCCATGGCGGAGGTGAAACCAAGTGCCTGTTCCTTCTCTTTGCCGCAAACCTACGGATGGTCTGAACTGATTGGCTGACTGAATCATTGCCAATAATCTTCACTCACTGTAAACTTCGAAGAGAAATTGAGATGCTTTAACAGTTTTCACCAAGAAAGAGGGCACTGTAATTAGTATTATAGTCTGTAACATGGCCACAGTATTATTGTTTCAGATATTTCATACAAAACTAACACGTGCGGCCAAGACATACCGCAGCACTCTGGGTCTGTTTTTTACAGGTTTCATGGATCATGATTTTTATGTGCCTTTTCAATTCCGAAAATCCTACGAGGTCCATGATATCTATTCGTTTGTCTGTATTCGGGGAAAAAACGTGGCTCACATTGGACGTATTTTCATGAATATTTATTTTTGGGATATTAAATACAATTTGTTGACACCTTCCAATTTTGGTTAAACTCAGAAACAGGATGCTGAAAATTATCGACGTTATTCAGATTACTTGATACAATGCAGAGATGCTGTGTTCTCTCTCATGTAAGAACCTGAGGCCTAAGGAACAAGTCACGACCTCAGCACCTCGCCTTTTAAGGACCGGAACCGGAAAGTGGATATCTCGAGCTTTACGAGATAAGTACAGGAGCGCCGAGATTTCGCTCTTTACGGGGGAACAGGAAATCAGATATCCCGAAGTTTTCGACATATCAGAAAGAAACAGACGCACAGCTACAGAGTCCGGGGAAAGAGGTGACGATCTAAAAGTAACTAAGAGTCCACGCGACAAACAAAGGAATTGCTTATTAAGTTGAGACTACCTTTAAAATATTAGTATACTGTAGTGACAACGACGGACTGAATACGTCAGAATTAGTAGTTACTGCGAATACTTCCATCGTGCTGTTTGTTATCTACATTTGCTATTAGATCGAAAAAACAACAGAGTTCACGGCGGACTGGGTAATAATACTTCTTTTTATTCGTGTATTGCCTGGTTCATTTCTTTGTTGGGGTGTCTGGCTACACTGGATGACAGTTTTCATGTTTTTCCACAGTACCTTCATCAAAATGGCGGGATATTGTCTAAAATTATTCTGCAAACATATTATCCATGATGTTTCCAATTAGAGATTCCATACACTTCTTGGTAATTTGCTAGTATGCTCCACAGACTAAGCTGTCGATAGTGTCCTTTAATACACCATGATGTAAATAAGCACACTGACACAGCTGTTGCTAGTGCAGGTACCAGCAATGGCAATAGGCTTATCATGCATAGTTTTTCTTCGAAAACTTTGGTTTCTGAGATGGACAAAGAAATTTTCTGCTTTTATAATCCGTGGGGTCAGTCGATCTGGTAAGCTCACAACCTACTTGTGTTTATCTTAAAATTACAATAATATTAATTTCTAATATAGACAGACTTTTGTTCTTCAAAAAAATGTTTGCCTGTTAATTTCATAATTTTTAAGCATTTCTCACTTTCTACTCTTGTGTTATATACGTCCTTGCCACTTTATTTTCATTTATTTCGTCTCCATTGAATACTGTATATGGCCTAGTGTTAACTAACTAAATAACTAACTAAATAAATAAATAAATAACTGACTCCATGGAGCAGTGGCCTTCTTCAGAAGCTAACAGTTTCTCAGCTAGTCAAGAAATTCCCCGCATTTTATGGAACCCGGAAGTTCATTACCGCATTTACAACAGCCCGCCACCTGTCCCTATCCTGAGCCAGCTCAATCCAGTCCATGCCCACCCATCTCACTTCTTGAAGATCCATTTTAATATTATCATTCCATCTAGGTCTGGGTCTCCCAAGTGGTCGCCTTCCCTCAGGTCTCCTCACCAAAATTGTGTACGCACCTCTCTTTTCCCCCATACGTGCTACATTCCTCGCCCATCAATGGTCTAGTATGAGTGTTATAAATTCCGAAGTTTATTTTATCTAATTTTCTGAATATTACTCTTACTTACATAACTTACTTTAAAAAGTTTCTATTTTTTATCTATTTGCTCATCAAATATTTTTACATTCCGCTTTACTCAACCTTTTTAAGAGTGGCATTCACCAAACTTACATTCAAAACTCCAGATCCTACCTCGCAGAGAACACAATCCATCTCCGTTACGAAAACCAGTAGATCAATGCTGTTTAAGGAAAGATTTTGCTTATTGTAGGAAAAATATTAAATAATTAACTGAACTATGTGAACAAAATTTTAGAGTTTTTTCAGCTTATAGTGTATACAATTATTACAGATTTTGAAAAGGTTAATATTATCGCCCTGCCCAACAGTGTTTTAAGGGGTTCCTACCCTTTAGGATTTTCTGTTCGAAAAGTTAGGTAGAAAGATCTGTCTGGCTGTGATCCCTGAAATACTTCTGTAAAAAATGAATGAGGAAACGGCCTACTGGAGAAGCAGACGAGGCTTCCCGCGGATGGGCGGTAGATGTCAGTAGAGTCGAGTAAGTTGGCTCACGAGCTTGCTGTTAGTGAAGGAGCTGCGGGGCTACACATAATTCTTCGTGCTTTATGGCTGCATCTGCTAAGGATGACACTGCCAACAGGTAGTGCAAAGGACAGTGTATCATCCCCTATACTTGGGCTGAAGCAAGTTGAGGGCTTAAGGATGTGAGAAAGGGAAGAATTGTTAGAAATGATACGGGGGGAAACGTATAGCTTTTAGTCACCCTGTCGTGGTTGGATACCGCGCCTTCCAGTTTGCAAGTTTTGTACACAGCGCATGATTCTATTGTAACCACATGGAAAACTCTATAACCAAATTACGGGAAACTTCATTTTGTCTAGTGGATCATTTCTACTTAGCAGCCATGCTTATTTCTTCGAGAATTTTCATATTACTGTAAAACGCTTTTATGTTCTGTTGCATATTACTGCTATTGAAATATTTTAAATTTCCTAAAATATCTACAAAACAAATTACAGTTATAGACGTTTTAAAACTAAATGAATTTTAATCTTAATTTGGGTCATCCCGGTGTGTTATTCCAATGCCAGTAGTGATAAACACAGTCAGACACACCACAGTGTGTGTGTGTGTGTGTGTGTGTGTGTGTGTGTGTGTGTGTGTGTGTGTGTGTGTGTGTGTGTGTGTGTATATTGCGCAGTAAGTCATATATTCTAAGGTTGTGACATATACTACATGTAGTTTATGTCACAACCTTAGAGTAAATGACTCAGTGTGCGAAATATATATATTTATATATACTCTGGTGTATCTGTGTTTAACATTGCTAGCATTAAATGAATTTTAATTTGGCTTAAAAGTGTAATTCAGAAAGAAAGGTCAATATTTGAGGAGGTGATAGTGCCTGTCACTGTGAGAAAAATATTCATATGAACACGTGTCTAATACTGAATGATTACCGATGTAAAGTTGTTTGAATCTGGTGCACACCCTTCGCTAAATTTTTGTTTTTGTGGTTAGATGGAAGTGAAGTTTAGAAAGAAATGTGGATACGCGGGAAGAATTGTTCGTTTTTGTATGATATTGTCTGTATAAAAATCGTGAAGATCAACTCAAAGAACAACACACGAGTTTGCACAAGAATTGCATAGTTCACTGAGGCAGACGGTGGGATTTATTGTGAACACTTATTGTGAACTTAGGAAATTTATCATAAATAACAGTAAGTAATTTCCCTTTCCTTTTAATAGCATTGACAATGCTATATCTCGCTAACCATGTACTGTAATAGTAAACGTTGAATTATATTTTGATAGCGAACCCACTGCACATAACTTCGACGGGTGGGATTCAACATTGTGGAACAGAGCAAAGAAATCTAGTGCCTTATGTTTCGAAAAGAAAATTCTTTTTCATATCAAGCAACAATTAGTTCTTCAATATCTATGCATTCCACAGACGTGTGCTCTTGAAATGCCAGATGTAACCAATTTTAGGTGCTAATTATATAATATTAATTAAATAACTTTGTATTTTATAACCTCTTTTATTATATTAACATATTTTGGCTTAGTTATCTTTAAAAATTACGCTGGTTTTTCTGTTTGAGTAACATTTTAAAGCAGAATGTGGTTGTTGTAGGATATTCAGTGAAATTACGAGGCAAGAATTAATTACTAAGGCAGCTGAAATTATATGGTGACTCCACTCGAGTCTACCCAATGTGGAACCTAAGTCAAATACCCACATAACATCGTGAATTCATCCGATTCCTCGCCCACACACACTTAGTTGTAATTCACAACACGCACGTTCTATTTCACACAATTGCCCTGTCCGTCTATTGACGCGATAATGGCCGTAACAATTGAGTGCTCAACGCCACCCCAGAATTCTGCATCCTATATTATAAAATGAAAAGGACATTCCACGTTCCAGCCGATGGGACATTTCGAGCTTACGTTCGGAACATTTTAATAAAGAAATAGCGAAATATTTTCATGATGTGTTGGTGACCGAGGGGGAATAAGACGTATCTTAGCTGGTCGTCATATGACGTAATATAGGTCTAGTTTATGGCTATGCCCCCGACAATTTTAATAGACGAAGGGTGCGTACAGTCACGTTAAGAAAGAAACAAACTACTGTGTCTCATGCAGCAGTTCAAATATAAGAGAACTGAGAAAAGAATTAGGTAAAACTTATGCTGAAATTGAGGACAAGGTTTTTTTCTAAATTACGTAATATGTAACATAAAAAAACATATATTTTGCCCTAGAATATGCCATAACGAAACACGATGATCATCTAGAAGAAGAGCTTTTGCAGGAGGTAAGGAAAAAGAAGTACCATAGAGATTAGTGTGAAGACAGTCTCACAGGCCGTAAAGAAACTGCAATAGAAATACATATAATTAAAATTAAACATATATGAATATAACGTTAAACATAAATCAGCAATCATAAGAGAAACTAAATAGAAGCCTACTGAATAAATCATTCCAGCCAGATTTAGGAGCCGGAAAATACAAGGTAGCTCTAATATTGAAGTTACCATAATAAATAGATAATAGACTCCTACGCTAAAACATTGGCATTTTTTGTTCATCCTATGCATGAATTATGCACCATTCGCTTATTCTTCTTAATTTAATCACTGATAAAAATGATAAAAATTACAAATTACGAAGCTTATCTATATGCAGTTTTCTACACGCTTCTCTGTTGTTTCCTTTTTGTCTCTGAAGAGCCGCCTGGGCAAAACACTCTCTTGTCCATATATGTTTCTATATAGACTCTCTAATTTTACAGCACTTTCTACGAATTTCATGTGTTAGGCGGACCCCTTATTGAATTCCAGTGTTACTGCATATGGCGTTCATGGGCTGAGGTCTATATAAGGCACAGCGGTGGTGTTCGGGTTGTTGCATAGCACAAAGGCGTCCTTGCTCATGTATTTCCCTTCCACTCATTTACATATTTTCATTATTTGAAGATTGTGTCCCGGCAACCGAGAACGTTTTTGAGTGTCGATAAAACCACTCCCAATGTGAGTTTATTTCATTAGCATAAAAATGATTTACGTCAAATTCTAATAACAGTATTCTGTCTTTACTAGAAATACCTAAAATTTACAGAAACCATAAATATTCAGTTGGTATAGTGGCTAGGCTATGGTTTGTTTCCCGGTAAGAAGAGGAGGAAAATTTCTCTTTGCTAAGGCGTCCAGACTTGGGCCGGTGCCCACAGACCTACTATTCAGCGGGTTCTGGGACTCTGCAATGTTGGCCACTTATTTCCAAAAAAAGCGCCGAGAATATAACATTGTGGTGATAACTCTGCTGACTAATTCTGTTTATGCCATTCACCCGGACAACTTTACTTCTACCTGAACTTACGTTTACTTTAGAAATATCACGAACCTGTTGATACCAGTGATTTCGAGGTTTAGGTGTGTCAGGTCTTCTTTTACGAGGTGTCGCGGATTCGTGTGTATATGAAAGTATCTATATCAGGCTGTGGTCACACGAAGACGTGAATGATTGGAAGCGACTCGGAATGAAGAAGTGCGACTGAAATCTGTTTTCTTCCATGGGCCTAATTTAAGCCACCAGATGTACACAGGCTTCATTACTGCTATTCTCGCCTTTTATGAAAGAAGAGACGTTGTTACCGTGTTCACTACACTCTGTCACAAGATCCTGTGTTAAGCAGGTCGTACTGTATATAGCTATTTGATTTAAAATTAATTTATATTAATAACATGCGTAATATTGGAAGTCCTATGCAGCCCTTACGTTTAGTTCCTTATGGCTAGAATTTATGTATTTTTTTCATTTCTCCCAACCTTGTTATATATCACCCCATACCTACTTCAAACTTACTTATCATCCCCAGGCTTATGTAAACAATTTTTGCTGAAACCTCTGAAAAGAGGTTACTTGGTTTCGTGTCGGGAAACAGAGTCCTGAAAAAGATTTTTGTAAATGATTAAATATCGGAAATGTTCCTACTTGCAAAACGCGTTTCTATATTCTTAATAAATCAGCTCTTTCATAATCTTAACAAACCAGTTCTTACTAATAAAAGAAGGAACCTCCTTATTTTCAAGCAGCATTTACTACGTTGCCGAAGAAAGACAATGGTACAACTAAGCCCCCTTAGTCATATACCGTACCTTACGTCTCAGTTTTCCTTTGCTTGACATCTATATCTTTTGGTAGATGTGGTGATGTATTGGCAAGGTAAAACCTTGTCTCGGATGGGAATGACGGCAAAGCCATCTACATCCGTCTAGTAGAAACAAAACACGAAAAGCAAATAAATGAAGATAAGGGAAGGCGTTACACGTCCAACTATTATTTCTCTCGCTAGACAACTTTCGCCCCATCCTTTTTCATAATTTACATAAAAATAAAAGACAGTAAATAAAAGAGGGGAAAGTGTTTGGATACATGCTATGTTAGTAGATTGTTGCCATGAGTTTATTGTTGGGAAGGGTGAAATTTGGTGTGTGTATTTTTAAGGGTGACAGGGGGTGTGGTGTGATTTACGAGATTTAAGTATGTTGTGTGTAAAGGCTCAAAGAGAACAGAAGCTTCGGGACTGTGTGGAATGCTCATGAGGACACGTATAGAGGTAAAGGACCCTTGCGTTGTGACCGAAAAGTGTTGTTGGCAACAGGGCGGAATCTTTTACCGAGATAGGTATGAAAGGTTGTATGGAAAGGTATTTTGAGTCAACACACAATGAATTGATATAAAATTATTTTCGGACGGAATAAATTATTATTATTTTTATTATTATTATTATAACATTATCTCCTTTATGCAGGGTATTCACACTTATATACCTGAAACAAACCATGTTTCTAGGGTATAGAGTGTCGCAGCTATTCCGCGCGTACTTTTAATGGTGCATATAACGCTGTCTTCAATATTAAACTATTTTGTATTTATACATTATTATTATTGTTATTGTTATTATTATTATCAATCTCAAGATTCTTGCTTCAACAATTACAACAATATCCATAATGTTTTGCCTTCTATCAATTTACCTTTTAATCCCTTCTGTGTGTTTTTTTGTGATTTAAAATTGGATGTATTTGCCATTGCTCTTCCTATAATTCTTACTATAACTGCTGTGCCAGAATGTTAATAAGGGAATGAAATACTGTTACTGTTAGTAGTAGTAGTAGTAGCAGTAGTAGTAGTAGTAGATAATTATTTCGATATTAACTGGATTTCTCTGTTCTAGAGATTGTCTCTTGAAGTTTAGGAAAATTAAATATTTAAGTACAGTCCGTGTGTTAGAAATTGTATGAATTTTAATTCCAGATTTATGTGAACGATTTTTTGTAAGAAAAACAAGGGATAAAAATTTAATTTCTATGTGACTGTCATGTAAATTATCATTGACATTTTTTGGTTGATTTGGACAGAACATTGGGCCTGATGAATGGTTGGACACGACAGTTTCATTACCAGTGCCTTCTCCTGTCTTGGCGCTTCCTAAAATGAAGGCCTAAAAACGACAATAAAATAACTTCTATAGAAAAAGCGTGACATGATACAAAGTTACCATATTCACAGTGGTTATTACTTGGGCTTAGTGTAAGTTACACACTAAAACTAAGAACTTATCTTCCTGTAAAGGCCATTGTTTTCTGGAAAGCGCACTCTGATAGAAGGAAGAACGAAGTAAAGCAGAAAAAAAATGTACATGAAGACGGAAAAAAGAAAGAGAGAAGGAAAATGAAGTAAATTTAGAATAGGTTGGTGGAGGAGAACTCGAAAATGAAATGTGAACGAAGAAAGAAGGAGAAAAAGAGGAAAGCGTCATTACAGCAATAAATACAAGAAGACATAGGTTATATGCTGCTGTTTTGGTAGAATTCAACCGATGTCGTGGACAGCCCTGCATCAGCCAAGCAGTCACCACTCAGGAGGAAAACCGCTATAATAACATGCTGTCAAGATTTGAAAACAACGCAGTGCATTGATTGAAGTTTCTTTAACACGGCCCAACCCGTAACTTTCTCGTTTATTCTACTACTCCCCTGATAGATAATATGCCCAAGGCACATAGAGAAAGCTTATGGGTAATGAACTAATGTAGGGGACCTCCGGCAAAATTACCCCGCATCATACATTCCGTTTATCCTTCTAAGCCTCAACGATGATACCGACGTGCAAAAACTGATTGACACAAGCACTCTAATTAGAGTTCCGAAGGAACCACTCTTGGCTTCTGTCTAACAGCTATCTTGGGAGAGAAATTTCGTAAATTGGCTGAAGGTTTCTGTAAATTTTGAGCTCGAAATCAAATACAGGCTGCGAACTTTCTTCCAAATATCTCTTCTGTTTAAACACAATGTGTGTAAATAAAACTACCAGTTGATACAGAAAAATAACGTAGCTTATAGACCATAGTAGAAAAGATATCTCAACGACGACAATACCAAAATCGTCATTGAAATATCCTAAAATTTTGCACCTAAATCAGTCCTTCAAATAGGTCTCTAAAATCCATCCAACACCTGCTCTGTCCTCCAAGTCTACGTTTCTCAAGAGTTTTCCTAAAAAAAAATGTACTCATTTCTTGTCTTCTCGTGCTGGCTATATTCTCCCGTCTTCGTATCTTCGTATATTTCCCTACCCGAAACGTAATGAACTGCCTGTCCTTGTAACATTTAAGTCTTCATCCTAAAAACGCATACAATTTTCCTTAATAATTTTTCAATCGTTTCACGTTTATATATTTCGATTTATTTTCATAAGCATTTTCATCACTTAATAAGACTGATGGTCACAAGCATTAGGGGCACGCGGTGGCGCATTTGATTGAGGCACTGCGCTACAAACAGGCAGGTCGAGGGTGTCACTGGAATTTTTCATTGACATAATCCTTCCGGTCGTACTATGGCCTTGGAGTCGACTCAGCCTCTAAAAGAAATGGGTACAAGGCATGTTTCCTAGGGAATAAAGGCGGCCGGTCTTAGGGTTGACAACCTTATCACTTTCATGTGCCGACTTTCTTGAAATCCTGGAGCCTCAGCCTCCTGGAGCCCGAATGGTCTCTCCAGGCCTGTAACGGGTTGCTTTACCTTTACGTTACTGAGGTTTTCGGTAC
Organism: Coptotermes formosanus; assembly: GCA_013340265.1. Classification (NCBI taxonomy): domain Eukaryota; kingdom Metazoa; phylum Arthropoda; class Insecta; order Blattodea; family Rhinotermitidae; genus Coptotermes; species Coptotermes formosanus. The sequence goes on along the minus strand of BLKM01001294.1, from coordinate 4,993,528 downwards.
AGAAATGACCAACTGGACTTGATAAGCAGCTTGTATAAAAATGTACAAATGCAAAACTAACGCACATAGGCCTAAGACAGACTTTTTATCTGATGTTAAATTATACCATCAGAAAGAAAGAGAGAGAAAAGGGTAATGGGGGAGAAAAAAAGAAAAAATATTTTAATGCTTGATATACGATTTAAATATTAAATGAAAATGAAAACATATCAAGAGCTGCCTCTGATGAGAAATTTTATAGCCGGCAGACTTGGTCTTTGTTGTTCAATTCATTCACTTCACAACGTCAGGAGAATATCTCTGTTTCTCTCTCGCTCTCTGCTGCGTCAAATTATGAGAAGATATGTAGCCCTACCGCGTGGTATAATTACCGTTTTCCTGATGGCATTTTATAATAATACTACTACAAGAGAATGGACATTTAGAATCAGATATCTGTCACTAGATGCAAGAAGCAACATGTCATGGATTATTCGCAAGGAGGTAAATGAAGCCAGTGGAAGGCTAATTCACAACACCCAGTCCAATAAGTGCGTGCAGATGATCCGCCCTTTCACTGAAAGCCGATTAAGCTGCTAAACTTGTATAGAGCAAAGAGAGATAATAAAATGATGAATTAATAATCGTGCAATAGTTTTCAGATTTTTACAGCTGTGCGGCTGTATTTTCGCTTCTTCTCTGATATGATGCGGCGTCAGCGGGCAATCGGCCCTCGAAGTTTGGAGACAAATTTGTTGCCATTCAAGATCCGAATTGTCTCCTTGGACGTTAGACCCTTGAATATGTGACCACTACTAAGCCTACAAACACTGGGAAGAGATTACCTAGCGAAGCGGCACCATATCGCGGAAGGGAATGCTCGCTTGATAATTCTGTTTCATAAACCTAACTCTTTGTAACAGAGAACCTTAGGAGGCTCAAAGTCGCTCAGGAGATAAAATATGTCTCCGGGCCTTAATGACTATATTGAGATGCTAATAATATATGAGGAGTTAAACTATACCTCCGCCTTTTTTAAATACCAATATTCATATTGTCCCCGGCAGACCTCACTGGACCGGATTTTAAGCTAACCAAACTCAATCCACTTTCCCACATGATATTTGCTGAAGCTCCATTTTACCTTTTTCTTTATATCTACACGTTGGTCGTCCGAGCGAGTTGTAGCTTCCATCCAGGCATTCCTACGTAGTTCTATATTAGTATTTAGTCCCTCTCAGCGGTGCAGTTGAGGTCTCCGTCCTGCTGGAATATGGCGCAGTGTCAGTGGGTGATTTAAATTGCATTTTTCATCTCCCTCGTAAATGCCTCATAACCCGCTCTCTAAGACACCTAGATTTTATCAAAATACTTGATGAAGATTTCCACATAGAAGCTTGCTACTTTAATCAATCTTCTCTAGCTTTCGCTTGCTCATTCCCGCTTAGGTCAAAACAGGTTCTCCAAACCTTACTTTTAAGCACCCACAATCTAAGGTCTTACTTTAAAGTCAGAGAACATTTTTCATACTAACACACAACATGTAACAAATGTTCCCTATGTGCTGTCTTTGGAATAAATCCAAACTTTCGTTTCTTTCGGCTTCTGCTTGACGAATACAGAACTGCAAATGCAACTGCGAGAAAGTGTCCTAGAAATGAATGATGAAGGACGACATATTACTAGCGTGGGTTGTGACGACTGAATCCAGAAAGCGACTGTCTAAGTAAGGGGCTGAGTTTTGATTGTTTCTAAGTGCAGTGGTTTCTCTGTTTACCTTCATGTTCCATCTGTCCTTGAGCTTTAGCCAACCTCGTAAATGATACTGTCGACATAATTTTCGGGCATAAAATTTCTTCGTCATAATGTCGGTTACCCACTTCCATTTATTGACGTGTAGTTAGTTACAGACGTTTCGTATTTCAGCTACTACATAAAGAGTTCCATGATATTAGCTGAATGGCTACCAGCAGATCGCGAAGAAATGTGCTTCACACGGCTGCCTGGGTTTTACAACAAAGCTTACGTTTCCGCGGCGGAGGCTTCGAGAATACAGTCTTGCGTCAATTTATATATATATATATATATATATGTATTTATATATTTCAGAAAAGCCTTCTCTTTCCATCTTTAAGTTTGTCCAGGAAAGTTATTGGACAGTCCTACGCCGTATTCCAGAAGATTCTAGCCTTCATCAAGAACGCTGTAAACCCTGAGATCACCAAACTGTATTTGCTTGCCAGTAATGACCCTCAGTAGAGGGTATTACCTATGCGACTTCTGCAGTTGACTTCGTAGCGACTGTCTATTCATTGACATGGTCCTTTGTCTACTTTCCAAACCTGTTCTTCCTTTGATTTACAATTTAATATTTTCCATACCTTTCATCCTTTATAATTATACTTAACTGTAACTCTTGTGTGTACATTCTACTGCAATTGTCCCCTCTCCCATTATATCCCATAGGTCTATTCTGCAATTCACTTTCACGTTTTTGTTCTTATAGGAAGCACCATTTGAATTATCTTTACCATAATTATTCAGGCAAAAGCGAACTTGTGATGGAAATAAAGGCCTAAGAAATTTGAGCCAAGAATTCGATCACGCCATTGGTTTCGGCTTCTCTTTCTTGTTTCTGTCTCCCTCACTCACACACACACACACACACACACACATGTAGCTGCCACATGTAGGAACACTGACTGTAGCTACCGACCTTCCTGCCTTTTCTTATGTTCCTCTTCATCAAAAGACCAGACGTTAAGACAGTCATGTGATTTGGTGATCAGAAACTTCCATCTTTACCATCCTCTTATATTAACGTAGGGATTCTCCAGCTGCAAACGCCCTCTTTCTCTCTTTCTCTCTCTCTCTCTCTCTCTCTCCCTTTTCTTCTTTTACGAACAAACCAACTGACCCCCGTCAGCCCAAAAGTATCATTAAGTTGCCAACCAGAAACCCGCAAACAGAATATGTTACATGTATGGGTTGGCGCAAGAGTAATATATGTGACATATTTCTATGCTTTACAGTGGTGGAGACTGGGAACTCTACAACTTCAGCAAACGTCAAACCTAACTGTAATCTTGAAATTATCTGTTCATTTTGTCTTGTTAATTTAAGTGGCACACCCGCACGTGCAAGTACAAAATCGCTCAAGCACATATGTACGCGTTTTATTATAATATTATTTTATATTTATTATAATTCATACCGTATATAGATGCACACTTCTACTAATGAAAGTAGAGTTAAAGTTCAATGGAGTTGTGTGTCTCATTAAATTTTATATTGTAATATATCGATACACACATTAAATTTCCCGTCTTACCTCTGTTCCTGTGCCTGGTGGTTTAGTTTGAAAAGGTGAAAACCTACTCCAAGGCTTCATTTGAACCCCTGACTTATCTTCCTGACGCCTTGAATTTCATCACATGTTCCTTTGTAATCCAAATGTTGGTATTAATGCTAGTTCTTATGAAGGTCCACTTTCGGTTCATAAAATGACTGTTTCATATTTTAGGTATAAAATTTTTATGCCTTCTTATTTATAGCAAAATGGTGCAATTTAATTATCATGATATTTTAAACCGTGGCATTGTTCTACCCGAATGAAGCGTGTCTTTTCTTCAAAATTCCCTTCAAGGGGCTGTTGGAACAGCGGGTTCTTTCTTGGCCACAGTCTATTTTACGGAAAAAAAAGTATAACTTTTCTTTTCGCGTAAAAGGCACGCGTAAGCAAATGACACTCTTTTCTTTTGCAAGAAGAATGGAACAGGAGTCAGTTAGACCACTAATGCACCCTGAGAATTATGCATCCTGTAATGAAAACGAATGAAGTTTGAACTTGATGTTCTCTGGAACCAATGATTGCCATATTCCATCTCTTTCTGACGCACTGTTTTCATTACCTCATCGTGGTAATCTAGGGATGTACAAATGTTTTTGCAAAATTTGTATGAATATTTTAGGTTTTCAGATAAGAACATCTCTGTCTGAAAAGAAATTAGAGTATATTCCAAAAGAACTGATCACAGTCCTTGTACATTATATTTAACTAACACGGAAGGCGTCTCTAATACAAGCCCCTGAGCGCGGAATATTACATCCCACTAGTACAGTTCCAGTTATTTGACACAAGTCTGCACGAATTCCATTCGGCTGTCGCCCTGAAAATCGAGCTCTCAACGTTCAGTCTTAACCATTTAACCCTTTAAAGACGAATCATATCTGTTTTATATAAGGAATCAGTGCGTACCGCGCTGTAAACACTCTCCACTTCGGTTATAAAAACCAGTCTCTTAATGTTTTATAAGGCAAAAGTTGCTGCTTGTTCTGAGATCCGTACAAAACACATAAACGCAATGTGGGCACCACGTAGAATTTTTTAATGTTAAACCTGGTGATACGTAAAGTTACCGCTAGGCTTTAAAAGGTTAAGGCCCAGTGGTTACTTCATATGCTGATCCCAATGGCCACGCGGTCTAAGGTGTAAGTCTGAGGCAGAGCGCTTGCTGGGATCTTGGGTTCGAATGCCATGGGGGCATGGGCTCCTGTCATCGTTTCTACTGTCAGGTAGAAGCCTCTGCGACAGGCTGATCCCTCGTCCGGAGGAGTCCTACTGACTGTTATGTGTGTCTGTGATCAAGTGAAAATAAACGACTTCGACACCTACTGTGATCAGGTAGAAGAGGGAAGGACCCCGTTTTCTTCATGTGGGCGCGGTTTAACATTCAAAAAGCTGCTATTCCCCATACAACATACTTATGTGTTCCGTGTGGATCTTCAAACAAACTGCGATAATTTATTGCTCTTCACGTATTGGTTTTCATAATCGAAATAGAAAGGGCTTACTGCATAGTACGGGCTGAGTATTTAAATGTTAGGTTAATCTCAGTATGTGAAAAGTTAAATCATTATAGTGCCCTCTTCTTCTAACTGAAAATCTGTAAGCCACATCATATTGAAATATCTGTAGACATAATTTTTCCCTATATATTACAAATCACTGTAACCTAGTATACTTAAATACTGTAACAAACTTGGACGTTATGTACTGTAATGCATATTAATTTAAATTCCGAGGCAAAATTTGAGATCAATGACGAATGCTGTTTCGGAGATCAGTTCCAGGGAAAGGGTGCACTGTGGTCCAATTACCCCTTCCGCTAGACCTGATCTCCAGACCAAGAATCAACACTGTTTGAGAAATTACAATTTGTGCCTCCCAGTTAAAATTCATGGCCATTACAAGTACGTGAAATATTTTCTGTCACTTACACATGAACAGATGCTACAGTAACATTGTATTAGGGGGACATCAATAAACGTACAGGGATTTGATGGGGAATTCTGAACTAAAGAAACAACTTAGAAGATATAATTGCAGATGAGAGTATAATATTAAAAAGTATATCAAAGAAACAGGAGAGTAGGTCGTGGATTGGATTCACCTGGCTCAAGGTAGCTACAAGTGGCGACTTTTGTGAAAACTGTAATGAACTTTCTGGTTCCATAAAAGGTGGGGGATTTTTTACTACTTCTAGAAGTCTTATGTTCTCCAGAAGAACCCAGCTCCACGGATTTAGTCAGCTAGTTATTTATTCAGTTAGTTAGCTGGTTAGTTAGTTAGTCAGTTAGTTAGTTAGTTAGTTGATATTGATACACAGAGAATAACCTGCAAATTTTCAACAATCGAACTCAGTTCTACAAGTTCTGAATTCTATAGCCTGGACACAAAACCCTAGTGCCACAACATTAACTTCACCATCAACACTATGGGCAGCCCTTAAGTGGCTGTGTCTCATTCTAAGTGTACAGCCTGTCTCACTCTTCTGCGTACTTTTCGTAATGGCACATCAGAAAGGTGATCATTAAAGTTCAAAGATGGATGCAACAAACTTTGCTGCCGTCGAATATTTTCATAATAAAAACAACTGACATTTGGAATGAACCTCTCTAGTAATTACCTATCACACAAGGTGTTACTTGATGTTCCGTGGCTTATAGACATCACTCCTATGTACGATATCTCTGAAGACTTACAGAAATACACACCTTTCATCTTACAAAAAGTGCTTCGAGTTGTGGGCGATCGGTTAATTTTTTTTGTTTTTGTTTTTTTGTTTTTTTGTTTTCTAAAACGAAATTAGTTTTGTTATTGGTAGTAATCTGTAGTTTTGACTTGGGGGGCGTGCCTCCACAAGGCGTGCCACTCTACATGATGGAAATTTGTTTGGGAATCTGTTACATGTTCCAGAAAGTATATCGTGCTGTTCTTGTGTAGTGGGCGAAATGAGGTGTTATGACATCTTTCCATTTTAATTTGTCTTCTGCTTAAAAAAAACCCGAGAGATATTGTGTTAAGTTATGTAGATAGCCATTATATATCAGACGAAAGAAACTCAGTAAATAACCTTATACGCACCAATCCAAGTGGCCACACCGACTAAGGCCTAGGCTTGCGGCCGTCCTCTTGCTGAGAATGCGGGTTCGAAACCCGCCGGCTAGCATAAATGTCTGTCTGTTCTGAATACTGTGTGTCAGGTGAAGGTCTCTGCGACGGGCTGGTCACTCGTCTAGAAAATTCCTACCGACCGTGAGTGTGTTTGTGTGCGTGTTTGTGTGAGTGTGTGTTTCTGTCTGTGAGTGTATGTGTGTGTGTGTGTGTGTGTGTGTGTGTGTGTGTGTGTGTGTGTGTTCTCGAAACCTCCAAAATGTGTCTTCCTAGGCCCGAGTAGGGTTGTTTCCTCCCAAGAAAAGAATTTCATACGCAAATAATTGCATTGGTCCAGTGCCGTAGGCTAATTGACCTTTACCTTGGCCTTATCTAAATGAACGAGAAAGTTTCCCTTGAGAAGATGTTAATTATCCAGCTTGTAAATGAATTTCCACAATCGTATGTTAGCCTGTGGTTGAATAAATTTATCACACTAAGCCTTCAGTCGCCCCGAATAGCAACCAGGTGGATCCAGCCTGCACTCTCACATCACACTCCCACTATATACAAATATTTTCACTTACGCTCACAAGAACACGTACGTCTCAGAAATGGCCTATCATATGCATCTTTCGTGACTAATGATTTGTAACCACTTCAATTTTCATGACTTTTTCACCAAAAAGGCAGTTTTTACGTATTCCTTGTGTTTTTAAAAGAAAGTCTAAACCCAACAATTTAGATTATATATAATTATGCAATTTAAGAAGTTCTAATTGTCTCGGTTTAAAATATAAACACATGCTGAGACGTTTTCTGTTACCTGGAATATGTTGAAAACATTCTAATATAAAGAATGGCTGGAAATCGTACCTTATTAAACTCTCTCTGTCTCTAATTGCACGATTTCTTCATGGATTAACGTGTTATTTATGGATTAACGTGTTATTTATTCACGTTAGAAACTGAATGTACATATTTCGAAAACAAATGTTGAAGTTATATTTGCTACATCATACAACTCTATCTAACATTTTACTTAAATAAATAACGGTGCTAGACCAACAATAGACAGACTTCCTATCCGTTGTAAAAGCAATACTCTTATCTCGAGTCGCAGCTACTTAGAAGTGTATAAGGTTGCTTTCAGCTTCAGACAAGTAAAGATGAAGCCACGGCTTTTCGAAGATATTTGACAAGATTTACGTGGGTGGAGTTTTTTACAAGAAAATACGGTCACCTTTTGTATAGTCTGTCAGAGAAAGGAGATGCTAGAGAGAGAGAGGACGAACCGATACTCTTAAAACCTATAATAAACGATAGCTGTCCATGTATAACGTTTCACAAAGAAAAGAATTGTCCAGATGGTTCAACCCATAATTTTATCCAGTGGGACGAAGGTTGAGAGGTTGGTACGCCTTACGAAGTAACACCCATAAGAGTTTCGATTTCATGGATTAAAAGAGTGAAAAGAGTAAAGAAGTGGAGTTTTTCTTCCCCACAGCTTATTTCTATGGTTGTAATCTTTCATCTCAGATTATTTTCCTTTCTTTATTCCTTTATCTGACGCTACCTCTATCTCGCCCCATCTGGTGTGTGACGTATCTGGAATATTGGTTCCGACTGGCTGGTCAACACCAGTTCTTATATTTGTGAATAAGACTAATGCCTTGACATCGAATGAAAGATAGGGGGGAATGTACTGTTTCGTGTATTGAAGAGTTCAAGTAGGCAGTTTCTGTTAACACACTTCAAAATTTAATTTCTTCCTTCGTGGAATACTTACAGTCCCTTTGTCAACAGAAAAAGTAATTCATAACCTCAAGTGGCAACAGGGTGATTAGGCGTATATAGTAAAATATAAAAAAAACTGCAGATTTGGAAATGATGGCCTGCTTCCATGTAGGCCTACCACAACTGCCGATATATAGCGGAAATTCTGCTATAAAATTGAGCGGTGGATACGGTTGTTAACTTTAGTGCCAGAGCGTCGTTTCAATTTTCATTTCATAGAACAGACTACTAAAGTTAAGTAAAAAAGAGTTATTGGCTCATTCGGTAGACTTTCTTTGTAAAAAGTTGTTTGTGTTTAAAACAAAAAGCGACATGTTGAGAATACTTTGCAAAAGCCATCTTCAGGCTAAAACTCTATAAAATTACGTTACAGAACGCTTTATATCGTGTCACTTTAAAATAAATAGCTACATAATTGTCCTCTTGTATAAACAGGTTAAACCAATACACAAATATATTACGAAATTTGTTTAAAAATAAAGTACCGGATTCAAGCCTTATCTTGATCTCCCAATAGACAACACAACAGCATGCCACACACTAAGGACGAAGTTAACCTGACGTGTTTGCTAAGGATGATTACGGTAAATTTCATAAACTTGTGTTTCATACCAGTGACACTGTAATATTTCTGGAATATTTTGCTATAAGCAATACTGTTCTCATTCCTGCCTGCATATTGCACTCGGCTCAATATTGTGTCCAGCTAGATAGTCGACACAGACAAATTGTTTGAGTCAATTAGCTTCTTAAGAAGGACTCTATTAAAGAGGTTCTTTTTAGCTTATTCATTCATATGTGGCATCTAAAGAGAAATATAAGCACGTTATCTGCCTTCACACATTTATGAACTTTCTCGAAAAAAAAACCTAGAAGAGCAACTGACCTGCAATAATCAGCACCAGATGTCTTTGACTTTAAGACGTTCTTTATGTATCAGGCTGTGATGTTTATGTATCAGGCTGTGAAGATTATCTGGCAAGGACACTGGAGGTCCTAAGTAGACCTAGTCCTACCATTCATATGGGAATGTTGTCTGTGATGTCCTTATTTGTAACATCTACGTGGTTCTCTTTGGGCCTCAATCAAAGTGAAAAATAAGATAGGAAAAAATTCGAATATTCTTCCCTTCAGGAACGTGACGTCACGTATCCTAGAAGTATGTGCCAATAATTTAGGTGATCCTATTGTTTTACTTATCACATTTATATTTCACTTCCCTGATGATCGCAACTCACAAAATTAAGTACTGTCTAAAACTTTCAGCAAAGACCTCTGACTCTAAACTTTTTTGGCAAGCCTTCAATAAATTGGAATATGGCATATGCGAAGGAGAGACTCTACCTTCAGTTATGCTTTAATATTGTACATTTTGCAAACAAACCTTATAGATAACGAACTAAGACATGTGTCCTGACTAGTTGTTCTTAAGTAGAATCCATAAATTCCCAGAGTTTATATAGGGCATCTGACTTTGATGATAACTGTAATAAAGCACAGAAAAATACAGCCAATGCAGACGCAACTGTAGAAATAATCGTTACGGAGATTGCCCGCAAGCAAAGTTACAAGAACTTTGTTTCACTGTTAGTGTGTTACCGTTAACAGCGAATGTGGAGTGGAGGTGCAATTTATCACTTGACCCCATCTTAATTATTATTATGCTGGACGTAACACGGCGTCTGTGACCTGGCTAGGTAGGTTTCCGTAAGCGTCGCCATGATACATTGGTATAACCCTCACACCTGGGGGTTGAGTTACAGAGGGGTGAGGCGAAAGATTTATGGGGTAATGTTAGTCCGATATGTATATATTACACTACCGCACAATCCCAGCCACCTGGAATTGTTTACATGTGTCAAGACAGGCCTGTATTTATTTATTTTCACTCTATGACTGTCTCTGGTGGCCCTTTGGGCAGGACAATTTCTCTTCCGAGATGTAAAGTTCTCACAACATTATTGTTAACGGTTCAAGTCTTCTGGGATGTTACGCCACGTCGGCTAGTAAATTGTTACCGACGTTTCGAAATGTTGTAGTTCCTTCACCTTCACAATGAAACAATACTAAGCTACTTTACCGTTAGCAGAAAGGCACTGCACTCTTTCGGAACCCAAGTAAACAGGTGACGGGAACAAAGGGAACTTAACGGTATGAGAAGTGAGAATGTAGGTTGGATTCATCTGACTCAAGACAAGGCTCAGTGAAAAGCTCTTATGATATGCATAACGCGCCTTATAAAAGGTGGTAAATATTTTTACCAGACGCATGGCAGTAATTAGATTTTTACAAAGAATTTTGCTCCTGTGAGTTAAGTATTTAGTGAGCTACAAAGCGAAAAACCTTACTTTGCCGACTAGTTCACGCACGCACGCACACACACGCACGCACACACACACATACACGCACACACACACACGCACACACACCACGCACACACAAACACACACACGCACACGCACACACGCACACACGCACACGCACACGCACAGACACGCAACGCACAAACACACACACGCACACACACATACACACACACACAATGGAGTTGAGAGGAAATATAGATTTCAGCAGGTGCTGCATTTTATAGCTGACCATAAATTGTTATTAGAAGCCAGGGATACTGCAGTCGATGTAGAGGCTAGCTACGGGCTGGACGGTCCGAGGTACGGAACCCGGTGAGCCAAAGAGATATTCACTGCTCCTTACCGTCCAAATTGGCCCCGTGGTCCATCTAATCTTTCCCAGAATGGGTAAGGGGACTCTTTCTAGGAGGTAACGCGGCCAGGATATGGTGCTGGCGGCCTACCTCTATCTGGCGTCGAGGGTAAGCCTGAGTGGAGCTACACGCCCTCTCCACTGTCTATGCAAGTAATAGCATGTTACAGGGAAAATGTTAAGTTTACGTAACGTTAAAATTTCTACTTTCTTCAGTCACAGGATTTCGTCACCAAAATATTCTAGTCAGTCACGCTTATGTAAAAAATGTTTTAAGTAAGAAGAAAAGAAAAACAAACAATGTAATAACACAATGGATACTAGAAAGTAAGCAGAAAAAACTCCTGATTTAAAAAATCACAAAAGAGGTGACCATAACAAAACTGGAAAAATTATACTTTTCAGTAGGCGTAAGTGCTGATTGTGAGATTCTATGTTATCGAAGAGGTGAATATTAAGATGACTACCTTAAGTGTAATTTGGTAAACAGGAACTAATGTATACGGCGTCACATTTCGGAAAACTATATTACTTATAATATACACCTGTTGTTTGGGCGTATAAAAGAAAAACAGAAATCAATATGTTTTAACGAAATTAAGACAAATAATAAAATTCCAGCCTCGATATTCTTGCCCCTGGTGAAAAACTAAATTGTATTCACTGGAGAGCGGCCATTATGAAGCTGTCAAGCAGACTAGTATCCTGTACTTCGAAACAAAATATTGAATCTTAGACTTATGCGTATCCAATATTAATAGCTAAAAAATGTTCTTGCATATGCTTTAATTTCACTTCTTTTTAGAGATTTAATAGCCAATTTCAATAACAAAGATTATAAAATGTAGAATGTGTTGGTGATATTGCTATTAATGGTGACTGAGTAATTACTCTTACTTCAGACGAGGTCCCGAGACCAACGACGTAAGTCGAGACAGACTTTCCTATAAGTGCAACATTAAAGTGGGGAGGTTTTCTCAGAAAATTTTTTGTAACCAACAGTAAGGTATGTTTATACATACTAAACTTTACAAAAATATAAAATCTGGTATAAACTATTATTTAAGGGGGAACAAATTCTCCTAATTGTTAGGCTTCTCATCAGGGTCACCTTCTCGTGTATCCGTCAGTACAGGTGGCGACGCACAAACCTGTGAATATGAAATGAAGACACTAGGCATTGAAATATGGCGACAAACAACCATTCTTCTTCTTCTTCTTCTTCTTCTTCTTCAGAACCCCCTGGTAACAAGCACGTATTCTCATAATTCGTTGCGTTAATCGTTGCTGCTCGCTGGTCATTCGAATCATTGACCCCAAACAGCTTTACGCCCGTCAGGCAGCTTAAGACCATCAGAGTTATTTCTTTAGGCTCAGGTTCAAGTTCTTCAGCAGCTAAAGGAGTCTTCAGCTTCATTTCATTTATTAGGTCTGTGGGCAAAAGACGTAAATGCTGTACAACGTAAGTCGGCCGATGACTGTATTTGAAACAGGTATTCGTGACGTATTTCTGTATTCTGTCTTGGTGGTCGTCAGGAGAACAGATAGAAGCTGTGCAACCGCACCGTGGCTAGACGGTAGGTGGATGAGTTTCGAAACGGGTACTTTCGCAAAATACTATACTGTAGATCTCTAGTCGTCCAGTATATCATCAGTTAGACTGAGGCGAATGACACAAGGTCTTTCTTAACCGGTCTCTCGGAGGGTCAACACGTATCCCTTTCTTATGATGCGGAAGATTTGCCCCTGAACTGCGTCTCGTAGGTCTATTCCATAACCTCTAAATTATTCCGTAATATACAATTTAATATTATCCTCCCATCGATGCCTGTTCCTCCAGATTATCTCTTTGCTTTGGGTTTTCCTCCTAAAATTTTTATGATTTCTCATCTATCCTAAGGTGGTTGAATTTCCAGTCCATCGCAAATACTATCATATTTGAAATTGCTAGGCGTCCTCTATCGACATCAGCTCGAATTTCCCAGGAGAGATGTTCAGAAGCGATACATAATATATACACATAATATCAATTGAGCTCCCAGACAAAGCAAGCAAAACGTAAAAGGAAGTAGGTGAAGTGTCACTTTGATAAATCCAAATGTCAAGCAAGCTTGAAAGAGGAGCAGGTGGTAACTAAAACTTTGTCCCCTCCTCAAGTATCAATATCTTCTTTTCACACTTCAAACCCTTTATAACCTTTTTTTACTAGCTATTCATCGCTCACCCCCACACTTCTGCCGCATTCACTATACGGCCCCTGTCTCCTACTCATATGTCCCCAAATTCTTAAAACTCTTCTTTGGTAACCTACTTCTTTTTACTTAAATCCTCAAACGGATGAAAATTCTTTTTATGCAGTAGCAACTCCGTCTATAAATCAACCATAATCCACAGCATTCGATGTTCCACAGAAGAGCAAATACATAGGGGGAATATCTTTTATAGGTTTGAGAGACGCCTGAATCAGCTTCTGACTAACGCGATCAAGAGTCTTCAACACATCACAGAACTCCTAGGAGTGTAGGTATAATTCTAGTGGTTCTTGAACTGAGATTCAATATTATATATCTGCCTACATAAAAGCCCCTAAAACAGATATTTAGGGTGACCGGTAAAGCAGGATCATGGGAGGAGACACCTGTAGCAGCCATGTGAAAGAAGGAAAACGCTCAGGAAAATTTTGTCGGAAAATCCGACAAGAATATTGTTAAACAAATTTAAACTAGAAAATAATATTGAAGTATGGCTGCAGAGTGGAGTATGTGAGAGTGGCGAGTGCATGAGAGTGTTTCAAGGTGTGGTCTGATGACATTATTCTCTGAACACAGTAACCAGAGTTCTGAATTTTAAAAATTAAGGGAAATACTTTGCAAGCGGATCAAATATTAATTTCATAAGAAATGTTGTGTTTTCGTATTTTCGTAACTGGGATATCAAACAATGCTTGGTCATATTTGCAAGATCATTTAAATAGTTGAATTATATTTAAAAATAAAGTAATGTTATCTTGCTGAGAGTTTTGTATGCCCTCTGAAGTGAGGGATTGAAAGTTTCGGAGAAATTGTAATGGGAAAATTTCATCCAAAGAACCTAAGTTTCGCCTTATTGCTAGGTGAAAGAAATTAGCTAAAACAATAAAGAGTTTTAGACGATCCATAAAGCACTACGTACTAAAATTAACTTATCGCTCTTCACGCCATAAGGACACAGAGGGAGTGGCGATATTTCTCCACACATTCTTAATTCTCGTCTAGTTGGCCGTGAGTGGTAAGCTTCAGTTCCAAATTCCTTTGCAGCTGGAGAAAAGTCCCCGATACCCCCTGACCTAGGAGAGTGTATGGGCCCCAGAACCGGTCTGGATGCTTTGGAGAAGTTATGCAAAAAAATATAATTTTTCTTTTTTTGTGGCGCAAAGTCCAAACTCGGGCCTAAGCCGCCTCATTGTTGAGGTGTCTAGATCACCCACACATATACATACACGCGCGCGCACTCTGCCCTTCGCAGAGGCTGCTATGTACACAGCACACAAATGCAAGAGACAAACCTCCAAGACCATAGCGGGAATTGAACTTGCGATTTCAGCAATGGAACGGCCGTCTTCAACCGCACAGCCACTGCGAGCGTCACGAAGTGCTATTAAGGAAGTTAAATCAAGGATGACGAGATGTGGTTCGTATAGGATGTATGGAAGGGATAAGGAATTCCTACAAAATTTTAGTGGAAAATCCAGGAGGGAAGCGACTACTTGGTTGGCAGGATTAGATTGGAGCATAATATAAATACAAATCTTCGATAACTTGGTTCTGAAAGTCTGAATTTGATTTAGCTGATTCAGGAGAGAGTCCTGTGTCTGAAGTTGTGAACACATTAACAAACTTTCAGTGTCCGTAAAAACAGAGAGTTAGAACTTCCCGACTGAGCAAATAACGTAAGTTTCAAGCAGCATATGAAACATCGAGACACAGTTTTCGTTATTTAGCTATGTTATCAATACGGCAAATTTTTTTTAGCTGCTTATTGTTCAAATTTTTTGTGTTTGTTAATAAAAGTTTTTTAAATCAAAACAGGATAAATGGTTTAATAAAGAAATTACCAACAGACAAACTTGTAATGCCGCGCAATTATTCAGCCGCTGTTACCAAAACTCCATTTAAGAATCTGAGTAAATTCCTATTCTTTAACATCAACGTAAAGTCTATCGCTTATTGGATTTTAATGACTCGTTTGATTTTAAGCGCGATTAAGGCACCGCTACAAAGAGGAGTTTAGTACTATCGAAGCAGAAAAACCATCCACTTTCTTTTGTATCCATAGGCTATATTTTGTGATGAGGCATTTAACGATCGTATTCCTTCATCTAATGGGAAAATAAGTGACCAAGATTACTAGAGATGTTTTTCATTCCCAAGGAAAATGATAAAATTGGAATTGAAAATTGTACGGAGCATGAGATGGGGAGTTGAAGATGATGCTGGGGTAGGTGGAGAAGGGGGTGAGCTTTGTGTTGGCCCATCTGTGTGCAAGAGTATCTTTAATGTCACATTCACAATTTAATAAACATTAAAATGTATCCTGAAATTTTATCGTCACTCTTTCCTGTCAAAAGTTAGTGTTATACTTATTTATTAAACGGGACGATGTAAAACTTACTGGGCGAGCCTTTTTAGCCACGAATTTCTTTGAGGAATTAAATTTTGTATTTAAAATGTCAAGGATTCTGAAGAAAGATATGTGGTTACATTCTTGACTGAAAATTTTGTAACTCAATAATAACAAATTATTCAATAGCCCGTCCAACGCAACTGAATTTGTGTTGGGCCAACTACTCACGTTTAAACATCTGCTACTGAATGTTCCATAGCCCAACTGAATAAATTCCGTCAAAACTGGATACTGTCCCTCGTGTCAGGCTAAAATTCCCCAAGGTGTGGAAGGCTGACCTGAGACTACTGACATTAAGTTGGTCTAAAATACCTGTCAGAATAAGTTCTCCTCTTTCTCGTTTTCATCTGAAGATACGAGGGCCTGTGTTCAGAACTGTAATCACGAATGTGAAATTTACCTTTGTTGAAGGATCCGACGGTTTTTACTTATTTTGCATCATGTTCCCATCTAGTGATATTATAGCTTTGTTCTAAATGGGTGCCATATTTTCCTCTCTTGCCCTGAGGGAAAGTCATATTTGGAACTTATAAAAAAAAAGAAACACGAAGAATATTATATAGTAAACAGCGTCATGATTTGTTCAAGTCAGTAATTTTTACTGTGACAAACGAAAGGTAAAGAAGTCAGTGGAACACATATCACGCAAGAGAAATAAACTCCTACAATAAAAAGTAGGCTGAAAACTGTTCAACAGAGTAAATCTTCATCCATGACAAATCTTAATCTAATGCCCTTTATGCTTAAAGTGTGATAACAAAAACTTAGATGGCTTGTTAATTACATTTCCTTTTTCGTAGAACGGGGAACAGGAAAATACACAATTCTTGAGCTAATGTGTTTTTCCTTCAAGTATTACTGATCGACTAGTTTTCTATATTTTGATAAATTGTTGTGTTGTGATGTTATCCTTCGTCACTGAAATATAATTTTAGTCTTCCACTATCACATGGCTGTCTCAAAATATAGCTGCAAGGGTCCATTCTTTCAAGTTCAGTTGCTTTGGCCATATCCACGTTTACAATTCCATTTGCTTTATTATGCACTTTCATACACGCCGGTGTAGTTTCGGTCTTAAAAGACATTTAACGACATTATATCACATACAGATTCTGAGGGATGAAATAATAAGGGGCTCTATATAAACGTACTTTTACAATATTAAGTATAGGGCTACATCTGTCTGATAATTATTTGGATAAAGATGCCTGTACAGCTAAGGATTATACACTGTGTCAAGTATATTTTTCTTTAGGGCGAAGATTTCATGATTGATTTAATAAAGCTGTTCAACCGCTGAAGAGTGTAAGCTGGGAAGAATGGTACGACGTGAATCGCACAAATTGTGTGAAATTCCTTTATGTATTTTCGAAGATTGTAAATGTGAAAATTCGGACAAACCTTTATAGCAACTAGTCTTATTATCACTTTAAGCACAAAGCACAAATTGCAGTTAACAAAATATATACTCTCAGTATTTACTTTAAGTATATAAGAACTTATTTCCCACACTCTTTGATGCATGCAAATAAAAGCAAAAGCACGTTTATATGAAAGTAGATACTGATATAAAGGCTGTGGTTCTTTTCTCAGTAGTTACGTTAATGGTTATTTCTTTTCACTGCATTCGTGGTAGACAATATGTGAGAACGACGACTGGACTAATCTGGCTCAAAATATGTTCCACTGGCCCTCTGTGGTGGAGAGGGCAAAGAAGTTTCGAGTTGCGTGGAACATGAAAGTATTTTGAAGACGTGAGCAGGAATTAGCTTCTCAGGACAATATTTTGGATGGAATTATTATTATCCTCTGTCTAGACTATAACCTTACACATTTCAGAAGTTGGCTGCAGTGTCACTTTCATGTGACTGGTGTTACTCTGAGAAATATTTATTATTTTTCACAGTAATATCATTATTTTAGTCTATATTATATTACTGACAGAGCTGGATTTTATATGGGACTGAAGGCAAGCATATGAGTTTTGTATTCCAAGGTTTCAGAGACTGATCCTGATTGGTGGCATTAATCTAATGTATTATGTATATATATATATGCCTATATATGTACTCGTGTAACGACTGTAGTCACTTAAGGAAACGAGTAAACCAATTCAAAAAAGTCATGTAACCTGCAAGTACTTTTGTACAAATATGTGTACTGCCTAAAATACGTACTTTATTCAATAGTTTTCGTGTTTTTAATATTGGCAGTTTTGCTCTATGTTAACTCATTCCGCACATGTACCTAAAAAAATTGGTGTTACTACTAGTTCTGTGTCATGGTAATATAACATATCTATTGCTGAAAATCTCGTAACTGATCCTTTCAAACCTCAAATAAATCCGGACTTGACAAGTCGGTGTTTTAACGTTTGAAGTATTAAAGACGTAACGTTTAAAATTTGAATTACGTCAAAACAGACATAAAGGTATCCACCTCAAGTTTTTTATTTGTCGGTGTTTTCTGCGCGTGTACTTACGCCGGTATCTTTCATGCATCGTGGAGTGTGCTGTCCTTGTGGGTGTCTGTTTCGTCCCACTTGAACCAATAATAATGAGTTTTCTCCACTTCATTCTTACAGCCGCTTCGTGCTGGTTACACCTACTGGTCATACAAAATGTGGAATCATAACACATATTTGCATAATGAAACTTAAAGACTTAAGCAATGGAGTAACCTTTTCCTCAGAATAACAGGATTTTATCTACATAACTTTATATAATTTTTGACGCATTTATCTCTGTGTTTTAGGTGTTTATTACCAGCACAATTTGCCTAATGTTAAATTGAGTTAAAAGTTCCACACATAAATCCACTGACCCGTCCGCAGTGATACTTACCATAATCAAATTGAATATCCCGATGTCTGCAGGCACAACGGGTTCGGCACAGTGACTAGCCCCCGAGCAGAGTGGGCTGCCAGTGAGGCCAGCGTCTAGACGTCCGAGCAGAATGCACTCTTCTCCTACCTCTAGACCTGTGGTTCCTAACGTGTGCTCCGCGGATCCCACAGGATCCGTGACCGGTTCCCAGGGATCCGTAGATATATTTCTGCAATAAATAATTTGAAAATTTGCTTGCTTTTAAATAAATGAATAAATTTTGTTAAAAATAATCGTCATATTTCTTTATGTGCCGGTATGTATATTGTGTTTGACCGTTAGAATATATAATTACGAAACTCCCTGTACCCACGAAGCGAACGACTCTTTTATTAAGGTCGAATTATGCAAGGCATTGTTACGTATGTTACTGCCATGTATTCGTAGCTACCTAAAATCAATTCTGAAATTTAAATATATATTTTCGGATACCTATCACCCAGACGCAATATATTTACGTGAGAAAGGGTGTGAGGATCCATGGTCATTTCTCGAAGTCAAAAGCGGTCCGCGAGAAAAAGTATTTGGGAAACACTGCTCTAGACCATGGGTGTCGGACCTTTTTAGAAAATGGTCCAAACGTGATTGCGGGCAGCACAGTAGGAATCGCAATAAGTGGTACACCTAACGTCCTAAATTATCGTTCAGTTCGTACAGTATATATATATATATAATTTAGAAATTGTCTGGCCGCTGCGTGCATAACAAACCTGGGGGTCTGCGTGTTGGAGGCCCATGTTGAAAATAACGACAGCACGTTACTTCTAAAAGTTACGAACCGAGTACCCACTGGTGCGACGGCATATCCCAGAAGAATGGAGACTTCACTCATACCTCTGTGAAAACGTCAAGGCTCGTAACCTGTAATTCGCGTGGTTATGGTGAATGTATTAGTCCTAGCATGCCTTTTGATTTATGTTTAACAGCGCTTGGTGCGATCGGTCATGTGGAAGGGTTCTCTTTTACGTATAAGACGGCATATCATACCCTAGCAGGTGGTCTCTCAGCCGACTGCTTTCTTGAAGGCTTTACTGAACCGCGGCCAATGAGAATTCTGTCTTTCCGTCTGTCACAGTCTGTCAAGACCTTGGCCTTCCTTCCTCCGCACACGCACGCGCTGACGTACACACACACACACACACACACACACACACATATACACACACGCGCGCGCGCTCTCTCTCTCTATATATATATATATATATCTCACGCTCTTCCCAGTCCACTTGCCATTTACTATTATTGGTGCCAAATTTCTTTTAACCCGTCCAACATTTTCTGCTAGAAGCCAAATTCGCAGACAGCTTAACATCCCTTCCCATCTCACTTCCTTTTATAACCATATGTACAGTATGTGTATACATCTAAGTGATATAAGCACCATATCTTCAAGGCACCTTTCTTTTAGTGCTACAGACCACGTGAGTAAAGTAATTCGTATTTCACTTCCTGAGACAACGCATTTAGAGGACTCTGGTTTCTGAGATTTTATTCCGTGTTTTTGGTTATGTTTTCCTACGTTTCGAAAGGTTATGTCACATATACCTTCAAGGTTTAGAGTTTTATAAAGAACTGATCATTTGAACATAAAATTGAAAGGTTTATCAGAAAGTTCTAAAACAACTTAGGCAACAGAAAAGCGTGGCATCTCACAAGTCCTGAGTTTCAGATAGCCCTGCTCAGGAGACCTCAGTTATCATAATGCATTTTTTTTATGTATTCTTAGGTTACGGCGAGAACATGTCCATGGAACTGCTGTCTTTAATACAACCTCTAACCACGACGATAGAGAAATAAATATGTACCACTGTCGGAAAAATAACTGGCAGATGAAATCAAAACTCTTTGAGGAAAAACCATTCCAGTATTAGTTCAACCACCGTAAGTCCTACCAAGATTGCAGGGAAGCGAAGGCCACCCTGGGCTGCGAGAAATAGGTTACTGACCTTGTGAAATGCTGCTTGCAGTTTGCACTAAGTGGAGGTTACTTCAGCAGGCTTAACTTCGACAGAATATTTATTTCGGGAACGTATTGTTGTTCAGTTGGCCAAAAATTCCTTCCCCCTCACTTTTTGGAAGTCTAAGACATTGTTTCCTCAAGAGCTTGCATTTATTTTCTACCCTGAAAAAATCAGTCTACTAACACGAAAAGTACACAAAAGTAAAAATTTCTCTAAAATTCATTTGGAAAATGTTCTTCTCTTTCTTCTTTCAAGCAAGAAGTTTGCTTGTGTCTTTCAAACTAAAATATTGTGGCTATTTGTAAACCGAACTCTAAGTGCTACATTCCCTACCAGTCTCCAGCTTTCAAAGGTTACACCTATAAACTCGACAATAAAAATATCAGGTGAATCAAGTGTGTAGAAGGCTATACCGCCGTGTCATTTTTATCAGTTTTAACAGAGACAGAATTTTCAGTCGACTTTCAAACTTTCCAGTATCTGTAGGCTTCTGGAACCTCACAGAAGAAAAGGTGGATCTCTCGATAGACTAAATAATAGCCATTAGCAGTGCATAAATTCATATTAAATATGTATCTTACTGAAAAAAATGTAAATACATGCCTCAATATTGCAGTTTTGTATCCTGTAAAAGTTACTTATCTGTAGATTTATTCATTAGCCCTTTATATAATTCGGTTACTTTATGTATAACACCAGGTTTCACATCCAAAAACCCTTTGCCTCCAAAATATATATATGTTCCTCATGGATGTCAGAGAAAATAACAATGATTTCAGTATATAACATTAACTTATTGGTAATTATAACCAAGAGTATATTTACTGTGCAGTACGAACTGAGTCTTTATAGTTCAGGATAAACGCAGTCTGCAAGGTGTCTGTTTATTTACAGCAGACCTCCAAATTTTAATTATGTTACGCTGAAACTTATTCTTTTACGTTGAATGAAGGCAGAGTTTTAGTGCAGTAAATGGGTACGAGAATACACGGCACGCAACCCACAGGAAGATAATCTTCAAGGTGGTTGAATTTATATGCCCTCCTCGGACAGGGCATGCTTATTCTTTTAACGAATGGACACCAGGCATTGTTTTATAGGGGGCAAAGTAGCCAGAGCGTAAAATTTTCGTGTAGGTTTACTACAGAGATTAAGAACATTCAGAGCCTTAAATACACTGCCATCTACATTTTCATATTATTGTACTCGGACTTTTACGTAACACGCTTATATTTATAAGCAAGCGAGATATTAATATTTTAAAAGACGTGTTTATCTAGAAAATTTTCTGAATGTCACTGTAAGAATAGTAATTCGGTGAACGTTATTTGTATCACCTCCTTATGTACTGATAAGCAACACAGGAGTAACTTACGCTGTATGAAGGGTTTTATAATTCAATTGAAGTTTATTAATGTGCCAATTCTACAGCCAGAAGGTCAGTTACATAAACAGCACAACACAAATAACAACGGACAATGAAGAGGACAAAAATGAAACAGACATAAGAAAAACAAAGAACAAAAAAAAGAATGATTAAATAATTAATTAGAAAACCTTATTATATTAATGAAAATAATATCACATCTAGGTGTGATGATGATTCAATATAATTAAAATTCAGTTCCATCATCATGAATTAAAGTGTTAGTCCACAGCACAATGGCCAATTACAGAACTAGCACAAAATAATTACAAAGACACAAAAAAACATAATAAATCAATTAATAGAACACATTTACAGTTAAAACTGAATCAATAGATTAAAAAAAATAATAATAAATTATAATATTTCCTAATAGCGCTGAGATGCATGAACTTTTCACATTACTGTCATATCATTTTTTAATGTTAATCGAAGAGCTAGAAGAAACAAATGGCACTGTGATTACTTGTAAGAGTAATGTACGGAGTGTATAATGTCACAAGACTACAATACTCTTTAACAAAACTTTCTGCCACCGTAGAGACTTGCCCATCTGCCTTGGTGTGACACTATATTGCATACAACTAGTAGCCGCAGTTACCAGAGTGTTCTGACTGAAATCCATCGTGCCTCAGCTTATGTGTACTGTCTGATACCGCACAGAAGTTCAGCCAGCTGCCTGTATTACGTAGACCAGTTTATCTTTTTCATGTATCCACTTCGCCCAAGCATTATATAAACCATCATACTCAGCACAAGGAACTAAACATTTTCTCCTTGCCCACCACTTCAATAGGACTTCCATGCATCAGACTGTATAAATCAAACCCTAGGGTGCTTATTGTTGGGTTTAAATGTTATTGTTTCATCCTGCAATCTACTACTAGTAGTTATGACGTAATAGGTTGTACCAACCAAAGCATCAGCTAACTACCTGTAAGTTTGTGTAAAGGAAACCAAGTGGGGTAGAAGTAGTAGTGATGGAAAGAGGGGGTGTGGGGGCGCAAAAGAGAGAGAGGTTCGTTAATTTCCAGTTGCTAGATACTGATTAATGATTCATAGTGAAGGAAAATATTTACTTTACGGACTTGGCGTAGGGGAAGGCACTGTAGTGGCTTCGTGCCAACTAATTCGGCGGAAGAGTGACTTACGTGCACCTAAAGGCGCTGCATATAGGGTACATTAACCGAAGCCGATTCTCAAAAATGATATTCGCTTATGGACTTACACGGCGTTTCAAAGTTGCTACATTACTTAGCTACTTCCACTGAATGAATTTTAAGTACAGGATTTGATGGGCGAAACGTGTAGCACAATCAGAGATAACAAAATTATATGCAAGGTTTTGATGAGGAAACCCGATGTACAGGGAAGAGGTTCTCCTGTCCTGCAAAGCGTGCGCACCAGCTCTGGGGCATCTCCATATCTCCTATTCATTGCACATGAGTGGTTTTTTCCTTGGGGTAAAGTGGTTTGGGTTTGAAACTGAACTCTATAATGTGGAGGTAAAGACTGCATGGAGCTACGCCTCCACTCCTCATGAACCTTCATAACGTCGTGCTTAATTAAGTAGAGGGTCAACTCTACATTTACCACTGCACACAAAGCACTAGTAACTGCTGAAATGTTGCTAATAGTATAAAATGTTACATCAATTTCTTCGAAATTAAATAAATGTAGATATGTAAAAATGTGAGGGAAGTGACAGGAAGCCGAAGCCATCCCAGTACAAGGTAGTTTCACAATTTGTGTTATTCACCCATAATTGTTAGGACCCAAAAATTATGGGTATGCTGGGTATGTGGCACGCCTGCCGAGAGATGCGTACAGAACATTACCCTGAAAGGTAAAGCAATCCCATTACAGGCCTGGACACGCCTTTAGGGTTCCAGCAGGCTGAGGCTCCCAGATTTCTAGACAATCGGCACATGAAGGTGGTAAGGTTGTCAGCCATACGCACCGGCCGCGTTTACCCCCCAGGAAATATTCCTGGTATTCATTTCTGTTAGAGGCTGAGTCGACCCCGACCCCAGGGCCACAGTGCGACCGAAAGGATTATGTCAATGAAAAATTCCAATGACACCATCGGGAATCGAACCCGCGACCTTCTGATTTGTAAGGCAGTGCCTCAACCAACTGCGCCACGGCCTGCCCCGAACATTACTCTATACCTAAAGAAAAAGACAACTTATAAGACATTTATGCTGATGGTAGGATAAGGTTAAATTTTATGAAAACATAGTAGTGTATGGATATGAGGGCTGCAATAATGTGGGTCACACTAAGACCAGAAATGGGCTCTTGTAATTACGGTCACGAAACGTCTGTAGCGTCGCAATAAACGTGGGAGAGCTCTGGACCAGTCCAGAGATCTGAATATCTCAAGAAAACTATTACTCGAAGGGTGCAGCAAGTCGGTTAGAAGAAAGCAAAAATTATGTACGTGAAGTAAGATAAGTCTTTTTCCTTGGCTCTCTTCTTTGGCTAGAGCCATTAGTACCTACAATGAGAACTCAAATTCGTAACCACTAAACACTTTATAAACACGTCTCTTCTTCTTCGGCTTCTGAACCATCTCAAGTTAATCAACATAAAAATTAGGTGCCAAATTAAGAGAGATGTAGTGTTTCATTTCTTAAACATTTTCCTTTAAACGACAAATTTTGTATTCTTGTCTTCTGGGATAAGACTGTGCGTAGCCATGCAGGTTGTTGAGTTGCGTACTGCTTCCATCATCAGAGTGGTACAACAGATCCGTCACTTTCCTGAAGTCTGAGACAGTGTTATCTTCCGAAGCGGTGACATACCTATACTAATTTACACCACTTAATACCCCATGAGATGGGGATTTTCCTTAGCCCTACTGTGAAAACTTCAACTTTAACGTATTAAATATTAATTATCTTCCTTGGCGTCTTTTGACTAAAACTTAGTCATAGGAATGAAAGTTTATCTCACTTTCTTTAGAGCATGGACAAGATTATTGTCTTTATGGTTTTGTGGCCTCCTGCTAATTTAATACATGGAGCAATAGCCCCACTAGGTCAGGGCCTCCTCATTATCGAGGCTTCATCATCACACTCAGACACACCACATTCGGTAGGACTCCTCTGGACGAGTGATCAGCCTGACGCAGCGACCTCCAACACAAAACATAACACTCACAAGAAACAGATATCTATGCCATCGGCGGGATTCGAACTTGCAATCCCATGAAGCAACCGGGCCGCAGACCCACACCTTAGACCGCGCGGCCACGGGAATCTGCCATGATACGGATATAGGTCACTTTAACCGTCTTTATGTGAGTTATGGCAGTTAGTTTCTGTTGCAAGTTCAAAGACTTGGGGCATCGGTTAACATCTTCACGAAATTCTCGCTAAAACTTGCGGTCACACACACACACACACACACACACACACCTAACTCAGCTTACTCCGAAACGAACTTCTTGCGAGTAATCGCTACAGTTTGATTCAGCTGCAGTAGTTATTAGTAGGGAAAGGACGACTAAATTAAGTCCTATGAATCACTGGGGGCACTTTTCATTTTCTCAGAGTAAGCCGAAGTTAAGACAAAATAGCATTACCTAAAGAACATCGCCCTGATGAGTGGTCAGTTCCAGTTCCTATTCCGTACGTCTGTCTATGACAGAAATCTTAAATCGAAAGCCTGCTGCTTGGTTTTCTTATTTACCACTAAAGGGAGGAAACTAACGTGAACTACGTCTAAAAATTTATTTCTTAAAGTCCAATAAAAGTGCAGTGTCCACGGGCACAGCTGTATAGAAAAATAGTGACTGTTTGTTCTGAAATCCACACTAGAGGTCACGTGAATACGCTCTGTGGGCAGAATCTTCTCTGTTCGAATGTCAAACCTGGTGACACAGATAGTAAACACTGAAACTTAAAGGGTTAAACGCACTTAGTCCTAAAGTCCTTTCAGCATTTAAACGCGCCAATCACTCATGAAGTCTCTTTGGAGTAAATACCTGCCTTCATTTCTTCACCATAACCAGGGCCAGTTTATGATATATCTAGGCCGAACTGAAAATAAATGTCAGGGCTTCGAATACGCTTGCTTATGACAGAACCATAAAAGAATTTATGCATAAAATGTTGTTTATAAACAATCTGCTGCCTATCCCAGTGGCCGTGAGGTCTAAGGCGCCGAACGGCGGCTGCTCGCTTGCTGGAATTGCGTGTTCGAATCCCGCCGAGTACATGGATAGCTGTTGTGTAGATGGCCGTGGGGCAATAAACTTACGCATGCATTGCATACTCCTCTTGCAGCTTTCCCACTATTAACTTCAGAATGTCCGCACACACACATTCTTCTCAACTTTAATTAAAGTTTCGTCATAAAGCAACCCCCAAATAAAACTAAGCGTAAATCAACATTTAGACCACATGCTGAAATTTCCTCTCTGCCGCATAGACAGAAAATTTATTCCCATTACACTAACCGCTTCGCTACCCAGAAGTTTCACTTCAATCCCAGACTATCTTTCCTAAAAGGACGAGCGGGTATTGCCTATTGCCTGGAAGCCTTCAGAACCATACGTATTCTCTTCCCCCTCTAAGGAGTGAAGCATCTTTCACTATACCTTTCTTACCCTCTGCCTTCTTTCTCATTGTATTCTCTTTCTAGCCTGAAATGTCATAACGGTTCTACTAGGACTAATGATGAAAATCACTGCATTCAATCAACAGACTTTTGTCATGTATGTCCATCGAGCCACATTTTTTACCACGCCGTTATCCTCTTTTCTACAAACCAAGTCCGAAGTAAGTAACGTTGAATTAAGCTGCCGACTTATTGGGCGAGGAGTATCCTATTTTATCCTCTCTTCCTTCCTATAGGTAATACTGCACCATGGTGTTCGAAGGATTTTACGTTTCATCGATTCCAAATCCGAACTGAAAGAGTAAATCCTGTTTGGGGCAGCACCGTACTTAACACCGTGCAGGACACAAAGTACCGACGAGTTGCCTGCTGCTGCGTTCTTTATAAACTGGGAGGTTGCACTGGAGTGGTGGTAAGGGTCTGTCTGCTGCAGACACTGCGGCTGAAGGTTTGTAACGAAAATGTCCTACATTTCGTGTGTCTGATGCCACAAATTCAATTTCGAACAATGTGGAGTAAAATCATGGAGAATTATAAATTTTGAGGTAATTTTCACATAACGAAGGACATACTTTTAACTGCGTTACAAGAATGCTATCACAAATGATAAAAGCGAAGAGTGTGAAGAGAATTAACATAACTACCCAGAATCTGCTTACGGCCTTTTGCCAAGCAAAACCACAGTCCATGTACTTCCTTCAAGTACTCGGAACACTATTTTTACGTAGTTTTTAGTTCCCTTAGGCGTGCTATATGCCGTGCCCCTCTCACACTTCTCGACCTGATAAAACAAATAAAACTTACGAGAGGACAAAATATAAATTTATTTCTTAGAGTGGAAGGCAAGATTCAAATCCATATGGAACAGTAAGCTTTGTTAACAGATGAAAGAGTTGGTGCTGGATTAGTCAAGAACCCGAAGTGAGCACATGTGGGAAGAGTAAGTTTTCGCCACAGCTTGTATTAGGGCAATGACTATCCTGTCATCCAACCGGCAGCTCTGTCACTATATAATATATATATATACA
Organism: Coptotermes formosanus; assembly: GCA_013340265.1. Taxonomy (NCBI): domain Eukaryota; kingdom Metazoa; phylum Arthropoda; class Insecta; order Blattodea; family Rhinotermitidae; genus Coptotermes; species Coptotermes formosanus. Next base: position 4,966,010 of record BLKM01001294.1, on the reverse strand, counting down.
TATTTAATACAATTCTGTGTATTTTAACATTTACCTTTTTGGACAGGAGTTGAAAAGCGGAAGTACCGAAACTGAAAAGAAACAAAATGGACCAAATAAATCTGATTTCTTACTTCATGCAAGTAAAACTGATTAACCAGCTAAATATTCTAACTTAGTTTGATTACTGATTTTTGGCCAACCTATATCGCATTCTGTTCAGGAGATATTTATATAGACATGTAGTCGTTTTTCTCTGTGCTTTCTTCTAGATCAATCCCCTCATTAACATCTGACGGAGCATCTTTGTTTCACCCATATTACGTTCGTGCCGCGTAAATTAACGTAAGGATCTTAGGCCAGAAACTGATTTTTCTCATTAGTTTCCAGTCCTTCTAATGTTCGTGGACGTTCCTAATAAAAAAAAAGAATTTATAATTACCTTGAAGTTTTGGTAATAACAGGGTTGAATATTAGGATTTAATTATATGATAATAAATTATTAGAAACTTACTGAGAGTTTAACGGGCAATGTGGCCTTGGAATTCCGTACCATTCGAGAAAGACACAGAAAACTGTAGATTGCAGAATTCGAAATCAAAATTTCAGTGCATGGTTACGGCAACGTCGACATTTATATTCACAATTTTAAACGATGGCAATTTAAATGAGTATCTCAGGCAGGCTTTACTTCTACTTGAAAACACCCACCCAAAACCTTCATGATAGGGTCCGAGACAACTATTTACGGAGGGCAGGAAAACCAGAAGTATATAAAAGACCATTGAGGAGGAAAAATCCCTTAGAGGGAAACCAATAACGTCTCTGGAGATATAAAAATACCGAAAGAAAGGAGAGAGAAGGGAACTCTTCTAACGTTCTTTGATCTGTATCTTTTTTATGAACGAGGGTGTAAAATCGACCACATTTAAACAAATTGAAATTTAACTTCAAATCATAATACACGCAGCTTAAATTAATCCAATCTCTTCTCATTCCATCAGTTAGGTTACAAAGTCGTCACGTAAACACAAATGTTTATGGTACTCTTTTAAAAACAGAATTTCCTTTATTTTACAACTTCCTGAGATTCTACACAATGTGCTACAAGTTGTGTTATTAGAAATTACTTTCAAGTAGCTACAGTATATCTTTAGAACTTTTGTGATTTGCAAATGTTAATATCACGCCAAATATTTTCTGGGTTATTGAATCAATTTAACATGAAAGTCTGGATTTGGAGCAAGTATGAGACGGATAAGAAATTAATAAAAAAAAAAGGTTTGTAAATGTCGAACATTTGGTAAATCTACGCGTAAATGGGATGACTGTGATTAAACCAGGGACTGCGGCCTGGATTCAATTTGCTGAAGGCAGATTCTAGTGGCAGGTATGCCTACGCGTGAACACAATAATGGAAATTCTGGTTTCATAAATTGGAATATTTCTTTTAGAACCGTGCGGCTCTTCTCATCTCTAGTCAAAGTATATTGGTTTTCATTATTTTTTTTTGCATTACGTAGTTTATTTCTTGGACAACATTAGTTTCTATAAACTCATGTACGGAAAGAAATAATAAAGGTTTTAATGGTAGTTCTGTACAAGGAAATCTTCTATTACTCTCTGACAATGGCAGGGAAAGATTTTGTTTAAAATTAACTAAGACATAGATTGTGTTACTTTACGGCACAATATGCCTTCCTCGCTGAAACTGTCAAGCAACTTTCACGTGTCGGTGATCAGCCTTTCTTCTTGGTAAAAAAGTGTGAACAGTGAAGTTGTTTCTGTCCATGAAATGAAGGCACGTAAGAGGAATAGAAGTATAGCTCCACCTATTCTTAACCTCGGCACTGCGTGGAGATGAGTGACCAACTTGACGCCAGGAAAACTTTACCCCGGGTAAGAGACAAGGTGCCAAACAACTGAAGTGTATTTGGGACGCAGGGCCAGTCTGAATACTTTCGAGAAGACACAAATTCCTTACCTGTGTCGGAAATCGAAGCCAGAATCCTCCAGCCCGCAGCGTGGTCACTATACTGAGTACGCTATCCCGCTATAAAAATAATAATAATCAATTGTTAACCGCAAACTAGCAAACAGGCAATTTATTGACAAAGCTTGTCTTCCAGTAACTTTAGTAACTTCATGCCATTTTCCTATTTTCACAAATGTCTGCAGGTTCGTACGTGCACATTTTAAAGACAGAATCTGGATAAGGGGTTTTGAGAAACCAGTGCATTATTTTATCATAGCTGTAAGACACAAGCCTTCACGGATTGGAAATCTGCAGTGACAGGGTAATGGAAGTCTTGTACACATATTTGAATACCAGGAATTAGAATGAGGATGCTCATGCTTTACGAAGGGAAATAATCGAAAATTAAAAGGAATAAAACCTTAGAAATCTATGAAGACAAATCATGGTTGAAGATTTATACAAAAGATGAAGCGGTACACAGAGATTCCTTTCTTTAAGTATTTAAATTTGAACCTATAGATGTTTGAGGCCGATCGTATTCATCTCCATATGAGTGGAAATAATACCCGTTTCTTATTCAAAGAATGCGTGTCTGTATGGGGACGAGAGGTATTCATCGAAGCTCCTTTGATGCCACCCCTGCGTTTTTTCGATCCATCGAAGGAAGGCGGTTAAACTTACTTTGGTCCACCTGCGTTGAATCATGCATGGATAATACGCCCGATATCTTGGTGAGAATAGAATTTAAAAAGAAAGGAAGCCTGTCGTTTGACTGGTGGGTGAAGTAGGGTGCGGGTGGTGTGTGACTGAGGACAGGGATTCTCTCTTAAACTGGATCCAAATATATTTGATCCATTCGTAACTTGATACTTTATATTTCTATGACAAGTCGTCATCTGGGGAGTTTCAGGTAACTTTCTCATTATTTTTTGAAGGTCAATGTTAGCTACACAAGCTTCAAGGCTTAATATTGACAATATTACCAGCAGATAACTTTTAGTCTTGATTTTTCATTTCACGGTAGATAAGTGTGAATGTGGAAGGGGTGAATCTTTTGGTTCTGCAGCATAAGAGTTAATTTGCGGTTACTGTTGCTTAGAACAAGAGTCATATTCTTGTCCTGAAATTCGAAGCCGTCTCAAAGGACTGTAACCCTTTATTTGCTACTTAGAAATATATCCTTCGGAAGTTTTCTCCTTCTGTTGTATCATTTTCTTAAGTAAGTTTCGTTGAATTAAATTATACCAATCACATGGATTATAAACAAAATTGACGGAAATTAGCTCACTAGTGTTTTTAAAAGATATGAATAATATATTGCCATGGAAATACACTAATGTGGAAGAGATAAGGTAAATAAAATCCAACCTTTCCAGTATTAAAAAGCTATCGAAGTGAGGCAGCATCAACTCCGTGTTCTTAAAAATCAAAACTAGTAGAATTTTTACAAAATAAACAAACTTCTGTAATAATTTAATTAAAATATGTGCGTTTGAAATGCTTAACATAAAAAATGTTCTCTTCTATTCAGGTTGTATTTGAAGGTTTACATGCTGTCATTGAAATAATACAATCATATTTGTCGACCGTGTCCGCTTCTCTTACCCTGAAACCACCGAACTTGGAAGTCATGTGTTTAGCACACCTGCTTCGCAATCGAGAAACCTCATATTCAAATTTGTGCCAGTAACCAGTCTACCTTAATGCATTTTTTCTTGTTTTTTCAGTGCCTCAGTCAAATTGTTTGATTGTGAAAGGAAAGAAAGAATACTCTGAGCTACTGATAAATAAATAAATATATATATATATTGAAACAAATTTGAAGAGATTTTTTGGTCTTAAAGCTTTGGACGAATTTAATTCCTGTTTGCAACTTCTGCTTTATAACGAACTCCATGGTGCATAATCCTTTTCCAAAAGCTGTATTTCCACAGCTAATGTTGAAATCACCGAATTTTATGGTGCCCAAAACATCTTTACCATCTTCACAACAGCGTGCCCCTGTCCCTACTCCGAGCCTGATCGATCCATTCCACGCAACACTCCCATCCTATTTCTTGAACATTCATTTTAATATTTTTCTCCCAACTACGCCTATTTCTTCCAAGCAACTCTTGTCCCTCAGGTTTCCACAAGAAACTCCTGTATGTATCTGTCCTCTCCCTCGTACTTGCCAAATGCCCTTCCATCTCATTTTGCTGGATTTAAGCTAATCACCTGAATGATATTTGGTAAGGAATACAAATTAAGAAATTCCTCGTTATGTGATCTTCTCAAGTTTCCTGTGACCTCTTCTCTCTTAGGCCCAAATACATGTACATTTCTCAACATCGTAATCTCAAACTCTCGCAACCTCTGTTCTTCTCTCACTGTGAGAGAAACGTTCTACCTCTGGTTCATGCGAACTCCAAATATAAATTATTTCAAAAGAGGTCCTTTTCATGAGCTTGAAATGTGAAGAAAAATTCGACTGTAATGGAATAACACATTAAACAGAATATGTTTTCATATGTGATAAGTACAAAGGGAACTTCCAAAACACAATTTCTACGACAGGGCAGTCTTAAATGCGCTGTTTTGCCGTAATAACTCTCAGATTACTGGTTTTATTGGATTGGCTACTCTGAAGGAAACACCATATTGCTAAAGCTGTGTCTCCTTCCTTCCTCAGATGAAATATTTGAGTCACCTACCCAGATATTCTGCGTGTAAAGAGTTAACCAAAGTTAAAGAACACTTCTCCACTGGCTCACTAATAGGTCAGTCAGATCGCTATGCTTAAGCAACTCTTCAGAAAATACGAACTTTGCAATTTAGGACGCACACAGATCCAATTATTGACATGTCTCCTCTTTAAAAAATAACAGATGTTGAAAAAAATTCCGAAACTAGTAATGTTGATGGTAAGGTAGCTTCGTATGAATCCATTATTAATAACATATTTACATTCTAATGTGAAGGAATATCAGATTACTCTGTCATAGAGAAGGGTGGCTAAACGATGACTTTGTATTAGGAGAAGAACTCTGTTGATATCGCGGCTGGGACACCTATCATCGTCAGTTATTTCTTGTTCTTTAGGTCCCTTCCCTCAACTATCGAAATATTACCTTAAATTTGGCCAGGGCATCCTTCTTCTACGTCTTTCTCAATTTGTTATGCCTATTTATAATCATCCAATTATTCTGTGAGTTGCAGCTGTTTTTTACTGACATAATCATCATAGGTACAAATGTAAATATCAGAGTGTTATCACAAATGGGACGGAAGGCATTTGAGAAGTAATGTCTGTGCTGCAAGAAGGAAAGTACCAATAAGAAAGGAGAGAATAATGACAGATGGAGAGAAGGAGGGGTAAGCGAGGATTGTGGACAATTCAAGCTCTTTTATCTGGTGAGAAGTGCCAGTGTGCCGATGAGTTATGGAGCACAGCAAGGACAAAAGTCCTGAATGTTGTTACGCATTGTGCCATCACTCTTTGGAAAAAAATTCATTGCATAGGGAAATATATATATCTCATAAACCTCTATAAACAATCCCCACCATAATGAATGTCAGAATTATTTATGTGTATTTTTCTTACAGTTTCCTTACGTAAAATTTAGGGCTAGTATTTTATTTTTTAATGACACTGCGTGACAGATTACAGTTTCCCACAAAGCCAAAATGGTATTTAATATCTGGCAGAAGTTCCACATTTCATCATTTTGTATTATGATATCTATTTCTTATAAATATTCATTCCTTTCAAGACTTGTAATATTTATATCTGCCTCATAGGCTGAATTTCTGTGAGAGTCATGTCAGGCAAACGTCAAGCTAACTGGCTGCAACAGTCAAAATTGTGCTAAGAAAAGTGTATGTCCTGCCGAACTAATTTGACTGAAAGCATCGCTGACCGATTGACCGAGAGAATGTCCCAGTGAAGGATGAAATAAGCGTGGCGAAACCACAGAAATTCTCAATATATTTGCAATAATAGCAGAACCCGCTTTCTATTCAGAACGCTACAACACACCACAAAACTTTCCACCTAAGTTTTAGCAATTGGTTATCTTGTACACACACACACACACACACACACACATATATATATATATGTGTGTGTGTGTGTGTGTGTGTGTGTGTGTGTGTGACATTTTTAAACTTGTCATGCTCGTTTTATTTAAGTCTACATTTTATGTCAGCGTACTTTCATGATAATGTGTAATTTTCTGTGTTTAGTTAGCTGTAGATACTAAGACATAATCGGACCCGTTTCTTCCGTACGTGTATATATATATATATATATATATATATATATATATATATAATGTAAGGAATCAACAACGGAATGGCCAATGCTCCTTAACCAGGTATCTCATGTGCAACATGCGAAGAGCTTTAATTACGCAGATCGTGTTTCATGAAATGTTGTAAAGTACTCAGAGAGCTCCTTGCCTTGGTACGTTGCTATTACTGACGCTGTAACCACATTATCTAACCATAACAGAAGTGTTTATGGATTTATTGTTCACATCCATTAGCAACACGTCTCTAAGTAATCCAAACTTTCTCATTTATAGTTTCGGTTTGTTCTGGCAGCTGTTTCATGCACTAAAAGTCCAAGACGTTCATTCCTTAATCTATAAATCAGAAAGAGACATTAAAGGGAATACAAAAAATGAGGGAATAGAGATAAAATACGGGGGAGATGGAAAAAAGAATCGTTTATTTCTATCTACTTTTCTTTCTCTCTTTTGCTTTTTGTTTCTGTAAGAAAAATGTACTTGTTAATGATGACAAGAAGGGATCATCAGAAAAACATTACCAAGGCGACCGAGCGAAGTGGCAGGCCAGACAAGGTACTGTGGGTAATCTTGCGGACAACTTACATTCCAAGGTGAACACACAAAATACGGCAGCCCAGATCTCAGAAAACATAGTCTACATTAAAAGCCTTGTTTCTTCATGAATACAGACTTCTTTCGCTAGGAGAGCAGCTCAACATAGTAACTTTCCTTCGACCTGGCAAACCAAAGCTCGATCCCCCACAAGAGTATCTTTTTATCTCTTCCCCCTCTCCGTGTCGGTTAATCATGGTGTTCTCTTAGTCACATAATCGGTGTGTATCACGGGCACATTACAGGAGGCAAAGTGGTCTACGAATGATGTTAAAGACTTTTCCCATTTAATACCAAAATTAAGACTACACGTAACTATTTAGCCACCCCTCCAAGCTGCTTCATGTATCCGTGACAGAGGAAAACGTACTGTATCTTACTTTATCCAGAAGAGTAACGTAGACTGTTAAATATTTCTTATACAGACCGCTAATTACTCTTATGTAAAATTTGTCTAATATTATGGGACAAAATGTCAGCTAAAAGTACGTAATTAACGTACCACAATTAGAAGTTTTCGAAGTTCTTTTGCACATTTTTTGTTCATATCTTCGGAATCAATCTGTGACAGACAGACAGAACGTTGATTATGTTGTCAAGCCAGTCAATATTAATGTATTCAATTTATTGTAACAACTGAATTGATGCTGAACAAGTAAAGATGGTTATACTCATATGCAACTAATACTGTACATCTAGTTGGTACAATAATTTGGATAGGTCGATCTAAAAGAAGACAAGGAAAGGACAACCCTAAAAAAATTCCCAATATTAATCTTAAGTCAATGATCAGTTGTTGTTTAGCTTAGCTACTTGCCAGTGCAATGCACATTTACTGATCACTAGTTTATATTTACAGTACAAAGTAATGTTCAGATATTTATTGCTAGAGTTAACTACTGAATCCGTAGTTACCAAAACTATAATGTAGAAGCTGGGTTTTGTTTGAAAAGCGGTAAAAAGACACACTGTTTTAAAGAAGCCAGTTAGGAATACTAAGAAATTAAATTTATTTTGTACTGGAATACCGACACCGCTTTCCCAATTCCTTCTTCGGGAAAATAGATTAGACGAATTTTAAGGAAGGATGAAGAGAGGAATTTTTTTTAAATCTTATGTCAGAAACGCCGAATTTTTTAAAAATTAGGAAGTTTAATAAAGTCCTTCTTATGTGTGAATGTCTGCAGGCTTCATGTGATTAACTTAAAAAAGTACTGCGTTTGATTTGTTTATGTAAGGAGCAAAGGATAAGTTAAAATCCGAGACAAGAACGCCGTTATTGGAGTGATTAATTGTTTCAACAGCAAACATTATTTTGATTACTGGGTTATTTCAGTTCAAACGAGATACATGTAAAAGGATGGCTGAGAATTATAATACTAGTGCATGTTTCTGAAAACTATGTGGGCAAGCAGGGTTAGGGGAACATTAGCGGTAAACGCTGTATGAGTTTAAAAGAATTTCATAGTCTATTAAGCTACTGTTTCGGAGTAGTTTCACACCTAAGAACAGAATGTATACTATGAAGAAAACATATTAAGAGTAGATTGTCTCAGACTGGGTTATGAATGTTGCACTTTATGAACGCAAGTCGGAGTCGTTACCTGAGTACGATCTGGCCTGGAAACATTGGAGTACGTTGACTGCTCTGAATGTCCTCACCTTGTCAAAATTTTGGCTGTGTTTATGGGTGCAGAAAGTTGCCCAAGAGACGGCTTTAATTCACGTATTTGAGCTAAGTATATAATTTACAAAGCACAGAATTTTGTAACAGACGTGAGTCATTTTAATTGCATTATTTAATCTTATTAAATATAAAAATTTAAGTTACCTGCCAATGGACTAGCCGAATTAGTGTCCCCCCATGCATTAATCACAATATTTCTAGAGGGCTCCCATACACTTCCTAACTATATAACATTCGATATATAGTAAATTTTGTGATAAGTATCAAAATTTACCACGGTCTTATTAAAATATTTATTTGTGAGTAAATTCAGCAATATTCTTAAATTTAAACTGTTATGATTTCATATTCATATACCAGCTCTTCACCACCATTTTATCAGGTGCAAGTATTGGTTTATTAGAGTTCTAACTCGTGTTTAATTTACACAAGTACTATTAAAAAATTTGGTGTTTTTATTTAAAAATATCGTTGAAGATATTTATCGAATTTATCGAACTGTTCAGTCATAAAGAGTAAATTTTCCGTCACCTCCAATTTTAATAACAGCTGACATCAGTATTGAAATTAAAACAAACTGCTTTTGCTTCGGCGATGATATTCATACGCAAACATTTAACAACTACACAATTGCAAAAAATATTAATTCTTCAAATGTTTATAACACAGGGCTCATTTTCACTCTTTAATAACTATTGCCCCTGGGAAAATCAGTATACAATTTTAACGTTATTTCTCGCGATTTAACAGAACCCTATGGCTACTTGCTAAAGCTGTACCGCTGGGCAATTCAATTAACTCAATTATTACAACAAGCAAATCATCGGTGTAACTTACCCTTCCCCACTGCATCCCCTCATCCCCTTCATAGAACTAGAGCTTGTGGTTATGTTATGACAGCTCGAACACAATAAACATAGGCATGGCTGTATTTCCAGGTTTCGAACCAGCGGCTCATTATAAAACACCTCATGATTTAGTGACGTGACATAAACATTAAACAATGGAATGGCTATGTTCAATTATAACATACAAATTCCCAGAATAATTTGTCACTTGTTTGGTAAGGTTAATTTAATCTCAAATGTTAGCCAGAAAATAAACTAAATAACTAAAAGTAAAAACATTTTATAAACAATAAGATACAAATGTCCTAAAATAAACACAAATGCTAAGTAGCAGATATTCATAGGGCTGTAACTGCTAAGTGAATGTGTGATGTACAAGAATACTTTCTGTAAATGATTTTTTATATTCAATTAAAATGACCGTCTCAAATTCAGGAGGACAAGATGTAGAAACCGCATGTGACGCCAACTGTTAGAAATAAAGTATTTTAACATATTGGTCAAGAACGTGAAAACCTGTGAGAAACTTCTACAAGGCTGCAAAGTAGCTTCCAAGAAACCTTTTTTTTTTTGACTTTATATAACATGCCCTCTACATTTGCCACACATTTGTAAAGTAAAGGAAAGATGGGCGTTAATGGCTTTCGAAATTTTACATTTCTTGGGATCTGGATGAGGGTAGTACAAGATGAGATACCGCTTACTTGTATAAAATTCCCTTCCTTTTTCTTTATGAAACAAGAAAATATGAAACACGTACAAGGAATGTGACACTGTTAAGACGTAGTCTCCGAAATATTTTCGTGAAATTAACGTATACCTCTTTTATCATTGTAGGACAAGATATCTGTATCAGAACAAATGTATAATATTGTAGTATTAAAGCTAAGCCTTTTAATTTAAAGACGTAGATTTGTAGCTCTGCGTAAGAACTACACAGCGAATGTGTATACCGGAGGGCGAAGGAAAAGGTCCGCGCATTCCGATATTGGGCGGTAGATGGAAGCAGGCCGAGAGTTTCATGGTCAGGCCCCTTCGTCTACTAGCAGAGAGATTCAGTGTTACTAAGTAGAAAACTTTGGGAAATAGAGCGATGGTAAAGGGATGCACTCTACGGTGCAGGTAGCGTAGATAAAGTTATAGAAGTTTATGACATAGCAGGGACACATTTAAGGGCACGTTTTTAAAAAGATGGAAATATTGTGTTATCTGGTATACATAACAGGCAGAATAAAGGTGATATTAAGGGACAAAATTATGTTGGGAGCAGCTTTACATATTGATGGCGGAGACTTAATTCACAAGAGAATCATGAGAGCTTTCATGAATTTTACCATAAAGTGGATTATTCTTTGTCACAAAAATAAGTTTCGAATTTCATACCATATATAGTCTCGATTTTTACAAACTATAACTTTTCGTAATATGCATAAAATTTTGCCGCCAGAAGTATCCGAGTGCGGAGAATCTAATCAGAGGAAAAATTAGACAGGCTAACCCTAAATCGTTAGTCACACGGATCGCTCTGATTACGTTCCCCATTCTAATGCATGCACTCTTTAAGAAATATACACCATTTAAGAAACACTGTGTTCAGCGAAAACCAACGTGATGGACATGTGAAAAAACTTCTAGCTTTTAGCATGTAGTTGTATAAGAAACATTAATTTTTTCTTTGTGCATGCCGTATGGGGAGTAGAAGCATAGCTCCACAAGTTCTTAACTTTTGCACTAGATGAAAGCGAATGGCCAGCTTCATGGTCTGGCCGGTTTAACGCCTGGGAAAGTGACTCTGTGTCCCTTTGAATGGAGGTTGTGTGGAAACCAGAGCCGGTCCGGTGGTGTTGGAGTAGAGACAATGGTGCATCCCCTGCTGGAAATCGAAACACGGTTCTTTGGTTTCTAGCCCGTAGCTTAGACATTATATCGCCTACACTAACCCAGCTTCTACATATTTGGCCAGGCAGACTGAAATAAAATGCGGTTAACCATGTATTTGGCAATGTTATGGAGTTTATCAGCTTTCCGGGGTTAGTTGTTCCAGACGTTGTGAAGAAAACTCCGGTTCTTCAAGAAACACGTGGTCAGAAAACTCAGATGCACATTAACAGGAAGGGAAAGGACAAACTGCATGGTATAACTAAAACAGGGTTGCCCATCATATTATATCAATTTACAATCAATATTTTCATAGTTGATGTAAACAGTTGTGCGACTAATTGGATGGCTAATTAACCCATATCATTCAAAATAGCTCGGAGCTATTGTTTTACTCTGTGAAAGCCAGACTGTTAGCTGCTACTGTTAGTAGCAGTTCGGGTCTGCCTGCTCTATACGAATTCCTGTCACCCAGCAATACAGTTCTTACTTTCACGGTCAGCTGTCTACGTTTCAAACGGTGGCGTCAATATCTAGAGACGGCGAGGGCATAAAACAGCTCCGTTCTTATTAAGTAAACGTCAGTATTCTTCATTATGCATGAAGTAAGTGTGTAAAGGACAAGACTGCCTTGTGTCTGTGTGTCGCAGAATGGAGACAGCATCAAGGGGGATGGGGTAGAACGACAGGAATATGACAATTTCATGTAAAATATTGTATGGAAATCGCGACGAGAAGAGAACATTTCGGAGATCTAGGCATGGATGGGGAATATTATTAAAGAGGATTGTGGGGAAATAAAAACATTAGCATGGAGAGGGTTCATCTGTAACAAGATAAGGAGTAACAATACTTTAGATGAACACGGTAAAGAGGTTTCCTTTCCGTAAATGGTGGTGAATTTTTAACTAGATCGATAAATAAATTAATTACAAAATAAAACATACGCTAATTCATTACATATAGGAGCATTAGCTTATAACTTGGCAGTACCTCTATACAGACTATATCCAAGTCGCCATGTGGCTTGAATCTTCAGTAGACTATCTGTAAGTGTCCGTTGTTAGGTCTTAACTTCTAAACCCGTCACAGTATAAGCAATATGTGCGAAATATTTTTTCTCCAAAATTAAATTGTTATTTTATTATTATTTTAAAAGGTATAGAAATTTATTAAGCTATTATTATTTTAAAAGGTATAGAAATTAATTTTAAATTCCATTATAATAAATAACTAACATAAAACTTTGATACAGCGAGTATTGTAGAGATCGGAAGGATGAAAATAATTACATATTACAAACTTTATTATAAAAACACAAAACAAACCATCAGTCTATTAACTATTCATGTATGTAATATTAAAGAAAAAGGGTAATGAAATTGAAAAATAAATTCATTTATTCTACCACCGTAAAATTAATTTCACTTTGTACTCTTCATTTAATTATCAACCATAACACATGTAAAATATTTCTTAATGGAAAAAGCTTCTTAAATATTCCTTCCGAAGAACAGCACTAAAGCTGTAGTGATGTAGTCAAGGAATTTCAAAAAAATTAGACCGCGTTTCTGTGTTAAAGGTAACTGCGATCTGCGGCCCACCCAGCCTCATATTCACTGCGAAACGGAGACTCTTTCCTGGAAAGAAAATCGGCCGAATTTGCTACTGACCACTCACCCAACTTAGCGTTGAGATTAAAAGTGACTGCAAATACACATCTGCTCCCCTTATACCTGCATTTGGGGAACAATCTTATCTTACTTTGTATACACTACAAGCACTCAAACAAAAACTCATACATGTCGTCACTATCTCCCTAAACCCTCAACTGCGGATATTTTGGGTATTTTGGGTAATGTCGATGTAATTTTAACCACGGAACGTTCTCCCGAAGTATGGCTGTTTAGCCTGAAACAACCTGGATACATATTTATTCTCTTCTCCACTCCATGGAGCAGAGGCCTTCTTGAGAAGCTAACAGTTTCTCAGCTAGTCAAGAAATTCCCCGCATTTTATGGAACCCGGAGGTTCATCACCTCATTCGCAAGAGCCCGTCACCTGTCCCTACTCTGAGCCACCTTAATCCAACATATTTATTCAGGCGCACAATATTTCTTGCTCTGTTCAGTGAAGGGAACAGAGGCATAATGAATCCAGCATTTCGGCAAACGACCTTCTTTTATCCAATTCTCGGAATTACCATTTTATCTACAGTTGCTGTCTTGTGTGATGTGCCGATAACTCTGCGTCCATTTTAAATGGCAAATCCTGTTGTTGCCATCGTTTCTGTAGTGTGCCAGTCATTTCATCGTGAGAAAACGACAGTGTAGCAGGTGTTTTTGAACATCACTTACTTCTTCCAGAAAACTCCACGATCACACCATCCTGCATACCTATTGTTTTCATACACCGCCATTATTACTAGGACCTGTGACACAGGTGACGTCATCAGAACACATGTCTGACCTGCGACTGTCAGAAAAACGACACCAGAAGACAAGAAACGTACTTGCACTAAGAAAACAAATAATATGTAACATCAGTTTTTGTGATGAATTACCAGTAAGCAAATTTTCCCACACGTAGGTAACATTTGAAAGTTAACTCCTCTCTATTGTATTGGTCCCTATTTATGTCCATTCTCCGATGTTATTTTCATTGTGTAAACCCTATTGTATGACTCTTTCGCTTTCCGGTTGTCAACTGTCTTTAATGGGAACAAATGACATACGATGTACTAACTAATAACCCATAGCAATCATTCAATGAAAAAAGATGAAGGGGAGAAGGAGAAGAAAAACTCCGTTCCTTTTATTCTTCTTTCTTTCCAAACGCCCACTTCCTGCCAATACAATGAAATTCAAAGGGAATCTGTTATTTCGATCGCTGTATTTCTCATATAAAGGCCGCTTTCAGATGTTTCTACTAGATCAAAGCGACATAATTGAACATTAGTTACGTTCCTGGTAAACGGATGACAGCCTGCTTACTAGAATTCGGTTGAATGAGGTGTTATTCCTAAATTAAACATAAGTACAGTATGCCAGCTATGCTTTATACAATACCAAATTTATTACATAAACTTGTCAATCTTCATCGACGCAATGAAAAGCCTTAATAAAACTGATTAATAAGAAATTGCAAGAGAATGCTAGAAATGGGGATATTGATTATCACCGAAAGATATAATATTGTGGTTAATATACCTGCTAGGTGTTCTGGAGATACCAGGTTTGATTCTGGTATTGAAACACACAGAGGTTTGAAGTGGTACATTAAATTGGCTACTAGCACTTCCTGCAAAATCGTTCCAATTATATCATTCATACACTGAACGTAACATTCGACGCAGTTACAGTGGGCAATTTAGAATCAAGTCACATGTTGTAGCAATGGCTGGACTGGACCTAGCTGTTGAGGAGAAAGATGGCTATAAAAGAACCAGTCTGAAAATTGGAAAAAAAATTGATTGAAATTATGGAAATAAAAAGAGAGATTTAAAGCTTGCGTAGGAGTACAGAAGTCAATATAATTAAGCGATCCGAACTAAACACATACGGATACACGCACACACACACACACACACACACACACACACACACACATACCGGGCAGCCAAGGAGAAAACTTAGCGTAAACATGGAGGAATGAAATGCTACTTAGATCAAGAAGTAACGAAAAATAAGAAAGTTTTATTTAACCAGTCCACGGACTTCCCTTGCTAAACAACTTTCCGTGTATGTTTCGTGATCATCTGCGACAACTCACGAGATATCTTACTTCCAATCCTCAGTGCACGGCTGGGTTTTCTTTCCTTCGGAATCCAGTACATTATTTCATATTTTATTTGTTTCTACAAAAAAATTTTCATCCGTTGCATTATGAACGAACTCAGTTTACATCTGTACTTACGGTTCCTTACTCAGAATTATAACTGTCCTTAAGAAATAAAAAATTTTAGAAATAATTTTGTTGCATTAATATTTTAATGTCAGTTTCTTCATTAAAATGATTTTCTAATACATAAAGCATAGTTAAGCCTAAGTTTGACCTCTCAGACCCTCCAATAATACCAGTTTGTTTTCAAACACTTTGTTACTTTAAAATCTTCTGTTATGTTTTACAATCACTTCTGAAGGACTAGGCCGTGAGAGATGAAAATTTGGGTAAAGACCCAACCATATAATAAAGCAAAAAAAGGAGATGAATGACATAATATTGTCGATTATCTGACACTTCGTATGAGCACCATGGCACTGGAATTCTGCTGTCGTTAATGGGACCTGATGCGTAATATGGACGCCATGACACTGGAGTTCTCCTCTCCTTAAAAGAATGTTGTTATGGGCCAACCTAACGTGATTTCTCTCATTAAAAGGTGTAATATAAGAACATTAATTCTGCATGTAGATAAATACTAATGTCGGTAACTTTGAATAGAGTTACTTGTAATTCTGTACTATAAAGCAAGAGATACGTGAAATATTAAACATCACATTATTTTAACTGAAAACGTACACTGGATTGAAATCCTATTGTGATTTATTTAAAAACAATAAAGACCTTCCGTATTTCTTAAAAGTATTGGAGTCCTTGAAGTCTGGAAGAGTATAGAAATGACGTGCTAATAAAAGAGAAAATAGCAATGACGTTGCCACGTAAGGACTATTACTTGCATGAAAATGTATAGTACTTCCTTTCGTACTCCTCTACGACTCTCAGAGGGCAACAACATAACCTATAGGAGGGTTTAGCTTCTTCATTTTTTGTAAGTATGCTTCATGTTTACACATTTCTACAGGCCCATTTCCGCCCACCTTCCCACACAGATTACGCTGTACTTCTCATCCATAACCCTTCTTGTGGTCCTTTGCTTTATCATTCAATTTGTCTCTTCAGTGCTCAACCCTTTATTGTATTGTTCTAATTTTTTATTTTACTTTTACGTGAATAAAAAGAAAGCTAAAATGTTCCTTGATGCGTGTCTTCGGCCGGAACCAGTGCAGACACACACACACACACGCACACACACACACACATAGAGAACACAATTTGTGGCGTAACGGTTTAATTTGCCGATGTTATGTATGGAGTTACAATGTCTCGTGTTCTCCATGGAAGATTGAACCAAGGCTTGTGTAAAGCTTACGTAGCCGGCGATATCAGTTAGACCATGACACTGTGCGTTATAAACTAAGAACCTTGTAATATACAAAGTCATGTATGAAGACTTATTTCGTGAAGTCAAGAAGAAAATTCATGTTACTCTATTCTCATAAATATTCCCATGTTATTGTGGCTAGAAATCATGTGGTGTGTTACGTTGACAAGTTTAAAATTTCGATTTAGCAACAGCTCACCCTACAAGTAATTTCTCACTAGAGGTATCTTGAGTTCAATGCTGACAGCCATTGGGTTCTGAGCCTTATTTAGGACTAAAAATGTAACAAAATTAAGACTGAGAAATAGAATTGCTCTCTTCGAAATATGATTTAGAACCCCAAATATAGCGAATTCGAGAATGATAACACCACCAAGGGAGAAGATGGGAGATAGGAGACTGAACTCCTCTAGGCTAACATAGGAAAGTGCGGTTGTTCCTTGTGGGCAGGTTCATGAGTTTTGGGTTCCGTAAAATGCAAGGATTGTCTTTACTATTTTAGCAACTATTCTGGAAAGTAAGGTTGTCTTCCGCGGACTTTGTTGCATGTAAACCCGCCGTTCTCTTCATGAATTTAAAGTCCAGAAATGGGGAATTATAAGCAGATATCTCACCATGATTTCGAAGTACACGTGCCAAGAATTTAAGACTCATTATCTTTCTTTTCTCTTCATAAAATCATAGTCTAGACCAAAGGTCGCCAAACTTCAAGCCACTAAGTACTTATCTGAAGTTTGCGGACTTCTTCCCGGGCGAAAGTAGGTAAATAATAATTTGGGGTTCCTGAAATCAAGTAATAATAAACAATTACAAAATAAAGATTTTACTGCATGAAACGATGACATACAAAGCAGTTTAGTACTGGGTAGTGAATAGCTGACGTGAGAATTCACAGTAGTGAAGTTATTTTAAAATGCTGTGAATAAAATATATTCAAAAGCTTTAGAAAACATACTTAAAGATTTATCTACACCAACACATGCCCAAACGTAATGATATATTATACATGAACTTCAAAACTCTTGTATATGTCTCTGACAAGTAGTCATCCTTAGAGAGTAATCAGTACAAAGGAAATATAAAGTATTCTATATTATGTGTTTCTTTGTATTGACACCTCGCTGAGGATGACGACTTATCACTGAAACATGTAAGAGTGCTGAAGTTTATGTATAACACATAATTCTAATCTGTGTGTCTGTTAGTAAACATAAATGTTTGCAAAGACATTGTACTCAGTATAGTTAAAAATGATTTCCTTGAACACTGTTCGCGCATAGCAGAGGGAAGAAGGGTGCAGGCTTTCCGACCCCTGTTTCAGACCTTCCAGATTCAAGACAGATATATTTCAGTATTCACTGTTAGGTTTCCCCGAATGTTTGGGATTAGGTTTTCTCTCTGCAATAAAATGAGTTGATTCGTCAGAAATTAAAAACATCAGCATCTTCTTTCATCCATAGAGACTTGTAAATACAATTTTTTTGGCTTAACCCTTGATCGCTGTTGGGTTTATGAATAAATTAAAAGCTGACTGAACGCAGAGAATGTCTACTACTCTTAGGTTCAGTATCGTGTGCCTTACAATTTGCTTTCCAAATATATAAAACTTAAAATATTCAGAATTATAATTTTGTCTGTTGCTTTATATGGGGGCGGAAATTGGTCCCACACATTGTGGCCGATCAAATAAGAAAAATTATACTTGGAGTTCATATGGCACGTGGAGGAGGGATTAATTATGCTTACAGGGATTTTGTTGGGAAAACAGGAAAAGCGGCTACTTGGAGGACCCAAGCGTAGAGGGGAGGGTAATATTAAAATGTATCTTCAAGAAGTAGGAAGGATCTGGTTAGGGGAAAATTGTGGGCCCTTGTGAACAGGGTAATCAAACTTCTCTTCCCATAAAATGCGGGGAATTTATTGACTGAGGAAATATTAGCATCTGAAGGACTCTGTTTCACGGAGTTGTCTGATCAGTCAGTAAGTCAGTCGTCCAGCCAGTTAGTTAGTTAGTTCAGTGTTACCCTTGAACTTTAGACAGGAGGGCAAATCGCTGCCAGAATTAAAACTCCTTATGTGAAGCAGAGAAACGTCACGTTTCTTCCCTTTATGTGCTTATTGCTGGTAAACAGTTTTGTCTTCTAAACACGGGGTGCATGAAGTTAACATATAATGAAAAGCCGTGCCTTCCGGCGCTTTCTTCGTCTTTTGAATATTTCATCTCCACAATTATTCATCAAATTTAGATATAACTTGATCCTAAAACCCCACACTACATCGTTTCCTAGCGAATTCTGTCTAGGCCTTCATTACAAAATTCAACAAATCCAACACTAGACTATATTTTAGGCCAGTCGAATTCACTTCACTCCTAAGGTTTATTTTATGGGTTTCCCTGCATCTGGTATTACCTACGCCAAGTGTTCTCTTCTCCTGAGCAATTTTAATAAACATGTGTGTGAATTTCTTTTCACCTTCTAACACGCAAAAGGTGCGACACATCACAAGATCTGGTATCTGGTTACTGTGACAGTTTCAGATTAAGACAGCTAATTATGAAGTTTCTCGCTGTTATTTACTCCAGCAAATTAGAAGTAACGAACATTCTGATTTGAAAGTAAGCATCAACCCACGTACATGGAAAATGACATTTAGTGGAACACCTCTAAGATGGCGTAATATCCTTGAAATACCTAATAAGTGTTCGTCAGTGAAAATATGGACTTTTTTCTATATCGTTTGGCCATAAATTCCACCAGAAAAGGGGAAAATACATTTTATGTCCTAATTGATGTTTTTGCGAGCAATATATTCCATTACCTTAGAGTTTCAAAATCAATTCGGGACAGCTCTTGGTAATGTTTTCTGTCCAAAGGTGTTGCTCCCCTGCGCAAATCCTATAAGTCACAATGAATCAAGCACTTTGTTAGATTTCGTTCCTCTTCAGGAATACAGAACTGCCTAATCACACGGTTGCAGTGTATTATATATAATTTCGTTTATAATAGCTTTATTCCTAAACAATGCAGCGTATACAAATCACAATTTTAAGTGATATGATTCTCATTTTCCTTAAGGCAAGAAACGATTTCCTTTTTCAATCTTATAGCGACACGCTTTTATTTTATTTTATTTTATTTTATTTTATTTTGCTACTTTGTTTCCATTCTCTGTATATTGCTTTACACTTCTAACATTCAGTTCACTACTTCTGCGCCGGAATTTCCAAGGCTACCTATTTTATTGACTAAGGTTTGTGTGAGTTTCTTAACTACATGTGTCCTGCATATCCTCCCTACTTCATTTCTTTCACGTAACGATGCAAGTAATATTGAGTGAAGAATGCAGTGTGAAATACACTCACATATTACTTGACATCTCACAATCCTATATGCCCTTCCCCTCAGTGTAAATGTCCAAGCAACATCTACACACTTATTGGCTAAAATAGAGTAGGTGCACATCACACCGGAATCAGTGACTGCGCGATATAAATTATTTAGTTCTCAAGTGGAGCAACCCCTAAACCCGCAAAATTTATTCCAGCCTGTGATAGGCATATACATAAAAAAGAATTTCATTGCCGCATTTTATCTAACTCAGCAGCATGCGCCCTCCTTCAAGACCCTTGTACTTACCTCCATAAGACTAGAACATATTTGATTTTATGTGACATGAAATATGATAAGATATATGATACGATGCGTTAATATATGATATTTATTGAGTTCATTTCTTATGACACGGTTCGTGCAGAAAGCCATCTTTCAACTTCAAAAAAGGGTGGAGAATCCTGTAAAACGTTTATCAGACGTCGTTAAAGTATGCAATATTCCGAGCAAGAAAAATGTATTATTTTATTAACCTAATGATTAGGCAGTGCAGATAAGCTAACTGAATTTCAGTCCACCAGCAACCACCAACTAGCATGGGGAGGTCGTTCGTCCAATTAGAAAATTCTCCACTAAACCAATCACTGCATGATAGAGAAAAGAGATTGGAACAAGGGAGTTAGGTAGGCACGGAACACAAGGCAGAGAGAGAGAGAGAGAGAGAGAGAGATTTTCAGGAGTGCCAACTTTTAAAACAAACACCACCGGATGAGCAAAGAGATAGGTGGGATGGTGAAAAGAGGTAGAGGTGGGGGTTGAGAAGATGTAGAGAGAGTGGAGGGGTTCTGTTGAATCTGTTCCACATTGTTAGATGAATGAAGGAAGCTTGGAGCGGCAGGAGCGAACGGTATGAATATTCAGTAGTAAACATACAAGAAAATGTACAGCTATAGGTCCTGAATGCAGCTTTGTGACGAGGTGCCTAGGGCCCAGGAGTGTGCTGAACTTGAAGACGCGGACGTGTTTAGAAGGGCATACACAAAATATTATTCAAAGTATCAGAAGGCTCACTTGGAATAATTCAGTCAGTATAGCAACTAGGCTACCTTCTGGACGACCAGGAAACTAGGTTCAGTTCCTGATGGGGTTAGAGATACTTCTTTCCTACACAGACTTCAGAAAACATTTGGGATCTCCTAACCTGTTCAATGAATATATGCTGCTATTGTGCCACAGACAAAACGGTAGGGAAGTGAAGTTGACGAGTTACCTCATACTAGATAACAGGTTAAGAAATCTCGGACTCGTACGTGGACTCTCCTCCTACGGCTTTCTCATATGTTGTTTAATGAAAGAGAGTCTATTTGACATTTCTTCGTTGGTTCTGAGGGTACAACGACATTTGGCAGAGCCCAGCATTAGACCAGAACATGCTGACGTGGCTCGGGTAGTCACTCGCTGACCTGTCATTGTGGATGCCCGCGCTTAGCCAGGGGTTTCTTCATGTGGTATCTGTGGTGGACAAAGGGACATTGGAAGAGGTTATTTCCAAGTAATTCCTGTTCCCCCTGTCAGAATCAATACGTCGATGTTCTAAATTCCTTCACTGATTGGTCTTTAACGCTAACATAATCTCGGCAATGGACAGCGTTGCTAAACAAAACACGAAACAAGGAACAGAGTGCGAGAGATTAATTAGAAGAATCTTAAAAGAATACAGTGTGAGGACGTGGGACAAACTCAGCTGATACACGTTAGGGTCCAGGAGTCCAGAGGGACTGTTAAAAATATGCGAATATTCTGGACTTCCACAAAAGACGGAGGCATTGAAAAATTAAGCGCTGAACATGCTCTTGTAAAGGACTCATTCCTATGGAGCTGTAATCCACTAAACACACAAAGTCCCCGATTACGAACATCATGGTGTAGTGGTTTCCTTGAAAGTTCACGGTCCCTGAACTGAGAACGGAATGCTTTATATTTTTCTAACCCTGAATACCCGGAGCTAGTCAGATAAGATCAACCTCACCCTCCTTCATTTAGTCATACTAAAAATAAAGATTTCAGGCGTCAAATTATAAGGATTTTCTTTTTAATATTTTCCAATCCTCCTGGTACTTCCCATGACTTGTATCAAAATATTCTCTCCAGAACTTTGTTGTCTTTGCCTTCAGTCTAATTTTTTTCCATTGATTCTCTCCAACAGAAATCAAATTTTTACACTTTAAGCTTTAGGATTTAAATACAAGGTGAGAAATCAAATTGTTCTACATCAAAAATAGAAGGAATATATTTTGCCCTTGACTTCACCTTGAATACAACTACGTCTGAGACAAGGTAGAAAATATAGTTTAGTTATATATCTTATACATATTTATTGGTATACATCAAAAGTGTGCTGTCTGAGTGTGCTGTGTTAAGTCCTAAGGTAGACACACAAAATAAATATTCGCTCCGCAAAAACAAAGAAAGTAAAACCTAACTTAAATTAGGCCGCCAACACATCCTTCCTTATCCTTTCCAAGTCATTATTTATTACTAAACATTCTATTAGTTGCTGCACAGTCCGAGATAATGACAGCGTGTCTCTATAAAATTTTTATTGAGAAGGAATATCATAATAAACTCTTTAGTGCTGATGGTCGATGAGTGGTTACGGGTGTGAATCATCGATAAAATGAGTGTTGTTAAATGTAACATAAAAATAAATATATATATAAATAGAACCAAACTCTCATAAATTTTCGTAAAACATCATTTGAATTATTTTTTAATAAAGTAGGAAATGGATTACAGCAATCTTACTTTCAGTGCCCATGTTATTTGCAGGAAATAAGAACCAGTCTATTCTTCCGAATTCTTAAACGCTCAGTCTTCTTTTCTATTCTGCTACTGCAGGCAAAACTGCATATTACGGTCTTAAAATAAACAAAATACATTAGAACTCATTTTTAACAGTTAAATGCTCATGGCAGAATAGGCATTTCACACCTTTCTTTTCATTATACGCACTCTCCACATTTTATATATTTGCAGAGACAACACGTGCTCTCTCTCTTTAATTGACTAAGTTAAATATATGCTTGTTTCCTGCAAGAAAACACGAAAGCAATAGCCCTTATTAATTTTAATGTTGTCACTTCCTGTCGCAACGCGAAATTAATAACAGGACAGAGAACATTTCAATAATTAATGGAAATTCTAAATTAAAACACAGAAAAAGCAGTCAACCCCAAACGGAATTCAACCCCTCAAATTCAGTGTTCGCACGTTCCAAATTCTTTCTGATTTTATACTACTTTTCACTTTTATTATCTCCCAAATTTATATCAGGCAAAACTTACGTAAATTGTCACGAAAAACATGTTTTTCAGAAATTAATTGTAAGACTGGCGTTTTGATTTCAGTGACTTGCAAAGCTAAAATAAAGTACAACTGTAAAGAATATAATATATTGCAATAATACTCATTTGTATTCGAGAAATTCAGAACACTCTGTTTATTGCTATATACATGCAGTGTCGAATAGGATAGAGAATGTTTTGTGACCACGAATTCCGATGTATGTGGGAGAAAGGAACCGTGGCTTATTTTCAGCCATCCATTTGACATTCTGCCGGACAGCCAGGAGAAGGCAACGAAAATCCTCCTCTGTAAGAACGACTTTTCCAACCGGGTCTTACCTAACCACACCTTGCTGCTGGAAGGACTGTTCAATCTCCTGGAAATGCAAGAAGTTAAAAAAAAGAGGCGTCCTTTCTTTTGGCCAAACAGTAATAAGAAAAACAAGCGGATAAGTACATATTGACAACAGAGTTATTTCTTATATATAGTATAAAATATTATTCGTGCTTAAAAACATTCTTCGAAATTAATTTCTGAATAATTTGTATGGAAAAAGACATACCAGGCAAAAAATCACCAATCTGGCTAACCTCAAATTTTAAAATGCCACAACAAATCTTCATAGACTGTTTTGATTAAATATATTCCGAAAGGGTCTATTACGTCTAGTTTCCTCCAGGTATGGTCCACTGCTATCCAAATGCTTATGCCGGGACTAGCAAAGGCTGCAAATTTGTGCGTTGTTCAAGATAATGATACATTCCTTGCACAGCCTCATTTAATATGTTACAAAATTCCACCAATTTCAATATGGCACTCAAGCCTAATAGCAAAGACTCTTCCAGTCCCCGTGTTTGTAATTTTTAAAACTTTAGCAGTATTTGATATAAAACATGTGGGCACGTTTATAACATACTACTATACAAAATGACACATGTCTGCCTTCATCTGTTCATTCGTGACGTCAAAATAATACTACATATATATAGGCTGACATTTCTCTGTTCGCCTATGCGTTATACTCTACAAACAAGAATTCTTAACACCAAATATAGGCTAATATTTTCAGGGTTCTATTGCTACACAGAATTTCAGAATCTTATGCCAGTGGGTAACCGTAACGCCTACCTCACCACTGGTTTTAATGCGACCATGCTGAAAAAGAGGGCGCTTTGCAGTGATCATTTTCATGCCATCCTCCATGGACATCAGTCAATAATTTTGTAAAACAAGCAGACACATTCCTACAGGAAGCATAAGTCCAGCATTCTGTCATGACATTAGAAAAGAAGGATAAAACTTTATGGTCAAAAATTTGCTAATATTTGAATCTGCAATCTTTTGAAGGTTCCGGAAACCTGCAAGGCACACACAGTTTGCGTGAACCTGTGCAGTACAGGAGACTTCACTGATGAACATTGGTTGCGGTGCATAGTGGGGACTGAGACAGTAAGGAGAGGCGAGGGGGTGACGTTCTTGTACGTACAAATGAGGGAAGCAAATACCGACTAATGATGCTTAGCCCGGTTAGTCCACATTGTGACGTAACGAAAGTTATCTCTCCATCTCTTGTTCATGCGTTCGTTTCTCTTTTTCTACGTTAAACTTCCTATTTCTAACCTCTTTCCTTTACTCCTAAACCCATCCCCTACTCAAAGTCCTCTTGATTTTCGGAGGAACATGTTCGCTTTTCTTCATGTTGTATATTCTGTAGTTTAAGTCTTTAATTCGTAGACTGCTGTCTGGATTAGAATTTGAACGTAAGTGAAGCCAGAGACAGTATATTTAAGAGTAGGCCTACGCGTCTGACGAAAATTTAGTACAAAGTTTAAGAGAAATAAACAGCTGAAACCGATTCTTATTTTTTGTTTCCGTAGCTTCTAAACAGTTGTACAGATGAAGAATTGGCCTCTGTATTAATTGAAGTTTAAGATTACCCACAACATATTTTCGTCAAGGCTATGCATTCACTTTCTCTTCTAGTGCGAAAGACTCGAAGGAGGATAACGTCTGGTTTTTATGTTGCTTAACAACCCTGTGTCGGCTGGACAGCACATTTAGATTCATATGAGAACTGGGAATGATGACGTTTTGTCAGTTTCAATGGATTAAGAAAGAAAAGGTATGAATAATAGGCTTCCCTGTCGACACCTTACCCAGGTAAAGAAACACATTACAGGCCTGGACAGGCCCGTAGGTTTCCAGGAGTTTGAGGTTCCCAGATTTCTAGACAATCGGCACATGAAGGTGGGAAGGTTGTCAGCCCTACGCACCGGCCGCCTTTAACCCCCAGGGAATATTCCTGGTACTCATTTTAGTTACAGGCTTATTCAACCCTAGGGCCATAGTGTGACCGGAAGGATTATGTCAATGAAAATATCCACTGACACCATCCGTAATTGAAGCCACGACCTTCCGGTTTGTAGACTTGATCCAGGTACCTCCAGATTATAAATTTCAGGGACATCCCTTAAACAAGTTTGATTGGTATGAAGATGAAGCAGCTGACAGCATGTTCTCCTATTCGAAAGCACTAATTATATATGAAGATGACTCTTCTGTTTGATTTCTCGAAATTTACCTTCGCAAGCTAATTTGTGTTTATCTTGAATTATGAAGAATTTAAAGCGAAGAGACAGTTTGACAACACAAGCATAAATTTCAGGGTTGTATCAAAATGGATCGCAGAACAAATAAGCTTTAATACCGCCTTCGTATTCAAATGAATGAAAAGGGCAGGTGCACATGGCAAAATTATACTCACAGAATAATGATATTCCGTGTTGCATAAATGACAGAGAATTTTTGGACTGTGTTGGTGTCTATAAATTTGGAGTTTCTGAACAGATTCTCATAAAAGTCCCGAATATAAAATTTTACGAAAAATTCTCAGTGGGAAACGCGCTGGTGCATGAGCACAGAGAGAAAGATGGAAGAACAGACGTAACGAAGCTAACAGGTGCTTTTCGCCACTTATGCCAAGGTGCCTGCAAAGCTTCTTGAAACCAGTGCTTGTTATGAGACTGCCGGACCAGCATTCTCTGTACGCGGAGTATGATTGGAACACTCTTTATATACCGCTGTCTTATCTCGATCGATTTTCTAGGTGGTATCTGTTAGGCGGAAACTCTTTAATATATTTTATTACGCGAGATTTGAGGTTTTTCACGACAGTACGAATGAGGTTTCAAGTTTTGGAGCGATGACTTCGTGAGGCTAGGGTATAGGTACCACTGTTTCGGAGTATATTTTGGTGGTGTTCTTCAGACTAGGCTGTAGAGATGTGTATCAAGCGTCCCCAAAACCTTCGCGTGTAGATATCAATGTAGACAACACCATTTCCCAGAAGACTGCGACCTTCTTATTTTAAATCAGTTTTGTTCCTACCAATTGGAATTAAATTACACAAAGTCAGCCAATTAGATGGAGCAGTTACCTTTTTCATCAGAAGAGAGTTGAGCTTAGATGATCTAGCAGTTCTTCTCCACAAGCAGCCCAAATGTACATTGTTTTACTCACGGAAATGGCGTATTTTAAACTGCCAACACAAGCCCATTCAAATCAGTGTAAAGTTTCATAGACCACTCCTTCAACATTTATTTTAATAGCATATTCCTATCGACACCCAGGGGACCCAATTACTTCTTCCTTTGACATTTTCCAACTAGAGATATAGGTAAACTACATTTTTCCACTCCCCCATTCGTGCTACATGACCCATTCATTTCGCCTTTCCTTTTATGATCGCTACAATGATGTTTATAGAAGCACTGATGTTACAAAATTACAGTCAAGTACTTTTCTCAGCTACGTGGTTACTTACTCTTGATGAGGTCAAAATTTTCTCAAGTAACCTTAATGTGCGTTTTCTGCTTAGGGGACAGACCGAATTTCTGGTCCACACAAAGCAACAGACAAAATGAAATTACCTAACAATATATAGACTACTAAATCTGGCAATATTTCGGTTGTTTATTAGAAGTGTCCGTGCAGGAAGTGGGTCTATTGAAAAACTATTTCGAAACAGATATTTGTGATTGAGTATGTGCATCCATGTGTGTGTGTGAGTGTGTATGTGTGTGTGAGTGTGTGAGTGAATGAGTGAGTGAGTGTGCGTGTGAGTGAGTGTGAGTGAGTGTGTGAGTGTGTGAGTGAGTGTGTGAGTGTATGTGTGTATGAGTGTGTGAGTGAGTGTGTGAGTGTGTGAGTGTGTGAGTGTGTGTGAGTAAGCGAGTGAGTGTGTGAGTGAGCGTGTGTGCGTGAGTGAGTGAGTGAGCGAGCGAGTGAGTGAGCGTGAGTGTGTGAGTGAGCGTGTATGTGTGAGTGTGTGTGTGAGTGAGTATGCGAGTGTGTGAGTGAGTGAGTGTGTGTGTGTTGTGTGTGTGTGTGTGTGTGTGTGTGTGTGAGTGAGGAGATTGTCACTCGTTACCGAGGATGGGAAGCTTAGCTAAACATTGCATTTTTATAAGTAAATAACTTAAGAATCCTTTGTTTTGGTATAGTAATTATTTTACATAAACAGGCATAATATAAATAACGGAAGGGTTTATATCCATATATACTGCAGACTGTAAAAGACACACAAAAGCGGTGGAACTGGTAGCGTGACTTCAAGTTAATTTTTTTACAAGTCTGATGTTCTTTGCGCCCAAAATGTCGTGGCCTTGAATGGCGTGGGTCTGCGTCAGGTCCCTCCGACAGTAATGTGTAAGTTCGGCATGTCTAGGTGGATTTATTGGCTCCTTAAAATTCGCTGTTCGTTGTTTCTGATCACCGACTTCGAGACAACTTCTGGTTTGATGCCGAGTCTTCATAACATGTATACACGTACATAATTATTGGTGCTTGTTCATGTAGGAAACGTAAGTGAGTGAGTGAATGAGTGAGTGAGTGAGTGAGTGAGCGAGTGGGTGTTTGAGTGACTGAAAAAATAGACAGTTTTAGGTTCCATCAGTGAATTGTGGTTAGTCGCAAATGTATGATTAAGTGGAAAAGTAAGCCTCTGTTCAATGGCGTATTGTGCTGTAAACCTGGTGTTGTTCCCAACTCAGTACTTCTTAAGGCGGTTAAATTTGTACAGCTGACGAAAACTATGAACTTAAGTATCGTCATCCCTTTTGTTTTATTAAAACAGATTAATTATACTTTCAGAATAACATAACTTCAAGAAACATATTTTACTCTGTTTTATTCACTACGACATGTTTCGGCCTATCGTCTGGCCATCATCATGCAGTTGATATGTAATTGCATAACAGGAACTCTTAGGTAGAGGCCTCTCCTTCTCTTCTAATATTATTATTCCATTATTGGAAATTATATGCTTTAACGGATATTTTACACATTAGTTTGAAGGACAGGCTTGTACATAAGAGTTTTATGCTACTATATATCAACTACACGATGGTGGCCAGAAGATTGGTAAAAACATGTCGTAGTGAATAAAACACAATAAAAGATATTTCTTGAAATTGCGTTATTCGGAACATAAGTTATAATTAATGTGGAAAACACTCTATAATATAATACGTTCAAATGTCGTGATATTCTGCAGCTTAACCTTTTAAAGCCTAGCGGTAACTTTATGTACCACCAGGTTTAACATTAAAAAATTCTACGTGGTGTCCACATTGCGTGTGTGTGTTTTGTACCGATCTCAGAACAAACAGCAACTTTTGCCTTATAAAACATTAAGAGAGTGGTTTTTATAACCGAAGTGGAGAGTGTTTACAGCGCGGTACGCACTGAGTCCTTATACAAAACAGATACGCTTCGTCTTTAAAGGGTTAACGAACGTCACTTATTGAGAAGCTAAGTAAACAACAAAATGTCGGCTAAGATAACCTTGCCTTGGTAGACATTCAAGCACAGGACGTTCTTAATAGAAACCAGAAGTGATATTCATTCGACAGTGATGTTTGGTACTGCATGGTTAGAAGTAATAAAATTACAATAGGCTTCAGCTTACTAACCAAACCGAGTACGTTTCAAATTGACCTTGATTGCAAGACATTTTTGAAAACTTGTAGTTAAGACATAGGCTATGCCAGGGACATGATTGAAATAACCTATTAGTTCCATGACGTCACTGCTTCTTTCGCAGTTTTTGTATTCCATATTCCGTCGTTTTATTCTACTTCGGGCCATCAAGTTTCGTCGATTAATCTGGCTGTAATGCCAAGGCCAGAAACTTTCGTATTTAGTCCTGGGCTTGGTTCATTTTCTTTCATTATTCATGATGTAGAAAACCTAGCAACGAATGTGTACACTGCGTGGGCGGACATTCGAGGCGACCGTCAGATGTTGCGCTGTTGGGAATAGGCCTGTTATTAACACTGGGGTGACGCCCACCGGACAGAATTGCTACAGTTAATTCCGCGGCAAGGTTCACACACACCCATTATTATTCCTCGCCTATTTTTGGTCTACCTTCTTACAAGTTCTGTCATCATCTAAAGTTTGAGACTCAAAAAATACCTTTATACCGCCAATGAAGCGGAATAATTGTGTAAAATAAATCTATCTTAATTCCCGTACGATAATTTTCTTCCGTCACAGCTGACAACAGAGGGGTTTTATTACACTCACGAAGACTGCATTGAACGAAATATATCGAAATGCTTTCGGTGCACTTTGCAGTGACGGTGTTCACCAGCATGAATATGCATAAAAATAGGACAGGCTGTGGCAAAGTGCATATTTAATGTTCACGGGTTTCCTTGCAGAAAATGCCTTACGGTGATAAGGATTATGACTTTTATCCGAGAGATAAATAGATTAAATAGCAACCTGACTGGCTATTGTAGCTGTGGTTCGAAGACTTACCAAAGCCCATAGAGCATATTTCTGGTAAAATAATTTGATGTATTGCGCAGGTATTCCTTTCCACATCCCTTACTCTTCACCAATGGTAAATATGATATAATATAATTCAACTAAATATTTTAGAGGGCCATTAAATTACTAATCCACCAACCAACCAATCACACAACCAACCAAATAATATGCTAAGCAGCTAAACCAAACTAAACAAAAAGCGAAGCAGATTAAGTCTTCAAAGAGAGGAAAGAAAATAATGGCCAGGTATGTCTTGACAGCACCGTAACCCCACGTATCTACAAGACAGTTATCCTTATATTTTAAGACTTTATGTTAAAAATTATTTACCTTCAACTTTGTTTGAACGTCAAGTAAAAGTCTATCACCTCTGTTATTCATGCCTTCTGTCTTTTCCCTTGCATACACACCTGGAGGCAAATAATAATTAATTTACAAATATACATCCCTCTTTGCCACTTGACGTATAAAAGTGTATCTTACCTTCCGGACATCATTATAACTTCATGCTAAAGTACGTCTAGGAAAAAAGGAGACGTTAGAAGTAAATGAGACCCTGACAAACATACAGATGTAAGAAAATGTAAGTAGTTGGTTTCAAAGAGTTCGAAATATTCAAGTTTACCCCATAGAAGGAAATGCGATTTTTTAAAGTTTTCATCCTACAGGCAAAGATTGTTTTGTATTTTAATGTGAGTGTAACTTCTATTATTATATTCCTTTACACAGAAAAAAATTCAAACTTTTACATGCTTAGAACACGAAGGAATATTCTTTTGAAGAAAGGGCAGATATGATGTGGCGAAAGGGCCTAGTATATTTTCAAAGAAAATTGAAACTCTATCAGTACAATTTATGAAATACAGGGGGTTTCAAGTAATAAAATGTAACCATAAAGGTGCAAATGTATTAATGACATTTAAATTTAAAATGTGCGATATTCACGAACATTACTTAATTCAAATTTGGGTAACATTAAACAGCAAGTTACAGCATTTAGTCGCTATATCTATATCTATCCGTATGCTTATGCAAGTAACTGTAAAATCACAGCAACTAGACTATCGTAGTGTAATAAATAACAAGTCTATTGCGCTTGCCAGTCCACCAACATGCCTAAAGCACGTAAGGGGAAAGACAACTCTTAGGGTGTAACGAGTGACTAGTGCACGGGCTGATGACCGAGGCAGAATAGTGTGTTTCCCGGTTGGGATAAAATATTTTCCTCTTAAAGCTTCAAAACCGGTTCTGGGACTCAGTCACACTCCCATTCAATGTCACCGGGAGCCGCTGCCCCAAGCTTTGTAGCTGACCACTCATTTTCACCTAGTACCGAGGTTAAGAATGAGTGGAGCTATGTAACTGCACTCCCACATATGCCTTCATGGTGTTCATAGGGGTGCTTCACCTTTATCTACAAAGTTTTGAAAGTTATCATCATCAAAGGAAAAGTAAAAAATATATTTCGCGCGGAAGCCATACTGTTGACGCGTCAAGAATTCGAAGAACTTGCAGAATGCTAGTGAGTAGCCGCGCTACGTATCGTTTCTCTTTCTCTCTCTCTGCCTAGCAGATATGCCCGTAGTGATAGCGAGGTCCGGTAGTCTTGCCGTGTGACAAATCAGGAGGCCTAACCCCCTCCCTCTACCTGTCCCTCCGATTACCCATCATTCATTGCAAGGAAGTAGCGACCGTCCATGTTGCTTTGTTTCTTGTGTCCGGTAAGTGCGTGCTGAATTCGTGGGAAGTTATTTGTTATTGCTATTTTATTACATTAGACGAAGTGTTTGGAATAACATATATCTTACTCCAGTGTGCATTAACACGTGTGGTGGTAACAATTTGCAGTTCCGAAGCGTTTCATGTTGTTAGTGTGAAGTGGCTATGACCTTGAAAGCATAACCCTGCGTGTGTGTCGGACTATAAACTGGAGCGTTTTGTTTGTGCCTGGTGTTATTCATCCTGATGCGGTGATACAGAACCAGAATGTGAAAGGTAAGGGATTGTTTTAATGACATAAAATGTTATTTAATGTCTGAGGACATCGCCACTCTGCTGTTAATCTTACGTGAGGATGAAAGAATAAGCGAAATTGGCATCCCTTACGTAGAATTTCAATATAATTTACAGTAATTTCTCCGTGCATATTTCGGCTGCACACATGTGCCATCTTCAGGTGTGTCTGTTGTTAGTAAAAGCAAACTGTTATTTAGGTACATTCTAAATGTAAACATTCTAAAAAATAGAAACATGAGGAAGTAATCATTAATATTGCCTCCACTACTGACTTTTCTTGTATGTATAAGATACATATCTTGTTGTTTGGTGTTAGTATTTGCTTCCAGTTGTGAAGTAACAGTCCATTCCTGCATGAAGATGGTTCTTGGTAACTATTCCTGTTTCATTTCTGTAAATATAGAAAATATTATTTTCGCACTTTGATTGCATTTGAATTAATTATTTTTATATTTATTCTAAACTTAAAGATCATTGTTGCCCATGTATACAGCTGTAGTATCCAGCTTGACCTGCAGTAATACTGGACTGGGAAACCGGTTTGTGTTTCTGTTATGGATTCTGTATTTCTGTGTTCACTGTGTTTACATATGCAGATTTTGATCTAAGAGTATAAAGATTTCCAAGGCCATTTTATATAAACGTCTTATCTACAATTTTAAAATTATTTACGTCGTGCATAGTGTCTCAGTATTTTCATTTAAGGTACCAAATAAGTGCACTTAACAATACATGATATTACAGTGACTTTGCTCCGACATGTTTCGGCATGACAGCGACAGTAAACTGGGTAACATCTATACATTTCATAGCCTTCAGTACGTTCTGCGGCTAATACCAGTTAGTATGTGGACAGAACATATGAAATATTTATCCATTGTACATATTACATATGATGTGTGTAGAAGGCAACTGAGTACTAGTACTCAAGGCAACTGAGTACTAGTGCTGCTAGTACTCAGTTGCCTCCTGTACACACCGTACCCGTGTCATGCAGGGACAGGGCCCGCAATAGATCGAGGATTACAGTATGTTTGAATATATACTGCCACAACCCAGAGCTTAATTTCGAATTATATTTTATATATTTAAATACATTTTTATATTTAAATGGGTTACAATATGATTTATGCATGATGCCTACAATCCATGATAAATGTAACACATTTTATCCGCATTAAGGTATTAGCAGCAGAATGTACTGAAGGCTATGAAATTTATGGATGTAATCCAGTTTACTATAATTTGTTTTAAGGTTGGTGTGTACTCCCTGAAGATGGCATTGTCATGCCGAAACGTGTCGAAGTAAAGTGATTGCAATATCATGTCTTTTAAGTGCATTTATTTAGTACATTGAATGAGTATGGTTCTACGTGTGTATCGTGTTAAACCAAGTGGATGCATTAATCTTGTGCAATTTCACTTTGATATTTTTGTAGTTATCGGTCATTTTTGCCTGTTGGGCATCAACAACTTTCATATTTTGTACATCGTGCATACTGTTATATGTCCAGATCAAACCAACAGATGCACACTAATGATAAATATATTTTTTACCCCACACCCCTACATATGTTTCAGTAATAAATTACCATATTGTGACTGGATGTAACTAAACTTGTGACTTTGATACCCCCTGAAGATGGTAATTTATTACTGAAACGTAGGTAAGGGTGTGAGATAAAAAATGTAAATACACATGTAATGATTTTTTCCTTCCTTGAATAGTTCATTTTGTAAACAAGGTGAATTTAATCACTTTTTTCATAATTGTATTTGTGGTTTAATATGTTCACTCCAAGTTGTGAACCATCTTCCATATTCTTAGAGCTCCTTCTAACTTTTGGTCTCTTATTTGATACTTGTGATACCTCATTCATTCAAATCCTTTAGTCCATATATTTGTCAACTAAACCCTCAGAAACCCTCCAAGGTGCATAATGGTGCCATATTTTTAACTGTTAATGTATAAGAAGGTTGTTTCATACTGACTTTCAATATTAGGGCATATGCTTATGATTTTTGTCCATAGAGAATTGCATGTTCCTGACTCCACTTGTTCATTCCGGTGTTTTGGAGACAGTTGCTTTTTAAAAGTATTGATAGCACAGTTACGGCTTCAACATATTTTACTGTTCTTGTGAAACCCTGGTTATGGTAATTTTATTTTGAAGTAATTATATTTTGATGATTATGATTGGTGGATAATCATGTAATTTGGATGCGGGAAACAAGGAATGCATATGCTGATGTTTGAGGGAAAATTTCTTGGAAAACGGCGGCTTGGAGAAGTGGACTGGGGGGAGATGGGAAATAGATAAAAAGTGTCAAGATTATTTACAACGTAGAGTTCCGGAATTAGTGATGCTGAAATGTCGGTGTTCTGTTACGTGAAAGGACACATGCAGCTGGTGTCGCCGTCCTCGTTTCTGCTATTAATACTACCAATAGTAATACTACTACTAATAATACGTTTGTATCGTGTATAAAATCAGCATAGCTTTGGAAAATCTGACTTAGTTCAGTGTAAGTAAAAAACTTACAATAATAATATATGTAAGTTTTCAGGTCTGCTGGTTTACTACAAGTGTGTAGAATAAGACTCTTTTGACCAATCAAACTTACAATCAGAGATACGTAGTTGAGTCATTCCATGGAAAACCAACATACCTAAGGAACAAAGTGGAACATGACCATTCCAGATTAACTTGAGAATTTGCATATGTGTTCATACTGTAGCCAAACGTGCTCACCTAATTTACTTTACCTATCAGACCAACCATTTTAAAACTATAGGGTGTTAAAAAATCTTCAAAAAATTTAAAAAAGTGCACGTTTGAAGTTTTTCTTAATTAAGTCACTAAATAGGCTGTAAAGACAGATGCGTTATATATCATTTCAAAGCTTATAAAATTCTCTATCAACCTGTATAAAAACAATTCTTCTATTGTGATATTTTTTATAGTTAAAGGTCCATAAATGTTAAAAAATATAGAACTCGATAACTAAGAAGTAGCGTCTTCAATTTCCTTAAAAATTTCCATGGTTGTCAGTCATAGTCCCAGTAATAACTGTGCAAAAAAATTATTGTGGGCCCTCCAGTGGTTTGAGAGCTATAACAGTTTTTTTCAGATAAGACGGTATCTTTCGCTTGCGATTCTAAATATGGCGTGCTCGCAGCTTGTTATTCTTGCTGTAGTTTTATTTTATGGCTTAACTTTTACTACTTCCTATCTTCTATTATTCTGTCCACCCGTAAGTCAATTGAAATAACGTTTTACTGAAACAAAATTATTTTGAATAAGTATTTGGGAAATTTATGTTATACTAAGGACAACATTCCTGAAGACCTTAAGGTTGGCAACCATTATCTTAGAAAAATAAACATTGGTATGTGTGATATGTATGAGCCCTTTTTAAAACTCCTTCCAGGACAAAAACTTTGTGCTTCATGCAGAAAATGTCTGCCAGTTTGGTTAAGAGCACGAGTTGGGCAAACAAATGAAAATGAATAGAATGTGACTGATGATGAAAATTATGATGACAGTGAGTACACTGAAGTTCAAGAAATAAATACTCCACTACAAATTATTACAGAGTCGCCAATAAAGACATCAGAGTTGGCCAGGGAAAGATATGCCACGACTAAACTAAAGAAGATCACGAAGAGATACGGAAGGAAAATAAAGATTGTCTCACCAGTTCCATAACAACAAATGTCAGAATCAGACTTTTAATTACATTCACAAATAAATGTGGGAATAAACGAATTTAGTGAAATGATCAGCCAACTGAAAGAAAAACTCAAACACACAGATTCTGGAAGTGAGAAACTGAAAATTTTGACTGTTCTTCCAAAACGTTTGGGCATATGCAGGATTGAAAAAGAGTTCCAAACATCAAACTGGTTAGCCAGAAAAGCTAAAGATTTGGTGAGACAACAAGGGATACTGTCATCTCCCAACCCTCAACCAAGTAAGGCAAGGCTAGCTAAGTGTCTGGAGAACATTGTTAACACATTTTATGAATCTGATGAGATCAGCCGCACAGTGTCTGGCAAGATGGACTTTAAGTCCGTGAGAAAGGATGGTAAACGGATTCATGTCCAAAAAAGGCTGATACTTGGTAACCTGAAAGAAATTTTTAATAAATTTAAAAATGACTTCCCAGATGTTAAAACTGGTTTCTCCAAATTTTGTCAGCTTCGACCCAGATATGTAATTCTTGCTGGGGCTGCTGGAACTCATTCTGTTTGTGTATGTGTTCAACATCAGAATGTCTAATCATGGTCGATGCTATCAAGCTAAGTGAACTGACCAAAGAAATGAACCTAGAGAAAAATGTATCAACACTGAAACATCTGTTAGCATTAATGAGTTGCAGTCCACCAGCTGAGGACTGTCTAATGAATAAGTGGAGACAGTGCCCTGAGGAGGATGTACTGCAAGAAGAATTGCAAGATGTACTGGAATGTAACATGATAGATGCTATTACATACAATCAGTGGCTGACTACCGACAGATATAATCTCCATACTGTCACATCCGCATCAGATGAATTTGTAGAAAAATTCGTATCAAGTTTGAATAAGCTGAAAGTACATGAATTTGTAGCTCACCAGCAGTCTTCATTTATGAAAGAAACAAAATCTTCACTTCAAGATGTAGAAGTTACTGTTTTGGGGGATTTCTCAGAAAATTATTCATTTATTCTTCAGGATGCTGCACAAGGATTTCATTGGAATAACCAGCAAGCCACCATTCATCCCTCTGTTAGCTATTTTAAAAATTCTAAGAATGAGTTGGAAAACCTATGGTTTGTAATTATTTCAGAATACTTGTATCATGATACTGTGTCGGTATACACTTTCCAGAAGCATGCAATTGCTTTTTTGAAGGAAATGTTCCAAATATTTCAAAGATATATTATTTTTCTGATGGTGCTTCAGCACAATACAAAAATAAGAACAATTTCTTCAACTTATGCCATCATAACACTGACTTTGATATAAAAGCTGAATGACATTTCTTTGCCACTTCACATGGTAAAGGCCCATGTGATGGTGTAGGAGGTACCGTTAAATGTCTTGCAGCTCGTTCCAGCTTACAACACCATCAGATATTGACTCCAGCGCAACTATATTCATGGGGAAAAGAACATTTGCCATCCATACGTGTACAGTATGTCTGCAACAGTGAAATTGGACAGATAAGACACCACCTAAAATTTAGGTTTGACAACACCAGAACAGTGGTTGGAACTCGAAATATCATGCTTTTCTTCCTATTTACAACACAAATGTGATGGAAAAGAAATACTCTAAAGCCCAAGATGGCACTGTAGTGGCTGTGGCAGAAAGTAGAATTCAGAGTCATACCATCCCATTTGAAACAGCTGGAGGATACATCACTGTAGTGTATGAAGATCACTGGTGGCTAGGGTATGTGTTAGAAAAGTATGATGAGAACGAAGAATTTAAAATCAGATTCCTTCATCCACGTGGGCCATCAGCCTCCTTTATGTTCCCATCTCAGCCAGATGAATTAATTCTGCTCGTGTCTCTCATGTTGTCTATGGTTACACTAACTTCTGAACCTGGGAGAACATACAAACTGTGATCAGCAGAAGCAAATCGCATATCTAAGTTATTAGGAGATTTCAAGATGATGTAAAACCTTTCCAGTATACGAGTTTTTCAAAACAATGTTCAAAAATATGTCATTTGTTCAGTTACGTTAAGTTGAAAAATCAATTTCTCACAAACTTTTATCAGCCTAAAACCATTTTGTAAACAAAAAAAGCTAACCTTATTTGCAACACTTCTGTCAAGTTTCAATGAAATTGAAGGTGCTACTTGTTAGAAATAAATTTTTGTAATTGGTTTAAGTTTTTGCCTTAAAATAAAAAAGAAGTTAGTCATAAACAAAGTTTTTATGTTCTGTAAGAAAATAGATTTTGTAAGCTTTAAAATGAGCCATAGATCATTGTTTTAAGTGCAATACTTAAAACGCTATTGATACAAGTAATTTTCAATATTTTATTTTGGCTGAATTTTATCATTTTTGAACACCCTATATCTCTGATACTGGTTAAAATATTCCAGAAATAATGCAGGAAATAAAGTTTCAGCTCAAAACAAATATATGTGCAAATTTTCAGGAAAATACAGAATATCAAGATTCAAGGGGTATGTTGGTTTTTGGTGGAATGAGCCAGTTTCGATTAGCCAAAATCCTCAAATATTTCTATATCACCTATATACATTTCCTCCTCCCAGGCTCTTTAGCAGTCACTTGAATGCAATTAAGTTACCCTGAAGAGGGAGGCATTCAAATACTACTAAACGGCGGAATATGCCATCATTATATATGGCACAACCCAACACCAGGGTTTGTACAGCAGTACAGTATACCGCGTAAAAATATTTTCGGCTGTTGTTACACCAAGTAAGGTGCGTTAAAGAAATAGGATGCGATCGTTTATGGATTGGATTGCATCGGATCAGAATAGGGTATAGGCGTGGGCTCCAATAGTAACGGTAATGAACCTTTCGAGTTCCTCAAAAGATGATGAATTTATTGACCGACTGAATGACTCTTAGCTTCAAAAGGGCTCAGCCCATTGTGCAGTTAAAGGCTTATATGCAAAGAGAGAAAATTATGCTTCTAAACCACAAATGCTTTCTTCCTACCCACGGATCATTCAGTATCGTTTCGTTAGACAGATGACTCAGAATGCAAGAAAGAAATAAACTGTTCTTGGCTGCGAATAACCGACAGGCCCACGTCTCTTTCACTAGTCCATACACTGGTGGCCTCCGGCGGAGGTTCTCAGAATCACAACTTTCTGCTCTTGGCTAAATACGTTCATTTCTTAGTTATGCGATATTTCATTTGGCATGCTGCGGCGGCTTAGACGGTAAGAAAGAAAACTTCTCGCTGTAAGTAACCTAGGTGTATGCGTGTAATTAAATCTGTTCTCATAGAATTATTGCCGTGGAAGCCTATATTGTTGTTGAATAGCTGAGAAATGGTGCCATGAGTTATTAAAAGATGGCGGAACTGATGCAAACACCAAGTCCGGGAATCGGGTTACGGTAATGGGTGTAGCGAATAGGCAACGGGCTGGAGGGCAGAGGAGCAGTGGTTCGATGCCCCGCAGCAGTAAGGCATTTTTCTTTACTGCTAAGCATCCAGGCCGGCCTTCGAATCCACTCAGCTCCCTACTCAATGAGTACCGGGGACTCATTCCCTGGGGTAAGGCGGCCGGGTCGCGAAGGTGACCACTCACCTCCATCTACTGTAGAGGTTAAGAATGAGCGGAGCTGTGCATCCACTCCTGCTTATTCCCTCACGATGTGCGCAGTTTTACGTTCCTTTACCTGTTAATTCCCGTGAATGTTTCCTCTAAGCTGCGCGGGTGCGCGGCCGCAC
This sequence comes from Coptotermes formosanus, assembly GCA_013340265.1. NCBI lineage: Eukaryota > Metazoa > Arthropoda > Insecta > Blattodea > Rhinotermitidae > Coptotermes > Coptotermes formosanus. The sequence continues at coordinate 4,926,630 of BLKM01001294.1, read as the reverse complement.
AGTAACTGAAATGCTTCCGCGCACAATGAAATGTTGCCGCGCAGCTGGAATTCTTCAATTTTCATTGTAAATATTCTTATTATGTATATTACAAAAGACTTTTAAAGTGCCGCATAGTCGTCAGGTCGTGTAAAAATTTTCTGCTCAGAACAGTAGCAGGTCCGCGCAGCTGTAAAAAAAATTAGAGAGAACGTTGATTCACATGATTCTAAGCGGGATTTAAGGAGCCTAATATCGTGCGAGACATAGGCACCCACTGTTTGTACTTTCTAGTTTCCCGCTATCGATAGAATGAGTATCGCGCTTATGTGAACTGCTGAAGTGCGAGATACTTAACATTGGCCAGCATAGGTCAACATTCAGTATAAAGAGTTTTAGATGGACTCAAGTAACACAGGACTCTGCTGCAACTTTAGACACACTTATGATCATCACTATGCTGATCATTATCACATCATCATCATCATCATCATCATCATTGTCGTCGTCATCATCATCCAGCAACAGTTAATAATTCTGTATGTCCATGAATATTGGTAACAGGTTTTCAAAATGCTTTCGTCTCCGTCGTAAGAATTTATTTTCTTATACAGCATAAGACAACAGGAAGGCCACTCAAAAGTCCTGTTTATCTCGCGGGTTTAGGGCGATAAATAATTTATAATTGGAGCTAGGCACATATAATTGTGTACGAGGACAAGTTACATAGGATGTACCATAAATTTTGCAAGAACGTAATTTCAGACGATAACTGCTACAAACATGGTGGTCGTGCAGGTGTTTCAGGCTGTTACTGTCAAATATAATGCCTTCGGAATATCTGCGATTGGAAACTATGCAGCCAAACGGATTTTCTAAGCAGTTTAATTCTTAATTTATATTCTTACTAGTCTGGCCATAGACGTCGAAGCACTTAAAACGAAATGTTTAGCTTAATTTCTTCCCATATATTCTTGCTGTGTTTTGTTCACTGTCTTGTTCTACGCACGGACTGAAACTGTCACCGTCAGAGTACCACGAGTAACTAACACCGCGAAGCAAATTCCTTCTTTAGTAGCTAATATTCTTTCTACAGTCACGACGTGCCATGCCTTTTGTGGAACCCGGTATTTTATCACTCTATTCACAAGACCCACAACTAAACCCAGCTTGTACTAGATAAATCCACCTAACATTCTGACAACCTGTTTTAATTTTAATATTATTTTTCCGATATGCCTATCGGTCTCCAAGATGATCTGTTTATTGTTGGTTTTCCGACCGAACACTTGTACTTCGCTGCCATTTCTACCGCCCGCTGACATGTCCGCTGCCTGATCGTTCTTAATCTTACCACAATAATCGTACAATCTCGTGATCAGACCACCTCGCTTCTGGTGAAGGGTATGCCCTAAAAATGATGAACATCGTCCTGCAGTTTTCTCTGGTATTCTTCCGCTTCTTCTCCCATACATCCAAATATTTCCTTAGTTCTTAGTTACCAAACGTACCAGATCTGTAGTTTTAACCTAGAATACGGTATCAGTTTTGTAGGACTATTTGTTTAATCAGCACAAGTTTGGATGTTTTTAGTCTGTGCGCGAGGCACTGGGAAGCGAAATAACTCAGACGGATGATGGTAAGTATTCGGAGAATTTAATCATCCGTTAATTTCTTAGTGACCTAGCTAGTGAAAATATGATACGTTTTGTTTCTGCGTAAATATTTAGCCGGAAGCCCCGCCGTAGCTATAGATCCAGTCTCAGGTGACGTATTAGCTTTTCATGTCTTAAATTCGTACTTGATGGGGGGCTGCTCGCTCGTTGCAGTGACTGGCCGGCGAGTGCAGTGACCAGTATCAATTCCAGGAATGTACAGGTATCCGCAACACCGCCATTAGCTCCAGATACGCCCTTAGTCTCATTGGGTCTCTTACCCCAGTAAAGGAACTTAACAACGGTCAGATTGTGATGGGAACTTTCATAACCGACACATATTATACTTGCATTACTTTTCTCCTCCATGTGGTTGTCATAAAACAGGGAAATTTCGAAATTTACTTCACTACTTTAAAATTAAAATGGATGTTTTAATTTGTGAAAGAAAGTCGAGTTGTTATAGTATTTTTGAAATTGTGCGTGAGTGTCTTTTAAAACAACATAGAAAGGCGAATTTAAGTTCAGGTTCTAATTACCTTATAGCTGAGGGTCAGATTTCTTTGTGTCGATCCCCTCTTGGGGTTTATGACCAGATTTGATGTCTGAAGTCATAATTGTCGTGGAACTTCCTGTCTGACAAAACGATTGGTCTGTCCTTTTTCCTGTGTTTTGGTATTGTCAGACACCCTGTTCACATTTATAAATATATGAAAAATGTATTAAATTCGTCTCGCAGTAATTTATATATGTACACACATATGTGTAATCCTCCGTACAAGGCCACGTTCAGTTCAGGCTTTGGCAAGCCGCTTTTGCGTTATCGTCCATTTCCATTCTTTTACAGCGGCAGGTTAGTCAGTCGAATGGTTTTGAACAAGAATTTAGTGTAACAAGTAGAACTGTTTAAAAGATTAGTTCCTACATCTCAGTGAACATATGGTTGCCTATTGCGAATCTAACAATGTAATGTTGAGGACATCAGGCCTATTTGATCTGTGTTGTGAAAATCGTATTGAACACAAGCAGAGGCTATCAATATTAAAAGAAAGTGGTACCAGTCATTACCACTGTACATTAACGAGTTCAATACCTTATTTTTCAGTAACAATCCTCCCGCCTTCAGAAATTATAAGTACTTTATTATTTAAATTATATCAGGCAGTGCTTACTTTGTTGAAGAATTTTCGGTAAATGAAAACCGTGTGTTGTAATTATGTGATACAAAATTCTAAGAATAAGAAAACTTGAGACGAGGTGATTGTGAATACAATCGTGTCTAGATTATAAATTATGGTTACAAATACGACTAAAAGTTGAAACTTTTACATCTTTTTAATGAAAATTAACACAAACGAATGCTTTCTGCTACGTCTCATTAATTATGGTAATGTAAAACACTTTTACTCACACAGAAAATTAATTCCCCTCGAAATAACTCAGAGAGCCGTGGAAAAAGAGTGAATCGTAGTTACAGGCCACTGAATTTCTTACCTGAAAGACGTAGAAGGTCAGATGCGTTGGTCTCCATCTTCTGCATTATGCATATGTTTTAAATGTTACGATCTTTGTCACGGGTGACGATATGCGAATTTTGAATTGTTTAAAGTAATCCTTAAATATGTTTCTCAGCGTAGGGTAACATGGGTGTATTATACCTGTCTGAATTTGAGCGTACACAAATATCACCTAATGCTTGGTTATGAAAAATGGCCCAGAACTGGTGAAAGCATTCTGCCTGGTGCCAAGAAGAAAGTGAGTAAGGTTCACTTGGAACTTCATGGTTTATTTTAGGATAAACTGTTCAGGTTATGTTAGTGTCTGGTATTACGGGTTGGATTTTGTTTATAATAAGAGCTAACGCTTATTTGTCAACTAAACATATTAGTGCAGTGTAATAAATTGAGAAGAATGTGGAAGTTCCGTCTGATTTAATTCCTTGTGCAATGTTTCTTTGTAATGTACCCTGACGTTAACAGAAGGAAAAGTCTTTAACACGTGTTGTTTCCGCTTTTCTGATACACTCTTTTCCTTCCTTCATTGTCTGTTTTCCTGTGTGTCCATTCTTTTCTATTCCCTTCATCCTTTCTTTGGTTCTCGTGGTTTCCTTCGTTCTTTAATACAAGTTATTTGTTTAATTATTCCCGTATATGATATTGTAGTATATTAAGCTACGCATGGTACATTTCATAGTAATGCTGTGTACAGCATTAGGTGCGCAAAGGGTTAAGGCCCAAGTTCGGTAACGTATGAGGAGATAACAATATGCAAGGGACAGGAAAGAGAGGTGGTGATGCTGGTTTATTTAAAGTTTCCTACTATCCGGATATTCCCCTGGAACTAGAAATGTCATTACTCTACTCCGTATTCGGTTCCTGTGTATGGGCCTTACTGACACTTCAGCTTCCTTTTCGGCGCTACAGTACTGTTCAGACCACAGTATTATACTGTAAAGGTCACGTAATTCCACATTAATACAAACAGTAGCAGAATTTAGATGGAATGGACAATGACAGCCAATGTGCTGTTACAGGACAAAAAAGAAAAGTGCCGAGAAACGTTTATGTCTCTCCAGAGGTTCAGATTCACCATCTGAGACTTTGATTAGACAAATACTGGTATGGAGCTGTCACTGCACTGACTGGAGGTAAGTTTGTTCCTGACCGACGCGCTGCTCTTGTAGCCAGCTCACGACCTAGCTCGCATCAGGTATCACGCCTTCTTGCATGTTGATAGGTGTGCAGACATTCAAGACGTCACTTGATTTGATGGGACCCGGAGTTTTACTAGACCCTCCACTCGGAACCTGTCCTTAGGTGGGTGAATCCAGTTCGCATCTTCACAGTCTTTACCAAAGATCAATTTTAATATTATCCTTGCTGCCGATCTGGCAGTACCTATCAAGGAAAGTGTCTTCCTCTGCCAGATCCACTGATAGATTAAAATGATTGAGAACCGTCCCGTAAACAATGAAACCTCCAGATTTAAATTACTGTGCAACTCTGCCCGCTTTCGTCGTATCTTATATAACTCAATGCTGACGTAGTGACAGTCTTTCTAGTGACTTTAAATCTATGTCTAGGTAAACAGTACGCCTAAAATGCTGTTTTTGTACGGGTGTGAAATTTGGTTTGCAGTTGAGTGTGCGTGGAGGTAGACATTGCGGAGAATGTTTGGCCTAAGAAAGAGGAAGTAACAGGAGCTGTCAGCAATCATGTACTGAAGAACTTTGTAATTTTTACTGTTCACTTAATATCGATAATTTGATTAAGTCAAGGTTGATAAAAGAAGCGTGCGTGAATAGAAAATGAAGTAAGCCTAGATATATTTACGATATTACAGTGGTATAGCTGAAGATGATAAGCCAAGTGGAAGGGCTAGGTATAAGTGGCAGAAGAGTATTTGGAAGACTCATAGATGAATATTGTGCGAAGTCTGCACAGGATTCAGCTGGCGTAACATACATTTTGTGGCTGTCTTAGGGCACCTTCGGGTTTCATAAAAAAAAGGTCACTGCGTGGGCAGAAAAAAAATATCCCATGAAGTTACCTTACTTATTTCATTTACATATCTGAATACTTGTTTATATTTGTCTCACACTTATAAATTGTTTCACGCAGCATACTGGATAGTTTTCGCTGAGTTGCCATTTTCAGCTGTGAATTGTGAAGTTGATGCACGCTAAATATATGGTACTGGTAGGGCTAGAACATCTTTTAGGTAGGAACTCCCATGTCTTTCCTAGAGAAGTTACAGAAAAATCAGATTTTGTAAATGGACTTTCCTAATGAGGGAAAAAGATCAGGATGCCTGGTTAAATGAGTGGGTTTAGAGTATTTACGATATTATGAACTGGAAGTCGTTCTGGGCGTCAGCAAATCGGTAAACAAGACAAGTGAGTCATGTATAGCACCATCGTTGCACAGTTTGTGCATCACAAAATGTGATATAAAGACAGGGTGGTGGAATCAAAAAGAATGACAGAGACGGGATGTGCAGCACGTATACTTCAGGTAATAAATACCGTAGGCCCTGTAACGTGCAACAGTGCAGGCGAGGAGACTCAGGGAAAGCGATGATATGACGGAGACTGAATTATACCGAAGTAAGGCTATGACTTAATAGATTCAAATGGGTTACACCGGCGCAGAGTACGTCCCAGCTTTTGGATATTGTCAGTATAGTACTGATCGTTGCGTACAGTAGAAGCAAGAACACTTCTTGACCAGCTGCACAGCTAGCAACTAGTGAAGAAAACTATTGCAACATCGAATTAATCCAGTAGTATCAATCCGCCAGTTATGATAAATAATAAAAGTATTAGACCTACAATTAATGAGTAAAAATAGTATAACTAATGTGGCCCTTAAAAATAAATTGCAGATTTTTGAATCCTTTGAATTACGAATTAGATTCAACGAATAATTAGAAATGGATTTCCTTTCTCACGGCAAACTCCAACTAGTTCTATTACAAATGCCATCTGCTGTCTACTTTCAGTTACCCATGAGCTTTCGCGTTCTGTTGAATTATATGAGTCTGGAGTCAAAACTGCCTCCTAGTCATCTGCATAATTATTGCCGATAAATTGAGCTGCTATTCAGAAGGAACCGCCATGCTCCCTGTTGCAGTGGACACGGCTCTTAGTATCAGACGCCCGTGATACGCCTTTCCTTTATTATCCTATTTTGTTAAACTCTCCCTCGTCCCTCCACCTACAAGCTGTACCAGAGCAAAGTGTTTCCAAGTTAATTGGAAACATCTGGATGGTAGATAGGAACTTGTGTAAGGAATACGGACGCGATGGACTAACAGACAATGAGTGTCAACCTCTTCATTGCATTAAGGGCTCAAGGTTCTACCCAAACTATTAGAAGAAAAACTGAATCTTCAAGGGTGGCATTAACAGATATATTTTCTTGACGCCGTATTCTGTGTTGATGGACAAGATGTTCAGAAGAGAACTCAAGGCTTGTTTTCCTGTTGTGGAGGTTTCTAATACTGTAGATTTATTAGGCAGAACATGGAGAGCACAGTAGTTACAGTGACCAGGCTACGGGCTGAACGTCTGGGGAATTGTGATTAAATTCCCGGCAGGGGTCACAGATTTTATTATTTTGCGAATTGTATGGTTTACTGCTGCCGGAAAGAGTACAGTCGAACTGGGTTATGACGACATCGGTTTATGCGACACCTCTGTGTAGCGTTAGATTTTCTGTTGTACCAGTTAATTCTTCACTGTTAACCGTAACATTATAGTCCTCGGTTGTAACAACACTCTTTTATAACGACACAAAATGTTCAGTCCCTTTCATGACATTATAACCGAGTTCAGCTGGACTTAGATATAGAACAACACTGGTTATTCTATCAAGTAGTCGTTGCACCGGTGGTAATGTTCACTATTTTAAAACTTTAGTGTACATTTGCAGAAAAGATTTAAAAATACGAGGTACACGGTGAGCAGTATATTGCGTGAAAACAGAGGAGAATGACTGACAGGCACTTCACTGTGACGTGACTGGCCCCTATAGTCTGAATCGGGGTTAAATACGCATGTTGAAACGGGAATGTTGATTCTTTCTTAGGTCGTTTAATGATGCCTTTCAAATGCATGTAGTACAAAACATTTTCCAGATAACGAAAATGACCGTGAGTTGTGAATCTGTAGGACTGTGGGAGGAGTTGTTTACAGCCGATATGAAGGTACTGTCCTGGTGTTCGCGTGGATGGACTGAAAAAAACCTGTGAAAAGCATCGGTCAGAATTCTGTTTCCGGTTCTGTTCGCTTTTCAGCGCAGAGGAAGTGATTGTGACCTATATTCCTTTGGTACCCATATCGAATATGCAAATACAGCGACTAAGGATTTTCGCGGTGTGGTCAGTCTTCAATGGAAAGTTTTCCTAAAGCAGGCCACGACAGTTTTCTGTCACGTATTATTCGGTCCATTCTCCATAATGACACCGATATTTCTCATTGAAGTCTGTATGATATTTAAACTTATCCTAAGGAACAGTGCCATGAAATGATAAGTTACACGAACAGCCCGCTTCTTTCCTTTGACATTGCGCAGCAGAAGTAGCCCATTGAGACAGGCAGTATATTTGTGAACAGCAATAGGGTTTTCTACTAGTTTATATAAGTTTGTGTAGTTTACGATATGAGCAAAGGCAGTAGAAAATTAAGGCTTTGTGGCCTTGTAACGTTCTTTCCTTAACGATTGTGCTTACTGCGATATAAGTTGGAATCGCAGAGGGAAGGGGGGGGGGGAGTGAGAAGGTTAAAGGAGGGAGTGAGTAGCTACTTCGAAAGCGAATTAACTAAGACAGAATACTGCCCGTGCCCTACCCGTCCATTTCCTGCAACAAGACCACAAACTCTGTTCTACCGGAACAATTCACTTTACTTGTTTAAATCGTTTACGTTGGTTTGGTTCATTCTCTTAATCGATAAACACCAGACGACCGCTTTAACTTCTGAAAATAATTAACAGATTCTGTATTTAAAAGAGGAAAGTCTGTGTGGCTCTATTCGCTAAGGGTAGATATTAACTTAGGATAACTTAACTTACGACTCCTCATGGAACACATTTTCGGGCTCGTTTGTCATATTTTATCTTTAGGCCCCTCTGCTGCTGAGTAAATTACTATACAATGAAGGATTTTAACTTAAAGTTCACTAGACTGTTAGAGGGCCAAGGATTTGTAACTCAGAAGCTCATTACTGCTTTTAAAAATACCGTCAGTAAAGGTATTTTCGGCCAGTTTAATCCAGATCACGCACTCGCATATTATTCCTTTAGACCCAAATTATTTTCCCAGTTTTTAAGTGGTCCATTCCTTTGAGGTTTTGTCACATAAAACGATGCATACTTTCGCATTTTCTTCATGCATGCTGTGCGCTGGGTACATCATCGTTCCTCCTCCTTCATCATGTTTAAACAGAAGGAGGCTTCTGAAAATCTGTCGCTTCTAGGAAAGGTATAGAATGCGATAGCCTTCACCAGGCCTGCATAAAATTTGTTACAACATTTCAAATAATAACGTAATATAAATGGGTATGAGCTGTTGCTGACCACTAGAATAACACATTCTGACACAATACACGCACCCCCTCTGTTCTCAGCCTTGCAGAGAAGCATTAATGATGCTTATTCTTTAAAAGTATGCCTAGTCATGTAAAATGGTCATAATATTCTTCTTGAGGGTGATGGAGATTTTGAGCCTGGGTTTGGGATCGGATTAAGAAAATCCACTCAACACCTTAGTTTTCTTTTATGTTGCTGTACACTTGTTGCCCATGCTTCTTCTGAACTATTTTGAACTGAAAGTTTTGCACAGTAAGGTCACGACCTTTAAGTGGATGTGAAAGGGGAAATGTAAGGGACAGGAGAAGAAGAAAACTTGGCCATTGTTAAGGTACCATCCCAACAGTTACCTGGAGCGTCTGAGGAAATCCTTGACTTGTCTAAATCAGGGAAATTACCTCTCGGGACGAAATTCAAAGTACAATAGGAGTTCCAGATAATAATTAAGAACAGTAAATGTAAAATCAAATATTTTACGCAACAGTAGTAGTACTGTCATTGGCGGCTTTTAATTTAAGTCGTATTTTAAAACAACACAAACCTCTCTAACGTGTCAGATAAGTTGTATTGTTCTGTAAAGGCGTAGCTAGTCTTGTGCTTTCTGATAGACGTATGCGAGACAATAACAGAAAAAGAGGAGTAGTGAGAATGGTGGATCCAGAAACTTATTTCTCGGTTGTCACCTTCAATCCCGAGCCCTGTCGTTCTTCGGAAGGCTGCTGCCATTCGAATCCTTGTCTGAGATGTTGCGACCCTTCACTGATGAGCGGGTTGCAGCACGGAAGCCTACGTTGTCTAATCTAAATGCTTGCTTACCCATCAACTCGCCCTTCTGTGAGTTATATAATTTTAAAATGTGTAATTTTCAGTAACGCTGGTGAGCAGGTTGTTGTAGTTGTGTTGCTCTAAATTTTTAATTTTTAAGCATCTGCTATAAATTGTGATTGGGTTGTCGGTTGTACAGAATGAACTGTGATCTCCGTCAGGTTCCCAGCAGAATATGTTCCTTTTGGATCACGAATTCACAACTGTGCAGGTGCGGAGACGTAATAATACTAATACTAATACTAGTACTACTACTACTAATGCTACTACTACTACTACTACTACTACTACTACTAATAATAATAATAATAATAATGAAGACAAGGAGGAGGAAGAGGAGGAAAAATTAAGGACGTTAAGGAAGCAAGCACGGAGAAGGAAGACAGAAGAATGGGAGAAATTAAGTAAAGATGAGAAAACCGATCTAAGGGAATAAAGGCTAAAGACAAAGTGCACACGGCGCTTAATTAGGCATTACTCTGTAGAGGCATATGAAGGTGTGGAGGTATAAGTGCACGCACACTTTTTAACTTCTGCAGCTGGTGGTGGACCTGAGTTGATTTCAGGGAACCGAAAATAAAAGTAAGAAGAGACTGAAGAAGGACGGACGGAGGAAGAGAAGAATAAGGACAAGAATGAGAAGTTAGGAAGAAGGAATAAGACGGAAGTGAAGGTGTAGACGTTTAAAATGAAAAAAGTAAGAATGTACAAAATGAAATCAATTTCTCTGTCGTCTCCAAATTTATGACGTTCAGACTCGGGTGATTTGTCTGTGAATGACCACAGGTTTTGCGGGTTTTTAGGCTTTCGTAGTGGCCTAGTTAAGGCTCCGTTCTTGCAGGATGTGGCGCTGTGTCACTGGGTCAGTTCTTTGCCGGCCTTCCGAGAAGACGTCATCTCGAAACGCCGGGAAACAATTACCCCGTGACCAAGCGTCGCGTCCCCAAAGAATGAATACCGCGACTCTACGCTGTACATTAATTTATTGATAAGTGACAGGTATTTGATTAGGCAGTAAGAGGATACTAATGCAATGCCTGAATAAGAAGATTGGAGGACTGGAACCAAATACAGAAAGAGATGAAGAAATGAAGGTTGAGGGAGGGGGGAAAACGTTTAAAAAAGTGAGCATACGGAGAGTGACTACGAAATTAGATTGGAAGGCAGAGGGCACAAGAGGGGTGGGGGAGGGGTGGGGCGTTGGATGCAGAAATGAGAATGAGAAGGTGGTAGTGGTGGGGTGGGGTAGAAGAGGAGATCTCTGACGACTAATTACAATAAGATACTGCACCCATCCTTTTTTCTCCCGTGTCCTTGTTTCTTCTTCTGTCTTCTCCTTCAAGCGTATTCGGAATCGATGGATTAAACATCGCCTTACTGTAGGCAAGGTGCCTATCACTTTTTATTCTGCACCAATAAATTCCTAGTTACCTGTGTAACACTAAACACACCTTTCTGTTTGAGTGATATTGAACGTAAACAAAATACACAAAATTTTAATTTTACCCTTTATTTTATATGGGGTTTTCGCGATCTGAGGATGTAACAAATATGGAGGACGCTTGAGAACGGGGTGCTGCGAAGAGTGTCTGGATCGAAGAGAGAGAAGTCACAGAGGGCTGCAGAGTTAGTATCTAAAGCTGATATTCACAAAATAATATTAAAGCGAGAACGTTAAGGAGGATGAGATGGCAGGGTATTTAGAATGAATGGGGAGATATGATTTGTAAACTCGTCGTCATTATCATCCGTAACCGTTGACTTTTGGGTCCACTGGCAAGTGTTGCTCTTAACCTTGAAGATGTTCCTGGTGTTTATACAAACATTTAGTCGGGAAACCTGAATGGAAGTGGCGCGGAAGAGAAGATATCCGTGGTATTAAATAAGCTATTTGTGCGAATGTGAACTGTGTGCAGCTAGATGAGCCTGAGGTTTAGATGTGGATGTTGTGAACACGGGTATGAAACTTCGGATTCCGCACAAGGCAAACAAACTCTTTACACGCTAAGCAACTCTCAGCGTTACAACAAGGATTCTGTTCCGTGGGCTTAGTGTAAACGCCTGGGAATTTCGTGTGTATGTCGAGTGCTGTTACGGATCTGGCTCTTCAACGATGTTACGCAGCATTGGTTCGTAGTTACCAACGTTTCGGGACGGTCTGACCGTCACATATTCAAGCATCGAGGTGTCCAAGATGAAACCGAAGGGCACTGCCGAAACGTCAGTAACTAGCAACGGACGTTGCTAACATACCTGAAGATCGAAGACCTCCACTGCACTGCTCCGGAAGGCTGAAACTTCACGTGTATATTAACTTGTACAGTAAAACGTGCAGAATTATTGGACAGCCTTCTAGCGGAGTCATTTTCATTCCTTCGTACTGCGCCCTTCATTGCTTCAATTAAAGAAAACTTGACGAAGACAGGGAGGGGTGAATGAGTGGGGCAAGGAAGAAGACCTGTCAAATGAGACACGGTTACGAGAAGAGGAAGCGATTGAGGGGTGGGGTTGGGTGGAGATGAATACCATCCAGTTGGAAGTAGGAGAGAGAAAGTCTTCCAGATCTCTAATTTTTATCAGAGACTTTTTATTATTATTAGTCTTCTCGGTCCTGAAATTTGATTCCAACTGTTGCTTTATTCAAAGCGATTTTTTAAATAGAAAAAAAGAGAGATTCAGAACTGTATCTGATTTTTAAGACGGTTAATTGCTTGGAAATTATATTACAGAACGTGTAATTTTTATCTTTGAAATTCTTTTCCCTTCTGATGAATTCCTTTAATTTGAGTTCCTGGTTCTTTAAAAGGGAGAGTTCTTATTAAGTAAAGTTTGTAGGAGACCATCGGATAAAAACCGTTTGCTAATAACATTACATAATATCGTCAATGCCTGACGGACATATCTTTAGAGACAATCTATGTTTATTTATAAGTAATAAACTGAATCACATAACTGAGTTACAGGTGTTTATTAATCACTTATTTCGTCTAAAAATAATATTTTATCTTTCAGATATGTGCATAATCACAATGGCAGTAATATCATTATAAACAAATCAGAAGAAATCGCCACAGTTTATGTGTAGCAGAATTTAACAGCCTATATGTCTGCACTAATTAATTGAAGTGACTTTGACATAAGCATTTTGAACAATTTGACATGTCCATGAAATCGTGCTTTTGTTTTGAATTGATGTGATGTTGACGAATACAAGTGTCTATAAACAGTTGAAAGCTACGAGGTTTGAGTTGACAGTACCAAACGTTTACACATGATGGTGAAAATGTACCAGAATAATATTTCTTACGGTAGAAAAGAGCGTTTGCAATATTAACTATTTATTTATTGCTTTACAATTTAGAGTGCTTTCCTTAAAGGGCAACGAAATCAGTTGTAATAAAAATATCGACACTAACTAGCGGCGTTTAAGTATCGCTGTAATGGAAGATGTACATTGAGAAGGCACTCCATCCTATCAATTAATTTTTCAACAGCCAGTAGTCAGTGCAACCCAAGGCAGGAGTCACAATTTTAGTTCGACCCCTCAAGGAAAATAGAAGGTTGAGAAATGAAAGCATATACCGACAAATAGCACATGCATTTCAAAGAAATACTGTTTAGAGTGAGGAGTGAATTCACCTGGCTATGGGAGGGTCGGGATAGTGAAGCCGGTTTAGCGACTCGCTGCGGGCTGGACGGTCCGGGGATGGAATCCAGGTGGGGGCGAGATTTTCCGCACCCGTTCGGACCGGCCCTGGGGCACACCCAGCTTCCTATATAATACGTATCCGGTCTTTGCCCGGGGGTAAAGCGGCCGGGGCGTGGCACTGACCACCCAACCCCATCTAGCGCCCTTCTGGGCCTTCATGGCCAGTTCTAGGGTGAATTTTACTTTTTATGGTAGGTTCCAGTGGATTTTCTCTGTAACTCTGAAATGGTCTCTCGGATTACATAAAGGCCAGCAGTTCCTTGACCAATGTACAAATCATAAGTCTCAGCAAAAGCCATGCACCATGGAGTTTGTTAATAGGCGTATTGGAAGAGAAAGAACCTTGAAATATTTGAGCGTTGTGTTATTCTGGTACCTGGCACAGACACTGCAATATCTGCTATCCATTCTACTGTATAATATTGTGATAAATGGCAATGCCCTCCAATAAATTCCTTTACTGTTGAAATGGGAATTCGTTTTGTCAATCGACATCCACACACGCTCAGTTTTCGCCCCAAACCCTCCATGTTTTCGATCACGAAAGCCTTTCTTCTTCTATCCGAGTCCCTTTCCCCTTCTGTGCCACTGCTTTCTTTCTCATATGAATTGGAATTTTCCGTGCAGGCATATACATAGATTCGTCAGGAATAATGCAGTCAACATAATTTCTCAAATCTGTAGGGGATTCTGTAATACAAAACCTTTCAAACATTCATCATCCATCTATCGTAACATCACATGCGAAAGATGCATTAATCTTTGGCTGGATGCCTGTTTGTGTCATAGCTCATGTGTGCAATAGACACTGATTCTGTAGACACTGACCTTAAGCGTATTTGTAAAATTCTTTCCTCCAGTGTTCTTCTTTGCACCACATCCAGTCTTGTTATCTGCTGACCGTAAATAGCTACTAGCATACTTACCTTTCTAGATTAAGCAAATAACGTAGGCCTTTATCATTATTGTGTGAGTGCATGTGCCCACGCTAGTGTTGGGCATGCGTTGTTGAGTCTCCGCATTTCGACATTTCAAATATTTGGCCAAATTTTACGAAGCTTGATGTCAGCATGATGCCATTGGAGAACACCCCAACATCGTAAACTTATATTTCCGTACATTTATTAATAACAACGTGGCTGTAGCGCTAAATTGTGAGGTGGGAACGACACTAGCGACATCCACTCACCAGCCCTCAGTAGGTGTTAGGATATTACACCTCAAAAAATTTGTCACTTATTGTAAGGTAACATATTGTATATTTTTTAGAATGTAAAATAACAAATAACAGAATAACTACTGTACTTAAATTCGGAGTATCACCAGTTTGTATCTTGTTGAATATCAGGACCTCTCCTTAGTTGATGTTATCTTTTCTCAGTACCTCCAAGTGAATTGTATCTGTTGATATCTGAGTGCCAAATAATCGGTTATTCTCTTCAGAAGTCTTTATAGTATTATACATTCCAAGTTTTCCCACCAGAATTTTGTATGTATTTTTACTCCTAGCTAAGGCGACGTAGTTTCCTAAAATTGTAGTTTTCTAAAGTATTATGTGACCTGTATGAGCAACTAAGTTCCTTGTGACGTAGTATCTCGCGATACTACTAGAATAAAACCCGAAAAATCAGCAATAAGTTACATCAAGCAGCGTATAAGGATGTCTTCAATACTCATACTCCAATACTGTGAAAGTTGTTTCTTGTTCTGTTTGAGTAGAAAAGAGCTCAGAGGGTTTTGGTATGAACAAAATGCATTCAGTAATTTATGACAATATATTAAGTTTTATTTAAATGCGTGATAAAACTATAGGCCTACTTTCTATTTACCCATTCAAGACGCATCTCTCTCTCTCCTTCTTTAATGGAAATATTCGGCCAGCTGATGTCATTTACTTTTTTGAAAGTATACTGAATGCTTATATATTTTATTTTAATTTTGTTACTAGAGCTCTTATGTTTGAGTTGAAAGTTGACTGATATAAGGGTAATAAATTGTTCGTTGTATCAACCATTTCAATTTTTTAAAATTCTCGTGTATGCAGATATAAATGTGGCACATTGGAAACCGGATACTCAGGGTATGATGTTGAAATATAATGTCAGTGGGTCTATCGTTTGATTTGTGTAGCAGTTTTGTGTATCGATTAATTCACTTAGCGGTCGAGGCAGTTTCTTACGTACTTCGAAATTTTCCTTATTGGCGTTCGAAGCTTTTTCGGGAACTTGTCTTTTGTCGCGTTAAATGTCGAGAATTATTTTATATGTGATTTAACGAGAGTGTGTCATGACGGCTCTTTATTTAGGGCTGTAGTTTGAGGTCTTTCAGCAAGGTGCTGAAGATAATATTTGTGCCTAAGAGAAAGGCAAAGAAATTTTCATAATGTCGAGCCCAGAACTTGCACTCTGTGTAAGATAACCAAGTTAAGAGTATGAAATGGACGGCCCATGTAGCACGCTTGAAGAAAATGCGAAAATCTTACAAGATTCTACTCGAAAAATCTGAAGAAAAGAGACCACTTAGGAGACACTGGCGTAGGTGGAAGTATAATATAATAGTCTCGCCACTAGACCCTCTCCTGGGACAGCTGAATGCATTCCAAATCCTAACAACTAATTTTGTGGTAAATTTTGTTATAGTTTTGCCTATTTAACTAATGCCCTTACGTGCAAATTTTATTACAGTTTTCCTATTTAGCTAACTCCCATACATTCTTTGGTTGTGTCAAGTCATTTGATGAATATTTTGCAAGCATTTCTCTTTTTTCCACATGCGTGCTACATGTTTCTACCAGCTCAGATTAGTCACACGCAGCATTATGTATGACGAATGGAAGTATGCAGGTCCTTATTTTTCCAGATTCCTGTAAATTTCTTTTGTTGTGAGTTCCAAATGTTCTCCTCAGCATTTTATTCTTAAGTATCGTTAGGGTTTGTCCTTCTTCAGGATGACAAACAAGTATGGCACTTGTATAAAAACACAGGTATCATATAGATTTTATACATTTTCATTTTTAAGCGGATTGATTTTTAAACATGGGCTGGGCATGTGGCACGTGTGAGGGAGAACAGAAACGCATTGAGAGTTTTGGTGGGGAAAATTAAACAAAGAAACCTCTTGCAAGACTTAGAGGTAGATGAATCGTGTTGAAATGATGCTTAAAATAGAATGGAAGGGCATAAATTGGATTAATCTGGCTAAGGATAGGGCTCTTTTAAGCACGATATTGGACCTTCGGACTCTATAAATGCCGGGAACTGCCTGAATAGATCAGGAACTCTTAGCTTCTCAAGAAGGAATATGCTCCATGAAATTAGTTAATTGACTTTTAAATAACCTTCAGAACAGGCAATGATTATACTAACTTTATAGCTCAGACCTCTCAGGGACTCTACAATATGGAACTAATTTAACTTTTGTGTATGAGGAAGAAATGACCGAATGTTCGAATTTAAAGGAAATTGTCGACAAATTGCAGCACTGGATGTGCGTGAGTAAGATTCTTTAGCAGCAACTATTTAATGATAGGAAACGACGGTACTGGATCGATCACAGAAACAAAATAAGATTGAAGAAGGATGTGAGTTGAAGTGGGTTAAAGAATGGGTGGATGGAAGGATGTATGGGAGGTAAAGTCATGGTATCGGTTGTTTTGGGGTTTGGGTAGCACGGCAGTCCGCATGTTTCTGTTATTATTGTTGAACTGGCGAACATGCAACCTATGGTTTGGCCGCTGGAACATACGACCTTTAATAAAACCTATAGAATTATGTAGTCCTACATCTTCACCACGTCACCTTGCATTGGCTGCCACGAATTGAAGCGAGTGTTAGCGCCATTACGTAACATATCGACGGTTATGTAAGTTGCCAGTCTCGACTGTTGGGAGTAGCGTACGGGCTTATAGTATTTATTAAATTTTATTGATCAGTTATTAACAGGATAATTAAATCAAGGAGATGGGGTTATTGGAATAAGCAACACATATGGCGAGGCGAGAAATATAAACATATTTATTGGAAGATCGGCAATGAAATGACCTGTTTGGGACATATACCCTGTGTACTAAAAGACTTTTGGGTTCCATACAAGGCTGAGAATTTTTTTGAAGAGCTGAACTGCTCTTACCTTGTAATAATGACCCCTACTCCATGAAGTTAGGTATGTATTATTGGTATTATCAATGTCATGGAGGAGGGCATGAGAGGATAATATTAAAATGTATCTTACGGAAGTAGGTTGTGAGGATGGAGGTGGATGTTTAACTTCTGCTTTGTTGGTGTTGAGATTAAATGTTTGTTGACATAACGAGAAAGAGACAGAGAACAGGGGCTTCATTCTTCGACTCAAACTTCTGGTACTTTTTTAGAAAATATTGCAAAACGGACTTATAAGTTTAAAATGTTGTCTTTATGTTAATCACGTTAAATAATTTAAAGTTTGGGAACGGTAATTGATTATAATTGTTTGTTTGTTTTTTGTTTGTGTTTTTGTTGCTGCAGCAGAAAACACGCAGGTGGCAATATATACATGTAAATTTTTACTATATAAAAACTCAATTGTAGTAAGTCTGCAGTTGGATATCCCGTGACTGAAGCGGTGATCCAGTGACAGCCTTTTACTTCGACAGTCCGCGTTCGATCCGAACCCAGTCTTGGATTTGTCGTGGACACCGTGGCAGTAGTCCCTTAGGGAGAAATCTTAAAGAGGGTGCGGGTGCAAAAAAGACACTCCAATTACAGGGCCGTATGCAGGGTTTTAAGTTTATTACTACCTAAAAGTCCTACGTTTGTAAAATTTAAGTCCTAATAAATTGCATATTGAAATGTTTTACCAGAATTCATTAATTGCTAAAAATGTGTTTCCGGTGAATGTAAGATAATGAAAGGAGAAAGGGTGGGTGCCAGTCGCACTAAAGACATGGAAAAGGAGAAAACTGGAGAGACAAAACTGTTTTGTATGTGTCAAAGAAACGAATATATATATCTCGTACATGTTAGAGCTCTAATTTAGTTAAATCGTCCATTAGACAAATATTTCGACTAGTGTTCAGGAGAAGTGTGTCATATGATCACATCCGACAGAATAATCCAATAACCAGCTCTTGATATAACAAAAAATTGGTGAACTTTCTACAATACATGCCTATATATCGTAGCGTGTCTTATTTGTACGAGATTTTTGATGAGGCATGTTGAGGAGCTCTGAATTGTTTATAGTCACCAGGGAAACAAATGATGTATTACATAGAACAGAGCAACCATCAATTTCCCTACTCATGGACCAATTTCCAAGTTGTAGGATGCGTCTAGCTTCATGTGCTACCTTTTACGAGGGCTCATACGAAACGAGTGTGTTTGAGAAACAGAGTTATGTTTACGTGTAGACGTGTACACGGTCATTTCATAATTTCCTGAAACATTTCGTAAAATCGGTACACCTGAATAGCGAAAAGCATTGTAACATTCGACCAACAGATAGAAAGAGAAACCAAGTTTATTTTGCATTACCTAGTAAGTGCTCTGTGTGTCCTTTTGTGACACGGCAGACGTGAAGCCGATAATCCATTTCCTCCCATAGCCACTGCAGCATGTCATGATCGACTTCTAAGATTGCAGTGACGATTCGTCTGCGCAGCTCAGGCGGGTCATGTGGTACAAGCGATAGAAGGACAGAGTCCTTAACATATTAACTGACTGAGGTAGCCGCGGCCACCGACGAAACTAAGCGCCCGCGGCAGGTACAAATAAGCTCGGTCAGTTTTTCTTTCTATATGGGGGTTGCGTGTTGACGTCTTTCGGCCACCCAAGTGTACCGATTTTGTGAAATATGCCTGAAATATTTGTGAGAAGAACAACAATCATACAACATATTAGCCTGTTATTGTATCTTCTTACACAACGCTTCATCGTTATTCATGTATTTCAAACATTACTAACCAAAATCAGCACGCAGTACAGCCATGTGTCATATATGGTGGTGGTGTTCATAAATTTTATTGTTCGTTCTTTAACTCTTATTGAAATTTGTTGCCACAAGCAGGCATACATATCGGACTTGACTTGTGCATTGCACATCTGTATTAGGAATTGCACATCTGTATGTGCGATTTTTTGTGTAAGGTGCAACCACATTTTACAAGTTTTATTGCTTTGTTTAAGATTTATCGTTAAATCTGGCACCCTTCGTCTGAGGCATCCTATCGAAACGCTATAGTGTAAAGACGGTGAGACGTGAAGACTTCTTGCTTGCTTCACGATCCGGCAGTTTAAGTTTAAGAGGTGACAATTAAATTGGAGGCCGTGTGACTGAGGGCAAGTTGAACGGATGTGTTACTATTTGGTCTAAAAATCAACCATATATTTCATCTTAGCCCTTGTTCAATAATGTGCGTTCCTCCATCTGCGCTGGTTTATAGTAAGGTGGGCTGTGTTTTGCATGAGATGAAGGTACGGAGAGATGTTACAATTTGTTGTTCTTTAGTGAAAGTTTGAGATCATAGGTAAAGATATCCGGTTGTGTCTTCAACTGTATAGTTTACGGACAATTGCAGTCAAACACAACAATATTACAATGAGACACAACAATTGTGTTTCACTGTAAGTGTCTACAAACTATGTAGACATATGGAGATTTGAGTGTGGGTCTGTATTTACAGTTCTTTATTGCAAATATGTTTTCACACTCTGTCCTGCTTATAGTTCGTAATGAAAGTGAGTCTGAAGGTTTTTGTGTCTGTATTGGATTCACTTGAACATAAGGCGTGTTCATTGTGTTTAAGGTTCAGCTACAGAGCCAGGACTGTTGAATCGATATCGAACGGTTCGCTGTGCCGTGGCTCTTCAGTACACAATAATGACAACAGGCTAATAAGAACAGTAACTAACGGCGATGAATGCAACGAAATCGTACTGTTGTGTGCTGAAGAAATAATATGTTTTCGACCCGGAATTGATTTACTACACTCTAATTCCATTGAACAGGGTCTTTTTTGAGAAGTTAATAGTTTTCTTTGCTTAGGTGGTCCCAACGAATCCACTTAATTTCGAGTTTTAACCAAACCTTGTAATTTTTTTTTTAGTTTGTGTGCTTGAAAATCGCCCCGCCCCCCAGAAGAACGTAGCACTGATATTTGGAGATACTGGAAAGCTTTTGTTTGTTTGTTTGTTTGTTTGTTTGTTTGTTTGTTTGTTTCTTTCTTTCTTTCTTTCTTTCTTTCTTTCTTTCTTTCTTTCTTTCTTTCTTTCTTTCTTTCTTTCACGTGAAAAAACGTCAGTAGATTCAGAAGTGAATTACCACTCTTGCCAGTTCTGTGTCCCGTGCACATCATACAAAGTGATAAAGACTTCTTTCTCATTACAGCCTATAACATGAAGTTTGTAAACATTCTTATTGATGTCTGGACACGCAAATACTCCTTCGTGGGTGTGTATGCCCAGATCAACCTGTCATGTGTAAGAAATGTCAATACTGCAAGGAATGAGCCACACTTCTGTATGAGTTGCCTCCAACGATTAACGCTCACAATAAAGTGACATAACTTATTAGAAAGGACATAATAAAGTGTGCCCAAAAAATTCTAAGTAGCTGACAAATTTCAGACCGTAAGAAACTTTGTGAAACGTTAAGAGATAATCATGTGGTCACCGCCTTCTTTTGCAGTTCTCAGAGGTTAATTGTCTTATTTAAAAATTCCGCCAGTAGGACCTCTTATAAGGCAGTTCATTTCCCCCGATAACCTCACACCAGTTTCATTAAGATGTTTTTTAATGTTATCCTCCCATCAACGCCAAAGTAAGTTATTCTTCGACTGATGCAATCTGACTGCCTTAGGACACACGTGTTGTCCTCCTAATGTCCTTCATCACCTTTTACTCGTCCTAAAAATATTAGTAGAAGAATATAAATTTTAGATGGAACCGGATAGCGTAGTCTCTATAGTGACTAGTTTGGCTGATCCGGGGTTCGTATAACAAAAGTGGAAAATGGTTATTATGCTCTCCAAAACCTCTAGACCGACTCTGGGACCCGACCAGCCTCCTATTCAATACGTACCGTGTTTTTATGGATGGGGATAAAGCGGCCGGCGCGTGTTGTTGGCCACTCTCCTTTATCTAGCGGCGACATTAAGAATGAGTGGTGATATACTTGTACAGTTACTCCCCTTATATCTTCATGGCGTCGACAGGGATAAATTTACCTGTAAATCTGGAACGCCACAGTATGTAGTTTTGCCAGTTGTAGTTAATTTGTCGCAGGTTCAAACGACAGGACTGAGAAGTAGCTAACACCACCTCATGTTATCTGAGAGCATATTGCCAGCTTTTGGTGACGTGATCGCTCCATGCTGTAGGCGCATCCGGCGTTCAAATCTACCAATAGACCAAGAAGTTCAAGTGTACAGGATCGTTAAACAGTTGACTGCTAAGGGTTATGGAGACTGTCATCAATATGACATTTCCTAAAGTGACCAAATGGGAATAAATGTTTATTAACAAGACAAAGTCTTGTCGACAGATGTCGTCTTCACGAAGATGAGTCATTTCCTGTTGCCGCTACCGACATGCATGTTCGTGACGCCTTCTGTCGATGACGTAGCTGTGTTTCTTAATTAGTATCTTAACGTCTTCCACACGTCAAGGAAATTTATGAAGTTAAAGTAGGAAAGTCCTCTGACACATACAACCGCTTTGCTTTCGAGCGTGCCTTGTCACGATGAAAGAACATTGAGGAAATCGCTGCTGCGAAATTGGACCTAGTGAAGATCCGAGTACTTTTTCCGTATGTTTAGGCATGTGTCTGAACAGAGCAGAAATGATACTTTCAGTACTAGTGCTACTGATTCCACTATTGTAACTATTACCACGACTACCACGACCACCACCACCACCACCACTACTAATAATAATAACTATAATAACTCTGCTATCATTGCTAATAGTATTGCTACGCCTGCTAACACTACTGTTACTGGTATGTCTAGTTACGTGTATATCTAACACTTTTAGTACTTGCAACGGACTGCTGTTGCTGAACTGTATGTAGACCCTGTCTGTCTCTGTTTTGATTACTCATGATTCTGTGTATTGTGCTGCCCTGTAGCCAGAGCTACTGCTACATCTTTACTGCTGTTTTAAAAATAATTTAAAAATATTCTTGCTGATTTTTAATACTACTAACCCTTGTGATAATTATTATCGTTTTATTTAACTATACTAATTCTCCTTCTGTTACTACTTATGCTAATACATTAAAACACCAAGAAAATGCCTAATATTAAAGAGAAATTATGGGTGTATTTTACACCAGCATTATTTTTAAAGATTTCCACCTTTAGTCTGCTCAGTAAACCAGCTCTTCAGCATAAAAAATAGGCAGTCCAACTTTAAAACTTAGTAAATACTTCGTACATCTTGCCGTATCATGATATCAATTCCCTTAATACGTGGACTAATTGCACGACGTCTCGTACGTGTGTCTAAGTAAGTACCGTGCTATGAAAACGTACGGCGGAATGGCAGTAAATATCCACGGATTCTGAACTTTGTAAGCGGTGAAGCTGTGTTTAAAAATTTGCAGCGTAGATGTAATACATTTTTTGTCCTACTGCTAATAAATCTTCACGAAAGTATATTGTCTTAGAAACATAACGAATCACCTTCATTGCAGTAAAATGTTAGTCCCATGAAAGAGTTTGTTGTAGGTCATTACTAACATTAGTGTAAGGAGAGAAATCGTGAGTGAGGAACAGGTTTATTAAAACGGCAGAAATTATTATTAATTAGAGCTGGGGCACAATTGTGGTAAATTTCTCTTTACCTGTGTATTTTACGAATGCATGGACTCGTACATCGCTGTATAATTATTAAAATCGCCCAGGGTATATTGACCATAGTGACACATGTTACTTCATTCTTTTATACGGAATATATAAAGTTCACTTTTTGTGTCATCCGAAATTGCAGAGCTTGGAGCCAGTTCCGGTCAACTAACTCTTCACTTGAACTCAGGAGTGGGAAGTCAAAACTAGATTGCGAGCAGCCTGTAGGTTTTCCCGTTAAAATTAGCTTTAAAAACAGCATTTGATTTTTATATCCCTCTTGTTTCTAACATGAACTACTGACGCGCCAGCCTTATTTTTTAGTTGACTGATTCACTTTGTGGTGATTTTTCAAACGAAAACACGAAATTAACATATAAGCTCATTACATTCCTCTTTCATATTTTATTTTTAAGGTTCTTGTAATTTTACCACGGAATATGATGTTAGCCATTTAGTGCATAGCTGTTACAAGAGGCAGTATTAAACACATATCCTTATATATGCAGTTAAGTACAACATTTTTAGTTTCGAATCCCTCGGGATAGTGACTATGAAGTCGATCTTTGTTTACATGTAAATTTTAACTTCCTCTTAATTCTGTAAGGGAGAATAATACTAGCCATATAGATACTCGTTGTTTCTGAATAAATGTGTAATATATGTTTTTATATAGGCCTAATGAGGCAGCTATAAAATTGCCAATTTTGGGTTCTCAATGTTGGGACTAAGTACGTAATTTTTCCTGGGATCTGTTGGCTGCTATAAATAACTGTGACCAGTATCTTAGGTTGCACAATCAAACTAGCGTACACGTCGTTCCTGCAGTATGTCGTAGGTCGAGCACTGGGATTGAATACCGACTGGAGTAAGAATATACGTATGTGTGTGCGTCTCTAGGCGCGTTGGTACCCCTGCGGATCGTCTGTTAAAGTCCGTCTCTCCTTTCCGTTCTTTCTGTACGGTTACATGTTTTCTGTAACCACTGAAAGAGTTTACATGAATTTTAGAATTTTCGGATTTTAGTAAAAAAAAAAGTCTAGTCACTTCAGTTTTCTTTAAAATTGGACAAAAAGATCGTACATTTCACACACGCCTCATGTGTTTATCTGCGCACTTTTGCGCCCTATTCATCATCGCACGTGAGAAACTAACGAAGTATTGGTTGCATTACAACCGTGTTTAATTTTAGTGTGAACGCGGAGCAGAGATTTAGTATCCCTTCTTAATTCGCTTTTCCACTTTATTACAATTTGTTAAATATAAACTTGCACGGAATTGTTGTGGGTGAAGTTACATGGTATTATGTTTTAATACAAAGCATGCGGCAAGAATTCCCCGTAATTTCATTATTTATTTAATTATTTACAGTTTACATTATTTCAGCTTGATATCCTTGTTGTGTAAAAGGCAGAAAGACGCGTTTCAACTATTATCATTTCTAATTATTTTGTCCATCCCAGGCTAGTCTGTGTGGGATTTATGGTAAACAAATTGGCATAGGGCAGGTTTTTTCCAGAGTACATTGGTTCTCTCCTGTCAGTATAAGCCCGCCATTGCTCCAGATTAATTTGTCCGTTACCGACGGTATGTAATGTAAGATACTGGCAGTGTCGATAAATAACACAATTTAAATCTCACTGTTTTGTTTACAATAATTAGCTCTATGCTAATTTGAAGAACAGCAAACTTACCATTAACAAACCATAAGTCTGAAAGCAATAACATGATGAACACGGCAGGACATTTAGCTCTTGTGAAGCTATCCTACTCTTTCCTGTGTTTGTGTCGTCCTATGCGGATACAGGTCTCCGTTCAAGCAGTGCGACATGTCTGCAAATAGGAATCAGAAGCTGAAAAAACGACGCTCTTGAACTCATTAGCGTGCACTACTAAAGAGATGGATAGAGGGCAGGAAGAGAGCCAGCAGAGCTGAGATATACACATTTGACTTTCGTTATCGTGTATTTTCATTCCTTGTCATTCGTTAATATAAACATGGCAGCGACGCATACTTCGAAGGTTAGTACGACGTTAGGACCTCTTATTGTAATAAGTTACCAAATTCGTGTGACAAAATTCACGTAAGAATTTACAAAGTCAGTCACGATTGTTTTACTGAAGAACAGTGGAGGCAGCGAGAAATTATATTTAGCCACCGTTTTGCACAATATCTAATGAACAGCTTTGAAATGAAGTTTCATTACTGAAATTATCATTTCAAGTTATACGTATATGTATACATGTGTGTGTGTGTGTGTGTGTGTTCAATTTTAAACTCGGGGGGGTTTCGATATTCTGGGATTATCTACTAGTACTTTTTCAGGTACTGTGATTCTCTTACAGGTGTAAAATAATAAATCAGTCTGAATTATTTTCAGGTATACAACAATGTTGCTGAAACTTCGGATACTGGGACACGTGACCGCGCAAGGAGTGAGTAATTATAATAATAAGACTTTATCTGAATTTTTTGTTGACAGTAAGTATTCTTTTAAACGGTGTATTGTTCTTTGGCACAGTATTGGCGACACATCGCATTGTACGAATCGTATGTAAAACGCTTTGTTTTTAAGGAAAGTCACCCCAGGTTTGTTATTATCAATAATCGATTACTATTATCGATGTTTGTTATCGATATATATGCCGCGCGTCTCTAATTTGTTTTTTAAAATGTTGGGAATAAGTTTATAAGTTCCTTTAATCCTACGGAGTGCTAATTAACGAAACATTTCGAGTGTTTCCAAATTATTTTTTTAGATTTTATGATGACGCGGTGGATTGGTAGATTATGTTACCTCCGTACCACGACTTTCCAATTCTCATACGAACGTACGTACGTACGTACGTATGTATGTATGTATGTATGTATGTATGTATGTATGTATGTATGTATGTATGTATGTATGTATGTATGTATGTATGTATGTATGTGTGTGTGTGTGTGTGTGTATGTATGTATGTATGTATGTATGTATGTATGTGTGTATGTGTATATATGTATGTGATGTCCTGCAAATTGAAGCGGTATGTTCATTCTGTTGAATTTGGAAAGGAAAAACTGTCGTTGTGACACATTGGGTCAGCGTTGCTGAAGCTGTGTATCTGACGCCTTCTCTCATGCTCTACCTCAAGAACGTTTCCAAGTTCATTAAGGAGCTTGGGGTCCCTCACACGTAGAGGATATAATCATGCTTTTTCAGCCTGAAAACAGTACATCAAATGCTCCAAATCTGGTTACTTTACCCTGCGCTGTCCAGGTAACACACTTATGGCCGAGGAACTGACGGAAGTTATAACTCATTAAAAGGCCCTCAAAAACAGTAAAAGAACTAGCGTGTAAGGGATATTAACTGAAGTACGAATGACATAAGAGACCTGGAAATTGTGTAAATTGATTTTGATAAAACCATAGTTTCAGTGATACCTATCATTATTTGTAGCCTAGTTAATGGCGCCATTCAACTGCAAAAGCTGTTCGTATATCGTGTTGAATGACACTGGAACATGGAAATTAATTACAAATAATTAAGGTTTTGAAAGGAGAGGCCATGGCTGCCTATATCAAAATACCATCCAGGTGTTTTCCTGAAGAAGCCGAGTAAATCCTTGTTGAAACTTAGGTTGAGATATAACCGGGCCAAGTTTCTAACAGAGTATCGATAACAAGACTGTATTTTCAGGCTACACCAAATTCTTCGGCGTGTTTAAGGAAGTCAGCAAATAAATCTGTTCTAAAAATGAACTTTATATTCATGATGAGTGATACAGATGTTGCCATTAATCCGTCACCATTATCCTAAAAACGTATGCTCTGTTTCCATGAACTGGATCAAGAAATGCGCGTGAACCTTTGCTGTTGACGTATTGTGGGGGATTTACTCTTATAATTCAGGGTGAATATGGACGTCCAATTCGCTTAATAATAATTACCTTGCATGCAAGCGACACTTATGATTTCAGCACTTAACACCGTAAGGTCAGTGTTCCTGGCACACAGCCCTGTTATAGGGTGTCTTGTAAAATATGTTCTGTTTACAATCTGATGAACATTCTTCTCATATTACCCTTTGGCTAGGTGGTTTTTCGTTTATTTTATGAATTTATGTTAATTGCAGAATCGATATAGTATCGGATAACGGTAGGTAGGATGACTGCGAATCATATATCTAAGGATATAAGGCGGGAAGTGGTCAGATTTATTATTCATTTTCTGGAGGAATTGAGTATGAGAACCCAGCCGGAATACTCGAGGTCCTGCTGGTATTCGAAATGGATACCTTCGGAATTCCAGTAAGACTTGGCACCATTTTACAACTTCGCTTGATTTAGTGTTATTTGGGTTTTTATTCTTGAGAGATTTAAAAAGTGACAGGGGTCAGTATAAACTTCTGAACTGGACACACTATCAGTTAAAGCCGTAACTACAGGGCGTATTCCTACATTTGATTTGGATGGGTATTAAACGTGGTGTACTTACCTTCAGGCAAAGGAGTCAATTGCATGTGTATAAAACAGCAAATTCCAGAAGAAAATTATGGCCTGAGCGTGGAACTAGAATAAGGAGAGAAGAAGACCATGCTGAGTTTTAGTGGAGAAAATCTATTTGGGCGATGAAAATAGCATTTAAATGCATCATGAGGACGTAGGTTAGTGACAAAAGACGGATATTGTTGCGAGTGAAATTTGATCTTTGGCTAAGCTACCAATGGACCACGTGCTAACACTTTCTTCAGAGCATTAGAGAAGCTATAACAAATGTTATTCACAGTAGGCGTCTTACAGTTCAGGTGTTCAGAGTTTACTGTAAAGGGTAAAATTCGTTTTTCTAATTTTACATTTGTATTTGCACGGGTGCAATCCGTTTAAACCACAACCGACATTAATAACGCCAACGTTATGCGATATATAGTTTTTTTATGTTTTAACTCTTTAGAGCACAGTGGTTATTATAAGTACCACGTACTTTGCCCACGGGTTGACTTTACATGTTCCTTAAGATTTTCACGGTAAGCAGTTATTCCCTACACGTCATTAATGACTTGATCTTTGTAGTAGGGATGTATCCTGTGACGTAGGAACTGAACTTTATATATAATTCAGTAAAATTCAAAGTGTTAAAACAGAATTGTATAAACCAAATTTGTAAAAGGAAAAACAGTGTTTTTTATCGTAAAGAAACGGGTGTTAATGTTGCAGAGTTTGTTTATTTGAGGGGGGGGGGGGAAGTACGGGTTTATCAGGATATTAACAGTTCGCCCCCTTTACTGTATTGGAAGCACTGCCTGTCACGGACAGGTTTTCTTGTGTCACTCATTACTTTACGTAAATTTTAATTAGGCTATAAACTATTTCTTTTTAGATTTAGCTTGTGAATTAAAACATACCAAAAATATCTAAAAGAAGCTAAACTATGCCTTTTCCATCACCTTCGCAAGTATTGAAGAATGCTTCTTTCAAGGAACTACTGTGTTTTGGTGTTCCTTTTTACGAGACACTAACGCTGGCTCGTTGCTTCAGACACAGCGTGTAAACCTGCTCGATACTACTGACCAGGTTTCTTATAAAAATAAAAAGTAAAGAGATTTTGTTGGTGGAGGGCACAGGAGAAGACATATAAACATGTTGACACCTTGCTGCAATCACCTGCGGAAAGGTCATTACACGTTTTGCAAGATTCCCCTCCACGCTGTGCTCCGAGTAGTAACACAGCTTCCGCAATGTCACAGTTATAGTAGAGTTAAGGATCGTATAAGCAAGTTAGGTTTGCCAGTGCCCATGTCGGAGTTCGCTTGTAACGGTCGTCGTAAGAAAACGGATGATAATGTTTGTGTGAGAAGGAGTGAATGAAAGAAAGGAACTTGAACCAAATTGAATAAAAGTTAATTTGGAAAGCTGGAAAGAAATAAATTTAGGAAGAATGGAAAACATAGGGAAAGGTGAAATTAAACCGTTTCACAGCACCGCCGAAACTAGAAACAAAAATTGCACTCGAATGTAAATATTACGAATTACTCTGCTCTGAAGGCAGAGGCAGTGTTTCAGGAGTAACGTTCGCAGCCACTTGTCAGTCCATATGGCGCCAGAACTCAGGAGAAAATACTCTGATTCTACAATTTCTTTAGAAGTTTCTTTCGAACAACATTTTTGTACAATGTAGTGTACAGAATCAGTACCGAAGGGGGGGGGGGGGGAGGCCGGTACAAGTTACCGGGGCCCGGCAATTCGGAAGGTGACCCGAGGCCCGAATATGTTGTATATGTTTTGTTGCAGCAAATTTTGCAAAATGCGACATTTCTGAATCGATTAGTATAGCGCTTTTCAAATCTGTATTTTCTCGTAGTTTTCAAATAAACGGTATCTTATTTCAAAATTATAAAATGTGTAAAAATTTAACATGTTAGTGAAAAACAAAAAAAATTGTATTTTGCGAGTAATTGATTTTAAGTATGTTGCGTTGTACGCGTGTTGCAATATGCGAAAATTTACAATTTTCAAGTTTAAATTTTGCGAGTATTTTCTGCAGTATTAAGTAAGATAACGTGATATATGTGATTTTGATTTAAGCTTTTTGTTTAAATTTTTTATACGATCTTCAAGAGTAGGTGTTTCCTTTTCCTATTTTACGTTTCATCTGTATACCAGGCAGGGCATATTTTTGTTTTGTTTTTCACCGGGGTACGAACCCGCTGTCGGCGGCCCTGGGCAGAATTCCGTAAATTTACCACAAAATGGCCAAAGGCCATTTTGTTGGCCTTGTGTGTTATTCATTTACGTGCATTAAATTAATTTCGGTAAATTCAAGACCAACCAAATTCACATTTTGAATTTGGTTTGTCTTGAATTTACCAAACTGGCCTTGTGTTGGTTTATATAAATATTTATAATATTCAGGATTCAAGCAAAGAGAAAATTAAGATATGCTGGTAAAGGAATGTGTGTAGCGGACCAGGAAGAAATTGAGTATCCTGTCTACTACCCGTCTAAATAAAATGGACAATGGTAATGAATCCCTTCCGTTCATGTAGGGTAGAAACAAGCGATCTCTTCCGTGAAAATATTACCCCTAGGCTAACAATAGCAGTGACGTGTGACTCACATTCTAAACGGTGCTGTTGCACTTGTCTGTG
Organism: Coptotermes formosanus; assembly: GCA_013340265.1. Classification (NCBI taxonomy): domain Eukaryota; kingdom Metazoa; phylum Arthropoda; class Insecta; order Blattodea; family Rhinotermitidae; genus Coptotermes; species Coptotermes formosanus. The sequence goes on along the minus strand of BLKM01001294.1, from coordinate 4,896,424 downwards.
TATATCCTCCAAATCAAGCATACTTAAGGTCATAGTAACCTTATTACTGCGTGTGTCGGAATCGGACGGCTATATTTGAGTACCTTTTAAAGCCTAGCGGTAACTTTACATACCACCAGGTTTAACATTAAAAAATTCTACGTGGTGCCCACATTGCGTTTATGTGTTTTAGTACGGGTCTCAGAACAAACAGCAACTTTTGCCTTATAAAACATTAAGAGATTGGTTTTTATAACCGAAGTGGAGAGTGTTTACAGCGCGGTACGCACTGAGTCCTTATATAAAACAGATACGCTTCGTCTTTAAAGGGTTAACCAGCACAAATGCTTATAAAGGCAGAAGTGAAACCTGTCTTCTTTGTACCTATCCGGCAAAATGTCGAGTCAGAGATGAAACCCTCCAATTAAATACTGAAGATGTGATAATGCACTGCCTCGTCAGGCCAGTCGCACAACTCAAGGTGTGTGATAAACGTGTGTGAAGCTATGGTAGTTCAGAAGAGAAAACACGAGTAAATTCACAGCTATATTTTCGCTTCTAATATCACATGAAGCCCCGGGGATTAATCCCCAGCCCCTGGTGTGAGACATCAGGGCTAAACCTCCCCGCCTAATGACACAGCCTTCAGAACAAAACATACTTATCTGCGTTTCTTAAAGTTCTGACACAGTGGGATTAAATTATGATTAAGTATTATCTTTGAATAATATAAAATTTTAGTATGATAAATTGGAGAGAGGATAACCCATGGAACTTGTGCATGGATGGGGAGAAATGGTTGAATCTTCAAGAGATAGGGTGTTGCAGGAAGTGGCCTGGATTCAACTAGCTCGCACAGAGTCCAGTGTTAAACTCGCAAACACGGCAATGCAGCTTCAGATTAAAATAATGCAGTAATTTTAGCTCAAGTCTTTGAGCTTCTGAAAAAGGAACGCTGGGTTGTATATTAGGAAGAGATAATATATCCTTGGTAAGTTTCATAGAAAACGTCATGACATAGATGTAGACAGAAGGGTAATATAAGGGTGTGAAGGCGCGGGCTTGATTCAAGTGCGTCAGTCACAGTACCTCGTAAATATGGCCGTAGATGTTGAATTCCATAAAAACAAGGAATTTCTTGACCGCTGAGTTCCATACATTCTCAAAAATCAGCAGTAGTTGGTACATGTATATTTGTGGATATTACGGCGAAGTCTGCAGTGCATTGTTCTGGTGTAAATATAAAAACCTGCAAGAGTTTGACAGAAACTTGTTCAGTCCCGCTTGAAAATATTTTTACTGGTAGGAGAGGGATACTTGAGCACAGATTTTAAGCCATAAACTTTATGCAAAGTGGATAAACGAGTCATTTGTCATAGAAGGCCATAGACCTTCTCTGTAGTTCGTAGATAGTTTTGTTTTCGTTCAGTGGCGATGACCTCTTCGTGTGGCAGGTGGTTTATCGTCATTTAAGATAACGCTCCTTCTTCGCTGTCTTGTGGCATTGAACTATAAATATCAACGCTAGGTCGCTGTTTGTCGCCTTCGGTGGAAGGTCAGGTATTTTGGTTATCCTAAACGTCCGCAAATCCACCAACCATAAAGGGTGTCAAATCCAATAACAGACTAAGAATGTTCTGTATTATGTGGTCGAATAAACTGGCGAGATTTTCGGCAAACGGGTCGAAGAAAAATAGCTATTGTGTCTTCTGTAATTCGGTCAAATTCAGGGCTTGCATTTGTGTAGGTCAAGCAGGAAGAGGGATAGTTGCTGTTTTTGCAGTAGGAACAAACGTTACCCGATGAGTTTTTAAATCAGTCGGCATCTTGTTACTGATACCGTACTGCTTCTAAAAATATGAGATTTTATATTACATATGTCCTGTGAACCGGGGCACTGACAGAGCGTCATTAAGGCATTCCAAGATCTATCAGTCTTGTTGAAGGTATGGAAAGCTGTTGAGGACCAGTGTCTTCGGCTGACAGGAAGGTTTAAGTTCAGTATTGCAGTTGCTTGTTCCAAATTAACTCCTGTTTATTTGAGAACTCGCCACAAAATGATGTTGGAGTCTTGTTAACAAGGAAACAATCCCTGTAAAGTGCAAGCAGTTTGAGAGATAAGATCTAGCTGTATACTGTGGTTAATGACTGCCAGATTTCTAGCTCCATCTGTGTCAGATACATTACAAGCGCTGTTTAAGTTAAATCATGATCGGAATGATGGATGAATGCTTAGCGTGTCAGAAGCCATGTTCAATGTTCCCTTTTTATTTTAAATCTCTTTCTCTCGCGCAGGAAGAAAAAGAACTCCAACTTACAAATCCTTCTCCACTTCTTTCCGATGCAGCACGTCAAGGTGTGGTAGTCTACCGATGCAAATATCATATATAACATACGCATTGCTTATTGTGGTTAATTTGGACTTTTATCCGTATAACATTAAGGGTAAAATAGTACAAGTTTAGAAGCCGTAAAACACTAAACTGTACGTTCTTTGACGTGGTGAGATATATGATTAGAAGAAACGTTGCGATACTTCTTAGTTTAAGTAGGCTGTGCTGAAACGTTAAACTTTTTCAGAGTAGGTGATCTGTTACAATAAAGATGGGCAATTAAATAAAAAAGAAAAATATGTGCTGAGCATTTAATACGCAGACGGGAGTAGAGGAATGCCTACACGATTTTAAGCCGAAAATTGGATGGAAATATTTCACTATGAAGATGTGCGTGTAGATGAGTGCGAAGTACCAAAACTAACTGTAAACAAATATCATGTGAGCATGTGGCCTGTTTTAGGATTGGGTCAGAACACTCCATTGGCGTGCCTTTTGAATCCGTGCTGATAAAATACGAAATATATTTGGGGTCAGTTCGGTGATATCACTTTTTCAAAGCTGATGAATTATTCTGCCCCATGTAGTGAGTATTGTACTAGGTTAAAAGGGTATGTTGAGTGTTGGTAAATATCGCTTTACTATAATATGAATATTTAATAATGATTTACCGTTATAGAACCGTAAGAGCCTACGCAAATATTACTGTGCTTGTTCTCCTTCCAGACGTGCGCGCTTTATAATATTCGCATTTTTAAACAGTAAAGGCGTATCAGTACGGTGTGGCGTTTTGTAGAATGGTATTCGTACGGTTTCTGTGAAAACACACCAGTTAACTGCTACTTATTCAGGAGGTGAAGGGTTGAATTCTAGTGACGGAAAGCGGTTATCCCCTAGGGCTTTGTGTGGGCGTTCGTAGAATCTTCGGGCAAATTGCGGGATGTTACCTCGAATTACGTCACTGCCGTTTATATCCATCGTAATGTGGTTATATGTGTTGAAATTTATTATTCGTGTATTATCTTGCCATTCTTTGCTGTGTAGGGTCTAGACTGATTTCTGATGGAGTCGTTAAAAGAATCGTAAATAAATAAACGAACGAATAAGTGAGTGTTTCTCCCTAATGAACCCCAGTTTCTCCGAAGTAGTATTTAATTTTCACCTTTCCTAATAATAATAATTTGGTAGGCATTTTTAGTTGCCTTTAAGCTTGCTATGCGCCGTTTGCCTTTATCACCTTAATCACGTTAGATAAAGATTACAGATTATGGAACACTTCATATGTAATTTTCTCCATTATTTTAGCTCACCTCTCGGTGTATTTAGCTATTTGCACCAAAACTATACTTTGGTATATATTAAGCCAATTTGCATTTTTTGTATTCTTTGTTGCCATGTCACGGTTTGACCTCATGCAACCTATTTTTACCTTTCACTATAATTATATTTTTGGATTGTTCTGACAATCACGATGCCTTGTCGCGTCTGTTTGTCCCTGTCTGATAATGCGACCCCATGATTAGTTGCATTTTATATACCTATTTTTGAAGTCACAGTGATATATACCGTGAATTTCGTTTTATTTCGATGGGAGAATAAGATTGTTTTGAGCTGAGATTTGTAGCATAAGCAGTAGTCAGGGGGAGATATTTCAGGAATTGTTACTGTGAATAATATTTAGTGTGTGTACTGAAGATGGAAGGGGAGATTTATGGAAGGAAAGGAGAATGGTGTATATAAAAAGTTTTTAATCATATGCAAATCCATCGCCTCTCCCTGTCATTATTACCCGTCTACTTGAGAATATCAGAACATAAATATTGTCAATATGAATGTTTGCACAGAACACTGGGGCTGAAGGGGTTGACTGCGTACACTCATAGCCGTATTAAAACTGCGTTTTCCATATATCGATTTTCGGCTTTCTCATTACTACATAGAATACATAGGACGGGGAGAATTATTTGAGGTTCGTGATTTGTACGTTTTAAAAAACATTAGTAAGTGAGCAAATGAAGAAAGACGAGATGGGACAAATAGGAAAGATGAAAGTTACATGCAAATTTTGGGGAAAATAAGTGAATCAGAATACTTGGGGCTACCTAGTGGTATACTGGAATGTAACATCAAAGTTGACATTGAAGGAATATAATGTGAAGTTGTGTTCTATTCACTTGGCTTATGAAAGCCTGCAAATGTCGATTGTTGTAAGTATGGTAACAAAGGCTGGTGCTGTGTTTACGGACGAGCTTTAACCAGATAGAAACACATCTGCGAAATAAATGACAGACTATTTTAGTAAGTGAATGGATAACTTACTAAGTGACTAACTCTTTGGTAGTGGAACACCAGTGTTCAGAATTGCCAGTATCAGAATCAAATATTCAACAAAGTCCTGTAGAGTTCTATCGAACTTAAACTCTTGCTACTTTTCCATTATCTACATTAACAACTTTCAAACACATCATATTGTTTTAAGTGTCTTTCTTTTTCAAATATGTTACATACGAAAGTTTTCCACGTATTCATTGTGTTCCTGACCCTAGCTGCATGTCCAGTCCATCGTAGCTTCCTAATTTCGCTGTCCCCTGGTCGCGAAGTTACGTGTTATTTATGATGAAAATAAAGCCAGGTGTAATTATATTTAGAGCTGTTGTGCATTATTCTCTTAAGGCACACAAACTGTATGCAAAATTAGAGGCTGCTTCTGCTCGTCTTTCGTCCGCACATTTTACTACGATACTAATGAGGTTATGTTAACGAAATTTGATATTTCGGTTTGACATTGGCTGTTATCTGAATAATTAATTTTGGCTTATTTCGGCTCAGTTTCAGCTTGCAAAAGCTCAAAATCCAAAATTTGTGGATTTGATTTTATCAGTAACGACTTATAGTAAAAAAACATGGCCACATGATAGAAGATTCATTTACTCATTTATTATTAAATTTTTACAAGGGACTAGCATTTGAAATTGGACTTACATTGCCATGGCATAGTAGGAATTTCCTGATAATTGATTCATTCTTAGGATATTTAAAGAAAGCATTTAAAGAGCCTTAGTTTTGTACCGTCGATTGAGATGGGAAGATGGCAATGGTAAATATGATTAGTCTAGTATTTAGAATGATGAATTGTGGTTTAATAAGAGGTAAGTTTATTATGCCGAGAACGAGTAAAACCTCAAAAAACTTGATTAGGCATTTCGATAACCGTACCAAAATCAGAAGTGTGCACGTACTAGGAAGGTATAATTCTGGCACAACAGCCTGCTGTGTTTAGAGAATTCAAGACTAAATTGCATTACATTTCTTTGTTTGTAAAACAGAATTGGCCATCGCATTTCCCATTTGAAAGGCTGCCTCGAATTTAAAAAATTGAGTAGGAAACTATAAAGGGGAGAGACAAGCAGATAGACGCTATATTTGACGACGCTGTTAATTGCTAAAATTTTATAGTGTTGATGGTACATGAATGCAGTACGAGTATGGAACATTGATGGAATGATACTAACAGAGGAAAAGCAAACGGAAGCACCCGGATAATATTCTAGGCCAGTGTCATATTGTCCACAACGAATGCCACATACACTGCCCTAGTATCGAACTTGGGTCCCTAATGTAGACGGGGGCGAATGAAAGGAAGAGAATATTTATAGCTCTTAGGTGTAGATAAGGGTATAATGGCAAAATGCATCTTACAGTAAATAAGGCGAGAGTGTTGGCTGTGTTCTGCATCTGTGTAGGATCCAGCTGCGTGTCCTTGAGAACATGGTAATGAAAATTTCTGGTGAAAAGCGGGAAATAGTTTGACTGTTAGCTGCTTAAGTAAAACCCCTCTTCCATAAATGTCATTTAGTTATAATAAATTCACAAAATTTCTGTTGTCTTCACACACATGGCAACACCACTTGTAGTTATGTAGAATTCATGTTCGTAGTCATGTAAGGAAATATGGTAGATTATTTCAACAGAGTTTGTAAAAGACTGTGGCTGCGGTTAATTTACTTCCAGTATTTTATTTTACGCAGTTGAGTCTGACGTGCTTTGTTTCCTGCTGTGAGATTTTGCTCTTTATTTGTTATGCAACTTACTACAATGTTTTCTATTTGCTACATTTTTTACAATATTTGGTATATAAGACACTAACATTAAAGTAAGGGTTTGAGGTGTTATATTTCCTTGCTTGCATGATTGTTGCGCATTAGTAACATGCTGAGACAAGGAGAATATTTTGTTACTTTGTCACGTTTTGTCGAATAAATGCCTTTATATTTTGTGTTTATCATTTAACTCTGCTCCAATTAGTAGTTGAGAGAAACTGTTTAAGAAGGCTCATAACGTTTTTTCCATTTCGAAGCAAGTAATTTTACAAATTGATTCTTTGAAGTAGTACGTCCTTCACTTTCCTAGATGTTCGTTTATTTTGAGAACCGGAATAACATAGTAAATGTGGTAATCAGAATACGGGCTGGACAACCGAGAGTTAGTGGTTCAATGGCCGACGAACCAAGAGACCTTTTCTTCTTCAAAGTGTCCGTACCGGCGCTGGGCCCCACACGACTTCCTGCTACATGGGTAATGGGTCATTTTCTCCAACGCCAAAGAGGCCGAAGAGTGACGCTGACCTCTAACTTGTATCCAGCGCCGACTTTAAGAATGAGTGGTGCTGTACTTCCACTCCCCCATACGTCTTTAATTTCGGAACAACCTTGCTTTTTCATTTATTGTGGGTACTGGTTTATTTTAACCAAATGCAGAGCTAATCACTGCCTTGATATATTAATGTGAAAACTGTTTCTAGGTGACACCATGTATTTACGACGTTTCGGATAACTTTACTCCATCTTTGATACAGCAGTAATCACAAATATCTGAAAGACTGTATACGTATTCAGGATGACATGAGCCATACTGTTAGTGAAGTGCCATCTGTAATGGATATGGCTGCTATAGTCAGCGGAGCCATAACCCTGGCTTTCGGGACAGCTCCGTTGTATGTTGAAGTTGTTCGAGCGTTTCGGGGTGTATTGTTGTTTCGCACGGTACTTTGTACGGGTCCACTTCCTTCTCCAGCTTCATTCGCCCTGACTGTGGCGTCGCATTGTACGCCTGGACGTTGGAACAGCTTCAGCATGTGATACCGCTGAAAACCGATATCCATAGTTGCACAGTGGATACAGCCCGCCATAACCTTGGTCACGAAACTGCTGAATTCGATAATTGCTTCGTTGGATGCAGGTAAAGAGAATATTTATTCTTGTAAGTTGATTTGTTTGAAAACAGGTCAATTAATTACCAGTATGCATGTTAAAAAAAATACGCACAGTGTAAGAGGCTTTGACACCGAGATGGCTTGATTCAAATCAAGGTCAAGATCGTGTCGTTTTGTATTCGTTAAATGTCTTGATTCAAATAAAAATCTTGTCCTTTTGTATTTATGAGGTGTCTAGAATCAAATCAAGACCGTGTCATTTTGCATTTCTGAGATGGTTTGATTCAACTCAAGACCGTGTCATTTTGCATTTCTGAGATGGTTTTATTCAAATCAAGACCGTGTCATTTTGCATTTCTGAGATGGTTTTATTCAAATCAAAACCGTGTCATTTTGCATTTCTGAGATGGTTTGATTCAACTCAAGACCGTGTCATTTTGCTTTTCTGAGATGGTTTTATTCAAATCAAGATCGTGTCGTTTTGTATTCATGTTTCATGTTCTGCTTCGATTGAGGCCTTTCAGTTGAAGACGTTCTGATATATAACCAGGAATACCGTAATTCATTTTTCGCAATCGGAAAAGGTTACTGGGCCTAAACCGGAAACACAAAGAAGGCCGAATTTTTCGTCTTAGCTATATTTGTGAACTCTGTTTTATATTATGCAGTGATTTGTAAAATGTGATATACTTTCTGAAAATTATGGAAATTGTAATATTTGCAAAGTAACTTACTCGAGCGTAGACCACCTTAAGTAAAAACTATTCTTATTTTATGTGAAGAGTGGATCCTAGATGAATTTAGGGTACTAATTCGTTTTCAGAATTACTTTTTCGTTGAAGGAGAGAGATGGATGATCACAAAGAGTGGAAAAGAAATGATTAAGAAAGAAGTAGTCGAGGCTTCTTGCAATATACACTCCAGAGTCAACGAATATCTTCAGATAGTCATTGCACCTTTCGGAATTTGAATTTCACACTCCCAAATCTAAGTCCGAAACATTGCCACTTGCGAAGACTTCGTGCTTGAGTTTCCTGCGTTAAGGGGAACATAATTCAAAGAACAGAACAGGAATAACAGTCAACAGTAGGTCCAGTGCATTACCCCCGTCCAGTTTAGTAAGGAAGTAACTCCTACCCTCAGTGCCACACCGTTGTGGTGTTGACTAGCTGGTCGTAACCCTCAATGAAATACGGTGCTTTTTCTTGCTTGTTACTCATTGTATCCGACAAATTTTGAACCAGCTGGTTTAACTGAATATTCTAAATGTCATGATAATACATACACTATACGAATATAAGCTTCAGTTATTTCGTTTTAATAACGCCAGTTATACGTATGTAGTATCCAACCCCCAAGGTGTAAAAGCTGAAGCAACAACAGAAGCAGCAGCAGCAAATACTACTACTACTGCTACTACTAATATAATAATAATAAAGAGTAATGAAAATATGGCAACTGAAAACGGCGTATATAATACCATTAATACTGTCTACGATGGGTATTATCCCAAACGAATTACACGACGGTTTGAAACTGTCCATTTCAGCGCTGCTTTGTTTATTCTAATGCACAAAGCAGTAGCACTTAATACATGCCGTGTAGTTAGAAAGTTTTTAGCAGAGCAGTGAATAAGAAATGCTTGGTCAGAGAGACCCGTACCCTTGAGAACCAGCTGAACTGCTGTGAAGTAAAGAAAGTGGATAGTAGTAGTAGTAGTAGTAGTAGTAGTAGTAGTAGTAGTAGTAGTAGTAGTAGTAGTAAGGCCTTTCCTTTTATTTGTCAATTTCCTGTTCATTAAATGTAGGTTCGGTTTTGTTGCAACAACTTTCACAGGATCAGATTTTGAGCAGTCTTAGTTTTTTTAATCGTTATGATGCTGTGTGTGTGTTGACAGAGTTTCGCCCATGCCTTTTTTGAAGTGCAGAATTGGGGAAATTATTAAAGGACAAGAAACCTAATTTACTTTAAACGTGTTTCCAGGAGAGAATAATTTGATTTGAAAGTGTAATTGCTGAATGTACAGATATTTCGAGAGTTTCCCTTTGTGTAGAATAGGAAACGTAGCTGCAGGTATTTTCAGACAAATTTTGTATTTCAATTTCTTCACGTAGGCTAAGTAAAAACTACTGCCCGACGAAGGTTTGAGACGCGTGTTTGAGTACATGCTTGCACAGTGGCTTCAGCAGCTAGATGTTGTAATGCTGTTGCCACAAACCAATAGTCTTGATAGAACATAAGCATATTGTGAAACAATATTACCGGTTTCTGTTTCAGTTATTTTTGACACTTTAATTTAATGCTTCACTGACTTGCTGCACTGTAACCTGGCTGTATCTGGTAGTAATCCAGCCCCATATATTTAGGTATCAGCTTATTATAAATGTGTTCTAATGCTGTACTTATTCTATTTATTTAGTAATATATGTGTCCAGAGCCTGTGCCTGAATATGATCGACGCACTTGCCAGATTCGTATCGGAATTAATTCTGAGAAAGGGAATATTTGAAACCCTTTATATGGGATCCGTGTATGTGCAGTCAAAGAAATACATGCGCGCCATTTTTGCCCCTTACGGGATTCAGGCTATTACCGTAACGTTCGTGAAGTCCAAAAGAATCCCCGATACTGTTTGTCGGTTTTGTTTACAAAATTATTTCCTCTTTCACGCAGTTTCGTAGAAGCATTAATTTCATATAGTGTACTGTGTTTGTTCCTGTGATGTTGACTTAAGTTGATTACGTGTCTTAGTATCAAACTGGAAATACCCGCCACTAAGCAATTGAAGTACCGTTCATAACAGCAGTAAATCACTGAACGTGACACTTTAACTGTTTGAGGTACCTCCCATCATAAAAATATAAACTCCTTATTTCCCAAACACTAAAGCTGATGTTTTGGATTCGTTAGTATACATTTGTGTATATTACGACCACGCATTTACATATGTTAGTCGAGTGATGGTTACCGACACTTAGCAGTAATATCCTATCTTGACCTTCAGATTAGGAATATTAACGTAGCAGGTTCTGCCGAAACGTTGGTAACTGTCAGATTACATATCCATATTTTAGAAGACGCCAATTTTCACTGCTCGTCTCGCAGTCGGTCTTCAAAGTGACTGATTCGGAAGGATTTCCCTATCAGTATTTTGTATGCAACTCCAAATGGAGATCAGTGTCTTCGTAATGTCTTAGTGGAGGGACTTCGTCCGTGGCCTTGACAGAATAATAACTGTATTTCCATAGTGTTGGATAATAGGTTTGGAAAGGGCGTTTGGACCTCAAACCAAGGAAGTAACGAAAGTACTGAGGAAATGAGACAGAAAGCAAAAACATTCATAATCTTCAGCTTCCATATAACGTGGTTAGAGTGGTGAACATGAGGGATATAAGATGGATTGGACATTTGAGTTACTGTACAGGTGGGAGAAATTTCCACAAAATTTCAGTTAGAAAATCTGAGGATAGGTGTCTTCAAGTGGGAAGGTACGCGCAGAGTGTAGGACACAGGAGCTTGGGAAAATAAGTTGTGAGGATCTGGACTGTACTGTTTGTCTCAGAACCCAAACGCGTCATTTTTGGAAGATGGTAATGGACATACAGTTCCCATAAAAGGCAGAACATTTCTTTATCGTCTGAGCAAGTAAGTAATTTTTCAGAAGGTTCCTGTTCCATTGAATTGGCAGCGTACGCCAATGTTTCTCTGAGTTCCCCATGTATTTTGAGGCTTACTTTATGTGGTAAATGTTAGAGGCACCTCAGCCTATAGCGGGTGGACGTACATAAAATGTGACTTGTATTTTCAAAAGACGCTTTCGAATGAAACTGAATGACATCTGCGAAATAAGTTTTCTATAAAGCTGTGTTTGTACTTTAGTGTTTTCGTTTTCGTGTCTAAGTTCGTTGCGAATTTTTTGGCCCTTCCAGTGAATAAGGGGACGTAATTCCCCCTTTTAGAAACGCTAGTATGCATAACGAATTGGCCATGATTTAATGTTGTCCGTATCCGATGTTATCTCTTTTGGGCCCAAGTGCTGTCCTGTGCCAAAGTTGCTAAGCCAGAATTTAAAAAAGAATTCACGTGCAAAATGAAAAGTTTTGTAGAAATGGGCCCGTTTTATTGGTGCTCAGAATGTATGTGTCATTCTTCCTAGGCAGGCAGGCTAGATGGATGGTTGTCCGGTCAAGTTTGGGTGCTGGTTGGAGAGAGAGGGAGAGAGAGAGACTCGAATTATCAGTCAACCAACATCACGACCCTGCAACAAATGATGCCAACTTGCTAATTGATGGGAGCTCCTGCACTTATTATTATACGTTGGTGATAACAATGCTTGCGATATTTAGTGCATGAGTGAATTATGGTTCTGCAGTGCCGCGTGTCTTACGGAGCGAGTTGTGGAAGATTTATTGTTATTGTTTTCTGCTTGTCTTAGTATCGAGCAATGCCTATATTCAGAAAGACTGTTTAGGATATATAATTCTCGCCTCTTTAAGTGTGTACGGTTAATAAGCTATATTTTTACTCTCTGAAAAAGAGTCCTGGGAAGAATTGTTGCCCATTTTTCACCAAATTAGCCTGTTTTGTTTACATGCTGAAGATTGTACGATTTATCCATTTCTGTGCGTACTTGCTGTTTGTATGCGTACAAACTTGAGCTGCCTGAAAGTTTTTGGATGTAATTTCAAAACTTCGCAAGTTCGTCTTTTTCGTAAATATTGTCACTTAAAGTATTTGACCTACCGGAATGCCGTAGAACTTCCAGCAATGGTTCACTTTCCAAGTTCGAGCAATTAATTGCTTATCAGCATCAAACAGCAACTAAATATAAATTTCTTGATGTGACAAGCTGCCTTATATTTCACAACGAATTGCACGTTTCTTGAAGAAGTATTGCAACAGAAGCTTTTAAATCACATTAGAAAGTGGTGTTAATATATTTCCCTTCTCATAAGTTGTTAGCAGTGTTATTACAGTATTACAGCATTACAGTAAGCAGACATGGGGTGGTGTTGGTGGCATGATGTTTGAAACAAGTTTCATATAAGTATTTAAACTGCTCTATAATTTGTTAGGGCGAAATACTCAGTGGCATAGCCAGCTTTTTAGGCTGTTACCTGCAGGCGTCTCATCGTTGAAACGCGGGTTTCATGACACTCCTCTCCATGTTGGATTTATGGTGGATAAAGTGGCACTGGGACTGGAGTTTTTCATAGAAATTCGGTATCCCCTGTCAGTATTATCCCTCCATTGCTCCATATTGGTATTTCGTTCACCTAGCACCAATGCTGCGTAAACTTAGCTGTTGATAGCATCGTTAAATAAAGCGCTTAAATCTGTCCCTTCGTGACCGTGTATAAATGCTGCAAATGCCAAAAATTTACGATCGGCAGCGATGAAAGAATTAATTAACGTAACTATTTATAAATCTAGTGAAAAAAATTTTTCTTAATTATTTTTTCAAACCACTCTTGGTGCCGTACTAGCCCGAAATCTAGTCGTGAGTAATCTTTGCTGCATTACGAAAGAGTTTCGTAATCAACTAAAAATTGTCGATTTTTACCCCTTTTCTATTATTGTTGGTAACATACACATTGCAAGTGTAAGACTTACCCGACTCAGTAAACAAACACAAATTTAATTCGCTTCCTTTGGGTCTATTCTTAGTGGAAACTTTTTCGGACAAACTGCGTGTCTTTCCACTCATATAAAATTTCTAACTGGTAATTCATTATAATCGTTACGCGCTACACATAATTATAGTGGTCGCAGTTTATACTGACTGCTTAAAGCAATTCCTTTACTTATTCTTGATTTATTTAACGTCATCTTCAATGCTGCGGTTGCAAAATGAGTAATGGGTAATTAATGGTAAACGATGAGGAAAGCAGCCGTCCTGTAATTTGAAGTACTGTCCAGGGAGTCAGGACGGGCGGTCTTCGGGCAGAGGTTTGAACCCAGAACGCCCCATATACGAATCAGATCTGATAATCACTAACGCTTGATATGCCATGTGATCCTTCTTGAAAATCTGCTAGTGGTTTGTCTCGTAAAAATCCCAGCCTTTTATGGATCTTTTATGCCTTGTAACTGATATCAGTGTAGATGACGTAATTTGATTTAAACTGGGCACTTTTCGATAAAATACGTACTGACAGACAGGCCTTTCTTAAATACATTTAACGCGTTTAAACGAAATAATTCGTAAAATGTAAGGTCCGATAAGTCCGTTTTCATTGGATTGAAATCCACAGTTCGGTCTACGAATACACAGTTTTCCACTTTAACCCTTTAAAGACGAAGCGTATGTGTTTTATATAAGGACTCAGTGCGTACCGCGCTGTAAACACTCTCCACTTCGGTTATAAAAACCAGTCTCTTAATATTTTATAAGGCAAAAGTTGCTGTTTGTTCTGAGATCCGTAGAAAACACATAAACGCAATGTGGGCACCACGTAGAATTTTTTAATGTTAAACCTGGCGGTACGTAAAGTTACCGCTAGGCTTTAAAAGGTTAAGTTCATAGTAATTAGGTACTGTAAGTACGATCGGATCATCCTTCATCCAGATTAGTTATTGCCGTGAGGTTTGAGTCAGGGAAAATGAGATGTGCCGGAAATACAGAACATATGGGGAGATGAGAAATGTATACAAAATTTTAGTAGGAAGATCTGAAATACAAAGACTACCCGTACGTATATGAAAGGTTAGTGAAAAAATGTAAGATAAGATTTTGGGGGTTTGGGTTGCATTTGATGGACGCCAGATAGGGTTGTTTTTCTGGTTGTGTTGAGCACGGCAATGAAGCTTCGCCTTCCATACAGTGAGAGGAAATTACTTATCATCCGAGTGGGCTATCGGTTTGTCAAGGGCTCTCTCTGCTCCTTGGAGTTTGTTACGTGGGATAATACAATACGTCATTCTTATACTTCCGTAATAATTCTCGTGAATGACCGTTAAATTGCAGTCTATTTGACTGCTCACTGTAAAAGCACTAAAGTATTGAGAAATAATAAGGCCACACACGTTTGCCCTTAATTCATCAATTTGCGTAACAGTAAAGCACCTGTATCGGCAGTCAAGAATTACAGAGTTCGAATTACAGTCAGCAACCCGCGGTTGTGTGTGAAGGCCTACTTTTCTTGACATACCCCGTGCATATAAATGTATTCATTCTCTGTATTCTGAACGGCGTTTTAAATAAGTAACAGCGTATAGTGCGAAATGATAGAATGATTAGAAAATACCGGAGTGTGAAGGATGCGGAAAGAAGCGGCCGTGACTGAAGTAAAGCACTGTCTTGGCATTTGCCAGACAGGGCCGGACAGAACACAAAACCCTGGATCAGGGTTGCCCGACCAGCATGTGCCGACTACGAAGCAGGGTTACGACTAACAAACACACAACCACGACGTGAGGTGCGAAGGCTGGAATAGTAAAGCTACTCGTACTTACCGTACTAGGTGTCTGTACTTAGCGCATCGTCTTATATTCGAGAAGATACAGGTTTTCGTGAACTTGATCTCTTCCGGTCATCAGGTGAAAAGGTAATGAGGAGAAGGAGGACGTATATACTGATATAGCTGATTGAAAATGACTCTTTCTATCAGACCCAACTCTGTAGGTGCATCCACCCAATTTTACCTGAGGAAGGACGCAGATCTGTTTCATAAAATTCTGTGTTCTTGTTTGAGAAACAGACAACGGAGAAAGTCCAGTAAGCCTAATTCTGATACGCCGTTATCGGAACTTCATAGCACTGTTGATATTACTCAGAATGATTCACGGCTCTTTCTTTTCATATGTTCTTACAAGTAAACACTCACGCTGATCATGCAGTTCTGCACTGTGTAGGCCTGATAGCTGCAATGGACATGGTGGCACAGGTACAGGGGATGTTTATATTTTGGTGACATTGTGTCCGCCAAATTGCGGGCGGGGGGGGGGGGGGGGAGCTTTACAAATGACTGCAATGCATGGCATGATTATCACCTCTAATACCTGTAACAAGGCCGATCCCAGTGGTCGCACGGTCTAAGGCTTGGGTCTGCGGCCGCTCGCTTGCTGGGATTGCGGGTTCGAATCCTGCCAGGGGGGCAAGAATGTTTGTCTCTTGTGAGTGTTGTGTGTTGTCAGGTAGAGGTTTCTGTGTCGGGTCGATCACTCATATAGAGGAGTCCTACCGGGTGTGGTGTGTCTGGGTGTGATCTCAAAACCTCGACAAGGATCTGGCCGTGGCCGACTAGGGCTGTCGAGCCATGGAAAAAAATGTGTATATATCTGTAACGAGCAAGTAAATGGGACATTAGAATAAGGATTTTGAAAGTGTCTGGGTGGCCTGTATAATTTTTCTTCAAATATACGTCAAAGTTCTTTCTTTATTTCTTTCTTACCAGATTTTCTTAACATTAATTCGTGTAAGGACAGGTATGAGTAAGGCCTATACCTGCAGTGCCTCAAGGTTTTGATATTATGTTTGGTAATTTTTTTATAATTTGCTGCTTTTATGTCATTATTTTTGTAATTTAAAGTAAGATACGCCATAATATTTTTAAGTTATGACAGTTGAGGGAAAATATATGAAAACTTCCACCGTTGTGAAAAGGGAGGTTAGGTTGCAGTTTAAGATATTACACTCAGTAACTTTTCGTAACAGTGATGAAGTCAATAAAGAGGTGTAAATTGTTGTTTAAAATACTAAGGTACAAAGTAGTACTAGCTTCGTGGTTTTAAAGTTTTAGTGAAAATTGTAAATGAGTTAAATGAGCATATTTCTGGAATTACTTGCAACAAAAAATTGCGCTATAGAGTTCCCTTGGGCGAATTTTGTTGAGCCGTGTGTGTGTGTGTGTGTGTGTGTGTGTGTGTGTGTGTGTGTGTGTGGGCCTATAGACAGACAGACAGACAGACAGACAGACAGACAGACAGACAGATAGATAGATAGATAGATAGATAGATAGATAGATAGGATTGGATTGGATTGGATTAGGTAGATAGACAAATAGACAGACAGACAGACAGACAGACAGACAGGTGGATAGATAGGTAGCTCAGTTGGTGTAGTAATGAAGGTTCGGGGTTCAATTACCGAAATAGGTAAGAGTTTGTTGCTCATGTCCAGACCGCACCTGGAGCTCACCAAGCTTCCCTTCCAGCAGTTGACGGGGGGTGTTTTCTCGAGGGTAAAATGGCCAGGGTGTGAAGCTGAGCACTGCAGCCATCCAATGCCGAAGTTAAGAATGAGGATAGCTGCTACTTAATTCTTCTTAGGGCTGTTCCCTATAAGACCACCATGTGCTGTATATTTGTGTGCACATGTGTTGTACCTGTGTAGCCTCTGCCCTAAAATCCATGTTCAGATGGCGGTTACGAGTTCGGCTGTCGCATAAGGTGCAGCTGTCATTATAGGATTCACAGCTTTAGAGAGTATCATCCATATTCCAGGTAAATTCCGCAGTGCCTTCGAGTACCTATCTTCACTTCCACAGAACCCATTTCTTCGTCCATAAACAAAGTATGAAACACTCACTACGCAGGTAACTGCATCTGGTAATGGCGTGAGGATTTGATGGAGGGTTATTCGACAGATAAATAAGGAATCCAACCAGTAAAATTGGCCTCCAACAGATTATAAATTTCGTGTAGGTCGCTTTTCTGCAGAGCGCCTGTTATATAGACACTGCTGACGCGGCACTTTGGCTGCCGCTTTTTTTTCCCGCTAGATGACGTACCTTATCATCTTCAACACATGGTCCGTGTTACAGCTAGCGTAGTACTAATGTTACAGGGCTTTCGGATGCGTGATCTGGCACGTATTCGGCGATGTGTGGAATAAATTTCGAAGCAGTTAAGGGCAAAAAATGTGTAATGGTAAAAATCGTGTACCGGAGAACAGCAGCGTGCTAATCGGTGGGGCGGGGGGGGGGCTGTGGGGACGAGGCTTCAACCTGTCTGAAGTGGCTATAGCTTGGCGCTGCACTGCTTCAACTATTTGTCATTTGAGCTTCATAATTTGTACCCTTCATCGTCTGTGATTATTATTAGACTAACTCAATGAGGCTGTGTTGGGTGGGGCTTGCAGCACGCGCGGGAAGTTTGGCAGATGCATACAAAATATGGGTGGAAAACCCGAAGGGAAGAGACGATTTTGGTGTGAATTGCTCCACGAAGCCGAGTCCTTCTTGAGAAGTTACATTCTTCTTAGCTGGTCAGCAAGTTCCTCGCCTTTTGTGGAACCTTAAGATTCATTATTCTGTTCACTCGTCTCCATCCTGAGGCAGATGAAACCAGTCCACGCCTCCTCATCGTATATATTTATGGTCCATTTTAATATTATCCTACCTTCTAAACTTCGGTCTTCCAGGAGGTCTCATTCCGTCAGGTTGTCCCACCAGAGCTCTGTATGCATTTGTCACCCATGCGTGCCACATTCCTAGCCAGTCTCATATTAGTCATTTTAATGATTTTTGGTTAATGATATAAATCGTGAAATCGAGTCCGAGTTCCTCCTAATTTCTTCCCCTTAGACTCCAGGTATCTTTCTTAGCGTCTTGTCTTCGAGCGCTATGAGTCTGTGTTATTTCTATATTTTCAGAGACAAAGTTTTATTCACGTAGCTTAACAGTAAAGTACATTTATGGTTCTATATATATTGATATTTGTGTTTTTAGAGTGCAAACCGTAAGACGAAAGATTCTGAACCTATGATAGCTAGCATTCTCCGAATTTAAATTGTAATACTCAGTACTTAGATTAAATAGTTTTTAAAAACAATGGATAATAAAATAAATCTAGAAATGTCTTAAATAAATCATGCACAGATTTATTTTGCCATGAAAAGTTTGTAATACGTTTGTCAAAATTAAGTTTTAATTGCATGCGAATTAGTGACTGCGTATTGTGGATTTATGCGGAGCCGAAACGTATTCGGTTTGCGGCTTTTACGGTTGCGATGCCAAATTTAATCGAAACCAGGTCAGTGACTTACGACTTGTTTACGGCAGTGTATGTCAGATTCATTATGTAACTATTAATTTATACTGTCTCATAATCTATGATAGGGACTGAAGCATGTGAAGAGCTGTGGGCTTAGTAGTTTCTTCTTCCAGTTTCTTTTCAGTACCGAGGCCAAGAAGACGGCTTCTCGAACTTGGTGCTCAGCAACAACAGCGACCTTAGCGGCGGATGTGGCGAGGAAATCTTCGATATAATATACACAGTGTTTATTGTAAGAATTTGGGTTTTAAGTGTAGAATAACAACATGACTACGGCGCACATCTTTGTCGTTTGACGTCAGTCACTGCAGAATATATGCAACCTGACATAGGACTCTTTGCTCAACACACCTTCCTGTTTATAACTGTTCAAGCCTACTGGTGCTTTGGAACAAAAAGTGCCTTAGCAGCGACAAGGATGGGGTCTGATGTTTTGGAACACACAGTGTGCTGCTTCTGGTAACCATGAGATATGACTATTTGAAACAACAAGCGCTTTGCTTCTGGTAGCTTTGAAGCCTGGTGATCTGAAACAGAAAATACGCTACTTCTGGTAACTGTGAGGCCTGGTAATTTCAAACAAAAAGCACGCTGCTTTCGGTAACTTTGAAGCCTGATAATTTGGAACACATGCGCTTCTTCTGATTACTGTGAAGCATGATGATTTGAAACACAAAGCAAGCTGCTTGTGTCATTGTCTTGAGTACGTGTCCTATTACAACAAAGAGCTGAGACCAGAGAACGAGGTTGGGGAATTCACTGTACTGACACACCTGTATGAGGCCTACAGTGGAGACATGTAGAGCTTGGTTTCGTGTCCTTTTTACCGAAGTAGTCTGAGTAAAAATATCATTTCTGAAATATAAGTGACGAAGCTTAATCGTGGATGAAAAGAATAGGGAGATTTGTTCTTGATATTTTGTAAGCGAAAAAGAAGATTGCTCCTTTTTGTAAGACGTGGAGAAAAATATGTCCTCTTACAACAATTTCTCCTGAATAAATGGAAAAAAAGGGAAGTGAGGTGAAGGCAGGGGTTGAGAGAAGCAAAATGGAAGAAATTCGAAATAAAAAATGTCTTACGGTTTTATGTAAAGGCATGCACACTGATTGTATGGTAACTTCCAATGAAACTAGAGTGTGCTTTAACCGCCTTATCGAGTGTCTTTCACATTTGTAATTGTAAATTTTGGACTCAAAATTAAACGTTGTAATTGCTTATCTTCAGACTAAGGCACGTGATTAAATTAATTATATTTGCTTGGTAATAGTGATAAATTTTATTTTCTTCAGATTATAAAGGAAGAAAGTGGAATATAGAACAATTTTCATTCTTCTCCCACGAGATGGCATTGATACTTCTAACACTACCTTCTCCTTTTTCCTCATTCCTCCCATTTTGCTTTCATTTCGCGCCAGAAATTTATGTGTTTCATTTGCGTAGGTTCTATAAGACCTCTTTCCTGCTGCAGACGGTCCAGATACTTCCTTCCATTCCCCTGTTTTTTCTTTCTTTCTGTTCCTTTTTTTCTTTAGTTGTAATTTTCGCAATATTTCAGTTTTTATGTTCGTTTCTTTGTCACTTTCATCTACAATGTGTTGGGAAAATGACGTCATCTAGGGCCCACTACGATACAAGATTGTGTATGCAAGGCATTGAAACATATGCTAAATCCCGGATTTGCTGGTGAATGTGTTTGCGTGTTTGGTTAAAAACCTAGATATATCGCTCGTTCTACCAGGACTGAACTTCAAACATGATAGTGTCACATAAGTGTTCTTGACGCTACGTGAATATAAGAACACAAATTCAGCATTTGTATTAAAACTCTTTCTTACTCGCATTCATGACGTAGACAAATTATTTGTTTTAGTTCTGCGGTCATGTTTGTTCTGAATGTATATATTTTTAAGCCTGACTTTACGCCTACGTAATGATGGCCATGTACTTGCTTTAAGAAAGAACTTCGTTGCCTACTCTGCTGGTCACCCACTGTCCTGAAACTGTAAAAATGTGAGACAGCTATTTAGAATTTATTATGGCATAGATCTTTATCCTGAGAAGGTAGAGGAATTTCGTTTTCAGAATCCGCTAAGCAAGATGACCAAACAAATCAGTAACTACAAACCTCAGAATAATATCAAATATAATTTAGTTCGTGTCAGTTACTGGGATTTTGTTTATCGTCCAGTGCATAAAAATATAAAGAAAGACTAAATGCTGATAGGAGCCATACAGACTGCGCGGTGTGTGGTCCCTGTGGGTCAAGGCTACCCCCACCCGCCCCCAACAAACGTACAGAATACTAAAATTTGTTTTAGTTTTTTTTTCAGACTGAATTCCGTTCCAAGTGATAGAAAGCAATATTCTAAGATGCTGGGTCTGGAAGTAACTCCACTAATAATTCTAGGCGGAGAGGGGCGTCGATTATCGAGTCGCAGGGACTCTCGACCGCTTATGTACGCCATTGGCCTAGTAGTCAGTCCAAAATTTGCAGTTACCTCTATGTGATATACCATCGTCAGAACGCAACAGAAATGTATCGAGCAAAATGTTTCAAACCTCGGACCTGGATATGTGTGTGTTGTCAGTTCGAGGTCTCTGCGTCGGGCTGATGACTCGTCCAGAGGAATCCTACCGAGTGGTGTGCGTCTAAGTGTGATCGTGATGCCTCGATAATGAGGAGACCCTGACCCGCTAGGGGCTGTTGCGCCATGGAAAAAAATAGGTATTAGCTTGGAATTGTTTATTTATTTATTTATTTATTTATTTTTGATTCCCTGTTTATATCAATCCGTGTCCCTGCAACGCCAGCAATTTAGGGACCAGCGATTTTTAAACAACTTTATATCTATCCACTTTGACTTACTGCCTCATTTTACTATCCATGCCAGTACATTGACACTATTACACTATCGCTGTATTCATTCTTCTTCTTTTGAATAACCTCTGTGTTTCACATTCTGCTGGCCGTTAGCCTGCAGTAAGGACTGAATCTTGCTGACTCTTATTTACCCATCTACATTTGGTTTTATATAAGTGTTGTCCAATAGTTTTTTACGTTATAGTTGCACGGTTCAGCAATAGGCTGCTTTGTCTTTGCGGAGTTATCAAATTCATATTTCTACGGAACGTCTAAGTGCAGATTATACTCATTCAAATTATATAGACTGACACCCACATATAATTTTATATGGAGTCGAAAACTTATAGCATACGTTGGAGAAAAAATCAGAAAGACGAAGACAGGAGAAACGCCTTCCTACATAACGGTCACAGGCTGCATAACGAAGGTTGTAATGTGGAAATAACAGGCATGGACATCACCAACTATGACAATAAATGAGAAGAACAGTTTAAAACAGCGCCTGAAAATCGCTCCTTGGGCTGCTGTGATACTGAACCAAAGGGAAGAGTTACCACTGACGCATGGAAGCGGAATTTAAGCAATAGTTGGAATCCTTGAAACCAGAACTTACAATATGGTGCTTCCTCAAGATATGGAACTTCGCGAGGGTCACATAGCGATGAAAGCTGAAAATATGACACAGAAGCTTCTGGCAGCAGACGAGACATAGTCCACCAATGTTGTTGCTTTCCCTAAGGGCCCGAGGCCCCCTGGTCCAGGGATACGACAGGCTGGCATGTTACGTAATGTTACACAGTACCTCCGACTTAGACTGATTCGTGGACACATAAGCACAGATATGGAGAAATATTAAATTGAACTTGAAATAAGTGGGATATGAAAATATGGGCAGGATTCAATTAACTCATGAAGTTAATCACCGGTTTTTCGCTGCGGAAGACGTCGTTCATTTCCAGGCCATTCCATGTGCGATTTATGATGGACAAAATGCCACTGGTTAGCCGACTTTTGGGAAGTTCTCGGGTTGCTGCCTGCATCATTCCTCCAATATTCCACAATTAGTCTCTCTTAAATACTAATAAAGTACATTGTTGGGCAATACACACACACACACACACACACACACACACACACACACACACACACCGTACTCTTTTACATTAGACTTTCTCTGACATATTTCGGCTCTGTTTGAGCCATGATCAGGGAGCTAAAATTCGAGGTGTTATGCATGATGTATCAGTATACATTATCATAAAAGATTTACACTCCCTTATCCCTCCATGTACAAGGTAATTGTGTTACCAGGTACAGATGGCCACTTTAACAGTGTTCCACAGTCATTCATTCAGCTATCACCGAGACCACATAGGATAGTTTTAATAACAGAAGGAGTCGTTAAACAACTAACTTAGGGGCCAGTACCTAGTTCTTGTTAACGTAGTATTGAGCGTTTAGATCTCATAAAGTCGAAAAGTTTCCTGAATACGTGAGCGACAATGTTTCTGAAGAAAAATGCCGCTGCTTGGACATGGCGTAGGCGAAGGGATTAGTCATTTATGATGCTAGTAACGTTATTATGAATTAGTGTTAAACCTAGTCTTAAGTGGGAGTTTACTGGTATTTGAAGACGTGTGTATGGTTGGGGAGATTAGCTTGTGCTTACTCACAGTGCACTGTACAGATGATTACGTTGGAAAATTAGAACTTTATACAAACGCTAATGTAGCTTTACATGGGAGAGAACCGGAGTGGGGGGGGGGGGTGCTTTAGCCATTTGCTCCGTCGCTCCGGTGCGCATTGCTTTTAACCCTTCTAGAATAATTGCATTTTCCTTTCCGGAAAATTACAAATAATTAAGATTCATTCAATGACGAAGATGTAATTAGTAATGTAAACAAAATTTATTTGACGGTAAAGGATGCTGAAAAGAAAAAGGCAGTTTAGTGGTGGGTAGTGGTACGAGCAGAAAGCTACTAGTGTATGAGGGTTGGGGGTTGAAACAGAAGTGAGTGTAGGGACGTTAAATTTAAGAGAATGGTAAAGGGAAGGGGTGAGATTCAATTGGATTTCATGTGGAAAAT
The DNA here is from genome assembly GCA_013340265.1 of Coptotermes formosanus. Lineage (NCBI taxonomy): Eukaryota > Metazoa > Arthropoda > Insecta > Blattodea > Rhinotermitidae > Coptotermes > Coptotermes formosanus. The sequence continues at coordinate 4,872,954 of BLKM01001294.1, read as the reverse complement.
TTGTTAGCCATTGTATTTTCTGTATGTATGCAGTTATGTACTGTCTGTGTGCACGTTGGAATAGCTTAAGGGATCGGCTGTTTAAAAAGAAAATTCATGAGAATATTCCTCATAAAGAAAAGTCTGGTCAGAATTAAAAATTAATGTAGTATATAACACAAAGTAAAATTAATACCATGAACGTGTGCTTAGTAGGATATTATTTTATTTTTCTTTGTTTCCTTGTTTTAGGCTCGTATTTTGTACTCCAGCGTCTATCAAATAGGGCTTTTCTGCTGATATTATGTTAAGATTATGCCTGTTCATTTCCTTATCAGTAAATATATTTCTTTATTCCAATAAGTAGCACTCACTATTAGAGCGTCATGCTTAGATATAATCCTTAAAATCTAGAGACGAAGACGGCAGCTTCTTCCGAAACGTCAGCATCCAAGTACAAAACAACACGGTTTAAAACCAAGAAAACTATATCATGGATATTTCTCATCGTTGAAGCCTTAAAGTATTCATTTCCAAGACAGACTTTTCTTTTTATATTTTTTGTATTACCAGTATTACCAGTATGAGTACAGCTTCAACTGCTACCACTGCCACCATACTTTGCAGTCCATGTAGGATTTGTGGTGCACTAAGTGGCACTGGAACAGGTTTTTCTCCGAGTACCTCTTGTTTCTCCTGTCAGTATCATTCTGTCATTGCTCCGTACATACATTCTTTCATCTGCTGTCGACAATATGTAGTCTTGGATACTGTTGTCTTCTCCAGTCCTTTGTTACCTTGTCCGACTTAGGCCTTCTCGAACAGCCTCAGCCTATATTACTCTGTCAGTGTGAGAGACCAAGTTTTGACACCCATACAAAACGACAGGCAAAATTGTTGTTCTGTATATTTTAATGTATAGAGTATGATATACAACTAAGATCTGCGTGTTACTGCAAACATAGCCTGCACGTGCTAGAAGAAGGAATGGGGCCGTAATGAAACTGTTACATTGACCACACATTCGTTACCACGAGGTTTCCTTTGTGCTGCACTGTTTCTCCAGCCGGAATACAATGCACATAATTTCCTGTTGTCAATGTTTTTAAGAGAAGATTTGGATGGAAATAATTTATGAATGAGGCTACCATAAGTCTGCATAAATATCTCCGACGGGAGGGGAATTTTGCCGAGTTACTCAACTACCAAAATCGTAGGTCTCACTGGAAACCGCCGAGTGTTTGGATATAAGGTCAGTTAACCAGTAAATTCAGATAATACGCCATGGAAGCGTATAAGGGTAATGTCCGTCACCGTACTGCTCCAGGCGCCGGTAGCTTTACCCTCTCCCGCCCCTCAAAAATATCCGACTGTTTCCACTCAGCTTGATGTAAAACCGAACAGGGTAGAGTAGTGGTAATTCTTTAGACTTGTTTTCTGGAAGTACCCTTTTCAAGTGTCCGCTGGATCACGTTCAAAATCTTCCTCAGTCCCTCCAGCAAAGATGCAGGAATGTTACGTCGATCAGACCACAGTGACCTCTTTCCAACGTCTTTACATTTGGTCAGTCATCTTACCTTTTTTGCTAGTCTAAGATACTAAAAAAAGATAAGATGTGAATTTGTCCCTGTGTTTACATATTGAGACGTGGGAACGCATAAAGTCTGCATGCATCCCGAGCCACAACATCAGGTGGAGTTGAGTGGTCAGTTACCTTGGCCGCCTTAACTCCCGGTACGATAGGAGGGTTCGTGAGACATAGGGTCAGTCTGGACACCGTAGTGTTGCAGAGAGAAACGTCTGTTGTGGGATTTCGATCCCTGTCCCTCAGTCCTAGAGACAGGGTATTAGCTGCTGACCGAACATTTATATCACGACTTGTATTGTCCAGATAACAGGCTTAAACGTAGGGTTTTACGCTGTGTAAGTACGTAAGTTGACACCAACGTTTCGGAGGGATATGCTGCTTCCATTTTCAGATTGATGGAATGACGTCCAAATTCACGCTTAAGAGGTTAGGGGGAGGAAGTGGGTCTATTATACAGTTGGGTTGGAACCCATCTATATAGTTACGTCACCCTGAAGATGGAGGCAATGCCTTCTTCCGTAAGGTCTGTTTTACCGTACGGAAATATAGGTATCGAAACGGATAAAACTCTCGTCTGAATTCAGAGTAATTTCCGTCCACATCCCATTGTTACAACCTACTTCAGCAGCATACATCCAGCTGCGGTCGTAGCATCTTCCAAGAGATTGTATCCACAGACGCTTTCTCACCGAAATTCTTTACGTACCGTATCATAGGCTATATGCCCAGTCAAATTAGGCTCCCTCAGTTCATTACCTTAACAATTCCAAGTGACCTTTACAAGTCACGAGGTGCTGTGTCACGTAAGATATCTCACACTGTTCAGTTACTTCATTCCTATTTGGTCCGAATATTTTTCTGACTATTACTCGTATTTTTGTTAAGCACTTGTAATTTGCGTTATTACCTATAAGTAAAGGAATAGCATATTCCCATTTAAAACGCGAATTTTCCTTAACAGTGTGTGCTTTCGTAGTATGAAACGTCCCTAGCACCCTGCCAGAAGTTGAGGAGCCCAAGCCTAACAGAGAGCTGTACCGTATATTAGCTAAGAACTTGCGGCTTTTCCTCTGCTGCTGAATTGTTCGATTACTTATTCATCGCGGTTCGGATGGTTTGGCTTGCTTCTGAGGCAAGCTTTGTGGCTTCCAGGTTAAGGGCCGGAGGGCAAAGGATCGAGGTTTTGATTTATAGGCGTGTCCGTCTGGTAATACTGGTATAAACAAGAATAATGCCTCTCAACATGCTCCATGTGTAACGTCAAAGGCTATACCCACATCACAGCTTTATCAAATAACGGAGTCCGGATAGGGGAGAGTTTGTGTAAGGTTCTTGATAATAAGGGGAAGAGAAAAACATTTAACATAGAACGGTATTTTGTGTTTATATGTGCGTGCGTGATTAAAAGTACGGTAAACGGAGTTGTCTGTGCAGTTATACACTTATCTAGCTTCAACTTACATGCCATAGGACTACCTGATAGAAACGCGTACTGTGTAACACAATATAAGAATCTTTTCCCTTTGTCGTAGACATAACACCATAAAAATGATGTGATAGCGGATACCCACCTTGCAGCTTAACCGCTTCAACCCATCTGTGTCCGGTAAACCGGGATGCGTTTTAGGCAGGGAGCTGGATACTCTTCATTTTATTATGACGCAGTGGCCAAAGGATGAATCAAGTGACCTCTACTGACGTTTGGACAACAGTCAGAGTAACTTTAATTGTTTGATATAAAATAGTGATGGAACTCGAAATTTCTTCCCTTTATTGCCAGTAGTCTGCGTGTGTATGTTATTCTCTGCTAGTTTTATTTAGTCCACGTGCTCACACAACTCATATACGACTTACTTTAATATTATCCTGTAGACATTTTCACCACACCGCTTGAGATCAGTGATGGAAAAAATGACATTGGGATTTTTCTCCCAGCGCTCGGTTGTCCGCTGTCGGTATCATTTCACCAATTCCCCATATTCATTCATTGGTTTATTAATTTATCATTCATCTGTGACAGACAGTAGATAATCTTAAAATGGACACAGCCGTTAAATATACAATTTCGCTGTCTCTCTCTCTCTCTCTCTCTCTCTCTTGAAGTTTTCAGACTAATTTTGTTAGAACTGTATCCAGTGGCGAGCTGTTTTTAACGCGGTAATGAACTTCCAGTTGTAATACAAATCAGGGATTCTCTTCTACGCGTTGTCGTAGTCTGAAAAAAGACTACATTCCATATAGGTGGTTATTTAGACGAAGCTGTACGACACACTTCACATTACGGAACACAGGTTGTTGGTCAAATTGCAGATGAAGGTGGATATAGGGTGGATGAGTGTACAACTAGGTATCAATGTTCCTCCATAATCAACACAGCGTAAAGGGGTTGGGTGGATGGATAAGATGATGGCTGGAGTAGTGAAGAGTTAGTGGAGGAGACGTGTATATATATATACCTATTGTAAGTCTAAAGATGGGGAACTTACTGACAAGTAATAGGACAAGACAGTGGCAGATAGACGCAAGACAAGGCAAAGCATCGGAGGAGCGAACACATATACAAGGAAGGGAATCTGACAGACTTCTCGTAGACACTTCGATGCTAAATTATACGTGGTACAGTGCTAAGATAGATATGTATGTCGTCGTAATAATATGGCAAGTTAAGCGTAAAATGACTTCGCATTGTTCCTGTAACCCCCCTTCCCCCGCCCCCCTCAACAAACTTCCAGTCAGTCAGACCAAGAGGAAGGAGTTGAATAGGAGGAGAGAGATCGTTCATCTTGCTTTACTATCAGACGTCATGATAGACAAATGAGCTTCGTGGTGGATTAACGTGGCTTTCAGAATGCGGCAGTGGGTTCGCGGATCGAACTCTGAAACAGACACTTTTAGTAGAGGCAGTTGTCGCAGATAACAGAGTAACTGTCTTCTAGCAGAGGCAGACATTTGCGTACACTGCACAGAATATATGTGAACGATCTGAACAACTCTAACCTTTTAATGTAATTAATAAATTAATTAATACGCATAAGTTAAATTTCTTTTCATTGCACGACAGCCCCTAGTGGGCCAGGACTTCCTCATTATCGGGGCTTCACCGTCACACTGTTAGACACACCACATTCGGTAGGACTTCTCTGGAAGCCGACGCAGAGACCTGTACTTGACAACTCACAACCCCCCCCCCCCACAAGAGACAGACATCCGTGCCCCCGGCGGGATTCGAACCCGCAATCTCAGCAAGCGAACGGCCACAGACCCACGTCTTAGACCGCGCGGCCACCGGGATCGGAATAAGTTAGAAATACACACAGAAAGTCCAAAAATATAAGTACGTGATGAAATTTAAAATAATGATAAATATTAGTAACATAGAACAAGTAGCTCAATATTTTTGGTTTTGTTGTGATGTGTTCCACACTTACCGTAAAATACATACCGTATAATTTATAACACATTTGCGGCAAAAGGGAATTTAAAAATTAATAGCAGGAGAGAAAAGCAAACTACTATTTTACGGAATTCCTATATTTGTACGAAAACTGAATGAGCAAGAAGAAAGACCGAAGCAAAAAAAGTAGGATTTATAACATATGTTTATCTGCGTAATCTTTAACTAACTAACTGACTCACTCACTCACTCACTCACTCGATGCGGCAGAGTCCTTGAGAAGGTAAGAGGTTCTTAGCTAGTCAAAAAATACCCCTGATTTTATAGAACCCTGAAGTCCAGTACCGTTTTCTTCACAGCCTCCCTCTAGTCCGTACCCTAAGCCAGAATAATGCTATCAACGCTCTCCAGTGATATTTAAGATGTATTCATTATTATTCTCCCACTTAGACATGGGTCTTTCAAGGTACCTCTGTCCCTCATAAATTTCGAAACAAGATGCGGTGTGCATTTATGTTCTCCCCATGCAAGCCACACGCCCGCCTACCTCGTCCTCTTCCACTAGATCACCTTAGCAATATTTGTTGTGAGGTGCAAACTATAAAGCTTGTTATGAATTTTCGTGCAGATTCCAGTTACTCTCTTACATAGCCTCATATGCACTGGCCTATAAATAACAGAAACAGTATAACGTGAACTGCAGTATATTGACCCTGAAGAAAAAATCTGAACACAAAGTGCAAATATTGATTACCTAACGGTTACTGATTTCCTTTTTCAGGAATTAAGTCGTATTTTGTACATTGTCACTGACTTTTTTTCCATGGCTCGACAGCCACTAGTGGGCCAGGTAGGTCCTCCTCATTGTCAGACTTCAGCGTCACAGACACATCACACTCAGTAGGACTCCTCTGGATGAGTGACCAGTCCGTCGCAGAGACCTCTACCTAACAAAACACAACACTCACAAGAGACAGACATCCGTGCCACCGGCAGGATTCAAACCCACAATCCCAGCAAGCGAGTAGCCGCAGACCCACGCCTTAGACCGGGCGGCGGCTGGGATCAGCGTCACTGACGTGTAGAAGATGCAAACCCTATCTCCTCTAAATACGATTCTACCTTTCACGAAGTATTGTGCATATAAACCTGAGACATAACAGCCTGGACATAGTATCTGACTTTACGGTTAGCACGGTGCCAGCAGACCTGCTCAATCTTTCTTGCCGTTGAAACCTACTGTAGGCCTGTCCTTCATCCGAACACCGACTCTCTGTAACAGTAGCACCCTTTTCCGTCTCCACGCTGAAGTACAAAAGCCATCTTTCTTAGACATCGTTTCATCTGTCTATAGAAACGCCCTAAACAGAAATGGTAGTTGTAGAAATCTATTTCAGATGATGAGCCGGTGTATATATATGTACGTGGTGTATGTATATTTTGGGTTGGAGAAGAGAGATGTGGGGTGTGTAAGATCTCAATTCATCAACTATCGTTTCTTGGTTCTGTATATCAATCTCCGCGTCTCTTAAGGGTATATTATTGTATGTCTCTGGTGTAGCTACATAACCATCACTGCCAAGACTGTATAAGTGGAGCTAGAAACCCAACCAGTTTCTGTCGATGTGGGACTATTGTCTTTGAGTTTCCAGACACTTAGAATCAACTGTTTGGTTACGTCAAAAGCCAAGAGTAATAGTGAAACTGATATTGTTGGAACATAAGTGGAATACATAACAGCAGTGATTAACTGGTCAGTGCAAGGTATGATAAGGTTTGATTAGTCTTCATTCCTGATTAAGAAACCTCCCACCCCTGCTGGAACCAAAGGTTCATTGACAGCATTCACAACGGCCTGACACTGGACTTTATTCTGAGCCAGGAAAAATTCAACCAAACCCCCAAGTATTTTGTGAATCGTTGATTTAGTATCATTTTTTAACTTCATTTAGTTCACGTTATTTATAAAGCAGATTAATTGTATTCACACAGTGATTTACAATTTACTTTTGTTGTAGCCTGTATGAACAGGACTAAGAATGCAACGTGTCGCAGCCCTGCGGGACTTACATAATGAGGCTTTAACATGTTCTCTAGCTAATGTGTGATGTTTTCAGCTACTTTGACATACATTTTAGCGCTGGAAGTTTACAGTCTTTGCATTTTGAAGATGTAGGCCTCTACATCAGTTACAGATCTTACTGTATGCAGGTATGCTTATTGCATTCGAGAAATGAGAGGCAATAAATTAATACAACCACAACTACAATAATATTCTAAAGTGGTGTCGGTAGGTAAGCCAAGTAATTCGAAACATACGGCGTACTTAGGAGCCCTAAAGTCTGATTTAGGGCCTTATTTAACGACATTAATCAATTCGTGAGTTTCTGAAATCAGAGCACTTATAAGAGAATGAAATGGGACACAATAAAGCACAATAAAACGGAACACAAAGAGAGGGCACAGTGCCTTGCATTAAAATAGCATGTAAGAGAACCGAGTAGGATAACACAGAAGATTGTAATAAGGAAACAGAGAAGTCGAATAGGCCTAATGACATTAAATAGATGATATTACAACAGAAGAGAAGAATGTATACATTAATATACTAGAGCAGGCTAGCAATGAATGGAGAATAGGGTAAGACCTTGTGGTCAATCAATGTAATAAAAGGGTTAGAGTAGAACAGGGTAAACGAATGAGGTGGAAGATCATCAAAGAAAGGAGAATATAAAAGGTATATATAGGATAGAGTAATGTAATGGAATGAAATAAAGCGGACCGTGTTATAAGTGCAAATAAAATAAATCACAATGTACGTGTAGGACAAGAAAATATATTGATAGAAACGAAATATATCAGAGTACGAGAACAAGGGAGAGAATTAAAGAAAGCTATAGTACCGGTGCCTATTGCGATGTATTCCTTTATTCAGGCAGTGCAGTTTGTTGGTGTTGATTCTTGTAATTGTAGCAGATACTAGATTAACTTGAAAAAACTAGTCTTATTAAAATAATCTCGTCGTAACTTGTGCATATTAATAGATAGTCCTAACTCTGAAAAATGGGATCGATACATGTGTTGAGAAAAAGGACGAGCACTGGGCTTAAGGTGGTGGTGGTGGTGGCGGCGGCGGCGGCGGCGGCGGTGGTGGTGGTGGCGGTGGCGGCGGCATGAAAAAAGCTGGCTGATTCGGATACTGTACTCGCAGCGATGGGCGGAGTTAAAGCAAATATTGCCTTAAATGTCGTCGTGATTCAGCGTACTCCGTTTTCATCGTGTGATGTGGTAGTGGGGCTAAACACGCTGGTATTAGATACACAGTAACACTTAAGAATTACTTCTATATGTGCTTCCATTTCTCGTTTCGAAAATTCCAAAATTCTGATGCATTTTTCAGTTATTCTTATTTTGAAGTTCCATGGCACTGCCCATTCTACAGGTTTCGTTCAAGACAAGTGAAGGCAATGTGTATATGAAAATACTCAGCAGCTTTCTGTTTGTCGTGATCTTAAAGTGTACGATTCACCAGTTGCAACATCGGTAGTGCACAGTGTTGCTCTTAAAATAGCCAAAGACGTAGCTGCAAGTGTGATTTATCGTCGATAAGTATAGCACATGTGAGACGGTCTCCTTCTGCATAGCCGGTAAATCATAATTTCATTTATTCCGCTCTTCACATCATAGTTATCATCACTTACGCACAAAATCTCGCTAGTTTACTTACAGCTTCATTTTCCTTTAACAGTTTCGCCAGTTTGGAAAATATGTCAACTGAATTAATTTAATACATCCAACTACATAATGTGTAATCGTCAGTGTTCACTGGGGGTGTTGAGGCGTCTTCATTTGTAATCCTTGATAGGCCTTACTGAGTGAGTAAGACGCAGCCCGGTTGTCATTTAAAGAAACGGGAAGTACTTTTATATTGAATGCTCCCGGATTTCCGAAGAGCATAGCTTTTTTGAAGGTTCCCAGGTTTTCCCCATTTGTCCTTCTGGTAAGAGAGGGCTGTAGATGAAGATGAGTATGGAGTATTGGTGGTATGAGATTGACAGGGCAAACAGAAGTACTCGGAGGGAACCTGTCTTTATGCCACCTTATTCGTCACGAATCTCATACGGACTTTCCTGCTGTCGAACCCGGGCTCTCGCGGTGAGAGGTCGGCGAATAACCGCCTGAGTCAAGGCACGGCCTGGTTGTCATTTTGGGCGTTGGTGCCGGATCGTGTTTTGCGGCCTTGGCGAAGACACAGTTTTGAGGCTTTCCTCTTTCTTTTTTTTAACACAATAAAGTACGCCTGATGTGGAGACACCAGATGAGGGTGAGTGGTTAACTTCACGTCCCCGTCAAATCAAATACTCCTGCCAACAGTCCAATAACGATTGTTGGCCATGCAGCCCATACGAAGATTTACAGCCCGCTGTAAGAATCCCGCCGCTGAATCTATATTAACGTACTCGCTAATGTTTCTTTTCGTGCTGCCAGATGAACATTTATTCCATGATAAATGTGTTAGCCTGCTACCTTCAGTTTTGTTTATATTTTTCTACTAAGTTCATACTTTTGTTTCCTCGTGTTCTTAAGTGTTTTATTGCACAACCGTTTTGGCGACTAATATATCTCAAGCTGCACGAGATTAGGCATGCTAGATATTCAGGGGGCCTCACTGCACAAACATCATGTCAATTTGGAATTCCAATAAGAGACCTTATGTGTTACCTTACCTTCTTCGGTCCGCATTCAGCGAATTTCTTGACCAGTCGAAGTTGGTTTTTTATTTTATTTCTTCTTCCCTCTTCGCTTTCTATTTTCGCATTCTTTTATTATACGTGGTCCTGTCGCGTCATGTCTGTTGCAAGTGTGGTGGACATTTTTGGTCAAGAGTCGAGAAAACTATTGCAGGACCGAGTATCGGTTTCAGGAATTCCGAAATGGAAGCAGACAGCCACGTCCTGAACAGGGTGTTTCATAACAGCACACACTAAGTTTGTACGAGATGAATAAGATACTCTGTAATATTTGTATGCCCATAGTTTGCGAATAGGTGACATACGTGCGCGACGTACCTTCATTATGCGTATGTCAGAATGTATTAAGAGTTCTTCCAGTCCAGTTTTCTATATTTCATTATTAAACCATAATACCACAAGTGGTTGCAACTAAGGTAACTATGCAACTGTCTTTATGGAGCAGAACGGGTTAGCGACAGTCGATATCAGTAATTACGTATGTTCTCAAAATTCACCGTAGCTCTAAGTTACTCCTTGCGTTAAGTGGCCGTTAATTTGAGCATCCATTTGCTCTTCACTAATTTCCGTTAACGGCTTATGTGCTACAGTGATCGTTGAAATCGCCAACTGCCATATAATCGCTGTTTATTTTACACTGACTAATCAGTAAACTGTTAGGTACAACAGTGGTAATAGGAGCTGGTTACTGTAATGTAGCGTGATTGAAGTCGATGTTTGCATTTCACTGTCAGGCCAGTAACGGGTTACGTGCCGCCGCGATCGGAATAGCTGCGTGTGGCACGCTGGTCATCAGTGACCTCAGTTATTGTTTCTTTCCGTCCTTGTTTTTGTATGTCTGAAATTCCCGGTAATATTGACGTCACTTTTGTATTTGTTCCTTTCTTCGTTGCTAAACTTTCAACTCTAGTTCGGCTCTAAGCTGCGATAATGCACCTTCTGCTGTGAACTTCTACAAAGTGTGTTGTGTTATTTTAGCAAAATAAATGAATATTAGTTCTCTTTGCAGGTTCCGTGTTAACCTTTTAAAGCCTAGCGGTAACTTTACATACCACCAGGTTTAACATTAAAAAATTCTACGTGGTGCCCACATTGCGTTTATTTGTTTTGTACGGATCTCAGAACAAACAGCAACTTTTGCCTTATAAAACATTAAGAGACTGGTTTTTATAACCGAAGTGGAGAGTGTTTACAGCGCGGTACGCACTGAGTCCTTATATAAAACAGATACGCTTCGTCTTTAAAGGGTTAATATGATACTGTGGCTCAGTAAATATATCACTCGTTGAAGCGTAAGACATAGCTAATTACAGATTTTAGTTCTATCGACATTGAACAATGTTTATTACCAAGTACACATGGATATAGAAATAAATAAATGTATTAATTAATCATTCTCTCGCGGCACAAGCAACAGCCTAGTTTTCATCGCTAACGATAAAGTACCGTTTATTTCGTATCGCCTCATTCCCAGTTTGCACGACTGCAGGACGATGTCCTAATGGTCACTGTTACAAGCATCGTTATATGCAAGTAACGTTCACTGAAGTATCGGTGATTAAAATCGCTACATTTCTCACTTATTTACAGAGAATATAATAGGCATTCAGATAGTCAGCAAATTCCCCGCCTTTTATGGAACCCAAAGCTGAATTGTTGTATTTAAAGGAACCTGCCAGTAGCCCAGTTCTGGGCCAAACGGGTTCATTTCACATCCTTGCAACAAATATGTATTTAACCGTAGGAAGGCAATGTGGGAAAGTCATAACAACTAGCACGCTGTGGGGACGTAGGTGACCCCATTTATTATTAATATTTAATGTGACAACATATTGAATGACTATTAATAATAATGCATTTTTTTATAATAAGTGTTGTTACTGCAGTACAAGGAAATTAATATCATTGTTCTAATGAACCTTGTTGTAAGTAATTGTGCTTTCTCAATATATTTTTGAAATTTGCTTTTAGGTTTTGCAGTCCGAATAAAACTTACCGTATAAATGAAACTGGGCAAAATTAAATGCTCTCAGTAACAACAAAGTAATTAAAACAAGTACTTTCTATGAGTACAAATTACGTATATTCTTCACACTGTTTCCTCTTTCTTTCATTCCTAGAATCGTTGCTGCCAAGTCTGAGAGGCAGTCCAGTAAAATTTTAAATGGGGGTTTGCTTACTGACGCTCTAAATAATGAAAAATCAAGAGCCTTTCGCCACATGCCTTCAGAAAGGAGTTGGGCTTTCCTTAACACTCCACTCAGATAAAGGATTTCCACTAAAATTTTGTATAATTCCCTGTGTCTTCTCTGAGTTCTACATTCCCAGCTTATCCTGTTTTTCATTATTTTAATAATTCATCTTTAAAGTGGTATGCTGAGATAAAAATGTTGAATTCGAAACGTATACAGAAGATCAAAGATCGATCGCATTCTGGATGCCGGTAACTAATGTTGGTCGGATCGTGAGAGGTATTATACTTTTTCCTCTTATGGTCTACCTCATGAAGTGACGTAAGTCTGGTATGGGCTAGGGTTTGGAGGATATTCGGTTGCAGAAGAGAGGGGAGAGCATTACAAGTGAGATTAACTGCACGATGCGAGCCTATAAATCTAGCTTCCAAGAGCAGCGCCAGATCTCCTACAAGAAGCCGTCTTATTCTGGCAGTGGAAAGGAGGAAGTTGACGTAGCCTCCTGATCACATCCTATATATTCTCGCTCTCGCTCATCTTGACAAGGCAATAGACTTCACTATACTAAGAAACGGTGGGCCCTCTTTTCTCCAGTCTTGGAGAAATATAATAATTCAACTGCATCTTAACCTTGTCTGACGACAGCAAACCTACTTTCCTGACGTATGTTTTATTTCTGTCCCCTCACACGTTATCAGAGATGGAAAGACCTGATTCGGTGATCAGGTCCTTCTGTATTCTACCGGATAGGATTTCGTTTTCGTTGTCTGTAAAGTGAAATTTTAGCAATTAGAAGAATGTGCTTGCGGAGAGAGTAATGTGACTGTTTCGTCAGAACATAATGTAAGTAAGCTAACTTAATCATGTAGGCCGAACGTACGGGTATCTCTTAAACAGGTTTTAAAACAGTGTACTTCGAAAGGAGTACATATACTTTGCACTTTTTTTTTAGTTTCACACCTCTTATTGACCCAAACGTTCATTTGTTAGGCTACTGATAGCGATACTGTAGACCGGTGATTATTATTTATTTATTTATTTATTTATTATTTCTTCGTTGTACACATGTAAGTTATGCCTGTAGAAGTTGAAATTTTTTACATTCTCGGTATTCTTTATTTAATGTTTAGTTGTTATTATTCTGTCTCTGTTTATGAGCTGTCGGATTTAAATCTTTCTAATGAGGAACCATAATTATGCCTTCAAAATAAGCACTAATTCAGAGTGCTGATATGTGATTTGTTTAGTGACAGAAAGGAAGACGCACGTATAAACGGTAACGGCCAGGTACCATACGTTACGAATACGTACATATTGTTTCCAAGCCTTTCACTTTAGGTATATCTCTGTTGAATCACAAATAACTCTGTATCATGTACTTAATTTCGTACACAAACGAATCAGGAGCTCATCCGTAGCGTTGTTTTGGACTTCGTATTACGTAGGCTTTACATTCAGCAAATGCAAACAAACCAGTGTAGACTGTAACGAAATCTGATAAAACTTCCGGAGATAAAAATGTGAAAGGGTGGACTTATAGAGTGGAACGGCCTCCCCATTAAGCGTGCAGTCTGGAATCCGGGCATAAAGTCTTGTACTAATGGCGTTATGTATGAAACGACTTGTGTGATGCAAAAGTAAAGGCAAGAAGTAACGTTCACCGTATATAACATGCCGTGAAGGCCCAGAGCGGGAGTAGAGGTACAGCTCTGTTCTTTCTTTAACATCGGCACTAGATGAGGTTTAGTGGTTAACGCCACACTCCTGCCTCTTTATCTCCGGGAAAAAGACCCGGAGGTTGGGTGGGTTTCTGGACCGGTCTGGACGGGTGTGGAAAGTCTTGCCTCCACCGGGGTTTGAACCTTGAACATTCCAGCCCGTATCGAGTGGCTATACCGATTACACCATCCCGGCGGCCACTTAACGCAGCGGTTTTATGCTGTCGGGTACAAATTGTGTAGAAGCTATTAGAAGTGCATGCAGTTAATTCGGCTATATCCTTACGTGCTTCGCTAGGAATGCAAGAAGGAATTGACGAAACCTGAAGGAAAGCAACACTGATTTGGGGCGGGTTTCTGATGAGTAAAGAGCATTATATGTGTATAGGTGGGTATATATGTGTGTTTTAGTGTGTGTGGATGTGTAACGAACTTTTAGTATGAGCTGATGTATTTAACGTACTGGCATACTTCGAGCAGCATGTGGCGTCCACCCGCTGCATAGTATGAGGTAATTTAACTGTTCTTAAATGTTATCGGATAAGAGTTGAAATAATAACAGGTGCAGTGAAACTTCACCTGTTGCGATGTTTACTGTTTCAGTTTTAAATCTCTGCGTGACGTTCTTATTCTGAGTGCGAGTATTCTAAATATAGCTCCAAAGCTTTAAGTCGATAATCAAGTCCTTTCATAACTCACTTTAAAACAGGATTACTTCGGTTTGTACAGTCTGCATTAAATGACGAAGAATTACTGAGCTGTGTCATCCTGTTCAATAAGAACCCACAAAAGACTACCACTTCGTTATATTCCTAGTTTCCCTCCTACTGTTTATTCTTCCTGTGTTTTGAATTCCGACACTCGACTTATTCCTCCGTTTCCTTCCCATTGCCCTGTTAGTTCTTCGCACCACCTTTTGTCCCCTTTTCTTTCATCAGAAAATCTCTTACAGTTGAACCCTTTTTCCCTTCTCAAGAAGTGGTCAGCCATTAAAAACAATCCTGCTACACTTATCGACTACAATAGCAACACTTTATCCTGTCATCAGTGCAGTTCTTCTGGGGTCGTGGGTAAACTTTTCAATCTGAGCCACACAAGGAAACACTTCCCCTTAACTGGATGAGTTACACTACCATTTTTCTGGTCCTAATGGACTGAAAATGTATTAACATCAAGGAAAGTTGTATTATTGTGTTATTCTGTGGCGTAAGTACAATATATCATACCGTGCACAGAGTTCACTCTTTCACTTTTCGAACCGATATTTGAGGGGAATATGTGGTCCTAAGAGAGGAAACTGCAGTAGCGGGTTCCAGAATATTGCATAACGAGGAGCTGTACAATTTTTATTCGTCACGTACGCCTGATATAATTACGTCGGTCAAGTTAAGGAGAGTGAGATGTGTGAAGCATATAGAAGGCACGTAATATGTGAATGTTACACAAACGTTTTAATCAGTCAGTGTGAACGAAAGAGATCACTACGTACCCAGCTGCAGGTGACAGAAGGGAAACGGCCTTGTAATAGAGCTTAGAGAAATTTGTGTGAAATTTTGTGTTGCATGTTGAAAAATTTGTGATCGAAACATTGTCCACTGGCGTGCTGTTGTAAGTATGGGGCTGAAACCTCGGGTTTCATAAAATTCAGGAAATATCTTCCATAACGGAGTGGCTGTCATCTTTTCAAGGAGGAATGTGAGTGGTAGATTATGGTAGTTATAACTAGCAGTTATTTTACACTGCATAATACCAAAAACGCTCTCCTGCAGATACACAGTGAAAACTATACTGAGAAACGTTTCTAATAAAAGGCATAGATACAATATTTCTTATATTTTGCGCCGTGTGGTGACTGTTATACCGTCTTTGCACGCACTACCTGAAAGTAATTCGCGATGGGAGGATAATTGTACGTCCAAATGTTTCATCTCCAAATCCATTCTTCGTTTTTCCAGGAAATTGTGTATGGGGCCTACACTAAAGGCTGTCGGGTGCATTAAGTTTGTGTTCGAATAGGTCACATATAAAGCCTGAAGTCAGAGCTAACCGACTGTCACAAAAGAAGCGGCCTGTTGCACAAAATATTTTAAATTGTACAGAATATGAATCTCTTTTTTAGAATACGCAGGTTTTCGATCACGATATTTGCGTAAAGGGGCAGAATAGATACATAATACGATACCATATTATTTATAGTTTAGAACCTAGAACTTCAAGATTGTACAAACTGGACAGCTTCAGCTAACCGGTTTGATGGCTAAAGTAATACGATTATGCTAAACATTTGGAAGATACGTGGTTCTGAGAGTGGTGACTATAAATATTACCGTCTTCTGGGATCTGACGCTCTGTAGGCTGCTGAAAACTTACCTGCATATCAGAGGAACGTACTGCCTGCATGTTCACAGTAGTCAATATTCTACCCTAAATGCTGAAGGATTGCGGTCTTCCGAAACGTTTCTAAATACGTACCACATTCTAAGACGTCACATTCCATGAAACTGCAATCTTCTTATACGTAGAACAGATTCTTATTTAAATGATACTTGCTCTGGAAAGCACATATATACAGGACACAGTGAATGTCAGTAAATGTGCCCTTGTTCTTACTATAATTCGAACCTAGAACACAATGTGAAATGCCATACGAAGACTAAAAACGTTGAAAATCTACATTTGTCGTAGTGGTCTTTGTGGGCGTCAACAAATGCTTCCTTTTATTCGCTGGCCTGTATTCCTTTTTACCCTCTTCTTCACTTCTAACTTCTCCCCAGCTTTCTTAGCAATTCCTTCCTCATAGCTTGAAACCATCAATCCTCTTTGAGCCTTTTATTTCCTGTCTTTGCTGGAGCAGAATCAGAGACGAATTCCCTCGGTCCTATATCCCATCTGATTTTTCTTCGTCACTAGCGCACATTTTATTTGCCTCAAAATTGAGCAACAAAAAACGTTCCCTCTTCTCGATGTAGCAATTATTTTTGATGTTGTCTGAGGTGAGAAATTAGAGCTAATTGGACCTGCGTCGTACTTTTGATGTTGGTTATGTGTAGATCGGACCCGGCAAGGGGAGAGACCTTTTGGGACATTTAGAAGTATATGGGACGATATTATTAAAACTGCTCTTAAAGAAATCTTGTATTACGTTGCAAATTGGATTCGTGTGGCTCAGAACAGGAACCAGTGGCACGCTGTTGTGAAAAGGATAGAAAGGAAAATGAAATTATGGGTCCCGTACATAGTTGGGTATTGCCTGACTAGCCCATTTACTGGATTTTATTAGATTCACAAAACGAACTTTTCTTCTTGGAGTCTGCTAATTCAAGCAGTTGCATCTGTGTGAGAATAATACTTTGAATGTACAGTGTTTAATCCATCTAACTGCACATGTAACCATAAATGTTTGTTATTTTACAATGTATCACAAAATAAAAAAACAAATATTTAATGTTACATCTGCAATTAGTTGGATTAAATACTGTATCTTTAATGTACGACACGGAATATGGATAACGTTAAATTTGCCAATACATTGGTTTGTTTTATTGTCGGTTATACTTGCATGAATATTATTCTAACACTTGCCTTATTTTGAAAGAATTATCATCAAGTACAACTTCATTCCCATCGCAGGATCATGGTAGTTTTGTTCCTATCTTATAAATTTGCACAGTTATATAAAGTTATCCGTTTGTCCGGTGAAAAGGCCTGTGTAGAGCAAAGCAGGAAGTTAAGAGACTTTATTGTAATCACTCTATCAGTTTTAAAATGAGAAAGACATTGAGTGCTTAACAATGGAATACTGTTGTTAGGAGAGGCTGTTTTGTATTGTGACAGTGCCGAAGACATAAAGAGCGGACACATCTTCTTTTTCTTCTGTACGAAAGCTAGGAATTAATCAAGCCAAAGAAACAATCGAGGCTTTTCCCCTCCATCTAGGTTGACTTGAGGAATTGTCGAGGTGACTTAGTTGACCACACAGCAGACGTCAGGTCTGTGTTGTACAGAACAGAAAATGGATGCTATGTGTCAGAACGGAGACAATGCAGCGCTCTGCCAAAATGGCCAACATATTTACTGTATTTCCCTCGTTTTCTTTTCGAGAGAAATGGATAACTATATACGTCACGGTTTTGTGTATAAGCTTACTGGACGAATCGATCTGTCTTCTTCACCATTAACTTAATCGCTGTAGAAACCTTCCTGCCATTCTTCGTCTTCCTTGCGTAGCGTTTTGAAGAACACCAACAGAGGAGTACACCTTCATTCCCCACATGTCTCCATAGCGTCAACAAGGGCAACTTTACCTTTGCCACCCGTAACAGTTCTTTGTGCATTGTAGGATTACACAGGCTTGCAGTATCTTTAAATTCTGATTTTTCATTCTTGCTGGTATTTTTATTTTAGAGACAAACTCTATCTCGCTGCCAAATTTCTTAAAGGTTTAACTGGGAATCTTTCCTGTTTCTGTGTAAAATGTAATTGTATTTAACCCTTTAAAGACGGAACGTATCTGTTTTATATAAGGACTCAGTACGTACCGCACTGTAAACACTCTCCACTTCGGTTATAAAAACCAATCTCTTAATGTTTTATAAGGCAGAAGTTGCTGTTTGTTCTGAGATCCGTACAAAAGACATAAACGCAATGTGGGCGCCATGTAGAATTTTTTAATCTTAAACCTGGTCGTATGTAAAGTTACCGCTAGGCTTTAAAAAGTTAACACATATGTTGAATTTTATAACTAACTAACTAAGTAAGTAACTAACTCACTCCATGGAGCAGAGTCTGTCTTCAGAAATTAATTATTGCATATTTACTCAAAAAATTCCCGGCATTTCTTGGAATCCGAAATTTTATTATCGTTGTCACAAGATGCCTCTACTGGTCCCTTTCCCGAGCCACACAAAATTAATCCACGCACTTCCCTTCCAGTTTCTTAAAGATACTTTCCAATTTTATCTTCGCATCTTTTCCTGGAAATTCACAAGCGTTTCTTTCGTTGAGGTTTCCCACCACAAATATATACCTATTTCTTTTCGCTCCCATGCGTGTGTCTCCAACCAACCCATCCTTTACTTTATTAGCATACTTTTCACGGATAAAAATATGAATGCCCACCATGTGCTTTTATCTGGCATATGCCCATATATTCTTCTCTTTACTCTGTCCTGCATAAATCATAGTATTTTACTTCATGGCCTTCCTTAATATGAAACCAACGTCCACACGCATACAAAACAACAGGGAAAATTGTAGGTTTATGAATTTTATTAATTATGATTTTAGCCATCAAAAAAGGACGACAGGTGCAGATCTGAACGGCAGCAAGCATTTCCCGAAGTCATTCTGTGCGTAATTTCTTTGTGAATGCGATTGATTGGTGTCATTTTAAGATATTTTAACTTCTTCACGTTTTCAGAAAACATATTGGCTGTTTTCATGTTTTGACTTTGTCCCACAATCTTTTGTCGAGACATAAGTATATTACTACTTAGTTTCCTTTGTTGAACTTTCTATGGTCTGCGAGTATTAACAATTTGTCATATTCCCACAACATGTCGAATATTAAGGAAGAAACATGTAGTATCTTTTTTAATGTCATTTAATTAATTTTGCGTAGCACTTTTTGATAAGTGTCGTTTTTATTAGTAAGTATTGTACCATATTACCAAGCGATTTATTTAATTATTTATTTAAGCTTTACTTTACGAAGCCGTCAGTATTTGCAGAGAGGACTTCCCGTTTCGTTTCTTAAACTAAATAATATAGAGCATTTTAGTCAACACAGCAAACATTGTTTCTCGTAATGAAAGTCAGTTGTATTGACTAAAACTCTCTTGATCATTTAGAAGCTGTCAGTGGCTCAGAATGTGGTTCTCACAATTTTATTGCTTGCGGCACACTCGAGTTGCCATTTGGGTACTCGCTGCAGTGTTGGTTTGTATCTGTGGTACATGCAGCATGCGTGGGTTGTAATTTTGGTATTCGCACCGCACTTGGGTTATTATTTTGGTAAGTTACCCGCGAATGACTTGGGTTGTATTTTTGTTGCTCGCGGCACACTTGGGTTTTACTGCTGGTATTCACGGCGTGCGTGGGTTGTAGGCCACTTTAGTACTCGTGGCACACTTGGGTTGTACCTTTAGTACTCGTGGCACACTTGGGTTGTACCTTTAGTACTCGCGGCACACTTGGGTTGTACCTTTAGTACTCGCGGCACACTTGGGTTGTACCTTTAGTACTCGTGGCATGTTTGGATTGTACATTTAGTACTCGTGGCACACTTGGGCTGTACCTTTAGTACTCGCGGCACACTTGGGTCGTACCTTTATTACTCGCGGCGCACTTGGGTAGTACTTTTTTCACGGCACACTATAATTAGAATAGAGAACTGAATTTATAATAGGCACACCTATTCTTAAGTAACTTGATTTATTGCATAAAATTCAAAGTTATCATGAAACGGAAAGATGAAATTTTGACGTGCTAGATAGATTTAATAAGCTTCAGTTAATGTTGTGTCTCCAGACATTATGCAGTAATGCTTTCTCATGTTAGCTAAGAGTTGTATCGTACCCCCAGCTACATTTGTGTAGAATTATAGGGAACACCTTTACCAGTTTCTCTTGTGTAAATTTTTAATTTTTGTTTTTAAATGTATGTAACCACTCTGCTATGCAAAACCTTTCTGCACGCTTGGCGAAAGTTCGCGGCACACTGTTTGAGAACGACTGGTGTTTAGCATAGTATAGTAGGATGATTAGTGAATGGTGAGTTAGAAAGGGAGTGGTAAGAAGTGGCCCCCGTTTAGCTAATTCGAGGTGCCATCTTGAAATTTTGTAGCAGGGACTGAGAAAAGTCAGAATTTTCAGTATTCCAGCCAGGATGCTAATCAGCACCTCCAGAATACAAGTAACACCTAGAAACGTTACTGTGTGAGCCAGCTTGATCTGTATTATCAGACCTTTTTTCGAAATACTAACCCGAATTTTAGATTTCACATATAAGCCTGTGTCTCTTGTGCTTGATATATCTGGTTGTGAACCATGAAACATTTAAAATTTCGCACTAGTTTGCACCACCAAGTTTCCGAGGAAGTTCTTCTGTTTTATCTCCCTAATCACAGTGTGTGAGAGTTCCAACTGACACAGTTTCGCATCTGTTGTCACCACCCATCGTCCTCCGCAGCTAACCGAATTATATCGGCAGGCACCAACTCAGCTGTCAGCCGTGTTCAGCCCCGATGGATACCTCCCCCACATCATAAGCAATCATCTTTGCACCCTGATTGTGCCCTGTCTTCGGCCTTCTAGCATTAATCATTTTATTTCATCCCCTGTTAATCTCCTCTTCAAATCAGAACTTGACGATATTCTATTTTGAAGGTACTTTATCTTTCGTAACACTTCGGTCTTTTCATGAAAGACAAGAGATACTTAGCTAAAAAGACACTGCTGCTTCTGGTCTGAATTTGTTTGGTATTTAGTAGAGTATTGAAGGGAGTGTGGCCTTCAGTTTCCTAACCTTTTAAAGCCTAGCGGTAACTTTGCATACTACCAGGTTTAACATTAAAAAATTCTGCGTGGTGCCCACATTGCGTTTATGTGTTTTGTACGGATCTCAGAACAAACAGCAACTTTTGCCTTATAAAACATTAAGAGACTGGTTATTGTAACCGAAGTGGAGAGTGTTTACAGCGCGGTACGCACTGAATCCTTATATAAAACATACCCTTCGTCTCTAAAGGGTTAATTATGAAAGCTAAGTGTTCGCGATTTTCCCACAGTGGAATTTATAAACTGTAATCAAAATATAATACCAGCGGAACGGCGTCAAAAATGTAGAATGGATAGGGCTACGTGATTAGATAATTCGTTTTTAAGCTATTCGTAATGTACATAAAATTTAATATGTCAAACTGACAATGTAGTTAATTTAACGACGCACTTCAACTAAAACCTTCATGCGGTGTCAAATATGGGGATGGATTTGAAAGATGAATTGTGATGTTGTAGAAGGAAAGGGGTGTAGCATGTTTTCAGAAGTACCTTGTATTCTAGAAGTTCCTGTAAACTTAATAATAATAATAATATATTGTTATCGTCATCTTTATCAGAGTATAAGACATGTTCGATAAACTATATATATGTAAAAGCTTAAAAATGGCTACAGTAAGTAGTCGAAACATGTAGCCACATTTCTTAGGTATATGTTCCGGACTATTGTTATAATCTTGTAATACGTTTATTTTCTGCTTTGTAAATACAGATGTGAATTGATATTGTCAAATTCTGTTTGATGAGAATGATTAGGAAATTCTGCCTCTGATTGTGAATCTTGTGTTGGATCCCTCGAAAGGAAGCAGAAATTTGTACCACTGAAATGTGATGTTCTGTTGGAATGTGGTACAGTGAAGCTATTCTTTTTAATAACTGCCGACAGGATAACAAGAAAAATTAGCGAAAAACCTGTGGAATGGTTTGATACATTATTTTTTAGAATAGTATCAGAGATAACAGTTTCCTTTCATATTCACCATACTGAACACATAAAAAACCTTCACGTAAAATATTCTGCAACACAAACAATAAAAATTGGCATTTGACATAACATAAATCCGACCATTCGCACTGACAGATAGAAGCGACGTCAGAATTATTTCTTCATTTTGCTTATAAAAATATAAAGGGATGGTATCACCTTTGGAAGCGACTTCACCATAGTCTAGATTACCTGTACTCTATACAGATTACAAACATGTGGGTTCAAAGCTCTCTAAGGTCGAGCAAAACCGCTGTGCTGAAGACATCGAATGGAAATCTCTGCATGTTTTACATGAATGCCTGTGAACACTGACATAAACGGAGATATTAAACAGCGCTATTTTTTATTTAAATCTTCTCGTGATATTCTTCTAAGGAAGGGATGTGGGAGGAAAGGGTGCGGAATTTGTTTTCATTTAAACTGCTTCAACTCTGCAGGCCATAGTTTGGTACATAAATGGCAGGTCTAACGTTAAGGAAATCGCTTCTTGTCCACACAGTGTACTGACGTGTGCCTTATAATTGTCACAATAAACGGTTGTTATGTTCCCGTAAGGCGTTAAAGGACTGGTCTGTCCAGTGGGCGCTTACTGTGTTCTTTGTGCGGTAGACACTGAATCTTTGTGTGTAGAGTATAATTCAGATTGAGCTTTATCTTAAAAGCTTCAGTGTGGCCTGGAAGCTCAGTTGTGCCGTGTAAATTAGTGACAAATATTTGTAAACCTGTCACATATAATAATTTGAAATTATTTAAGAATGCATTGCTCTCAACAGAGGCGGCATTATCAACGTGCAAAAGCTACATCACATAACCGCCAATGCTGAATTGAACCATACATCAGTACTGTGAAGTATATCAGTGTTTAAACTTCCTGATTTTAACCAAGTATTACGAAGTACTTTTCTTACATTTTACATCAGAAATTATATAGGCATTCTTTGTTGAACTGTGTAATTTAGACGTAGAATTTCTTCACATTGCTGCAGGAGATGTCAGAAGTCTGGAGCATGCTGCACTACTTGAATCTTCAGTGTCTGAAATGGGGGTTGGTTCAGATGAAATTAGATGTTATATCTGCAGTTTCCACAGAATGCAAATTAGCTGTTTTGTTTCCGAGTCTTTGTACCTATATAATAATTCACAAAGGGAAATGTTTAGAAGGCTTTAAAATAAACATAAATAAAACACATATGTCATGTATGTATAGGCATGCAGGTATATACCTCTTGCTGTATGTGTGTGTGTGTGTGTGTGTGGGGAGGGGTGGAGGGTGGTGGAGAGAGAGAGAGAGAGCGAGAGAGCAAGTGTCGTCTCTGTTTTTGATTCCCTAAGTCAAAGAGGAATTTTGAACGTTACCCCGTCTCTGTCTGTCTGTCTGCGTGCATGTGTGTGTATGTGCATGTATATGTCTGTGTATGTGTGTTCATGTGTTTGGGTACGTACGTACGTAAGCATATGCGACAGCCTTGCTAACAAAGACATGGGAAATGTGTTGAGTAAATGAGCGAAAGGGACGAGATTTGCAAAAGAGTGTGGCAGAGAAGCAACTGAGGCAAACTCAACGAAAGATAGCTCTATGTAACCTGACTTATATTCTGCACTGAAAAAACTGTGTATTTTAAATAATGAGCTTAATGGTGTCATAATTCCAGTGCGAGCAGTAGGCCGGTCATAGTAAGCTATCTAAATTCTCTAATTTCTGAAATTTTATATTTAATTAATTCATGTTTGATAGTGTACTTGCATTAGCATGACATACTTCATGTGATTGGAAAATAAATATTTTGTTAATGCTTTTGGCAAAAAAAATCTTAAATAACTGGCGTTGAAAGATATGGACTGGGTCCATCTGGCTCAGGATAGGGAATAATGATGAACTGTTGTGAAAGCGGTGCTGAACATTCAGGTTACTAGCTGAAGGACTGTTAGCATCTCAAAGTAAATCTGCTGCATTTGAAGTCGTAAGTTAAAAATTCTAAAAAGGATATAGATTCCTTGTGTCACTTTCAAAGTGAGTTAATTTGTAACGTGTAAAAAACCTCGTGCTTATGAATGTCTTACACGAAATTACTAACCAGTGCCTTATTCTGGTAAATTTTGATCGGGGAAAAAGCAACCGAAGGAAAGGAACCGCTTGAGAACTAAGCGTACATGAGACGAACGTATTAAAATGGATCTTAGTGTAATTGGATGTCATTATATTGAATGACGTCATGTGGTTCGGTCTACTGTTCAGCGGAAAGCTATTTCGGCAAAAAAAAAAAAAACAAATGGGCCTTCCCTTTCCTTTAAAGACTGGATATTTCATGACCGTGCAAGCAACAGGCAGATTCTCAAGAAGGAATTTACTTCTTGGCAGTAGGTAATCTCACAATAGCATTAGATCTGTGTAAGACTTAGACCCATTTAAAGTTAACTAAAACGTTTGAAAGTTTTAAACGCCACGGAAACCGAGGTTCGATCCCAGAAATGATGATGACGACAAAGTGGTACTGGGAAAGTTTTAATTCAAGTAGCCGTTTTTCCTCGTCAGTATTATCCACCAGTGATCCGTACTAACAGTTCTTTCATCTGCAACGTGTACTGTATAATTGTAGTAATTAAGAGCGTCGTTTAGTGCAGTACTCTTCTTTCTTCTCTCACCATATTTGTACCTATAACCACAATCTTCAATTACTTCACGATGTTTGTGGAGTGTATGTGCATGCATGCATGTATCTCGAAAGCAGAAGTATGAAGTGCTGGCTTTTATTGATCGCCGCTTGGAGAAGTGGTAACAAGACTCAAACGATGACTCTTTTGCAACACAAGAGTTGATAGGTGGGGAATAAGTATCCTTAAAACAGAGAAGGATATGGCATTTGTTAGTTTTTAGCCAGTGAAATTTTCAAGCGGGAAGCTGGAACGTAGTCAGTTGTGTAGCGGTAGTGGTAACGGATTGGCATATCCTATCCTTGCCACATCACGTACACAGTAGACTCGTACGCCAGCTCTACTGCGTTATTCACCGGTCAAAAACTAACAAGCGGTGTATGAAGTTTTGACCCTCATTGATATAATTAGCGATATGAAGTCAGGGATTGTTGTTCAGCCTTGATAGACTTGGGGTTTCTCGGACGATGAAAATTCATGGATTGTCTTCTTGGGTATGACGTATTGTGGCCTGGTATGTGGGTATCAGTATTTCGGAGGACTATACTGCCCTCATGTTCAGAGTAAAAATGATGTGATACATCACAAAAGTAGGGGAATACCTTCCTTAGAAATATTAGTAGCCGGTGTACATGATGTCATAATTTACAGTTATGAAATATAGTGGGGACTTTGCTAACCAGTTTAACATGGTAGGATCATGGTAAAGTGGTAGCATCAGTTTTTCATTAGTTGCTAAAGCTAAGTAGAGAGTTTCCTTATCCTCGAGTTATAGCTTTGTATTTCACAAAAGCATTGTTAATAACGTGATATTTCATGGAGGTGTATTTCCATCCAAATTTCAGGGCCACATGTTAAATTCTGATAATTCCGTTTCTTCCTTGTGTTTTTTCACCAATACCCGAAAAATTATAGATTTGTAATAATTTCCGATTGCATAATATTTATATAAATTATGATAAAAATTCATCAGTTCATTGTAAAGTTTTTGTTGGGCGACAAACACATTTTCAAACACAAACCTATTAATTCCGTATAAAAGGAAATAAAGTGGCTAAATGTTGCGCGTATTTTGAATTCAGATGTTAATAGTCAATGAGCATAAACCACTCTTTCACACAAACACGACACACATGAAGGTTGTCTGAAACAACAAAGTGAACTAAAATACATTACATATATTCATATGTAAAAGGATGGTTAAATTTTCCTTTCTGTTTATATGATGATGATAATAATAATAATAATAATAAAGATAATGATGATAATTTCCGTGACGTGATATAGATGTCGCCGGCAGTGTTCGCTTAGGGGTTTGTGTTGCCCTTGTTTTCAGCTACCTTCAGTTGTTACGCTGTGTGACGGATGTGTACGAGTCTAGCAGCGTCACTTAAACATTACGTACAGCAAGCTGGGAGGAGTGACACTGCATTAAGCTAATTTCTCTGTCTTTTCAACAATTTCTTTTCTGTTTCTGTATGTGCACGGTATGATAAGCTGTCACAGGCAATGCGAAAACTACAAACAACTTAAAACAAAGTAATGTAAATAATTTTACATTAACAGAGCAGAGTGCAGTATGTAAATTTTGAACATATTTGTCAGTTCATATTTGCGAAGTCGCTGTTTAAATGAAGTTCTTGGCTATGTTTAATTTCTGATTTGCCAAAAAGTAGAGGCTGTGACAAATTTTCGACTAACCACCGACCAGAATTTGTTAGTGTCTCTTAATGAAGTTATCGATTTGTCAGTAAAAAGAGAAGTACAAACCGTCAACCAAAACTAAATTTACATCAGTTTTAGTTGTTGCTGCATGTTTCGGCTTTAGTGAAAAGCCATCATAAAGCAATTAAAATGCACAGAGAAAGGTAAATAGTTAATAAGTAAGATGATAATTCAGGTAATTAATTTAATGACTTGTATTTAATTATAATTCTCTGTGTATTTTTAAGTGCCTAATAATGGCCTTCCACTAAAGCCGAAGCATATAGCGAAGAATGTATCTTATATAAATTTAGTTGTAGTTAACAGTGTCTAGTCCCCTTTTGCTGTTCATGTATCACAATGGCATATCATTGATAAAGACACAGTTTTATCAGTCCCCAGCGTGTGCCTTGGGCCACGAGGGTAACTCCAAGATAAAACAGGTAACGTACGTGTGACATAATATTGAGGCGTGTTCGCGTTACCATTGTCGCCGTGCAAAGCAAGAAATATTACAGATTGTGAGCGTGCGTTTGTATCCCTAGTTATTAGGCACGCAAATCGCATCTTTTCTGCGCCGCATTATATTGTCATATGTGACCGGTCTGACTGTGCCATATTTTTTGCACATTACCTCATAAACGGCACCCTTGTCGGAAACGCATTGTTGAACACAAGATGCGTGTTTTGATTTCTTCTACAGTTTCTGTTGGAAACATTTCTCATTCTAAGAAGAATTCAGCTTGATATTATTATAAATGTGCATGTGTCTTCATGTGAAGTACCCGTTCTATGTGTCATATTTTAATGAACCTTAAGTTTTCCAGACAGATTTTTTAAAAATACTCAGATATAAAATTTCATGAAAATCCGTCCAGTAGGAGCCGAGTTGTTCCATGCGGATGGACAGACATGAAGCTAATATTCGCTTTTCGCATTTGTGCTAATGCGCCTAATGAAGCAAGATTATCTCCACAAATTGCACAGTTATAAATCCTTGTAGTACCTGATCAATTTTGAAATTGTATTAGAATATTAGAGGGCTAATGACAGCGCTCCAAGTGCCTGAGAATGAATGGTCGTCACCTTCGTCGTCTTGAATATGCGTCGGAAAATTTCCCTTGTTGCATCTTCCAGTACCTTACGTGTTTTCATGATTTCGACGATGTGCTGTTGACATTTTCGTTCTTCTGCGACATTGTACTCTGTCGTGGGGTGTTTCATGCCCAGTTTTGCGCAGCAGATACCCAGAGACAGAACACAATGTCGCTGAAAAACAAACATGTCCTCCAGCACCTTTTTCACTTCCTCAGCTTCTGGCTGAAGAGCGCTACGCCATATGTCGCCTCACTCCTCACCGCGTTATTGACATATGGCGAAGATTTTTGTGCATCCCAACTTCCAGAAAGTAAGATAAGGGATGTTAGGAATGTAACATTAAATTTAAAAATGTGATTGGAGAAAATAATGCATAGAATTTATTATGAGTGCGAACGACGGGGGCAAAAATTCATTCGTCAATACGTCGGAATGACTGCAATGATATATAGTCATGTTAGTATCAGTTTCGTTTCAAAAATATGTGGATATGACAGAAGAAACTTTACAGTAGCGTCATTGTTTCAAAAGGACTGGTCACAGATATTTAAACGTGTAAGAGAGCAGCGTCTGGTCAAACTTGATAAATAATTTAACGCATTATGCGTGAAATACCCGGTAAGTTGCTGCTTTATATTGCGGAACGTTTATTGTTTGTTATTTGACTACCCCAACTAAATATTCCTTATGGTGCAGCACCTTCACTGTGTGGAACGTTATGTCTGTTGGTACGAGATTCAAATGTTTTAGTTTGTTCGATTTCCAAAAATATGCTGTGATGAACTGCTGAATATAGCAGGTGATGGGATGACCCGAGATGAGGTAGATACCTCAGAAGGAATTACACGGTGTTAGAAGGAAATGAAACGTGAGTGAACTTTTGTTTGGAGGATGGCGATGAACGTGGTCTTGTCGAAAGTGGGAGGGGGTGAGGAACATCTCATTTGGATCTGAATTTTGTAGCATCCTGGGGCGGTATACAGAACACAGCGGCGAGGGTGGGAAGAGGTAAAATTCGTCACTTATTCATGGGACATCGCTGCATAACACAACGCCGGAATTCTGTGTGTTGAACTTTACCTATACGAGACAGCATCCGAACCATAAGCGTGTCCTGATTTTCTGATAATTTGATAATCTGATTTTATACATACGGTTTCAAATACTTAATATATGTCTACAGTATCCAATACATATGACCTCTGTCAGATCAAGCTGATTTATATGTAAACATTCCGTTCTTACCGCGCAGTAAACAATCTCAGTTATAAAAATCAGTCAGTTAATTCTGTTTAGAGAAGTAATCGATGTTTCTGAGATCCACACAGAACACGTAAATGCACTTGTAAACAAAAGGGAATTGTTTTAGGTATTAAACCTAGTAGTAAGTAAAGTTACAAGTGGGGATATCAAAGACGAGTTGTCGGCTGCCATCATATCGCAAAGTGCGGCAAAGTGTTCGGGACAGAATTTAAGGATATGATTCAGAAGTTTGTGTGTAACGCTCGATGTGATCAGACCTTTGTGAATCGTTTCGCACTTCGATGACAACGATCTTGGTTTTCCACGTTTTTTTCCGGTACTGGAGCAAATGATAATTTGGTACCAAAATCCACGTTGTACTTCGTGCTTCTCTTGCAGCCCTCCCCAAAAATTAACTTCAAATTTTTCGCTAAAACGTAGCCCTCCCAACGCGATCAAAATTTTGTCAGTATTCAGAGTTTTAAGAAAACAGTTAAGCTTTTTTTTTTGTTGTTGTTGTTGTTGTGAGGAGCAATATTACCTGTGTACTCAGATAGTTATACTGAAACCATAAATGTTTCCTGCTCTACGGGCAAAGCGTGCAATTCTTTCCATAATTTTAAAGCAGACGGTACTGTAGTAACAACTGTACTGTGGGGAGTTAATTGACCTTCGTTGAACCATTTGCCGGGGGGCATATTCATTCGTCATAGCCAGTACGGACCTAAAGTGATCATGTTATGGAATATACTCTAATTGGAATAACAACCAACGTGTCTTGCTGTTTGGAGTTAACTCTGCCGGAATTTGCGTGGACATAGTGAGGGACATACCCAAAAACGGAAAACTTAAACGTGCAATTTTAATGGAATCCATACTGTTGTGCTGTGGCATATTAATATTGGCACATATTAATATTGGCACATATTAATATTGGCACATATTAATATTGGCACATATTAATATTGGCACATATTACCGTCAAACTCAACAAACTTGTTATAATATCATCAATAAATGCCACATGTTTCGACCCTTAAGGACCAATGTCAAGCACTAAGATACATTATTTAAAACATAAGTAAATATGCATGTAGTTGTTTTGAAATGTGTGAGGCCTCACAAATTTCAAGACAACTACATGCGCATTTACTTATGTTTCAAATCCTGTATTTCAGTGCCTGATGATGTTCCTTAAGGTCCGAAACATGTGGCATTTATTGATGATATTATTAAAATTTTGTTCTGTTTGACATTAACGTACGTGTCAATACTAATAGAGTTCCCTGATCTTCAAACTGAATTCCTCCAAGTGCTCAAGTAAGAACAGTCATTGTGAAAACAGACTTGATAGCTTGTTTATATGCTGTGGATCAATTATTAAATGTGACACTATGTACTATAGGCCTATATATGGACAGGCTGCTGTCTCACAAAAAAAGGGGGGGGGGCAGAATGGTGGTATGCATTTAGCTGAAGAGAATATGTGGACCAACGAGTAAGTGACTGGGGGTTGCGGAAGAGTGTGTCGTTAATGAAGATTGTGATAATTTGACTCTTTACTGATTGTTATTAGGGTGATCTAATCAAGCAGCTTCAAATAGGCGGGGCATATAACACACATGCGAGATATTAGATTTTTATGCGAGTTTTTTAATATGAAATCAAGAAAGCAATGGTTAAGTCAGAAAAATAAAAGTAGGGTAGTGTAATGTGCTAAGATGCGTGAAGCGTACAGTATTCAAGGATGTTGATCGGATTTATGTGGCTCATTTTAGCTTCTGTTGGCAGGTTTTTACGTAGGCGGTAATGAAACTTCCGGTTCCATAAAACGAAAAAAGAAATTCTTAGCTGGGTAAGCGATTGTCAGCTTTTCAAAAAGGGCCGAACTCGATGCATGTAATTACTTTGAATATTGTTTAACTTACTTATAGACGTTGTTGCACTCTGTTGTTAGAAATGCAGATTGTTAAGGAACTTGATTGATAAAACAAATATGTAGAACTGAAAGTAGGTGCAATGAGAAATATTGTCAAACGGCAGTTAATTTTATTACTTAAGTTCATTAAAATAAACACCTTTTGCTAGGCATGACTAAGCTACAGTGTATTTCTGCAAGATCACCGTTGGTGTTTCTGCATTTAGAATTCCGTCCAACATGGCCGCCATGCGTACCTAGTGCCGTCGTTTGCGATTCCCTTTCATGATGGATTCTCTCCCGCACTGAAGCTAGCTACCCCCTTCCCTACAGCCTCCTACTTCCCTTTAAACCACCCTCCTACGCCTTTCTGCTACACCACTAGATAGATTTTAATAAGTAATAAATATACGTATCCTTACACCCATCAAAGATATTGATCTTATGAAGCTACCAGCATCTCCCTCTTCTGTTGGCTTTGCAAGCCTCCCCTTCCCCTTCCACCGTATTATGTATTCCTGTTTATTCTGGATGAGATAGAGGGTTTAGGATTAAGACATTCAACTTACGTACAGTTCTGTGCAAATATCAAAAACTTAGGTGCAAATTTGTGCCAGTAGAAGATCTGAAGTCAAACCACTACATTGCACTAAGTATTAGTTGTAGGCCTAAGCCTGTAAAGTTTACCAATTTATCTGTCTTGGCATGTTCTGTATATTTCTAAATGCGTACCGTCAAGGTAATATTGACAGGGGTGTACATTTGTTCGGTGTGCACCGAGTGGGTGATCATGGGCCTTGTTTCCTTGGTCGTAAACCCTTACGTCTTCAGAAATAAAATAAATTAGATAGAGAGGTTCTTCAGAACATCTTGTTTGCTTTGTCTAGACACTAAATATTACTTAGGTAAACGCCCGTGTGCATTGTGTGTGTTATATTTTCCTTTTAGCACACGGTCAAAATGAATATAATTGAAATGCACAAGTTTCTAATGTTTGGCAATTACAGCGTTAAGTGCGTACAGGATTGGACCTTTGTAGCACAAATAATGTGGACACTGTCCAGCTGCTGTATGTGGTATTGTTATGTGGATGTACAGTTCTTTAATGGGATAACCCACTATCCGAGGAATTCTACATCACATGTCATCGTATTGGTTTATTTCAGTGTTTTTTATTCTGAATCGCAAGAGACTAGATGACATGAAACCTAACTGCTAAAGAATTACAAATTCTAGAGCTCTTCCCCTATGTCAGTATTTTCTCCTTAGTGTTCTGTTCACAAATAACTGAGCTCTGTTTTTTGCGTGGGGTGGTAGACTTGGTGTCATGGTTGCATAAGCGTGCTGCATAATTACAATTTTTATGTATTTAAAATTTTATGTATTTAGGAAGGAAAGTAAGTAGGCTAAAATAGGTAGCCTAATACCTTATGTCCACAACATATTTCACCATAATTCACTGAGCAGGATGGAATAGCGATAACATCCTACTAGAATTATAATTTGTGGCAATTCATTTTTTTTTGAGTTCGTAGAACATCCCATGTTAAAAAGAAAAGTGGAGACATATTGTGTGGGGACAGGATCGGTCCGCGCCCTCGAGTAAAGGAGCACCTAATTAGTTGGGCGCTACACCAGATCATTCTGAACTTCTGGGCCCAGGGGTTTAGAACAGCAGCCCAGACTCAGTAGGTGTTACCCCAGTTCTAGCGCCTGAAAACCAGGAATGAACCTGTCTCCGAAGACTTGTTTTTCCACTTTTATTTGGAACACGGAATAATGCAGAAAGTCCGGAGAATGAACGACTGAAAACATGATATACTGCTGTCAGAATCGTGTGTGATCGTACTTATAACGTTACTCAGTTTTATTCCTTACCAAATCTCAGTGCTGTTACCGTCTGTCCTGGCTGATTTTTGTCTTGGTTTTACGGAGTCCATCGCTGCAAAAGGCACGATGGAACTTCAGTTAGGCCAAAAACCGCTTCCTTTCAAGGACTTCCCAATTCATCGTCCATTATTTATTCTATAATAGGCTCTATATAGTCAGAGATACTGCGAGTGTTATAAAGTATACCGCCCAAATCATAACTTTAAAAGATGTATATTCTTTCGTTCGCATCGGGTGTTCTAGAATCATCTGTTGTTACACATATGGGAACATAAAGAAAGGTGTGTATGTCTCTAAGAGAAGAACCCGTTGATGCATTCATTAGCAAGCGTAGTCCCTAGGGTTAGAGAGCGCTGGAGGTTACGGGAATAAATTTTTTATTATAATAGTGTGACATATCTTAGGGCGTGATCTATAGGCATCCAGGGAACTAGGGTTGTATGACAATCATTAATTCCGGTTAACTCACCACACCCATGCAGCCATTTGTCTGTACGAACCAAGTATGCCCGTGTGTCTGTTAGTCCTGCTTCCATCACACTTCCATACAGCAATGTGTTACTCTCTGAAACCACTAACTACTCTGCCTGTCTTTTTCTTTGTTAAGTGTATTTCATGACAGACGTGTACAGTAATCAACATCGAAACATGCATGTAATGCGTGTCAGTTTACAGCATTACAAACGTCAGTTACTTGTAGTACCCCAGTATCAAACTGATTTTTGTTTAACATTCGATAATCTGATATTTGGCGGAATTTTTCAGAACGTTTCACAGCAAATTCGAAAGAAAGAGATTCTGTTGATGTATCTAAGTGTAGATGTGTGAATAATGTTGAATTGGAGTTTTAAGGAACAGGGTGGGAATTAGCAGACACCATTAAACTGGCTGTACAAACGTACAGTTACGAGTTTTGTGAGCATGGAAGCAAACCTTCGGTCTGCATAAAAAGAGGGGAATATCTTGACATACTGAGAAACATTTAACGTCTGAGTGTTCACCGTGTTCCAAGACGCAGTTATGGAAAAAAAACTGTAATCTTTCTGCCTTCTAAATAAACCAAGTGTCACGTAAATTCTTTGCGTGTTGGAATTCGTTTAGAATAATAAGTAAAGGTAAAGGTGTCCCAGTAATATGCCATGCAGGCACAGAGCTGGAGTAGAGGTAATAGCTCTACTCATTCTTAACCTCGACGCTATATGGGGGTAGGTGTTCAACGCCACGCTCCGGCTGCTTGACCTCTGGGAAAAAGCTGTGGTACCCATTGTGCAGAAGGATGAGTGTGCCCCTGGAGTCTGTCTGGACGGGTATACGGAAGTTAAAAGTTCTTGCCCCCCCCCCTCCCCACCTGTGTTCGGAGGCAGTAACAGTCCAGCCCGCAGAGATTCGCTATACTACTACGCCATCTCGACCGTAGTATAATAAAAGAGTCTTGCCTGTCTGTGATGCATGGTCGCTTACTCTTGATGCAAAAATATAAGTTGCGCGTATTTAAAAACAAGGTTGATAAGGAAATAGTGAAATGTTTGGTTATTACATACCGAAAAACGTTTCTGACCGTTATAAGTGACCTATTAGCCCTGCCTCTAGAGTGATCACTCCTTAAAGGTTATTTGAACATGTAGATTCTATGAATGAAAGAAGCATAGTAAAAAATTTGTTAGGGATAACACTTTCTTCAGCTACCAGGAAGTGAAGGAATTAGACTGAAGAACAACTGAAAGATTTATGCTAAGGAAATAAGTTGCAAGGGCGATTCAACAGCGTACCCTAATTCATGCCTTTTATTAGCAATGTTGAAATATCAGGTTTTATTATTCACACGGTCACTTAGACCATGAGAGAGTAATAGCTTTCGAAATGAAATTCTGAATTTCAGTGGATCCTATATAGTATACTAGTATTTTCATCTTTCACTCTTTTCGCATTGTCATAGCCTCTTACTCAATGTCATCAGCTAAAAAAAGAACGCAATATGTGCAGTGTGGTATCTCCACGCGAGTCACGTGGGAATTTTCAACCCCAGGCGCATGGCGATGTTCAGCTATTAACTCTTCTAG
This sequence comes from Coptotermes formosanus, assembly GCA_013340265.1. Lineage (NCBI taxonomy): Eukaryota > Metazoa > Arthropoda > Insecta > Blattodea > Rhinotermitidae > Coptotermes > Coptotermes formosanus. The sequence continues at coordinate 4,838,224 of BLKM01001294.1, read as the reverse complement.
ACTCGCTGGGTGAAACAAAACAACAAACTGCCAATGCACGCGATGCCCATTGTCTATAATGAGCCTTTCACTTTTACGTAGATTATAAAATATGACAATCATGCCACGTATTTTTCTGGTTGATATTCAATACCAATTAGTAAGAAACAGTATGACACCTAACAAATAAATACAAATGTAATCGTTAAATTACAGTTATTTAAAAGTACGTGTGTGTTTGCATATATATTCCTGTGTCTAAGCACTACATCATGGAGATGTGTAGGGAATACAGCCACAGAGCTGGACGCATGCTTGACATCGTCGCTGGTAGAATATAGTGGTCAGTTAACGGGATCAGACCTCCCTTAATTTTGGGTTAATGTCGTCTATTTAGGGAGGCTTACATGCTCATACAGCACTCTCCTGAAATGTTTGGTACCTCCATGCAACAGAGGCATTGTTGGTAAGCTGGCAGTCGTTCAGCATTCCATGAAATTCCCCGCTTTGTATGGAAGTCGAAAGTACATTACCGTGTTTATGAAAGCCCGCTTCTAGACATTTTCATCAGACTGCCAAATCCAGTAAACGTCTTGCAATCCGGAAACACATTAATATGGTCCCATTCGAACACGTCACCCAACTTTTCACGTCCCATAATATTTTCCTACTAAATTTTATATTTACAAATAAGCATTTTCCCGACAGTGACGCAAAGGATATCCGATAACAGAGTTTGGTTAGAGAAACGTATTTTGTACGTTAAACACGAAAATTAACCTTAATGTATGTTTAAGGAATTACTTCTTGCCGCACAGTGAGCACACTCCGTCTCTGTTATTAAGACCAGTCAGTCAGTGTTGTATAGGGAAATGATCGCTATTTATGCTGACAGCTGTACAAAAACACTGGAATACACTCTGCGGGCAGAAAGTAGAATGTTGTAATGTTAAACTTGGTGGTACATAGAGTAACCACGGAGTTTCACAAGTGTTAACGCTTTGATGACTGACATTGGACAATTTAGAATATTAAAATTCAGTTCCTACTTCATAGCGAACAACCCCCTTGTACATCATCTAAAAAAAATCAGTTACTGCTGTATGGGGAAACAACTGGTGTTGACTGTAGAAATCATACTAATCGGATAAATATGTTGTGTGGGGAACGTGCGGAGTTTTGAACTAGTAGAACAGGTTACAGTTACCACTGGGCTTTAAACGGTTAAGGTATCGACAGATGTGTCAAGTACTGCGTACAGTTGTAATTATATTGTGAATTATCTGTCACCTGATAACACAAACTTTGTCATACCGGGAGATCTGCTGTCACAATTCTTTTGCAGCGTGTCTTGCCTGAATGTCGTGAAGAGGCGGTAGCTATGGGGAGAGGAGGAGGCAGCTAGAGGCAGAAGGGGAGGTAGCTGTAAGCACGACGGGAGGTAGCTATGGGCAGAAGCAACAAAATTCGTGAGATTATAGGGATGATAATGAAACGTGTAAAAACATAGGTGTTTCGAGAGGGATTCATATTGGACCCAAGCGTTATCTAGGCCTTGAACTTTGTGCACCTTGAACTAGGATATTAATTAGGGGAATAACTTAACATATTCGCAGTTACGCAGAGTTCATTGTCAGTGGTAGTTGTTGTCTTCGAGACCTTGCAATCCATCAAGTCACAGCAACGGGACGCGTCCCCGCGGTTGAGTAACACTGCTTCTTGTGTCTGCTTGCATGGCGTGTATCACTTTATCGAGGTGCATTTGCGACCATACGACGCACCGAGGCCGGCAGCATGGCAAGAATTATAAGTCCGTACAGTGCATCGAGGCTGGCATTGAAGGGTTAAAGTGAAATTCTCCCCCTCCCCGCAGCCAGTTAAATCCGCAGGGGACTGATGATACAAAGGTACCTGTCAGCCTGGTGCGCGGTGGTAATGTCGTTACGTTACGCGTTGTTGTTAGCTGGAGGATGATCGTACGGTGGTGCAGAAGAGAGAAGGGTGGTTGGGTTGCTCCAATCAATAGGATCACGACATCCTGAACACCACGTCCTTGTGGCAAGCAGAGGGTATAAATATTTATAAGATCACAAGTGGGTGTAGACAGTGTAATCGAGAAAGGGGTGGTTTGTTTTCTGAACGAAGAGGCGGTGTGAGGGATGTATTCCTTCTTCACACCAGTGGAGAGTCTTGGATGCTGGAGAAGCTTCGACAGGGAATTGGTACTGTTTTTGACACGTTCTGAATTCTGTGCGAGAAAGAGATGCATTGTGTAGTTTGTGTCGAAAATTACAATTGCCAAAGCGTGTCAGTTTAAATGGGTAACACGTCAGCTTTATATTCAGCAAGTTCCGGGTTCCGTTATGTCCCTGACGTGGGATATTATGACTTAATTCTTCGTGATTTCCTGACACCTTTCCTTCACATAGTGGGGCAGTACACTAAAACAGACTGCCACCACTTCAATTGACATTCTTACCAATTTATCCTGTTACATCAATCCCGCAGACCTGGCGGCGCTGGCTCGTAGGAGGTAGGACAAAAGTAAAGAATTCTAAAATTTTCTGTGGGTTCCATACTTCTGACAGAAACCGGTATTTTGAACCCCTGTTATGAGATCTGGGAGTAAGTTTGCTAACAACTATGGGGGGGGGGGGGGCGGTGGCGGCCCCCGACCTGTTATTCACGCTACTGCAACGGACGTCTTATAAGGCATGCGGCTGGAAAAGTATCGTAATATATTACAAAAGAAAAGTGTTTCGATTTTTAAGCTTAGTACATCGCCGTGGTTAAAACACATGACCTGTTTGTTCGTAATGTGTGGAATGTTTTCGAAATACAGGACGCGACTCTTGGGGTGTGTTCCGATTACAAAACAAAACGAAATAATTTTGTATTAATACAGGTTTTTGGACACTTCATTTTCGTGGTATGGTCTGTTTGAAAACAGACGAGCCGAGCGACTTCAGTTATCATACTGCATTGCAAGGTTTAGTCCACGAGATCTTTCTTCCACATGCTTCAGCCTGATGTACTACATATGAGCTTTAGCTGGAAAGCTGAAAGGGAATATTTTACAAGGCCTTCGCTCATGTAGGCGGGTGACACTAAAATGAATCTTAACCCTTTAAAGAAGAAGCGTATCTTTTATATAGGACTCAGTGCGTACCGCGCTGTAAACACTCTCCACTTCGGTTATAAAAACCAGTCTCTTGATGTTTTATAAGGCAAAAGTTGCTGTTTGTTCTGAGATCCGTACAAAACACATAAACGCAATGTGGTCACCACGTAGAATTTTTTAATGTTAAACCTGGTCGTATGTAAAGTTACCGCTAGGCTTTAAAAGGTTAATGAACTAGAATGGGAAGGTTAAATTGATGCAATTAATTACGGGAATCAAAGGCGGGGTTTTGCGAACACGGCAGTGAACCTTAGGTTCCATAACAGCCCATTAATTGTTGACAGCCTAGCGATTGTTGACTTCTGAAGAAGGTGTTTGCTGTATGGAATCAGTTGCCGATGACCGTTCTTAAATTTTGTAACTTTGACAACAGGGTTTTGATGATTTTAGTACAGCTGAAATGACGTAGCCTGTTGGGAACAGTTACGAAACCTAACCCTGCGGATATCCGCTATGAAACCAAACAAGAAGAAAAACTGGATTCGGCACTTTTCGTAAAATACTCGATCAATCTACCGTGATGGAATCTGGTTAGCTATATTTAAAAAACAACTTGGCTGAGTTTGATGGCGTTTCCTAACATCTCTGACTGCATCTCTCCCACTTCGAGTACAAAGAGAAATCCCCGTGATATGTGTGTGCTTTTGATTTCAGCCAACTGCGGAAATATCTCCCTGGTACCCTATCCATTAATTACCATATCAGAGCTTACAGTTACAAACCACCGTAGTATCACAAGCTTACACGTGCCCTATGGCTTCGCATCCTCATATATTAAATCCATCCATCTACGTAATGAAATTAATCTAATTGTGCTCTTGCTTTTGTCGGTTTTTATTTTTTTAATAACCCTATTTTTTATTTACAGATCCCTTTTCCACTTTGTACATGGAGAAAGGTTTTGAAAAGGAGAGACAGGTGATGAGCTTTACTATTTTTTTAGGAATATGGGAGTTGAGGGGGGGGGGGACGAGGTTTGGAAATAATCACTGTTAGTCTTAATCCATGCTCTCACTAAAATCCAGCTTCCATGCAGTGCCTTGGCTTATATACAGGGTGGCCACAAAGAATGTCAGTACATGGTATCAGAATCTCGGAAAATGTGGAGAACAGAAGGCATGATAACCCTGTAGATGACAATATTTACCTCTGTTCCATTAGCTTAGTCCAAACGCTGTTGGAATCCTAATCTGCAGAGCTATTTTTTTTTGGTTAATTTTCTTTGTTGTTAATTGCTCTGTTTTTATGTTTGCCCTGTAACCTTCTCACGGCTGTTGTCTGTCATACACGCACAAATTAAAACTCGCACTTTAAAATGGACAAAGTCAACTAACATTTCGTTTAGAGTAATATTTTTAATGTAATTGATGTTTCTGTTTACTTGTCTTTCGCGGTTAATTTCAAACGCTGCATCATGCCTACACAGCGCTACGCTGAAGGTTCAGATTTGTGTTCCTCAAATTATTTTATAAATCTGTAACTTTATTTGAGACAGACAATAATTGATTTGTGAACAATCTCGATATTTTACGAACATTTCGCGCTATCTTTGACATACTTCTAATAATATCGTAGTGTTCCTGTTGATCTTGTCAAACATACCATTCGTTAATATTCTGCCTTATCCTCTGGGTGCTGTACGTTCTTCCTGGTTTTATGAACCTGTAACAAAATTGACAGGCATGTTGTTTAAATGTTCGGAACAGTCAGTTACCTTACATACCAATCTTTTTAACAGAGATCGTGTGATCCCGTAAATGTCATCCAAACGGTGTTGGCCTTTGACGGGTTATCGTTGGTGTGAGTGTGATTCAGATCACTGAGGTGTTGGTGTGCCGCTGTTTACCTTAATTAATCATAGGATTATATAAAAAGAATAAGATATTATTAAAATTATTATTATTGTTATTAAAATTAAAACATTGCCACCCCCTCTGCCGGGCAAATATTATCTAATCCTGGCAGTGTAAGTATTTTATTTGATCGAACAACCTGCACGATCAGAACAAATAACCATTAGTCACGTATGTGCCTCCCACATGTTTCAACCTGTACAAGGTCATCATGAGGGAGGTATGTACAAAGGCACAAAAATACAGCAAATTCTGTTAAATATGTGCGTGTGTAGAGTTAAAATACAATAGCGTCAATTAAAATTACTAAATATGTTTAAAATATATCAATTAACGGCTGTGTTTTTACAATTCTAAACAATATTTTATCTTCCTTTGCCGACAAACATCTATGCCAGTTTTTGTCATCTTCACTCAAAAGGAGTATCCATGTGTTTTCTGGCAATCCAGATTTTAACGATTGTCTCTCTAAGAACACATACAAACCTCACACTTTAGTAAAATAATTGGTACCTATCGCTGTTACACCTCAGATGCTAGTGGAATTGTGCTTAATATTGAAAGTCCGTACATAACACATACCCTGGCACGCACATGCACGTAGGCCTACTGCACACTACATGCACACATCCGTTTACAGTACGGTCCTATCGCCCCCATACGTGGTACAGACTGGTGTAATTTGTCATGGATGATTTTTAAACTTTCCTTATCAATACATGCAATCACACCATATGTGTGTTATACGGAGAGCAGCATACCAGTACAAGAGTGAGTTAAGTACGAATTGTTTCTATGAATCAGGTTTTTACAGTCTGTTGCAACAGTGTAGTGCATGATGATAACAGTGTTATTCTCTCTGTCAACATGTCCCCCAGAATTTTGAAAGAATGTCAGTCACATTTGATGTTGGAAATTTTTACTACGACGTTACAGGGTATTTTTTAACAATTTAATTGATGCCTGTCCTTATCCTTTCAACACTACCATTGAGCACCATGCAGATGCACATGCGTCCGTTATCCAAAATGAAATCTTACTTAAATCTTAAAATCTTCTACCATCCTCTTCGATTTTCTACCTAATTTTGTCCAAGAGGTTTCCTCACTAAAATGTTTTATGGATTCCTTATTTTCCTCCTGGCCATGTGCGCTTCTTAACCTTATATCTTGCACTTGTATGACTGTAATAGGTGACTCATTGCAAATCACGAAGTTTCTGTTTGTATTATAGATTACTCAAGTAGAATTGTGTCCTGAGGTTTTTCTGTGCACTGTTTTCAACAACTCTTAGAGGCTGGTATTCCAAACACGGTGTAATTTACCTTTAAGAGCGTATTTTCTTTCACAGGCAGTTAAATGCTGCCATATACCACTTTCCAGATACAGTAATGATATCAAAATCTTGATGAAACAAACAGCAAGTCAGAGGCCAGTTTTAAAGGATGGCATATTTTCACTTTAGAATACTGTTTATTCACAACGTTTTCATGAGGAATAACAGGGTAATCTTCTCTTGAATAAAAACCAACTTCTGTGTGTTTATCTCACTCTAGAATTGATTGACATTCGTTATTTTGCATTTGTCGAGCCGTCATTTGTGACGGATAAAGCCAGTAGCTGTTAACACATTTCGTCAATAAACCGATTCGTCATTTTTGTTGTCATCGTCGTCGTCATAATGACTATCATCATCATTACCACCACCACCACCACCACCACCGCCACCACCACCACCACCACCACCACCACCACCACCACCACCACCACCACCGCCGCCATAGGCTGCTCACTGTCTGTTCAGATTACAAAAATTAATATTGTATGTTGTATACAGACCTTCTGTTGGCCACGCATGGCATTTTATTCTCAGCAGCTTGATGGCTTTGTAATTTGATTTACATACATTATTTCCAAGGGCCTTAAACATTATTTTCGTAGTTATTTTGTTAGCCCGTTTATATTTATTTCCAGTCCTTCTCCGATACCTTCAATGTGTTAGTGACCCGTCTTTCTGAATCCTACGACGTCTCTGAGGAAAAACATTTCTGCCCCGTCTATTCTTTTCATTTGTTATTTCTTTAATGTCCAAGTAGGAAATAAGTATACTTATGGCCGTTGCTCCATAAACGTTTAGGGCATGTACTTGAAACTTAAGAACGTCAAATACGATAAATTTTTCCCTGTCCGTGCTATGAAGGCATATGGGTGGAAGATATACTCCGCCTTCAGTACTGGATGGTGATACTTGGCCAATTTCAGGTCCCGGCCGCTTTGGTGCCGGGGAAAGGGCCCCAGTACCCATTGAATATTAGGCTCGATGGGCCCCAGAGGCAATCTAGACGTTCTGGGGAAGATCAAAACCTCTTTCTCCTGCCAGGAATCGAACCAGTCCTAGGATACTCACTATACTGACAGCTTTATCCAGGCTCCAGATTTAAGAAATTTCGTCTCTTTAGCTTGCTTGTTATCATAAAGTTTCATTAGGAAATCAGGAATTACCTTAAGCTACTCCAGGACAAAAGACTAACACTTCAACATGTGTGGTGAAAGAAAATAATAATACCATACCTATAGACCCCAGAATGGTGACGTAATGTATCGCGGGGGCTATATGGTGCACACCTGATGCTGCAGATTGAAGTGTAACCCTGAACTGAACCATTCGGATTGCATATTGGATAGTTGGTGACCACCAGCCGACACCGTGACTGCTTCTGCCGGAATACTGTCGGTCTTTCAAAAAGAATATCGTTTCTAATTGAAGATACAACATTGGAAAATAAACTTTCCACAATTAATGGATCTCCTTATCGTGTTCATTGCACGCAAGCCAGAAATTTTGATAAAATTTGTACAGAACTACATTGTCGCTAGTTCAGATTTTGTATGTAATTATTAGCTAAGAAAAAAGTAAAAGTAGAGTTAAGATATAAAATATAATGCCAGCTTTAATTATCGCAATATGCATTAGATAATTTTATGTATCGGAATAATCGTGGAAAATATTTACTCGGAAGACAGACAAGAAGATACAGGCACGTGAAAATATTTATTAATATACGTTTCTTGTAAAATTTTTTTTCAGTTTTGAATAACCATTAAGTTTCTTTTCGTCCCGCCTAATGCTTCTAATTCTACAACTCATAATTTATTTTTGTAAAGTCGTGTCTCAGTGTTCATATTTTACTATCTCTATAACAAATTATATATAATAGTTTTGTAAAAATATTTTTGCATTTCATTATTGCAGTGGTGCAACTTAAAAATTTTCATTAAAATTTCAGGAAGTGTGTTGTACAAGTTTCCTTTGAGTCGTACCCCAGAAGGTCAAAATTCTGTCAGAATCTCAAATTCGGTGGAAAAAGCTAGTGACACGCAGAATTTTACTGTACTCTGCGATAAACTAATTTTTGGACATCAAATGAAATTCGAAGTAAGTGTTGAGTGTGGAGCCATATGAGAGCCAGAAAAGTTTTGTGTATTAAACAGCTTGTACTAATGTGAACTGTTAATAGGCTAAGCATAAATCCTAATGGCGCAGGCGTTATGTATGACGGAATGAACCAGTATTTTTATGGCAGACAGATCTGGAGACTCACGAAGGTCTTGAAGAGTTTATGTCTTGGTTGTCACGCTGTCATCCTTAAAGCGTTTACCCTTTGCTTTGTTGTGTCCTGTTAGTGGACTATGTGACAAGCAGCTCCCGATGTCGATGACTGTAATATGCTTTGTATAATTCCCTTGATGTGAATGGCCGAGTGAGTTATACCCGGCTTGCCATGGGTGCCACAGAGTTTGGTTTGTGAGTGACGTCCCAATTGGAGTTTCCGTTGTTACGATAAATCTTGTTTTGTGAGTAATGCCACAGTCCGAATGTCAATGGGAACCATGGTTCTGTGGTTCTGATTGTAGATTCAGGGAGTGTTCTTTAAGGTGATTACAGGGGAAGTGGAGTAGCGCGTGAATATTATTTTGCCCCCTCAATGACGGGTCCAGTGCCAGTGTATGTATAAAAAATATGATTTTAAATTCTGGCATTGTTCTGTCCCGATGTAGCAAGTCGTTCGTGTAGTAACAGGTATATACAGTATGTGACAGAAAGTACCCAAAAAATCATTCCATGTGCTACATTCACGAGATGTCAGTTATTCGAATGGCATTTAAGGCTGTACACTGGCCGATCACCGCGTATCGTAACAAGTGGTCTTGCTAGAATATTCCAGATTTATAAACTGCATGATCAAGAACATTTTTTTGTATTACTTTGTATCTGTCCTTACTGTGTGTGACTAATAACAGAGGATCAGTTGGAAGCTACTTGTGGAAACCATAGACTGAGGTGAGGCTTGTGTTTCCAGTTGGAATATTGGGGGTCAACACTGTTAGTGTTAGAATGACAGACTTGAATTACTAAGGAAATTATCAGCTTCATTATGCGAATTTTGCGGGTTTGGAAGAGGTATAATTGATCATTTCTTTCTTACGTGTAACACTTGTTAAGTTGACCTTCGGTAAATCGGTACTTCGTGTATCTTATGTTACAAAGTATAGGGAAGGAGTCAATGTTTTTTAAATGTTTGGCAATCTCCACCCGTAACCACCTCTTGAATACATCTCTCGTTCACCCCTGAGCCATTCCCGTAATTCCCCTGCTGGTCGGTCGGTCAGGGAGTTTGAGGAATTTAATCCTTCCAATTACAGAAGCCTTGATGAAACATTCAAGATTCAGAACATCGAGAGCAGAAGTGCATAGTGTTGGGGTGGGGAGGTAAGTACTGTATATACACACATTTCTCGACGTCATCACCGTAGAAAATCCGTCTCTAGGTGGCAGAGTAGGCACTCGGATATTGTAGTATTGCTGACACGTCTCCTTCAAACAATAATCGCTGTAACTCGAATGGGATTAATTTATTTTACAGTTGTAATTTTACTGTTTCCTTTTATTGGTATGAACGTGATAGGCTATCGTCACTAAGGACAGAAAATACGTTGTGTTTCGGAGCCAAATGCGGAAGAGTAGGCACTTATTTGGACGTAACAAGGACGAATTAACGATAGGGCAGATAAGACACAGGAATGAAGGGTTTTACATCTGTACTGTTTACACTCGTCGGATATAGGCATGCATTAGAACTACTGTGCAAATTTAAATTTTTTTTGGAATTTTGCGATTCACTTTTACATAATCTAAGATCCAGCTTGTGTTGATGTATTTAGTGTATGTCTTGTAAAGTGTTGGATTTATCACGAAAACTGCAATACTCGTGCATTATATGAACTAGTAGCATATTTATTCCATAAAATTTAAGGAAATGCATGTAAATTTCTTATGATTTTAACCATCTCCTTGCAGCATTGAATTCAGGTTATAAATAGACCACCCAGCAAGCTGGGTGACGTAGGTGGGTTTTCTGCACTTTGGTCTGCTGATATTTGTAACTTGACCATTTGGATGCCAGACTAACGTGTATGCTACCACCTCTAACCGTTCACACTTCAGCCTGTGATTGGTTATCTTGACTAAAATATGTCGTAGTTGTCATCAGTTATTGCGGGTGAAAACCTTTATACAAAGTCTCTGAGTTATGCACGTCTGTGTACAACAAAGTAACATTTATGTGATATCAGCAATTCGGTCACGTATATTGTCATCCTTCCCACGCTTAAGGCAGCGACCCTCATTCTTTATCGAACCTCTCGATCATTAAATACATTTGTCATTAATTTCTTCACTTCTCAATAAGGAAGGCATTTCTAAAACTTTGGCCAAAACCCTTTATAATAATTTGACAAATTTTTTAATTTCGTCTGTAGTATTATAATCAGTAAAAAGTACGTGATAAAGGAGTTAGCCGTGGAAATACTTGTTAGTGGTAAGTCCGAAGGCAGTTAGGTACCATCGTGTCGTCTTCCTTACAAAACTGGAGACAGAGTACTAAAGAAAACATTCTCGATCGAGCCACTGGCCGTTGTGACTGAGGTTTTCCTGAGCCCGTCCGGGCACTGGCAGGGAGAGTGAGTTAGGTCACAGTTGCTTCCTTCAAGTTTCTTTAGATTACATCAGGAATGAGCCTACCATTGGCCGCTATATGATCGGAGTTGCAGTGCAGTAAAATGGACCACAGGAGAAAGAATGGTGAGGTGACATATAGATTTAGGATAGATTCTGGGACGTGTAGACGGACTCATACAGATTGCCCCGAATCATTTGAGCCAGGTTAGGCCACTCGGTATAGTGACTAGGCGGTGGGCATCCTGGTTCGATTTCCAGTACGGGCAAGAGGTTTTTTCTTCGAAGTTTTTAGGAAGGCTCTGAGGCCCACCCAGGAAGTACTCGATGTTCTTCCTCTGGGGTTACAGCAGATTGATCGTGAGGCTGATCAGTCAGCTCCATATAAAACTGACGTGAAGGGGTACAGCTATACCTGTGTTCGCCAGTATGCTTTCATGGTGTGCACAAGGACAGCTTTCTGTTACCCAGCATCCTTAGGTCAGTGAAATACAGGAGGTTGCGAGGGACTGATTGTGTAACGAGAAACAGAATTGTTTCGGGAAGAGAACATTTTAAAAAGAGAAACAGAGGGGGTGGGGGACAGTATTAAAATGTATACGAGTGGAATGTGTTTCGAAGGTCGAGCGGGCTCAACTGTGGTCTTCGTTGTAAGCTGTGTAGAAGTTTTGGGTTTTATTGAAATGATGTTAGTTCTTATGAAGTACAGTGTGTTTGTTTTCTAGAGCGATTGTATTTTACAAGGAACGTTACTTCTTCTTAGATGTGTCACCATGTGATATTGTAGGTACGTGGAGATATCAACTTTTTCGGAGGAATCTAGCGTCACAATTTTCGGAGTATAACGCCCCACCCTGAATATACAGACGTTAGAAGGTTCGAAGTGTTGCTGCTGCTGTACATGACTGTCCGGCTTTACATCGCAAAATTCAGCATATTTACATTTTCCGTCATTAGAACCCCACACCTCAAAAAGACATTACTTTGTTTGTTTTAGAGTCAGTTTGGATGTCAGCTAGTAGTTTTAGCTATGACGGTGTGGGATTGATGAGTATACAGTCACATTCAAGTGATACTGAAATAGGTCGCAAACTCGTTTTATGTTAGCTCATTTTATGACGTAAGGAATTTTATGTAAACTTTAATTTTTATGCATTGTGCGAGCAGTGTATAGTTTTGATCGTCTGACTTGGCCTCAAGAACTCTGTCGACGAATTTGAATGACTGGCTGGCATGGATGGTTTAGGGACTAGATTTCGCTACAATTTTGACGTCTTGTTACACCAATTTTGTGACTAAAGTTCACCTTCCTCTCCTCCCGTTGTATTAAGAGCAATTTCGTTCCTCACCCCCACCCCCAGTTCCCATTTCTCTAGCAGCATTACATCTGTACTGTAGATGCGGTTCGAAATTAGCGCAATCCAAAATTTGCACTGGCAAGTGACTTGCATAATTTAATTGCTCGTAGTGTCGGTTCTGTTGTAGATACGATTCGTCTTAATATTCAACATTGATTAAGCTTGGGATGAGATGGATACAAGTGGAATCTCTGTCGGTCGCTAATGAAACAGTATATCCGTCTGTCTGTCTGTCTGTCTGTCTGTCTGTCTGTGGTAATTGCTGCCCAGAGATGTGTTAAGGCTCCTTTTTACAAAAATCAACACTTGAATAATTAAGATCACAATTTGGGATAAAGGCAGTGGGAAGAAAGTGGTGGTAGAAAGAGGTGTCGAATAAATTTCTTTATTTTCATGTCTGAAGTAGGTTTCGGGATTTGTCTTCCGGGATGAGGAGTTTATAATTTGTAGTGTAAATTATTAGTTTATTTTTCACAAATCTTAGTAAGAATAGTGCTCATTATTGTAACTACCAAACTCCTTCCAGGAGTTATGTTTGAGAAGCTGATATCCATGTAGCCGATAAAAAAGTTTCCCGCTTTTTGTGGAAACCAAAGTTCACTTACCGTCCTCAGAAAATGCCGTCTCTGGACCACACCACGAGCCAGATGAATCTAATCCACAACTCGACTCCGATTTCCTTCGAGTATATTTCTGAGTTCCCCAAATGGTTCTCGCGTTCAAAGTTTTCCACATGAATTTTGTAGTAATTATGAAAATTCAGGTCAGATGTTATGCAGTGGGTATCCTCTTGTATGTGATCAGCTTGATGTTGAGATCAGCGTAACGGACCGCCTTTGTTCGTTGTTCTCACAGCTAAAGAACACGGAGGACGAAGCTGCTCAGCTGCGTGGTCCTAATATTGTGTCAGCAGTTCCTTATCAATAAAAACTGGTGCCAGCAACAGTCGTTGCTCCGGTACAGGTAGCGAATTTAATGACATATTTGCTTCTCTGTCACGTTCTTGCACGAAAAATTCATTTATTTGATTCAGTGCCGTTATTTTATAGACAGCACTTCTTTTTGTGTCTGATGGCTTCTTAAATCTTATTTTGTGAGTTCAACTGTGCATGATTACAAATAATAAGAGGTACAGAAAATAAAACAGAATCTTTTTTGTGCTTTTTTTTGGGTGAGTGTAAATATTGTAATTTTGTACTGAAGCAAATCAAGGAGCGCCTCCCGGGGCGGGGGAGTGTTGCCGGGCTGCAGCTTCCCCCAGATCGAAATTTAAAAAGCACAGATTTTGTAGACACCCTGATATCAAGTGTTTTACGCAATCTACCCTCCTGCCGAAATCAGCCACAGAAATCGCCTGTTGACTTTTATGTTAGAAGTTTGAACAGAAAAAAAACCTGCCGTGTCTTAGATGAAATTCAAATACCAAGAAGATTAGACTTTTGATTCAAATTGGGTGGGTGGGTCATCGAATATGTAGTTATACTTGTGTGTATATAAATGGCGTTGCAAACAGTGTTATGTTACAATATTCTTATGACTTGGTTTTCATAACATATCTTTAAAACGAAACAAATTATATATAGCCTTAGGGTCAGCCCCTCTCCCTCCCGCACAGTGAAAAATTCTGGGTGCGCACCTGAATTCAACTATATAAAAATGGCTAAGTTGTCCCTGTGCGCATCATAAAGAGAGAGGGTGTTGCAGAGAAAATCATTGCATCTTGAATTACACAGTAATAAAGTGGCTTGCAGTATCAGGATTGACAAACTCGTAATGATCCGTGCCATCCAAAAATCACAGTCGGTGCCAAAGCTTGGCATTCCTTCTTCATGTTTCTCAGTCACCGTATGCAGCCTTTCACCCGTGTTTGCTCACGTGGCACTCCTCTGGTTGAGTGACAAAGTGTCCAACAGAGGGGACATCTACACCGTCTACAAATTGCCAGCAAAGTTTCACTGAGACCAGATTTAACCCCTTTCTTCCTTCACCACTTACATACTTCTTTATTGACCGCTCTATCTCCTCCCGTGTTGTATAAAAGCAAGAATAGAAAAGAAGGCACCAGGAAGAATAATTATGAGAAATCTATCTATAGAAGTGGAAATGGGCGAAACGCCACTATTAATTAAAATGTTCTTGTGTTGGAAGCTGTGCCAACGAAGAGGAGGAGGAGGCATTCAGGCAAGTAAGTAGTCAGACAAGTGGACGGCGAAGGTCGTTGTTCTGCAGCCTGTGCCATTCGTATTTGCACAAACCTCCTGAAATGACGTGGTGCTTCTACTTCTTCATTGTCTCCTCGATTTGCTGTCTTCTTCTGCCATGACCTCCTGTGCACTCTCTGTCCTTCCAGTCACTCCTGCAGACATCCGTTGTCGTTATTTTCCTTCTGATTGCTAATAAAGATGATGGTGAAATGTTTGAGTGAATCTCTGCCAGAGGACATCACCCTTCCTCTGCCACTCCATCCCTCTTGGGTTTATTCTTTGCCGTTAATTATTCCTTGGAGTTAATTACTTTTTTCTTCTTCTTCGTCATAGTCTTAGTACTCATATTCGTTCTCTCTTTCAACCCTCGTCTTTCCTATTCGTGTCATTTACGTGATTGTCTTTTCTTGTTGACTTTTTCCATTCCCTTGACGTAGGCCTATCTTTTACATTTTTATTGTGATGTCAGAAAGAAGAACCGTCTCACTTTTCTTTTATTTATTAATTTCGAATGTGAAATCGCTGAACTTTCTATCACGGTAAAAGTTGGAGAACAGAAGTGAAATACTGAAGCAAATTTTCGTCGTATTAAATGTTAATATTATGAAACAAAAATGTCTTCTGAACTGTTCTTGTTAGAAGACAATATTACATGGTCTGTCTAAAAAATTGAAAGGAAATATACGCTCTGGTTGCGGCTTTTAATTTCTGTAAACTTACTGTTGAGGAGTTGTGCGATTTGAATTATGAGAGACATTACAAATACGATATTCAATGCTGGTAGCGATTTTTATATTTTTAATTTCCTTGTTAGTGTTGTTGGTAATGTCCCTGTCGTCTTCCATTGCATAGAGTTCAGTGAGTCAAGAAAGACGTACCATTTATAAATTTTTTGTCTTCATTTTATTCCCAACGGGGGCAGTTCAAATTATTATTATTTCAATTATGCGTCCTATTCTTTTCATATTTCAGGTTTCCTTCTTTCTTAATTTCTTCATTTTTCTCAAGTCTTCCAATGGTGTTCCATCTGATTTCTCATTCTGCCTCTACTGGAGTCCTTTTTTTTATCCAGTAATTTTTGTGGTTCGTCCCCATGTTGTCTCTTGTTTCCTGCATCTTGTCTCCTTTTCCATTGCTCTTTTTTGCCTTTTCTCTCTTTATTTCTTTTCATTGTGCAATGAATAGGGTTCGTCTGCTCCGCTTTTGTCTTTTAGTATTATTTGTAATCGAGATCTTAATTAAATTGTTCGTCGAAGATCTTTCTAGAATATTTTTTATCTGTTCTTGGACCGAAAAGTTCGATGCTCATTCCGTCTTACTCTTGTTTCAACAAAGGATGTTTATGAACGTTTTCTGAAATACCTGATCTTCATAATTTCACGATTCATTTAGAAGGCTGTAAATATTTTCTGCGTCATCTTTCAACTGATCCAAGCTACATGTACTTCCGGCAGGAGTCCCTAGCCCCAGAAAATATTATACGGGTGGATGGCACTATGCGTAAAACCACTTGAAGCACCATTTTCTAAAATTCTCATTTAATTTCCCTGTAAAATTGAATTGAAATTGGCTGTTCGAGAGATGTCGAGTCTGTAGTCGGTTCGATTTCAAAGACTGAACTGGTTTGTTTTTGGTAGGATGAATTGGCCACTTCCAAAGTGTATCGACTCAAGTGTATGTATCTTGCATTTATGATTATGAGTTCTGTCCAAAGAAATTTATAATTTATGCTGCAGGAAAGCCTCTCATAACACGGAGGGCCGGTCAGAACGTACGTCAGTATTGTATACATGTCGGGTACATTATTTTAAAACATAATAAGGTACTAGTGCGTAATTTTGCTGTTCTGTCACTGTTTTCCCACATATGCCGCGTCACATTTGAGGAATGTGTCATATGGCGGGGCGAAATTTTCTCCTGTCTGTTGCTGGGCGTCCTGTTCTGTGTTATCAGCCATTGTGTCGTAATTGCTTCCACCTTACGATCATCTTCAAATTTGTGGATTATTCACACAAAACTCGCCTTGCACTCCTCCATATTTACGTTTCAGAGCCCTCTAGCTGAAGAAGTTCATTCATTGAATTTCATACAACGTATATTACCAGCATGACATTAGAAGAGCCGGGGTAGTGCGGTCAATGTTGTGACTAGACTACAGGTGCGACAAACCGCTGTTCAAATCCCGGAAAAGTCAGGAAAGGTTTCTGTTCTCCAAATTATGTACATCATCTCTGGGGCTCACCCAGCCTCTAGTTCAATAGGTAGCAGATTTCTGTCCAGACGGTAAAGCGTACGGAGTTTTATTTTGACCACCCACTTCTGTGTAGGGCCGAGGTTAAAAATGAGTACAGCTGTAGAGCTGTACGTGCACTTGCGTTGTATGCCTTCACGGTGTGGACGGACACAACTTTAATTTACCGTGTCTTTGGAGATAACACATGTGATAATCGAACATCAGTGGACACGGTGTACGGCGTGTTCATTCGTGGTGCGCACTCGTTGTACCTAAACATCGGATTTTCCCATCCAGTTTTAACAAAAGAAAACATGCTGTCACCACAGATGTTTTGGTACGGAGCATTACTCTTAATAATTTTAGTACCTGCAACTTTTTAAGACCAGTTTTTAAAAACAGTTTTTTAACATTATATCTACCTATTTAGATACTGACGATTTACATAGTAACAGTCATCATTATATTCTTATATATATAGTCTGCCACATACGCTGCACACTTCAATCAAACTTGCAGCTCCCTGAAGATGGGCCAAATGTATGGCCAAAACATGTAGCAGGATCATGTCATAAAGTAGTTGGTAGTGAAATTTTTGTGTCGGAAGAATTTATTTTTTTACAAAAGATAATGTGTTTTTGTGGACCGTATTTTGAGAATATTTGCGTATTTATTGTGAATGAACTAAATTAAATTTCTGTAAGTATTTTGAGTAGAAAATATATTAAATATACTTTTATGGAGTTTAAAAGCTGCAGTGAATATCCATAGCACTTTCATTGTCTTTTAGCCATACGCGATTTCCTTCCAGCACATAAAGCCTTAACGAGTTGAACGTGCAGAAGTTCTGATGTGTTCGTGTTAAGATAACAGTGTAACGTTCAGATACTGTTCATGTTGAACGTACACCTCGATTCCACAACATACGGTAGGCTACGTCGAAGGGATCAAAAGGTTTTACTGAAATTTAAGCACTGATAAATATTTTTATCCCTTTTAATTTTGAACTGACAGATTTGAATTGATTTCAGATGTGATACAATCTGTGTGTTGTCCATTTATACAGTTCTGTGTTGGTGGCTACCCTTGTGATTACCATTGCAAGAGATTTTCAAAGCGTTTTCGACTTCAACCCTTCCCCTGCTACCACCCTTATTGCAATAGGGTGGTAGTGGGATGGGGACTGCAACGCCGAGTGAAGCTTAAACATGATTCTACGCAGCGAATACACAATGGGGTTGCTGGGTTAACCAACAAAACCGCAGTGCAATTGTTGACAGGTGTTGACACCATTTCGATATTCACATTACTATTCCCCCACCCCCACCCCTACCCCCGCTCCATCTCTATAAGGTACAAGTACAGTAGAGCTCACAGTACAATGAAGCACGTATCAGTTTTATTGACAGGTGATTGTTCAAGGGGGTAATACATTTTAACCTGACATTCGGCTGCAAACACTTATAACCGAAAGCAACTAACAAATATAGTTTGGACAACGGATTTGTTATATTGTAATCATATTTATTACGCGGCTTAGTATCCAGACGACGGATGGATTCCTGTAAACAAGTTAGAGAGGAGGTTGGGAAATGCGTGACCACCTCAGCAACTGTTAGGTTCTGAAGAAGGATTTTACACAGCAGACATATTGGGAAATTCATTTCAGAAAAAAAACAGCCTATCACTATTTTCTCTGCCTTCATTGTAATAGTACAAGTAGCGGGATGTTTCAGTAGCAACACTCTAGATGTGTAGTTTATGGCTGTTCCATTTTTAGATGACTTTCAGGCTGGCCTGCATTACGAATTCTTAAGTCCCGTCTGTCAGCCCAGAAGAATGGCAGAATAGACCGCAGTTTGTGGAAAATCTAAGATTTACGGCCATCTTCCAGTCGTGCACGTAGAGACAGCATGATTCGTGAGAACAAGGACAAACCAGACGACGGCAGCCTTGTGTCATTATCCAAAAATTGCAGCAAGATTACGTGTACGTGACACTCGGAACGCTGTGACTTCAGACGTTCAAAACACGTTGTTAAATAACACAACAAACAACGTCCAGTGAGACGTAATTATGTCCGTTACGTTGCATGAAATGATTGTGCTTTTTTGTCCTTCCGTCATTCAACATGTTTTTTCTCGTAAAGTGTTATGCGAGTTTAGATGAAATTTAGTGTAGGGAATTTGCATCAAATTTGTCGGGTAGATTTTCGTTTTGAATTGTATCGGTCCAACATATTTTGTACTTATACAGCTAGCCTGTAGCTGAAACCTCAAGTATATAAAGCTGATCAAAAATCTCATTGTATGTAAAATTGTACATGCGTATGTGTGTGTGTATATATATATGTCTACAGGTTTACCTACTATTAAGTTGTGTAACACTTATTTTCAAGGTTATGTATTGGGTTTAAGCCTGCTTAACCAACTACAACGTATCAACTTGAGTAAGACATTTGTGTCCGTTTTAGTAATTTTCTGATGATTCATGTTTGCCACAACCTTCGGCACAAAGTTTATTGTTTCCAAATCAGAAATCTATCTTATATCTAATATTTCTCGTGCCTTTTTACCTGAAATAATTCGGGAAATACAAGATAAATATAATGTATAAATTCGTCCCTAAACCGGTTTCTCAACATGTGACCTCAAATTACTTCGCAGTACAAGTTTCAGCTGTATTTCCGGCAGGGCAGTTATATTATGAGATAAGGAAGGTGAATGGCACGAAGAAATTTATTTAAATATGCGACACCATATTGACGAAGCTAATAGGCACACTTTTAAAACCTTCCATTCCGGATGAATAAAGAGTTTTAACACATGTAGGTCATAGAAATATAGGAGTGTAAAGAATGAAGGCACTGTACAATAACAGAAATAACATGATGAATGCCTATTACAGAGATCTTATTGTGAAACAAGCTGAAAGAAAGACAGAATGTTTAGGCAATAAAAACTTAACATAGTATTAGTAAACCGACGGATAAGGTAACGAAACGTAACAAAATGATGTCGCTTGTTTTATCACATTTTGTGAGAAATTTTGTGCTTAAAAACACGTGTGATTTAAAACTTTTAGCAGCACAGTTGTTGATAAACAATGAAATACTTAATGAGCCCTTCCTTTAGAATCGTTTATTAAGGAAGGAGACTGTGGACTGCCGTGAAAACGAAGACAGGTGTTCTCCGAAATATTGGTATATAGAAAATCTCCGTTGGCTCGTCTCAGAAGGTTTGAATCTTGAAGAGATGTGGTTGTTACGAGACCTATCGAAGAAGCTGCCAAGTTATGAAAGTGTAGTACGATGTGTCCGTTATGAAACAGAATTGTGTCACCTTCAGCAAGGTATAACCATATCAGTTCAATCGCTCGTAATATAATTGCCCTACGGTATTCGGATGTATGTTAAATCACCGTGGCCCGTTGATGTGCTAGACTACTAATATTAGTGCTGCATGAGTGTCAAGCAAACCGTAATAAAGGCCCTTTTGCTTTTTTCAGCCAACTGACTTCTGCAGACTGGGAGCGGAGGCTTGATACACACTATCTAGCTAAAGGATCGGCTGACGAACAGAATCACTATTTTAACTAAATGTCGTGCTAGCTAACCAGATGGTCTAACAGAATAACTACTAAAATAATTAAGTAACCGCTAACTCTTTGACTGATAAGAAGGTAATTAATGGTGCCACAAGGTCTCTGGCAGAATGGTCGAATATTTCAACTCTAATCCCGATAAATTCCTACTTTTGAACGGATTCTGAATGAGTACAATCCACATTCACTTGTGGTTGTTCATCTGCCTAAATGTTCCTCTTGTCTGCTCACCTTATTCTAGCTATTTTAAATAATTACGTTCCGAGAAATCTGCGTTCCCAGAAATTGGTCTATGCTTTCGTCTTTCTCATTTTGCGTACACCAGAAAAATGTGACCCAGGTAGTTAAGAAAATAAAAATAATAATTCGATATTGGGGTGTAAATACTAATTTTGGAGCATTTGTATAGAAGTACGTGAATAGTAGCTATTGAATTGTATTTTTCCGTCTGTAACATGTATAAGTTTTCTAAGTACATTCCTCGTTGGTCGTACAGCTTTATTACTGCATACAGAAATATTAAGAAGTGTCAGGAAACTATCTGCACAGAATCATTAGTTTTCGTGTTAAAAATCTTCAGCCGTACAAATACCAAAACACGCTGTTGTCACCTTGCAGCCAGTTAAATAGACACCATATCGAAGGATGCTCAGATTAGTCACAGGCTTCAGTAATACGCAGTAAATATATTTCAGTTACGAAGAAGCAACTTCAAAATATTTGATACTACTTTTATTTTATTTTAAAATAAATTTGATTGTGTATGTGCGAAAGATTTCTAGTTAATCACGCCAAGTTTAGTGTAAATTATTTAATTGCTTCTTTTCACGTTTGGTTAAACATTAGTTACTTTGTTCTCATGATTTTTCCTGGATTGTTCAGTAACTGGACTTCTTGCAGGCTGGTCGCCCGGGATTGTATTTATAGTACACGACGCTCTACTCATGGATAGGCAGTTGGTAGGAGTAAAGCCGAATAAGCATAAGGCTGAGTATTCACTTCCATTTTGTACCGAGCATTAGAATGAGGGGAGGTTTTACAGAATGCCTGTAAAACCTCTCAGGATTTAGACTGACGCTTTGTAAGAATAAAGAAACTACAGGCTGGAGATTTGAGGAAACTGAAGTTAAAAGTCCAGACGTTTCGAGTACCCGAATATACCTGGGTGTGAGCAGCTGTCATGGTATGGGTCCCAGCAAGCCATTGTTTAATTTCTTGCCATTTTCGTTGTACCATAAGCGGTTCACTTGTTGAAATGTCACTGCAGATAGGATTCCCTTCGCTCCCCGATGTTGTCGTGTTTCACCACAAACATTAACGTACAGACGTTCATGGTATGATTATTTGACAAAGAGTAACTTTGTCTGTTTCACCTTTACCTTGATTTTAGGAACAAAATTTCAAGCGAAGTAACTTTGGCGAAGAACGAAGTAATTTAACATATTCAGTAAACTAACTAGCTAACCAACCAACCAACCAACCAACCAAACAACCAACCAACCAACCAACCAACCACCCCACGCAGTATTATGTTTCTTGGAAAGTTTATACACAGAGAACAGGGCGAAGAATTTTCATATGATTTGTCGAGTTAAACTTGCATGACTCTTTAAAAAATCAAGGTTTTAGACTCTGAAGGTCTACTAAAATGATTGGAAAACCTTATACACCAATTCTATAACATCCAGTTTAATATTTTACCGCCCTCTAGGTAAGGTCCGCAAAGTAATCTTGAAAATTTCGTGATTAAAACTGCTTATGGAATTATAATCTCTACCACTCGTGCTGTACCTTCCGTCCATCTCATGTTTATAACATTTTCAGCTTTGTCTGTTACGAATTTTATCTGGGTAGTCAATTCTCTGGCTTAAAGGAACTTCTGTCAAGTGCGTTTTATGCATTAGCAGTATTAGCGGATGTTGTTTAGAAAGAGAAGAGAACGCCACTGAGGTCTTGTCCCTCTGTCTGTTACAAGTATCGCCGCCTGAACCAAGTTATAGGCATTTCTTAAACTCCGCATTAGAGACTTCGCTAAAAGTCGGGAAATTCCTATTGTACAATTGTCTCCATGACAAACGCAAATCAAAACTTTGGGAGGAATAATTCTTACAGGACGTATCGCCCCTTGAACAAAAAGGGAGTAGGTTTCTTCGAAACGTCGGGATCCGATTACTCCTTGACGTAGCGCCACACTTACAAGGAGTGTGGGAATCTCATGTAATGTAATGTAATGTTTCAGAAGGTATATTTATTTGCGTCTTCTCATAATTGTTTGCCACTGTACTGACAATGGTCCAGTAGTTTATTGCTGACAGTATTCGTGGTTTGAATTCTGTTTCTGCCACAAATATTGTATATCAGAACAGAATAATAAAACATGCATGTCAGTAGCCTACAGTGACATCCAGTTACTGCACTTCGTAAATGGAGCTTATTCCCTAAGCATCCTATTGATTAAATTCTTTAGTGCTTAAGTTGTAATATTGTTTGTGATAATTGCTATGTCTAAATGTTTTGATAACTTTTCATTAGGGTTGTAGGTAATTGAAATTTTTAATTTAAGCTTTGGAACAGGTGAGTTTATAAGGCGAAGGTAAAGGTCTTCTCGTAACGTGCGATGAGGGCAGAGAGGGGGAGCAGAAATATTACTTCATTCATTATTAACCTCGGCGCTGGGTGGGGGTGGGTGGTTAACGCCATACATCGGCTGCTTACCCCTGGGAAAGGTTCCTGGTATCCATTGTCCAGGAGGCTGCGTGGGCCTCAACGCCGATCTGGAGGGATCTGGAGAAGAAAACATTTTTTTACCCTGCCGGAATTCAAACCCCAAACTCTCCATCCCGTAGCGAGTTGCGAGCAGTTTTTTTTCATATCGGCAGAAGAAGACGGATAATACAATCCTAGACGTTACCTGTAGTTATAATTCACGTAGAATAAGAAGTACGGCAGATCGCAGGAACAATGAAGCCAAAGTGAACTCTTAGGCTTGCATGAGGGGAGAACTCAGGCGAACAACGGAACTTAAGGGTTTCAGACACGATGCAGATGAGCTAACAGAGAAACTAAGGTATAATATGGACAGTGATGACGCATTGTAATGAGGTCTATTTGAATAGGAGAACGGTTGTATTATAGAGACGTCGCGACGCCAGGCATCATGCCGGGACGGCTTATAATGACGCGCAAACCAAAGCGTGATCCATACAAACCACACAGCAACACACACTAGTGATATTCGTACCGCTGTTTCACGCACTATGCAATCCCATCATGGCACACGGCGTCGCGGTGGTGCCGACGATGATGCGTCTGTGTGGCCTTGTGATACAGGGTTACCCCCCGCGGTATGTCACTGGATCACTGGAAATGTAAAGTGCCTGTGTAGGTAATCATCATTGTCGCCCTTATATTAGATCTGTCCTGTGGAACTTTTAGGCGGCTATTGACGCTGATAATGGACTAGTGACGTTAGAACTCTCTTGTGATGAGAAAAGTTACGGTGGCTGAGGAAAGAAATTACAGCCCATATTTGTTTAATTCCTGCTCTTATTCAAACGTTGCTTATATTCCTGCCCTTATTTCCTTCTTTGTAACTTCCGCGTATCATTTCCTTTCCTGTTTGTTCCTTTATTTATCTCTAGTCCATTCTCTGCATCTTGCTTTAACTCTTCATCTCCTTTATTTTTCAGTTTATTTTTTAATAACTAAGATGCATTTGTACGCCGACTTTAGCGTTCGAATGCAGTTAGAGTTGCTGCTTACATTTGGCTCAGTAGACAAATGCTAAATAATACCCAAGTATTCACTGCGTCATTTGTTTTATTTTATCTCACGTACTATCTCCTCCATCTTTCAAGCTATCAATTTCATTGTGTTTTCTTTGCTGTCCTCGAGGAAGTATTGCTTTGTAGGGCGCCCCCAGGAGCTGTTTGGTGATGTAGCAGACACTCTTGGGGACAGCGCAGCAGGCATAGAGATCCCTACACTGTCCCTAGGGACAAATATGTCGTATCGTCATCTTCTAGGCGGGAAACAACATATGTCACTCCCCTGTGTGCCGGTTGCCTCTGTAGAAATATTGCTGGGCTGGAACTCGGCTCTTTCTGTCAGAAAATAACTTTAAATGTCACGAATTTAAATGATGTGTCGGTTGTTTAGCTGTCAGACAACAGGTATGTATAAATATTATGTGATATTTTGATTATCTGTTGTAATTACACAACAAGAAGTTAGACATTATCCGCAGAGCTACATTTCAGGAGCGTTCGGTGTGTTTTCCATAGGTTTTAAATTCGTGACCATTTTCTAGAACATAATAAAGACGCGGGTATTTGAAATGTCACAGAAGGCACTAGGAGATTTATCTGTATGTTAGCAATAAATTTACAATTTGTGATCTATTTATGATAAGGGTCATCATGTATGGTCCAAGACTCAGCCTTGGGCCCGTAGAAGCTGGAAAAATGAATGGGAAACAGGCATGCAGACCTGGACGCTGAGATACCGTGTTTCTTGTGCTGATGGCATTTACAGTTGATTGTGCTGGATTGTCGTGTTTAGATCTGAAACTGCTGGTTCGGCCTCAGATCGTACTTCACGAAAAACACAGTTTATCTGAATTTATAAGGGCAAGGAATGGCGACATATTGTTATCTGTATACGCAGGTCTTTGTGTGAAGCGTCCGTTATTTTCCCCGATTTAACAAAATTTGGATATGTTGACCAATTTATGTGAAAACCTCAAATGTGAAATTTCACGAAAGCGTAGCCGGTAGTATGCGCTCAATTCCATGCGGATGGAAGGACGGACGGACAGATATAATATATCTAATGAGTCGCTTTATGCAACTGCTGCGACACACTCCTAAACGGGACTCTTGTGGAGGAATGAGAAAGGTGCGTCCCCTGTACTTCTGTTTGGTGTCAGGAATGCGTTAAATGTCTGGTGAATCAGTCGTACATGAGTTGCTTTGAAGGCTGACTGCAGGAATTTGGAAGTGCTTATGATGACGCTGGGGGTATGCAGTGGCGCGGTTGAGACACTACGTTACAAACCGGAAGGTCGCGGGTTCGATTTTCATTGACTGTGACTCTGGGATCGACTTTCCTTCTGACAGAAATGAGTGCCAGGGGTATCTTCTGAGGGGGGGAATGAAGGCGGCCAGGCTGCCAACCTTGAAACCTTCATGTGCCGATTGTCTTGAAATACTAGGAGCCTGTACCTCCAGGAACCCAAAGAGCCTGTCCAGGACTATCATGGAATAGCTTTACCTTGCTTTATCATGACGCCCACTTATTACGACTTACTGTAACTACTTTATGATAAATTACTTTGACTGACGTAATAGAAATACGGCTTGAAAAGTCTGTTCAAAATGTGTCAGAAGACTAAATGGAAATATCCTGCATTACATTTGCTTGTTACTTAAAGCAACCATCGAAATTGGCCGAACAGAAAAAAAAATATAGTGATTTTGATGTTAGGTATCCCGTTGTGCTATTCATGGTAATAAATGTTATTAACAAATAAACATCCGAATTTTCTGTTTAACACAAGTGTATATTTATTACGGCTTAGCTACACGTTTCCGTCCCTTTCCGGACAATCATGTGGCTAATACACAAACCTTTTAAATATAAAGGCAAAGACATACGTAAAAATATACACTTTGTTTGTGAGATCTCACAGTCATTAATTATAGTTGTCATCCCCACTGATTTCATCATACACCCTTTTATTTGTACACATTTTATATTTACACGTTGCTTGCCCTGAAAATGATCGTAATATGGTCGAAACATTTTGCCATGGAATAATAGAAGGAATTAATATCAATATTAGTAAAAGTTGTGTTGGCAGTGTGAAGTAATGTTTATTAAAAACAAATTAGATTGCTTCAGCAGAATGCAGTGTATGTCTGTCTCACCTGGTTTGATTCAGATCAGTCACGTGGTTGTTTTACTTTTAATCTTCGAAGGACAGATGGACATATGAAATTGACAAGGTTTTTAATTTATATATATATTGTACACATGTAACCCTTACAGTAACAAGGCTGCGGGACGGAAAATATGACAGCCGTGGTTTTACTCTGGACAGTGCAAGAGAGTTGTTTATTCTCGAAAGCGTGTGGCTCGGCCCTGGAACCCACCGCCTGTCCCGTTTATTGGCTGCTGGGGACTATTTCTAAAGGCTGTGAGCCTGACCATTCGCATCCTTGTAATGGCGAGGTTAATAATGTGTGGAGCTGTATTTCCAGCGCCATACGCCATGGTATTATGGTGCTTAATTAAGCAGAGGGACAAATTTGTGTCTAATTGTACACACTTAAAACGTCATTTATGGCTTATTGTCCTTATAATTAGTGAAGTGAAAGAAACATGCGTTTCCAAAGTGTGCTTTCCAAATCTTTAGGAGACTTGGCCTATACGCTTTATAGTATCTATTGTCGTTGACTGGAGCTGAAACAGGGTGCTGCAATGACTGGTTACGTAACAGTATAAGAGAAGAAAGCGGTAGAAGAACAGAGAAAATTACAAAATATGCTACTTCATGATTCACAAAATGCCTTTATTGTGAGGCAAAGAAGTTAAGATATGTGATATATGTAGCATGTATGTAGGCAATGAGAAATTCGTAGGAAGTTGCAGTGGATAAAGCAGGTTTTGAAGACGTGTACTGCCCCGTGGTTTAGATAGGTGTCTTGTTTTGCCAGGTAGCTTACTTGTATATGGGTCACCCGTATGTTGTGTACAGCTCACAAATTCTCACACTCGCAACCAAGACGAAAATAACAGCTAGATGACAAAAGGAGGGAAGCAAGCGCTGATCGTGTGCCGTCTTCGCTTCTTACTTCTTGAATATCATCATCTGGCCCCATTCTTCTGCAGCTATTTTTTTTTCTTTCTGTCCTCAATGTTGTAACACGGTTTGCGCTCGCAGGGCCCATTACTGTTTTCTTATTATCATCATTCTTACCCTCTTTATGTGCCATCCTAACTTCCTGCTTCAACCCCTATCAACACCACAAACTTATACGAAGTGTGATGACGCCAATGCACTGCCGTGCCATAAATATGTATGTAAATAAACACGCGGTCCAGCAGAAGATGGCCACTGCTCTAATTTCATCAGAGTTGTGCCCGCAATAGACTTTCACCTCTCTACGGGAGTGTGCGCAGTGTGTATTCCAGAGATCCCGGGTTCGATTCTCGAGACCGAATCTTCGAAATTATATTTTTCGTGCCTTACATCAGTCCTTCTGCATAACTTCCGATACATTATCTTTAAACAGTTCTTGTGTTTTCCATCCCGTTGTGTGCGTGCATGGTTACTTCCAGGCTGTACCGACAAGTCCAACACATCTTTCCATTTCCCACCTCTTTATTGCTAATACTGCTGCATGTTTCGCGCGGACAGGGCGTACAGGGTGCCCTGTCCGCCCTGTGCGCCCGAAACATGTAGCAGTATTAGTAATAAAGGGCTGGGAAACGAAACTTTGTGTTGAACTTTTCGGTACAGACTGGGAGTAATGCTCATACAAACCTCGTCTGCTTTCGTCTCTGATGTTCACAGTCCTTTATTCACAATCATCCCATTATTCGAAGCTATGCAGAGTGTTGGGAAAATCTACCGACACAGTTCTAGGGCCTGTCCACTTCTGATGCATAACAGGTGGAATTCAGTGTCGTCGTGTCTGCATAAATATTGTACCTGGTACAGATGCTGAAACTGCGCTTAGTGACAGAGACATGAAGCAGTAGCAGGAAGTAGGGGGATTAGGTAACCTGGTGAAAACGAACAACAATTTCGGTGCTTTCCTGCAAATTCTTATAATTTCGAATCCACATAGACACAACTACAATTACAGCTGCCGAAAATGCCGCCCGTTCGACGAACAGAGATGCGTCAACGACTGACGCACGTGCTGCGGAAGGTCCACGTCTGTCTGACGTTTGGGTTGCATACCACCAGGCGTTTGGTCATAGCAGCTTGTTACATTCTTAAAAACATTTATCCCACCCAACTATCTTCTCGTAGTCCAGCAAGAGTGCGAACATGCACAGCGTTCCAGTGCGTATCTAAAATATTATACGACAACGCATTCGATGGCGTAGAATTTCATTATTACGAATGTGTAGAGAACTAGCCCTTAAATTTTAGTCAATAATATTACCCGGATATTCTGTGTAACATATGTAGCTGGAAAAGAGTGGTTAGAAGTAAATTCATACATCAGTGGTGCATACACTGACAGCTCAGACTTTTAGTAATACATTTTGTTCACCCAATTAGTCTGTTTTTTTTGTAAATTTCGTGCAAGAATTGTAAATAATATAAGTTTAGTGAAGACGTCTTCTCTGTCCGCACGTCTCATGTATTATCACAGACGCTACATAACCATTGCCTGTTAAATCTGCTGTGACTGAGTCAGTGAGTTACCTGAAGTTTTCTGCCTCTGTAACTTCATGTAGTGTCGAGCACACATGACTTCCGCATTATACGAGTGTGACAATCGACTCGAGCATAAACATATTCTTGGTTTATCTTAAGTGAAACTGGCGAATTGCGGCACATAAATTATATCATCTCATATTCGGAAACAGTTACGTTATTTTGATGTTTTTAAAGTCCAGTGGTTTCTATAGTAGGCCTACACAGTGTGTGTGCCACCAGGTTCAATCCATTTTGCTCAAACATTGTATTAATTCTTCCTTATAAATGTTACAATAAACAGCGATTGTTTCCGCACACATCATTGAGCAATTTTTCATTCTGTGGAAGGATTGTGTTCCCTGTGAGGTACGAAATGACTGTTCGTATATATTCGTCTCAGTATTCAGAGGTTTATTTGAATTCTCAGTAGGTGCGTAGTAAGTTTATGAGCAGCCCAAATGTTAACCTTTCGAAGACTACTGCACACATGAATTCTAAAAAGTCAGTTCCTACCTCACAGAGAACACAGTCCCTCTCCTTTAGAAAGACGAGTCGGTTTATATGGTATATAGAAATAATTGGTGGGGTAATTGTTTTGCTTGATGTAAAACAAGGACATGATAATCCCCAAACATATAACATTCAGTTTTGTGATAATAACACGAAGTGGCACTAGACATATGTAATAATGTGTAGAGATAGGGTACAAGCTTTCTGTCCGAAATGTTTTAATGTCTTACGTATCACATACAAACATAGCGACGGCACAACATTGCATATTGTACGTGTTGTGATTTAAGATATATCTTATTCAGCGGAGTCGAAATTCGAAATCTATACGAGTTGAAATTGTGCTTGTTATAGTTTGCACCTTATACAGCCAATCCCCGATGTAGTACCACCCTCAGTTATCCATCATGAATGTCTGGGACTAGAAATTCCTCTTGCAGAGCATTTAGATTTATCACCACTCTCGATATACCGCCAAAAACTTGCGGTGAACAGAGGCGCCATATCGGGGTCTAGCTGTAGTTAACTGTTGTCCCCATCATTTGGACTTGTAACGTTTGAAGGTAAATGGGTATCATTAATTTCTTCCCGTAACTTCTTGTTTATAACGTAACATAACTCTCGAACAGTGTCATTATATTTATAATAACAGTGCGTCGTTCAGTGCGACAAATCAAATAAAGCTATAAACAATGTAGCAGGCACAAAGTGGCTTCGTGCAGGAGTGAATATGTGGGAAGGGTGCGAGTGGAAGAGAGAGCAGAAATGACGGAGTCCAGGACGCTGGTCTGTAATGTGTGTCTGGAGAGACAATCGTCCCTTCTCACTATTGAATTATCTGTCTTCTCCACTGTCACACGAAACTGTCTAATCATAGACTATATATTAATAAGCATTCAAAGACGGGCTCCAGAACGCCTAAATACGTTTAAGCTTTTCGTAACAAATAACTGGTCTAGTATGACTGGAGGTTTGAAAAAGCGGTGTGTGTTTATTTTGAGTCTTCTGCATTGTGGCAGAGTGTAGTCCCATATAAACGCTGTTTTCTTTTACCAAGTCAATTGCGTAGTGAGGATGACGCTGTAAATTTACGCAGGGTAGGAGACATGGATTGTATCCACCCAGAACCGCGCAGTCCAGCAGAAAATACGAACAGGGAAACGGACCTTTTTAAGGGCAACCACAAAAAGAAAATAAATTGAAATATCTTCCCATTTCCGCACCTGGCGAAAGACGTTATCTCGCTGAATTCTTCTTAGAATGAGAAGTGTTTCAAACAAAAGTTGTGCAAAAAATCAAAACACATTTTGTGTTCAATAACCTTTTCCCGAAAATGGTGCCGTTTATGATATAATGTGGAAAAGTATGGGTACCGCCAGACAGGTCACAGATGACAATATAATATGGCGCATGCGCTTTGCATGCTGGATGACTAAGGCTACGGACATTCACTCATAATATCTAATACTTGTTGCTTTTCCAAGGCAACAATGGTTACGCGAACGCGCTTCATTGTTACGTTTGTGCGTACATACGGTGCCTGTCTTATTAGATAGCTGAAAAAATTTAATTGCAGAATAGTTTCTTGAGAATTCTGGATTAGTAATTAGGATAAACCACGCCCACATTCTCTATCCATTCCTTTCAGTTCCATACATAATTTTCCTCAACATCAGGACTTTATCAAGTCTGCAATTAACAATGTGACGCCTTCTAATAATGTCAGAAAAAATATAGGCTTACCAGCAGCGAAATGAAAATCAGTTACAAGCTGTAATAGGAATCATATTGTCGTTCCGATTAGGCAGTGAAGTGTAACATGAGTACAGTCCGTTTCTTGTTTATAATTTATTTTCCGGGCCAAGCAGTATGTTCCTTATTCCATACCTCTTCCATCCTTCGCTGACTGCAACATGCGTGTTACCCCAAGAAAGGCTGGCTGACTTAGTGGGTAGGCGAAACGCGCCACGCTCTGCAGAAGATATAGAGAGGTAAAGTAATGACTCTTCCGAATTCCAGACAGGGGAAAAATATAGTAGAAAGAGTAAACCGTATTACACTCTTATTTTATGTAAGCATTTCATGTCGATATTGTGTGTAATGGTTGTTTGGATTGGAAAATATGAACAAATAAATACAAGGAAAAGTGAATAGATAACACGCAAACAAATAATGGAAATAAATATGTAAGTGATGAATGAATCGGTGAATAAAGAAATAAATAAAAGTAATGAGAGGATAATTGATGAGTGAATACGGAGGCGAGTACTGATCAATCAATAAGACAGGCTAGTAAACAAATACGCAAATACTAGAAGGCTAGCCAGGCCTATGTGTGTTTGTTTTATTATCGAACTCTGAAATTGACTCTTTAGAATCAGTCCTTCATACGGCCCAAATATGTGTTCGTCGCAGCCCGTAAAGTAAATGTTCGTCATGTTTGAAATTTTATCGTTATTTTTGTATTGAAGCTTGGGTCTTCCAGTTTATCATTTCCAGCGATGTTTTCCTTGCTGAATGTGTGTATTCTCATATTTTAATCGACATCTTTATCTGGGTTTCGCGACTGTAAGGGTGATGGCAGAATACTGCGCCATCTGTTTGTGAAGTGCTTATCGTATTAGACACTTTGCAAATGCCACTGGAGTCGTGTATGACATACTAGTAACAGTGCTTACATCTGTGTGCATTTAAAATCTCAACATAGGTATTTTGTGAATAAAGGAACAAAATTTGATTCCCATACAATATATTATTTGTTAACAATTCAGAAGCCTCCTCTACTTATGTAAATACTTGCAAAATACTTTGTGGAATAACACTTCCCCGTTTTTGGAGGGGGGGGGGGGGTAAATGTTCCAGTATTGCGGTGCTTGTGGATCTCATATATCTGCACTGTGGATTATTCACGTCCTAATTAATGTTTTCAATTTTCTCTTCAGTACATCGATGATTATTTTTAATTACTGTGTTTTATTAGTTTATTGTGTAATATCAACTCCAAAAAGTGGAACAAGGCTTGCTGAAACGTTAATGTTTCCTTCTACATATAAAGTTCGTGGTGATGCATTTTAATACGTGAATTCTTTTGGATACTTTTAAGTTCCGAACGTACGTCTGGACTTTACTTAAGGAAGATGACACATTTCCATCACGTACATGTTTTATAAGGCAGTTACTGTACGTTACTGTGCATTATGGCTATAAAACGCATTAAGGAATCGTATATGGAGAAATACACGAAAGGCAGGCGGGCAGGCAGGCAGCCGAATATCTTATAGGTTACGTTTCGCGATGGCGTCTACTCG
The DNA here is from genome assembly GCA_013340265.1 of Coptotermes formosanus. Classification (NCBI taxonomy): domain Eukaryota; kingdom Metazoa; phylum Arthropoda; class Insecta; order Blattodea; family Rhinotermitidae; genus Coptotermes; species Coptotermes formosanus. The sequence goes on along the minus strand of BLKM01001294.1, from coordinate 4,805,543 downwards.
CATATTCAAATTTAGAATACCTCTAGTAAAGAAACAGAATAAAAAAAGCACACAGAAGAAAAAGAAGTGTTCTTTTCTAGCTTGCATCAGGAATATCGTCTTCGGTCATGACTATTAAACTTATTTCTTCCTTCCAACCCCCTTCACTGCCATCTCCTCTCTTTCATATTCCTTTCTTATAAAAAGATAAAAGGTATGAAGGAGACGGAGTGGGGTAAGTTAGGTTAAAGGTTGCAGTAGCGATGGCACAAGCAACATCATGGAATATGGTCATGAACAATGTATGAATTCAAAAGGGAAAGATAGGTTCACCACTTTGGCCAAATGTCTGGAGAGAAGTGAGTACATCCTACCATATCCAACATACTTTGGCAGCAAAACAGGATTATGTTACACCTGACGGCAGCGAACGTATTTCATTTTTATGGTACTGTGAAAATTTTATTATTAAGGCGATTGGAGCAAGTAGGGTTGGCAGGATGTGAAGAATGCTTAAATAGGCGATAATTTAATATATTTTTATTGGGAATACTGAAAGGAATATATCGGATTAGATGGGAGAATAAAATTAAAATGAGTTTTTACAATATATGGGATGTTAGGGAGTGGGCTGGATGTGTTATAGTTGCGGGCTCTTGTGGATGCAGGAATCAATCTTTGTATTCCTTGTATGACAGGGAGTATGTTAACCTTTTAAAGCCTAGCGGTAACTTTACATACCACCAGGTTTAACATTAAAAAATTCTACGTGGTGCCCACATTGCGTTTGTGTGTTTTGTACGGATCTCAGAACAAACAGCAACTTTTGCCTCATAAAACATTAAGAGACTGGTTTTTATAACCGAAGTGGAGAGTGTTTACAGCGCGGTACGGACTGAGTCCTTATCTAAAACAGACACGCTTCGTCTTTAAAGGGTTAAATACCTGAGACATTTTCTGTGTCCCAAGAAGTAATCTGCGTGATGGAGTTAGTTGCATATACTGATGACCGATACATAACGGGAGGCAGGGGTCATGTTGCAAGTGGCATGTCCATATGGAAGTCGGATATGTGTATTATTTTGTTTGTTCTGTTCTTGTGTTGTCTTTTTGTTGCCTTGCCCGAACACGTGCCGGTGTAACACCAGGTTCTTGTGGACCGCACTTTCCGTAAATACGCATGTAGCTGTTAACGAATATCAAAGGCGCAGTTTTAGAGTGACAGTTTGAAACAGCGTTTGATTGCGATATAACAGTAATTGATACACTTTCTTCATGTATGGCTCAAATTACAAGCCATTATCAGAAGAATAAAAAACAAGGGCGCAGGACTGTTATTGTTGCAAGAGAAGATTTTGAGATCTCTAATCCCTTTACGTCATGCATGTTCTTATTTAACCTCAGATTTATTATGTTTAATGTTGCGGCTGTTTCATCCGTAAAATAGTTTTAGAATTGTTGTGATGATGGCTTATAATTTGAGCCCAAACAAAAATCCAAGTGTATTAAGCCCTTAAAGATTGAAAGTAAGAAGGCTAAGAAGAGGAAGAAGAATCTGGATTGCAGTGAAAGGTGCCAGGACGTTCTTTATTACATGGAAGGGAAACAAAATTTACGGCCTTGAATTTTCCCGGTATATACTCGCTCGTCATTCTACTATAATTGACCCGAATCCGACTTAAAGATTTAGTTCGTACCGCACAGTAAACACATCCATTCTCGTTTATATTATGACTGCAGATAGTTACGCCATGACGTAGTACACAGAATTTAGTGAGGCGTTCTTTACGTTCGAGATGTGACATGGTGTCACGGCACTCACGGAGATGTAACTTCATGCACCCCCAAAACAAAAATACGGCCTTGCCTGGGGCGCCGCATTTTATGAAACTCATCAAAACTGAAGAGTGTTGTATGCAGATCTCGTATGCCAAATTTCACCCAAATTGGAAAATCAAGGTGGAGAGTAAAGATAGAAATGTATTTACACTCCTAAGTAAAGTGCGGCATTTACCAAGCTGATTAGGATGACATTAACCCAGTAAATTTTTGCGTACATCTGTCGTGCTGAATTTTAGCCAAGTTGGTCGTAAAATGTATGATATGGGCCAGTATTTCCTCTATGACCTGTGCATGCATTTTGACGTAACATACACATAATTGTTCAATAGGATTAGGTCGAGATTTCGTATGCTGAATTTTACCCATACCGATCAAGAATGGTGGAAAGTACTTGTATAAATCCCTTTACGCCCTAAAGTAAAGTATGACTGACACTGAACTGACCTCTCTGAAAGTTTCGTGTGCTCGACAAGTTTTTATAAACAACTCCTATTCAGAATTTCATGAAAATCCAGCAAAAAGTTAATCACGGCTACGAGGACGCAGGCAGACGGACGGACGGACGGACGCCTGGACGGACATAGCCTCCACACAAAGCATTATTCTTCTGCCTGATATGAAAGACAGAATACAGCACCTTAATGTCATGTATAGAAATGATCTTCCCTTCTCTTGAGAACCATAGAAGTCACACGAATGCATTCTGTGGGCGGAATGTAGAATTTTGTGGTGCTAAACATCACGGAACATAACAGAATCATTAGCCGGAAATTGCGACTGTTTGATTCTTAAATAACGTACACAACCGGTTTTGTTAATACAGTCACATACTTCTAATATCTCATGTTACCTGTAATACTGTACCAATAGAGTCCCTACTCTTCCCTCCAATAATTTTCACTTGGAATTATGAATGTTCTTTGTGCTGATCATAAGGTCTGTTTCGTCTTAGTGCCACGTTAAAGCGTTAGTTTTCGTATTGTAAAGGGATATTTTTTAAACTTGGTAGTAAAAATGATGTTTGTATGTTGTTACATGCACAATGTGCGACAGATAGGGTACTGGTTCTCAAAGTAGGCCTACTGAATGCTGTGTACCGTCCTAAAAAAACCCCTTTGCTTCGTAGTAAGTCCACATAACCAGATGGAAGCACTTCTCTTTAGTATTATTCAACGGCGTGTCGCTCCTCGGCTAAGTCCAGATTATTCATTTCGCAAAGGAAAAACAAAAAGAAATACAGAAGGAAAAATATGACAGTCATATAGAACGGATCCATTAGCCAGATGAATCGATGGTAAAAAAAAAAAAGGAATTTAGGCTTAAGTATTTTTCTTCCCTCTTCAGCATTCATAATTTCCAAACACATCTCTAACATTCTGCTCACCCTCCACACGCTTCTCCCTCCCTCCATTGCGAGTTTTTGTGTCGAGAATCTTTAAGCCTTCTTAATACTGCAAGCAAAGTTATGGAAAATTATTAGAGTTACCCTTACATTTGAATGTCTAATGCATTTCAGTACGCCTACGCATTCAATATGAAAGAAGATATTTTCAAATGTTGTGCATGCCTTCATTATGATGCTTGCACTTAGGTAATTAAAGAGAAAATAAATATTTCGTTACTTCACTGAGTGATTTCACCGTGGGCATTGTATTGTTTCATGTTACACTAACAAGGTAGCACACATAAATATGTTACAGGCAAACTCTTTAACCGTACTGTGCAACGTGAAGACTCGTAACTTATATTGCTATAAAATTGTATTATAATATATATTAATTATATTATAAAATTATATTATAAAGTTATATTGCTATAAAATAAAGGCAAAAAGATATGGACGAAACATATTCCACAAATACTAGAAATGAAAAATGCGTACCCCATGAAATTTTCGTTGGGAAATCTAAAGGGAAGGAACAGGAGAGAGACCTTTTAGGAGGTAAAGATGCTTTTGAAAGAAGTCTTAAGAAACTTATCCAACGTAGTCATTCAGTTGTTGGCATTCCTGCAATGTATTCGAGATACTCCGGGTTCAAACTTCGGTCCAGACATAGATTATTCGGACAGGTTTTTCGTGATTTGCGTAAGTCCTTCCGTGCCAATATCGGAATAATACCTGTGAAGGAGCCACAGGTCCTCCCACTCACATAATTCCTAGTTCAGTATTCAGTAATCCGCCTCACATTGCAAGTTGTGAAATTCCGAAATACAGACAGCGTCGTAAAATAAAGCGTATATAAAAATTAATTTGAATAAATTCGGAAGAATGTTTATTGAATTTGTGTGGCTGAGGATACAGATCAGAGGCTGCATTTTGTGAATATGATAATGAAAATTCATATTACTCAGCAGCTACTGTCTTACGAATTCTGCAGCTCCGTAAGCTGGGGAAAGAAGGTGGCGGTTATTCTAAGCGGTGGGCCGCAAAGTGTGATTCGCCGTGCTGATAACTGCCTTATCTTACGTGGCCTAGTAAATGTCCCGTTTATAGTTTGTGTTTCTAAAGTGCTGAATCATCAGAAATAGGACAGAGTTCATTGAGACAACTTATGTTTTCAGGTTGGACCGTATCTTTAGTAATTTCAAACAAAGTATATCATTCTGTAAATTTTAGGTGGAGTCACCACAAACCTAGTAGGACTCCGAAGACGGGAAATAAAATAACCACAGTTGAGGGAATTCCTTGACCCGCTGAGCGACACTCCGATTTCCAGGACGGACCTTGCATAGTGATTACAAACTGTTCTTTTTCCTCCAGTTTCTTAACGTGCCAACACGGGAACTGCACTGAATTGAAGGCAGTTAGTGTTACTGTGCTTAGGTATTGCCAACGGTGATCTTGCTTCGTATTCAGTGGGTAAAACTGGATCAATGTCCCGGGGGTAAAGCGGCCGAGCTTCGAGGATGACCATTCCCCTGCATCTACTACCGAGGTTAAGAATGTGTGGAGTTATACCCCTACTCCATGGCATGCACATGGGTAATCTTACGTCTACCTTAACTGGCTTAGAGCAGTCACACTGAGGACTGTGGCGTCAAATTCTGTTGGAGACAAGGGTGTTTGTTCGTGGGTCTGTATCCTGTGCCAACTCTAGACTGGACACCCTGTGGCTTGGAACGAAGGATATTGCGGCCTATCTGTGAAGTAAAATTGTGACTGTCGGAAGCTAAATGTGAGTCTGTGCTAACTGAGTAACACAAAACTTTTTACTGAATGCGACATTTGAGGTCTCTCACAGGGGCCATCTTTAAGATTCAGTCTTTTGACAAGTGACGCCGTGTCCACTGATAAATAGTTACCGACGTCTTGAAGCAGCATTAGACCTCCATCTTCAGCGTCAGGCAGTCTTGAATTTTTTTTAAGCTTGGGGCGGCTTAATATCCCGGAGGACTTGAGTATTTGTACATCCGAATTTAATAGCACGCTTGATCGTAATGCTGTAAAGAAGTGTACTTCTGTATTGCTAACCACTGTACGTGGCGAGCCCTGTGCACGTTCACATCTCACGTACCCATAATGCCCATTGTGTATTGCACGTTTTTGCCTTTAGTCCTGTTCCTCGAATATAGACGTTTTGTTATACTTTGTCCGACAGTTAATACTGTACGCAGTAATTCACACCTACTGTATAGGCCCAGGAACCCAAAATGTTTCGGGTTTAGAGAGAATAAGAAAGAGGAGAAAGTAAGGAAAAATTTCACAATATTTATTCCAACAACTGCATAACAATAAAACGGCAACAGTTTTATGAATGTGTAACACTCCTTGTACATGTTTCAGCCCATATTGGCCCCTATCAGGAACGTGATTGACAAAGGAAAGAGCAGTGGCCGATTATGCTACAGATGTTCAGTTATAATGCTAAAATACATATGTTGAGTAAATTACGTATTACAGTGTTTAAAACTGGGAATTAGTTGACGTGTGTTCTTGAGTACTGTGGTACTTTATAGCAGGGATGGCCAGCATGTGGCCCTCAGTCAGCTGAACAGTTCCAATAATACAGTTCAAAGGGCGTAGTGTAATACATCGACAGAGCATAATATGGCAACTTTATTAGCAGAGATAATGTTTAGGAACTATAACTCATCACTTTTAAGGCAGAATACAGTAAACCAATATCTTTTTCAAATATATGTGAATATATATATATGTATTTATTTATGTATGCATAAATGCAGCCCTCAGCCGAGTCCTTAACGAATCATATGTGGCCGTTCTGAGGGTTGAAGTTAGCCACCGCTGCTTTATGTATTAAAATCCGCACAGACGTATACTATATAAAAGGTTGTTCAGGTCTTGTCCGGTGTCGACAGTGGCTGTTTGTGTTACGATGGATGAGGGGGTATCACCTCCCTGAAGACGGCCGTAACATGTAGGAGGAGTGTCATATATTTACAAAAGATTGCCGTTTTATTGTTGTGCAGTTTTTGCAGTAAATATTGTGAACCAGTTTACTGCACGGAACATGGATAATCTTAAATAAGTAAGGAAACGTATTATGAGGATTTTCATGAGTTGTTTTCTTCCTCACATAGGGTCTGTTGTTAGGATGATGACATAAAGTGGGATGGTAAGATGGGTGATACGTGCAGTACGTACTGGGAAGTGAGAAAATATAGGATAACCAGAAAGGAAGCTGCTACTTGGTAGATTGTGAGTAGAGATCAGAAGGAAATGTTTAACTAGATACCAAATAATTTTTGTTATTTTTGGACTGGATTCAGCCGGCTCAGCTTACTGTCAAGTAATTGTCTCTTGTGAATGCGATGATCGGTCTGTGGGTTCCAAGAAGGGAAGGGATTTTGTTTGAACAGCTAGGCTATTATCAGTCTCTCACGGGCTCTTCATCTCTTTGGTATAGCCACAGCCACATCGATTGAAGCTTGAGGTGTAATGCCACGTTAGTAGATACGGAACCTAAGCAGCGAGTCTCAAGCTTCGCTTCCCCACAGCTGACAACGTCACTCGTCCCACAATTCCTAGTTCGTTTATTTTTCTCATTTGCGAAGTAAAAACCTGAAAACATTAGTTGGTAATAAGTAGCATTGTAGACTGGAAACAACTGGGAATGAACCCTAGCTTCAATTGATGTGGCTTGTGCCTATCGTTAATTTAACTGTAGCAACAGAACTTACGTTTTTTGTTGCCGTGTGTTATGACGGAGTACGAACAAAACCAAATACCATAAACAGAGCGGATTATTTAATCCTAAGAAGAGGAAGCATCCGTTAGACATAACACCGTGTCTGTATGTAAATACAACAACCCGTGTTCGAATTTTATATTCCCTCAATGTATTTTCTCTCGTTTTATCAGTAGAGGTGGTTAAGGGGAAAGATAAAATTGGAATGGGATGTGAGAGGCGGCGGATGGGTTTTTGTTATAGGGTGGTGTCACTTTTCTTCGTTTCTTGAATCAGCGAACGAACGAACGAACGAAAATATGCCCAACTTGCATTGAATTTTTCATGGTTTTAATTTCCCGGATTGCCTTGCAGCTGTAAGTACAGTAAAAGTCTGATGTCTTTTTTTTTTTCCTCACAACTGTCTATCCTTTTTCATCCATTCATGCTCCCCTCAATCTCCCCCACTTTCTGTTACTGCATCTGCTGTCTTTGTCACAGTCTCTCATACTTCTCCTGTGTCTCATTCCTTATTCTTTATCTTTGTTAAGATTCAAATTAAAATAATTATATATGGCCTTTTATGCTTAAAGTTTATATACGCATTTTTACATGCATTATTTTCGGTGACATTTTTAATTTCTTTATGTATTCAGACTAACAAAACCCACAAGAATACTGTAGATTCTTTGTATTCACTACAGCATGTTTCGGCCACTTTTATGGCCATCATCAGGTACTTGTACAATTTACGTAAAAGAGAAGGTAGGCCTATGGCAGGTAGAGGCGTTTCTTTTACAAGCAGTGGATACCATAATCACTGCTAAAATTTTTATTCCAAATAGTGGAATAATACGAAAATCAGATAAAAATTAAAAATGGTTAAAACATGTGCACGGAGTCCCTTTCTTTGTATGTTTGTTTTGCTCAGAGTGCGCTGTAGATCGAAGAGGGTGTTTCTTGCGGTGTGTAGTGGATGAAATCGTGTGACTAGTGTTCGTGAATACAACCTTTGGTACGGTATACAGCTGTGAACGTAACAAGACTTATATAAGCCAGTTTGCTATTGATGTAATAGAAATATAATTTAACCTTTAATATGTTCTATGTCCGTGCACTATATTATACAAAAACACTAATTACCAACAAATGCACAAAGAGAGTTTTATCATCAATCGTAACACATTCCTACATGTTTCGACCCTGCTGGGTAATTTTCAGGGAGAACTTTTTTGTTATCGTTACACTAAGGTTGCACTTTAAAGTTGAGTGAGAATGTGCTGTTGACTGTGTACTGCGTTGTTTTTGGAGGCGCGAACTCTCTGCGGTCCCGGCCTGCGCTGCAGCGCGTCCCGGCCTGCACTGCAGTGCAGGCCGGGACCACAGAGTTCACGCCTCCAGTACGCAGTACACAGTCAACAGCACATTCTCACTCAACTATAAAGTGCAACCTTAGTATAACGATAACAAAAAAGTTCTACCTGAAGATGACCCAGCGGGGTCGAGACATGTAGGAATGTGTTACGATTGATGATAAAACTCTCTTGGTGCATTTGTTGGTGATTAGTGTTTTTGTATAATTTAACCTACATATTTACGAATCTAAGTTACTAACTTAGATAAATCTGTGTGTAGGTAATTGTGACTTTGGCCCATGCCGCTGTATACTAGGCCTACACAGTTCTCAAAAAAATGTATTTCACGTCAAATATTTATTTTGATTGTGTCTGCAAATTTTATCTGAAACTTTTCCAACCCAAGAAAATCACAATGTGATGTTATCGTAAATGTACTTCGGCCGTCTCTTAAGGTGCCCGATGTTTTTGCCCGACTGTAAGGAAAACTGATTTCTTGACAGAGTTCAGTAGAATTCTCAAATATGAACGTTCACGAAGAAGCGGAGGTTTTCCATCTGCCAGACGGACGCTGTGAAACTGGTAGCTCTTGTCGTGACTTTGGAAAGTTCCGTAAGTACGTGCAATTTATACACACTGAAAAATGGGTAACGGACAGTGTCCAGGCAAACTTTTACAATGTTATGGAAATGTACGGAAAGGATTTCTACCCTAATAAGCATACCAGCAATTGGGACTGGATAATTCTAGGTCTTCGCTTTTCTGGGGTGTTACGTAGCTTAGACTGGTAGTTAGTTACGGCGTTTCGGTACAACCTATCGGTCCCATCTTCAAGGGAGTAAATATCAATCTCCGCTGCGTAACATCCGAGAACAGCTAAGATATCATTTACATCGCGGCGGAAGCCTCAAATCACGCTTAGAAATTTCTACGTCAGTTCGCCACCGTAAGACACCTGCAGCGTTATAGGAGCATTGTCACCGGTGATACTGTCTGCGTTTGTTCAGGTTCTGTAATTATTACACAGCACGCTAAGTTACATGCAAGCTCTAAAATCATAATTTATATTGTATTATAGAAATCCAGCGGATAAACTGTCACGCTAGAAAAGGAAAATATCTTCACTCTTTTGTTTCCATCTGGTATGTAGTTGGTCGTGTGTCCACTGCCCCAAGGTGTGCTGCAGCAGTCGGAGAAAAATAATGAGAACATCACTTCAATTCTCTTTTCATTTATTGTCTTTTTGTACGTCCTCCCCCTGTTTCTTCCCCCTTCCCTGCTCATTTGTTTTCTTTTATTTCAGTCCATCTCGTACTCTGTACCTGTCTTGTCTCCATATCCAATGTGGGTGTACTCAAACGCTAAGATTCACCCCAGAGCTCAACATAACTGTTCTTAAAAATAAAAATTCTCTTTTAAGTTCATCGCTCTTCAGTTACAAATTGGCGTTACATATGAAAACCCACTATAAGCAAGAGTGAAATATTGCTGCTACTTTAAAATATCGAAACTGTATATTATGCTTCGCGGTGCAGTCTGAGGCGTAGGTCTGCGGCCGAGCGCTTGCTGGGACCCGTGGGTTCGAATCCCAGCGTGGCATGGTTGTTTGTCTCTTGTGAGTGTTTGTGTTGTCAGGTAGAGGTCTCTACGACGGGCCGATCCCTCGTCCAGAGGAGTCCTACCGACTGTGGTGTGTGTCTGAGTGTGATTAAGTGAAAATAAAAAAAGCCTCTACATGTGCTGTGAACAGGTATGTAGAAGAGGGAAGGACTACGAATGATATGTTTGCCGTATTCTCAATAGAAGGGCTTATAACTCGTTTTCATCTGTGAGGGAATGTCATCAATTGCCTACGAACTACCTCTTTACCTCCCTCCCTCCCTCCCTACCTACCTACCTACCTGCCTGTCTGCCTGCCTGCCTGCCTGCCTGCCTGCCTGGCCGCCTGCCTGTCTGCCTGCCTGCCTGCCTGCCAGCCAGCCAGCCAGCCTGCCTACCTACCTCTTTACTTACCTACCTACCTACCTACCCACCCACCCACCCACCCACCCACCTACCTACCTACCTACCTACCTACCTACCTACCTACCTACCTACCTTCCTACCTACCTACCTACCTACCTACCTACCTACATACCTACATACCCAATTACCTACATAGCTAAATAAACTGATGCAAGTTTAGTCATTCTGACGTAAAGACAGAGATCATGAAGTTTACCGTCTGCAACGGCAAGCTAAGAAGCGTTAACATTGAAACAGGTCGTTAGGGCAGGGGCGTATTACAAGCTTTAGGGGGGTCGTAACTCAACTAATGAACTAGTCAAGAAATTCTCTTGTAAAGAATCTGATCGTCTGATCCCAAATTCAAGTAGAGCCCGCAACCTGCTCATACACGTGTACTTTGACCCAGTTGAATCCTGCAACCGGCTCATGCACGTGTACCTTGACCCAATTGAATCCTGCAACCGGCTCTTGCACGTGTACCTTGACCCAATTGAATCCCGCAACCGGCTCATACACGTGTACCTTGACCCAATTGAATCCCGTTCACATACTCAAACCGTGCTGTTTTAAAATTTCGGATTCATTATCACCTCTGAGAGAACTAAAAATATCTGAACACAGGGAACCCCGCGCAACGGAACTACATGTTTGGTATGTTTCCTTAACAGATTCCATCTGTAACATCCTTTAAACTGGAAGTTTACTGATCATAGTTTTTGTGATCTGTTTCAAGATATTAACAAATTAGTCTAAGACCGGGCTTCACCGGTGAACTTAAAAGTACATTTTAATTAAAAACGACGGTATAAGGACAACCAGTCCAAAAAGACGCGGAAGCAGTGATGTCCCGAAAGTCTCTGTATACCAGATTTGCGTCAGACAATAAAGAGCATCTAACGTACTCGTAACAGTGGTGTAACGAATTCATTGAAAGTAAAGTGAAGTAGTTAGTGTGCATACCATGAACCTTTATCGGGGCGTGGAGGCATAAATCCACTCATTCTTAACCTCGGAACTTGTAGATGAAGTGAGTGGTCAGCTTTACGTCCCCACCACTTTAGTTCTGGAGGAAGATTCCCCGGTTCTCAGTGAATAGGAGGCTGGATTAGGCCCAGGGCCAGTCTGGTCGGTTTGGAGAGGAGAAAAACCCTTTTCTGTTGCCATAGACTGGACCGCGGTTCCGTGGACGTCCAGTCAGTCAGACTGTCAGACAATGGGGAGCATCGTAGATACACTTGGTAACTAATTTGAATATTGTCAGAAATTTGTAGAGTGACCTGAGTGAAACTGTTTTTCTGCTTCGCACCGTACATTGATATTTTTTCTTTTGGCTGCCTGCCTGTGTTGCTGCGTCTGAGTAATAATCTAACATGGTCCGTAAACAAGATGATAGCATGGAGAAAGAGAGAGATTTTGAAGAGACCAATTAGGAAATTTCTTTATTAGAAGCTGCAGTTCACTAACACTCCCTCTTAGAATACGTGTTTTTTACAAACGTAGCTGATACCGTTTTCTTTTTTTCAATTCTTCCAATCAGAACATCGTCATCCCTTCTGCACTTACACAGCCGTACAACCGTGATGCGCATTGAAATATCCAAGCTTCAAGTACCTTTCCAAGCGCGGAATCTGATGATACGGATCACTTGGGGGCAGGGAAAAGGAAATTGAAAAGGTTGTGTTGCGAATTCATGTTTTTATATATCTTCAATTGTGAGCAAGGACATTGAATTTGTTAGTCAAGATTCCTTGTACTAGTGAAAAGATAGGATGCAGCTGTGGGGTCTGTAGAAAAGTACATACGTGGATAAAACTTAGTGAAAAGCCATATTTTGGCCCTTATCGAATTTGATACAGTTCATTTTAATTTTGTTTTGAAAATTCTTAGACAAGGTAGGCCAGATAAGTGTCAAAATGTTGTTAGGAGTTCGCATGCGAAGAATCTCAAGCACAGAAGTAGCCGAGATATCAGTTAAACAAGTAAATTGTAGTTGTCTTGAAAGTATACAGCAGTTAAGATTAGATGGCACACGCGCAGAAACCAGATTTCGTCTTTCGGCTAAACGGGCGAGTCCATATGACTCGGCGGGGGCGCCAGTTGAGTCGACTGCTGGCAGCCGAGGTGTGCGGGTCAGCTGGTAGCATTTGTACTGTGCTGGAGAGTGTGCTCCGCGGTCTTGGCGAGGCATGCTGGATACCCATTCCCTTCTCCTGTTGCCCCTTCATTTCCCCTCCCACGCGTCGCCGTGTGCCATGTCATCTTACTCGTGTTCTAAATTTCTGTCTCTACACGCTATGCAGGCACATGAAGATTCTGTATATCTCCACTCATGCTTAACCTCGGCACTAGATGGAGGTGAGTGGTCAACCTCACGCTTCGTCCGCTTTACCACCAGGAAATAGCCCTGGCACCCGTTGAACAAGAGACTGGGTGGACCTCAGAGCCGGTCTGAAAATTGTTTATTGCGATACATCGTATCTTTGATAACGCTGCTCTCTTGAATGAAACGGCACTGTTCAGAAGTTCTACAAAATCGTTATAACGACTAATAAGCTGCGAATTAACTGTATCAGGATCGAATACAACTCTAGATCCAATTCTGAATTGTTTCCGCTTCGTCAATTTGACCTTAAAATAAACGATCGAAAAGTATTAACGCTTGTGACAACACCTTTTAGAGAAAATACTATAATCGATGGGAATGTAATTTCACAGGTAATTAAATAATGAGTAAATTGTCTAGATTGTCATGTAAGCTGCAATAAAGTGGTTACAGGAAGTTTCAGGTGTCGTGACACGTAGGCTGTGTCAGTTTGTAAATAATTATCGACACACCGGAGAAGCGTAGTGCCTCGACTGTCAAGGCCAAATATTCCACTCTTCTCGGAATGCGTAGCAGCAAAGGAGGCCCTATTCTCCTCCGAAACGTCCGTAATTATTTACATCTCGAAACAGCATAACGTCAAAGACACTGTAATCGTCACCAGGACCGTTTTTAGAAACCCCGGGTCTCTCATGTTAATGACAGTATTAGGCACAAATTACACAGGTGCGATTGTGCGTGTGAGAGAGTAATATGAGGATTGCTTGGGAAGTAAAAGTGAAAAACTCTGCTTAAATTAACTTATAGCAGGACCTACTGTTTTGTCGAACTTAACAATACGAGTAGTTTGTGAGTGAGTCACAACCTGGAACAAAATGACTAGCAAGTCAGCCTATTCGCGCCTGCGCAGACTAGCATATCGTCTATGATGCCCTCTTCCTTCACAATTTTGTGTAGTTTCCTATTGTAGTAGGTTGTATGTGAGTTTGGAATATGGAGCGGTGTACAAAATTCTCTAAAACTGAGTGAACAGTTGCTTGAAATGAAGTTTTCCGAAGTAACATGTCAGAGCAACGTTATCGGTACAGCTGGTTAATGTAATTATTTAAGTTGGCGTATAGTAAGGGAAGGCTGTTGTTCTGACCATTGTCAATATTTTTAAGTGATTACGAATGAAAATACCTTCATTGCCCTTATTTGCCGGTCTATTATTTTTGAATGGCAAACACACACGATTCATCAAGGCGCACTCTAATATGACAAGAAATAAATTATCGGAACAGAAGCAGCAAATTCGCCTGTTTCTGGACAGCACCGGACACATTAAGGGCATCATTAGAGAGGAGGTATAAGGAGGAGGCCGAGGTCAGTTAATATTAATCCGCGAAAATGAGAATTAAAAATTTCAAAATTTAGACAGCACTGGAAATTCTGGCATTCCAAGAATAGTTTTCGAATATTAGCTCAAAATGAGGCGACAGATGTAACAATTATGTTGCAATTGAGAGGCCAGTTTGAACGATTATGTAGTTAGATTTTACAAATTTTAAAATGAGAAAGTTTCAGCTGCTTTACAAAATAGGCTAAGTGCAGATTTATACATTTTAGGCAGTAAAATTTCTGTTTCGTGGTTATAATAATGGTAATTGAAAAACTTATTTTGTTGTAGTTAATATTATTAGAAGATACTTGGTGTCCGAATTGTTAAACTTTCGTACTTCTGACATAGAATGCTTCGCATTTGATGCCTGTGTCTGTACAGTATGCTTCCAATTAATATGATGCTAACACAACATTTTAAAATAGACCGCAAGGGCGCAGGAATGAGACAGAGAGGGGGGAAGAGAGAGAGAGGGGTAAGAAAGAGAGAGAATTTGGCTCTTAGTAAATGAGGGTAAAGCGAGGGTTGATGATAATGTTGACGATGATAAAGTTATTGTAAAGGAAGGGTCGTTTCTTTTTAACACCCTCAGCAAATATAGCAATTTCAAGTCATGCGATTCGGGTCTCTTTTTCTATTTCATTCATCGCATACACTACACTATGCCGCTTGCAAGAGAAATACAGCAGCTTCGTAGGACAGAGAAAAGAAGCTCGGCTATGTCCTTCTGTTGCCTGTAATTATAGGTATTATATATGCTTCCATGTCCAATTAGGGAAGCAACCAAATGTTGGCGTTGTTGTCTCTATATAAGTATTTATTCGGTCCCTTTTCGTGCATTAATATTTAGACTCTTTGTAAATAACAGATGTGTACGGTTATGTTTATACATTTTGAATCGCAGGTGATCTGCGTACAGCTTGTTATATTCCATAAGATTCATCACCGCTAATACCGCAGTCCGTAACTGTAAACGGTCCTGAGCCAGTTCTGTCCACTTCTAACCCGCACATGCTAATGTTACCCTCCCTAATTCCCCGACCTCCAATGAACCATCCTTAAGATTCCCGAAGGAAAATTTCTATGCATTTCTCTTGTCTCCCATCCTAAGGAATGCCTAGCTCATAGTCACATTTTTGATGTCAGAGTCGTAAGAGCACGAGGTGACCTCTTATTTTTTGAACATTATAAATTGCTCAATTTCTTATTTCTTCTTAGGTCTACATATTTTCCCGAGCACTTGTTTGCAGAAAATTGCGGTGTACGTTCTTCCGTCAAAATAAGACACCGATGATGACGAACTTTGCCTCTTCATGACTAATATAGAGAAATGGATTAAAAATTTTATTACCTTCCACACAACGTGCATGTAGTTCTAATTGTGGGCCTATACAGAGGGTGAGCTGCCGACAAGGGGCCCCTTTCCCTTCGCCTTCGGTGTTTGTGCTTTTCTTAAAAAAAAAAAATGTAATTCTAAATGGAAAAGTGAATGAACCTTCGCGGGTAAACAGAAAAACTAATCATCGTGATAATTCTGTGACCTGTTGAAAGACGTTTTACCATAATTTTAGATTATCATTGTTATGGGAACCTTTCTTTAGTAGCCCAGTGTGGAGACACAGTATTTTCTCAGGTGACCTTTAACAAGAGCAGGAAGTGAGAGCAACATGTCTAGTAAAAAAAAAATACTTCTTCCGTTAAGAACGAACTAATAAACACCAACTAATGTACTGTTGGAACAGTATATATTGAAAAGTATACACACCCCTACGATAATTCACGGTGCGATTTACGTAAAGTTCTTCCATTAAAGCTAGCGACATGTGTGTCAACTTTGTCGTCATCAGGCTAATCTGATACAATACTGGCAATGTCATTTCAGTATATCGCATAATTTAAGAAGCTTCTTATTTGCTTTAAGACCATAACAGTCTTATTCAATGAATCTTGTAAAGTTCAAATTCTTCTTAGAGTTGATATCACGGAGGTCGTAGAAACATTATGGTGAGCCCTTTTGGCTCTCCGTTTCACAGGTTGGGAACCACAGCTATAGTGCTTACCCCTGTAATATTATGGCCCGAGGCGTAATGACATATTAGCTACAAATCACTAATTACAAATAAATGGTGTTTGGTTTATTATTACGCATTTATATAGAGTACTTTTTTATTTTGTGTTCTATTTAATAGTTTTTCGAATTTAATTAGTGCCCCTACAGGCATGTTTTAATGGAAGCTGTAAAAAGAATTGAGCCATAAAATTGTTTCAGCAAATTACTGCCGAACCCACGAGGAGGAATCTCTTAAAATTAATGTGTAATGAACATTCACTTTTCGTTCATGCGAGTGTATAAATATCAGGTAACGTTTGACCCCTTCAAAGATAACGTGATATCACGTTAGAGACACCGTACTCTCCTGCCGCTTATGTTTTTATTATTTATGGTAAATGAAATACAAGTGTATCCTAGTTTTCAGAAATTGTGTAAGTAACGTCTTACTTTTTCAGACTATCAGCATTGATTTTGCTGGGATTCTGTAAGCATTGCAATTTAGCCTACTTTCAATGATCTACAAATTTTGAACATACTTTATCAAATGAAGGGTTGGCTTTTCTTAGCTTCCTGATGGAAGCCGAAGTTAATTACTGGGCTTAAAAGAGTCCACCACCGATGAAGCTGACTCAAGTATTGACGCTTTGGACTTGTACTCGGGAATTGCCCTGTTTTCGTATCTGGGTAGGTCACCGACCGTCCTAACAGGTTTTTTTTCTCCCTCAGTTCGTCATGGCAAATGTAGACATAGTACCTTTGACACTTCTGTTTACAGTCTCACAATCATTCGACGCTGTGCATTTTGATTTACAACGTCGGTATAAATTACAAATGAAACACAAAAGTGTATGCAATTAAAACTGCAATAAAATATATGTTTATTTTGAAGGTGTGTTATCAGATGTCGAAAAGATTTTCACTGGCTTAGTTTAACATAAATATTGGCATTTTCTGAAAAAGTCAGTAAAGTTTCAGGTTCCATAAGAAGCGAATTTCTTGATCAGCTGCTCGGGTCAAGTTTTTGAAACATCGTATCCCACCTGCAGTCGACAAAGTATCCCTCGTCGATTAAAGTCCTTTAATGATAATACAAGGTCACGGCACCTTGGAATTGCTGTGTTTTTTATTATTCTTACTAAAGTGCTCAAAAACCAATGAGATAAAGTAGAAATAAAGCAATTTATCATCGGTCACAACTCTATGTATATGTTTATACCTATTTAGTATATTATGTATTACACGTTCCGTCCTTTTATGGCCATCATGAGGGATATCAAATCACAATGTACTTTGAGGAAGGAGTAACGGCAACAGCAATTTTCAGTGGTGGTATAAGATCGCATACTGTTACTGAAAATCACTCTTGCAGTTATTCCTTCCTGATGATGGCCATAAAAGGCCGAAACATGTAGTGTGTAATATATTAAATAATCATGTAAATATTGTTGTGATCGATGGTATATTTCTTCATTTCTGGTGTATATGCTTCGCAACGGGCTGTATAAACCAAAGTCTAATGAGACGAAGCATTGTGGCGACCTTTCTCTGCTCCTTCATTGTCACTCGTGGAAGTCAGTCCCATACTCATTCACAGAATGAAGAATCTGGAATAGATTCTTCCACCTCTATTTACCCATACGACCTCTTGAACTTTGGATTCTTTTTACGAGTTGTCAGACGCGATGTTGGGTCAGTATTGGTGCCCTCTGTTTCCACCCTTAGGAGTCATCCATTATATCTTCCGAACACCCCTCTCTTAACCTCACACCCTTCCCGTGTCAGCTTGCTATGGAAACAGTTCGTATGGACGTAAAAATCTCTGGGGGTGAAACTTAAAAAAATCCCTACTCCTTTTTCATAGGGGTTTAGCGTGGTTTTATTAAGTTTTGGAGACGGAAATTAAATCCACACCATAAACAGATCGGTCATTTAGCTGCGAAGTTTCAAATATCCATCGCTTCCTCTTAGGAATGGACCTGCCGCGTGTTCTTTCTTCTGTGGCAGGCACCTGAATATGTAGCAGCATTTTAAAGACTGTAACGAAAGGTCGTACCCCTGTTTGCATGTTTGCAGAACGAAGCATTTTGTCGGAAGGTGCGGTTATACCGTTTCTTATTCGACTTGTGACGGTAGTTCGAATCCATGAAACTCATTATCTCTACTCACATTCTCATTTCTTTTTTCTCCATCACTTCAGGCGAGTGCGTTTAACATTTTGAAGGCTAGCGGGTACTTTGCGTAGCACCTGGTTTAACATTAAAAATTCTATATTGTAGTGACATTGCGTTTATGTGTTTTGTACGGATCTCAGAACAAACAGCAACTTTTGCCTTTCACATCATTGAGTGAATGGATTTTGTAACCGAGGTGGAGAGTGTTTACAGCGCGGTGCGCACTGAGTCCTTATATAAAACAGATTACGTTCCGCCTTTAAAGGGTTAAATCAGGCCCAGTTCTTCTGCTTTATAATACCTAATAATCCTGTTATTTTATTAGGCGCTGTTTGAGGGCTTCTGTTGATATAATTAACCCTTTACTAGTTGTAACTGAGACCTCTGTCTTAGAAGCGCGGGGTCTTGTGGATTGCGTTTGTATGGCGTTAGAAAATAAAGCGGCGCGTTATCTCTTAAAACCTATAGTTCAGTAGTGTTTGCACTTCAGCAGTAAGATATTCGTGTTTTCGTGATGACGTAACAGGATAACGTTTCTTTAAGCAACAGCTTGTAAGAAAATGTTCCCTGCCAACAAACTGTAAGATATCAGTTGAACAAACTACACCTTCCGCACGTTGCACAGTAAATTGTTAACAACATTCCGAGTCAAAAATTGTATTTCGTGGCTAATAAAAAAAACAGAGCTTCTTCTTTCTTTGAGGACTTGACTCTACCTTCGGCACATAAAATTCAGATTTGCACAGTTTGTCGTTCACAGCTCAGTCCATATAATTAAATTTCAGTTAGCACAAAATGTTTCGGCCCCATTTTCGGCCGTCAGGTACTACATTTAAAACAGCTTGAGGAATATGTTTTAAATATAGTACCTTGTGGTGATTGGAAACAGAGCCGGAACAATTAGTACAAATTGAAATTTAATTTAATTATAAAGGCTGTGTTGTGAACGAAGAATTGCACATTATTTTCCTTTTTTTTATAAATTCACAACGGGTTGTATAACACTAAGATAAATTCAGATTTGTGTCTTGATCAGGAGACAAAACATCTTGTGTGTTGTGAGTACCGGGGGTGAAGGGGCAGCGGTGTGAAGCTGATCACTCACTTTCGATCTCATGGCGAAGTTATGAATTTGTGGAACTTACATAATCTCCATCCCCCTGTATGAATATTGGTGTGATGCGTAGTTAAGCGGAGGAACAACTCTGCATTCACATTTCAGAACGAAAATTGGCATGGAGCGAAACAAATTTAATTGCAGGCATTTTGTTCGGTGTACTAACCCGTTACTGGCGTATGATTCGTGGCGGTTAAGTACGTTTGTGACGAGTGTCTGCATTTTTCTTTTTATTCTTTTGTTATTTGAATCCTACAACCAGCTACTCTGAGGCAGGCAAGTAATTTAGGCATGAAATTCCGTCTAGTTTATCCTACTTTTCTACCTCAATTGAAATAAAAGTTGGTTCAAGAGACGTTCCTGCTGTCTGTCTATGTCTGTCAAAACCACGCGAAAGCCTTTTATGAAATTTGGTATCGACGTTACTCCATTACACACCACCACAACTCTGTAATATTTAATTCCCCCAGTCTTCAAAACCCACGCCGCGAATGCACGGGATTGTGAGATGGGAGCCTTAGACAACTTTCACACTGGCGACTGTGTAGACGAGCTCATAGCGTCCGAGCCACAGAGAGAATGTGGCGTGGAAGGAATTGCATATCTGTGACGTCACAGACACTTCTCCTGTGTTCGTATATGTTCTAGCGTAGTTCATAAAGTCTCAGTTTAACCCTTTAAAGACGGAACGTGTCTGTTTCATATAAGGACTCAGTGCGTACCGCGCTGTAAACACTCTCCACTTCGGTTATAAAAACGAATCTCTTAACGTTTTATAAGGCAAAAGTTGCTCTTTGTTCTGAGACCCGTACAAAACACATAAACGCAATGTGGGCACCACGTAGAATTTTTGAATGTTAAACCGGGTGCTACGTAAAGTTACCGCTAGGCTTTAAAAGGTTAACAATGCGCACTGCTGTGGCACATACAAACAACTCTCATGTAAGCCACAAGGAAGTGTCCCAGTGGCTGGCTGGTATAGCCACTGATCGGCCACAGTGGTTGTCGTTCAGCCACTTCGTGTCTTGCCTGGAAAGTTCTTTTTAAGACCCAGTGACCTGGCAGTGGCTGTGTAAAAGCTACCTCATGATCTAGGCTTCTGAAGCAATGTCTGGTAATGTATCTTGGGAAAACTTGTTGTTTTTTTATGAATGTTTCTTCCTTTGAATTTTAAAACGACGATATTGTGCAATTCCGTAGGTGCCTAACGGTTGTATATCACATTTAAAATGATTAGTTTCATGGACTATGCCCACCAGCTGATGTTTTAAAAGTAATAAGAATAAATACAAGATTGCGTTTCAAACTAAAATAATACGCCCTACAGAGATGGGCCCAATAGGGAGATCCACACTCAACCTCTGAGCCTCATTACTTCAGCATGAGGACGGGACCGATTCTGTCCCTGAAACCTAGTGTTTTATTTATTTTATTACTTTTAAAACACTAGACGCTGGACCAAGTCCATGAACCTAATGATTCTCAACAGTGTGGTGCCTTCATGAAGTTAAAATTCAGCTTTCGGCTGGGTAGCAATAACTGAAGAAACATGTGACATACGGTACGGAGACAGATCGTAACTTATGTGCATATTATTTGCAGGACAGTGGTTAATAAGTCGGTAATTACAAATATGATAAATCTGGGAAATGTGAGCTTATGACTGAAAAAACAAGTAGTTACTTGAATTCATGTTTTAAATCAAATTTTTATTTCAATAATAAATACTCTGACAAAGATTATTACAAATACAGTTATTCTAAAAACAAAAAATATACATATTGATACTGCAAATTTAATTATGTTTAGGCATCCATGCCACCTGTCCGAATAAAGTGTGCTCTTAAGACGCCTAAGCAGTCAGTATTTTTAGATTTTTGTAATACAACAATCTCTGAAATCATTTATTAACTTGCAGTATTCACTCTTTCTTTTGTATGCAACAATGTGTCTAGTAAACCAGGTCTGAGTTTCATGAAGTTTTCAGATTTCCGTTACACTGGTATTGTGTCTAACAATCCCTGAGTTGCAAATTCAGTAGTACTGATTATTTATTGTTGTAGAGTTTATAAACTCTATGTGAATAATTCATAAACAATTATTTTTGAAATTAGTACCGAAAAATGGGCGTTTTTGTATCAATACCAGTATTTGAATACCGGAAAAAAAATGACTGCGATCCCGGTGTTTGGGGTCCCGGAATCACGGTACTGTAAGCCCTATGCACCAGTCCAGCAAAATAGCTCGTGGACTGAACTGAATTTCATTTTTGGAGTATAAATTCATATTGTGTAAATATGATGGTATAGTCGGTAAAGCCTGACCCAACACTGCTGCCATGCTTTCCCCTCACTAGCTGCTAGTTAGATCTGCCGTGTGATACCGTACATTTACGAATGTTTTATCTTGTCATTTCCCACCTAAGACCCAAAAAATCGAGCGTAAGTACTTCAACATATTTGATTTCATGTTTATAGTGCACATACAGAACACAAAAGTACAGCACTGTAAAGTCAAATAATTTTGAAATTATTAACGCCAACACGTCCATGTCAGTGGTCTTACCATTTAGGCCTAAATTTCTCTGTCAAAAAGGAGCCAGTGGAATAACACAAATGAACGGTGTATAAATGGCTTACGAATAAATCAGCTTTTAGTCAAAACAGCTATGTAGGTCATCGCTGCAAAGGTGCTAATGTTATGGAAAATGTTATTGTCATAGTGGCTTATATAAGCCAACAACACTGTATTTGTTTCCCCCTGCCCGTTTCAAAAGTGCAAGTCTTTTCATCTTGACATCTGACAATGATGAATGCTCTTTCCTAAATACTCTTCTTTCTATCCACACTTCTTTTTATTTTATTTCCATCTTTTCTTCGTTTTCGTCTTTGAGTTGTTACGTTTCGATGAGTGTTACGCAATTAATCTTCCATATTTCATTATTTGACAGGTTGATAATACATTATGGCAGCTGTGAGTGGGGAAACCGGCAGAATAAGGGGAATGTAATCTTATAGACAGCACTTCAACTCTCCTTTCAAACACAAATTTTATCTGTCAAATCTTATTACATCTGACGTCAATTTCTATAAAACTGGATTCTGATTAAAAAATAGGTAGAATTTAAATCGCACTTTGATGTTTGAAAGCAGATATCTGCCTAGTGCGATTGGGAGGAGATATGTGTGGGGTCTAGTGTTCGTTTCTCGCTAGATCTTCCCAACTGATATCGCTTTTAATGTTCCTCAAGGCGGCTGTTGGACCTGTGGCTGCTACAAACAGCTTACATTTATGAATCACACATTCAGTAGGTAATTTGTTTATGTGTACATAACCAGCATGTCTGTGTGGCCGTAAAGTTGTACCTTGTCTGCCAGGTGCTACTCACATCAGATCGTGGCCCTTGTAACCACCTATCCCGAGTGACGTTAGTCGTGTTCGTCGTAATATCCTGCAAATAAATTGTAATAAGCCACGACGCCATTATTTAGGATATTTATTATGTATACCCATAATTTTTCTAAGCTATACAGGCTCTGCAGTTGAAATAGTCTTTGTTACATAGCCCAGTAAGCGAACAACATCGCGTTATACAGGTATGTGTATGCGTGTATGTAAGTGTGCATGTAGGCCTACATGTTTATGTGTGTGTGCATTGGTGTAGGCATTGCATGTATGTATAGGAATATACAATGCGCAGTAAAGTGTACGACTTCTCTGTTCGAACTGCGATTTCAACATTTGCTCTACTTGTTGAAATTTCTGTTTTCTTATTTCTCTCATGTTAAATACCTGAAGCAGGAAATACATGTAAATAATATTTGAAACTTAAATTTCTGTCTTACAGTAAACACACTACGTCTACAATGTAAAGAACAATTGGTTTATAGCATTTTTTCCCCTTGACACTTCTTAGAAATATAAATATGTACGGCGGGCAAAATGCAAATTTCCTTGATATTAAAAAGGTGTTACTTTTTGATCACACCAAGCCGTTGCTTTACGCCCTAGTTGTGTTCCCGAAGAATGCGCGTAAATAAAAAAGGCGTAAATCAAAAACTGTATTCCCATAAATTATCCGGTGTTACATAATATTTCTTATGCAGTAACATAGTCCAGTATTTTTCCTGTGTGCCAACGGCCAAACTCGGGCCTAGGCCGACTCATTGTTGAGGCTTTTAGATCACACACACACACACACACACACACACACACACACACACTCGGTACGACTCCTCTGAACGAGTGATCAGCTTGTCGCAGATGTCGCTACCCGCGCAACACACAACAAACACAAGGAACGAACAGCCATGCCCTCAGTGGGATTCGAACCCACAATCCCAGTCATCAAACGACCACAGACCTATGCCTCAGACCGCACGGCTACTGGATTTGGCACTATCATTAACTTACCGACATAGACATATAGTTCACACGTACAGACCTGCATCCCGCATGTAAACTGATTGTTGTGCTGATTCGAAGTACAGCCATGCACAATTGCAAAATAAATGTTAATTTAGTTTTTCAAACCTCTTAATTGGTTGGTTTGTCTGTAGAATATATCTCCTCAAATGAACAGAGATAAGTTAATATTCCACCCCATTTTGTTTCAGTGCATGTGTTCACCACTTGATTATTCTGTTTCTTTTATAATGTATTGACGTTCTTCCTTGAAATATCTACCCGATTTCGGAGAGTTCCTTTGAGGCTGTTCCTTCTAAACGCAGTTTTCTGATACGAACAATAGTTAGTCGGCTGATGAGAACCGATGTTTCAGAGATACAAGGAGAATGATGCATTTCCTATTGCTTTCCAATACTCAAATGGCAGGAAAGTAAGGGGCGCAAGGAGTGGATAAAAAGAGAGAGAAAAGATAATGGAATACGAAAAAGAATCGACATCTGTTGTGGTTTAGCCATGCAGAAGAATAAGAAGAAGAAGAAGGGGGTGTGATGGAAGTTGGGTAGGGGCGTGATAGAGATGTTGAAGAGAATGATTATTATTTCGATATATCGATTGACTATTATGTCTTGTTCTTTTTCTTTTGAAAAGAATGCCTCTCAATACAGTTATATGTAAGCACATGGTTATATATCTTTATCCTATAAGACAGTCCCGTTCTGTATTACTGTCAGAATGAAAGATATTGGCTTCTAACCAAACTTAAGAGTCTGATTCCTTGGTTTTGTCGTGGTTTTCCTTGGTTTTCCTTGGTTTTACTTGGTTTGGTTTTATTCGAGCTCCAACTCGATTCAATTCTCCTTATTTAGGCTTCATGGAAAATTTATGATCTCAATTTTCAAAGTAACGACTTCTCACATATCTTATCTGGCAATATATTTTGATGGCTTCAGAAGTTCCAAGACGCTGGAAATACATATAAACAATTCATATTCACATAAGATTTTCCAATAATTTTCATATGATCCTTCTGCCATTTTCTTCTTTAAGTACTTCAAATTTGTATGCAAATTTATTTAATGTAGTCACCAAAGACACACGTCTATTCTAAGAAAAACTTTCTGCATTTGACTATGATAACAACGTTAGGCTTTTTAATACTCACAAATTTAGCTAAAGTAAAGACGTTAGAAATTATTGTACAGTGTGCAAGACATAATTCTATAATATTGCAGCGATGCTTATTAAAATCGATAAATTAGTAATACAGGGTCTTTCAGGCGAATGTGACATAATTCTGGAGAACGTCCGTTTTGTTAAATTATATCTGTGTAACCAAAGGCACCTATATCCGATGTCGAACGGTTGCTGAGATAATGGCGAGATGAGTTTTAAAGAATGAGAATAATTTTGCGTGTATTAGTTACAAGAGGCATATCAATACGAGGATAAATTTGTGTTCCTGTAGTGTTAACACCTGTACTTAACATATAATTACCATCTGAGTGACATAATGGCATTGATTAAGCGTGGGATTTCACTTGTTTCGTAAAAATCGTCGGTAGGTTTCCAAGTACTTTACGTAGCACATTCGCCTCTGTATAGCTTGCCTTTGCTATAAGCTCAAGGACGGTCCTGCGAAGTGTACGGACAACACGTCATGCAAACGAGGTGCAGTAAGTGGAACCTTCAGAAGACCGGGGTTTTCTCGTGTCATTATTTCCGTAATCTTGCAACTTCGGATATAGGTGTGTTTGGTTATATCGATGTAAATTAACCTACAGCACGTTCTTCCGACGTGCGGCAGGTAGCTCCTGAAACACCATATATAAGATGTTAGACAAAAGAGTTTAATCCTTATATGAATTTTGGGTCTGACTGCTACGCCTAATTCCGTTGTCATTCTTTCGTAAGCACTAAAATTTGGAATTCTGTCTCTAAAAGAAAATTTTATCGGTTGTTTAATTTCTGAAATATTAGTTTGAATTACAGCTTGTAATTGCACTTCGGATTCAGTATACAATCTGCAATGTTAAAAGGAACGCGATATACACAGCCAAATTGCCCAATTTAATAAGCCCTTATTTCTTAATAACCTGATACAAATATGTGTAACTTCGATGCTTTGATAAGGGTTCACATACCGCTCTACATCCCTATAATATTCATGGTGCTGTTGACTTCATCCGGAAGATCCAACTTGATTTGTGGTTCCCGTTCACTCGACCTTCTTGCACACGAGTTTCTGTTGTATTTTATTGAGGTAGGGATGGGGTTAAATCGAGAAGAAGGGGGCAGAAGTGGTGGTTGATGTTGGTTCTTGTGTATAGGTTTAGATAGATCTAAAGAGGGGCGTGTTCCTTTCGCAATCGTCTCCTTGTTCTTCCGCGAAGGAGTAAAAGGAATGAGCAGACGCAGGAAGGAGGAAACGCTGAAGGAAGCCGTGTTTCAGCAGATGTAGAAAAAGCTTCTTTATTCCTAATGGCATGAGACAAACAGAATGCTTGCTGTGTTCTCTTTACGTGGATTTAACTTCCATCCCTCTCTATCTGTTTCTTCGCTTATTCTATTTTCAATGTACAGGATGTTACAGAATAGGAGAGTAATTCAGAGTTTGTAATATCGATCTCCTAACAAATGCTGGTTACCGTAAATGTACAGCTAGCACTGTGGCCAAAACTCTTTCCGATATGTAACAAAGAAATTGTATATACTGCATACTGTCAACCCGTGTACGTTCCAAGCAATTAAGGATAACCGAAACAAAGATTTGTCACTTGTTTTGTATTGGACGTGTTACGTTTTCAGGAAAGACTCTACTTCATGGAATGACTGATGACGAGTTTCGTAATGCTAAGAAACATACTTTATTTTGTTGAGGAACGTTAATTATAATTCGTGAAAACGATGTATTTGTTTTTAGAAAAGGTGAGTGAAGAATTAGCCGTTTAAGGTCCGGCAGTAACTATATATACCACCTACTGTTGCATTACGAAACTCTACATTTTGACCACACAATGTACTTGTATGTTTATTAGGATTCCCAGAACAAGCAGAGAGTATTTATCCAAGCAGCGTTAAATGATTGGTCATTATAATGCAGATTAATATTGTTCTCTGTGAGGTAGGAACTAATTTTATATAATTATAATTGGCCACCACGGCGAAGCGGGTTCAATCCGGAACCATTCTGTGTGGGAAGTGTGGTGAACGAAGAGTCTCTGGGACAACTTTACCTCCGATTAACTCAGCTTTCCCTGTCCGTGTTATTCCATCAGTCCTCCATAATGTTCCACCATCTTCGTACTACTGTTATCAGAAGTAAAACAGTCGAAAGCTGGGAACCTTGAAATAAAGCTGCGTTTTGTCAGGGCGGAGGGCAGAACGCCAGTTTTCAAAGTGAAAATTTATACGCCAAATGTAATCTGTGAGTTTTAGGCGCTGAAATTTATTCTGCAGCTTTATAATGTGCTCGTATCTATGGGATGGGCAACAACAAAACATGAACACGTCTGGTTGGGTACGTCTTTCAGAAGCGGTAGTTTGGTAGACCGGAATGAGTTGGGAAAGTCACGTTGAGAAGAACCTTATGGAATTACGTTTCGAGGAGAAAATATCTGGCAAAGGACGATATTCAATAAGGGGCTTTTTCTGTTAGTGGTGATGAACTTTCAGGTTTCATTACCACAGACTTGGCTGGTTAGATAGTTCATTACCACAGTACTGTGTTCGGTTTAGTGTTGAGCCGATGGAACCTTCGTGGGTTTCTGCAGCCTGTCAGTTGAAGGGTTAGTCAATAAAATATTCCGTGACTTCTTCCCCTCGTGTGATATCAGTCAACATGTCACATGTCATTTGATGCTGCAAATGGTCATTCATATCATTTTCGTCCTCACCGAAGGGAGAAACTTCGTGGTGTAGTGGTTTGAACTTCTGGTAAGTAGTACGGATATGTCGGACGTGAATCCCCGCTGCTCAGTTGAGACCGATCCTTATTTTTTCAGTCAATACACACATATTCTGGCGTGATAAATTCAAAGAGAACATGATCATTCCTTCCGCATCCTGTCCAGTTCTTTGTTAGAGGCAAAGCCAGTTCAGTCATTGGTTTCGTATCTTCATTCGTATGATCGCCAAATGAACTTCCAATTTTTTGGGCAGAACTTAAAAATAACGAGACAGGCAGTGGGCTTATAACACTGAGCCCGACACAAGTCATGCTTCATTCTTCGTCTTAAAACAGCGAATTAAGTTATATTTTTACTCTGCAGATAGCTTAATTTTGATCATCGGAGTGTTGTATGTGAAAATGTGTGAAAATCAGCACAACCTCAGAAGAACATAACATATGCACATAGAAAAACATGCATATATATATATATATTTGTAAATGTGTGGTTACAAGGTGTGTCCCAATTAAGGGACACTTGGCTCATGAAGTGTCACTGTTTAGTTTAGTGGTCCAAGTAAGGCAAATTTTCCTTGCCCACGACATGAAGGCATACAGGGAGAGTGGGTGTCTATCCACTCATGCGTAACCTGGGCCCCAGATGGATATGAATGGTTAACTTCACGTTTCCACCGCTTTGTCTGCGGGAAAGAAACCCGATATCGATTGGATACAAGGTTATGTGGGCCCCAGAGCCAGTTTGGACGTTTCGGAGAGGAGAAAAATCACTTGACCCCCACACCGGCTTTCGAACACCAGACCGTTCAGCCCGTAGCCTAATGTCTCGTGAAATTATGCGAATTTGCACACACATGTGTGCAACACGGGGAGTTTCGACGTAATTGGAAAGGATATGTGGACTCCAAAGGGTGCTTAATACATAATGTGAGGAACGCACTCAGTTTTGTTACATCCTCTGTGTCTGTGTGTTTTTTTGTCTGCGTGTGCGTGCGTGCGCGCGCACGCGCATGCCTGTATAGTTAACAATACTTCTATAATTTTCTTTAACTTTGCCGTAGCCATATCAATACAGAAAACGAGAGAGAGAGAGTCCTTAGATATACCAACGGCAAATAAGCGATTTGAAGTATGTTATGCTGGCACAGCTGGCTCACAGAAAGACCTGTGGGGAGATCCATGAAGCGTTTGTACATTAATAGTAGTACGCGGTGGCGCAGTTGCTTGAGGTACTGCGCTGCAAGCAGGAAAGTCGCGGGTTCGATTCCCGATGTAGTGATTGGAATTTTTCCTTCCGGCCGCACTATGACTCTCGGGTCGACTCAGCCTCTAACAGAAACGAGTACCAGGAATATTTATTGGGGGGGGGGGGGGCTAAAGGTGGACGGTCCGTAGGGCTCACAACCATACCATCTTCGTTTGAAATCTGTAAGCCTCTACCTTCTAGAGCCCTCAGGGTCTGTCCAGGCCTGTAATGGGATAGCTTTACCTTTGCTTTATATTCATATGAAGGGTTTTGATTTAGTGGTTTAAGGGGGTACTGAAGGACACTAAACCAGTGTTTATGAAACAGTGTACCGCACCTCCTTACGGGCAATGAAGTATTTAGTTTGACGAGATAAACGCAATCTCCTTAACATAAGTTAAAATGCACAAGGAGCTGATTTCAGAATCTTACATCTTCCCGAGTTCCGATCAAAGAGTGTGAAAATAGAAACAGAGAGACCGTAAGTTACCTTTCGTTTTATGAGGACGTAAAACTTGATCCGTCACGTCAAAAGAAGAACATGGATTGAGGGTGTTTGGGAGCGGAGTGCTGAGGAGAATGCCTGGACATAAGGGGGAGTAACTAGTGGGAGGATGGTGAAGATAAGAAATGTTGAGCTTCGTAGTGTTAGGTATAGTTTACATCAAAATTTGAGGATGGTGAAACTGGAACTTTGAGAAGGGCAGAACGTATAGCATGCATGTAAACGATAAGAAGTGTATACAAAATATTAATCGGAAAATTTGAAAGGTACAGGTCACGTAGAAGACATAAGGGTGGATAGGACGATAATATTAAAATGTAATTGTAACAAGTAATTGTATAGACAGGATGTAACTAGCTCAGGATAGATTCAGGATAGAGGGCAGGAACGGAGTTTTGTAACCAAGGTAATGTAGTTTTCTTTTCCACACTAAAAGGAAAATTTCCTGGCCAGCTGGACCACTGTGAGTTTCACATGAAGGGCTCTGCTCCATTGAGTCCGTTAGGAATGTCATGTATGTCCATACAGTAAGAAAGAATTGTGTCTTGGGTGTTCGTTTCTTCCAAAATATTCCTTGCGCAGAAAGAGGAAAGACATTCAGCTCTGTCGATGCAAGAACTGTAATGAAACCAGAGTGAAGTAGGAACGGTGGTGTGTGTCGGGGGGGGAATTGGGGCGGGAGGAGGGATAGGAAATGAAGCAACAAACGTACAAATGGCCTGGAACGGCATTAAAACTACCGCCAAGAAGGAGTCTTTTGTGAAAAGGGCTCACAGGCGATGGGTACGACTGTGGTGAAAGTCTAGGGTTGGGGGGTGGGACGATGGAAACAGGCCTTTACCAAAGAGCGATAAAATCCAAATCATTCGAAAAGGAGAGGAAAAGCAAGTGGAAAAGAACAAGGCAATGTTCAAGGGAAGAAATCTGTAACGGGTAATCGTTTCAGCATGCTTGAAAAGAGCGACATCTGTAACTACCGCTGTTATTCTTATCCTTTTCAGAAACAGGAACCTGGAACGAGGGGATTTTAACCGATTATATCTTTCGAAGAAAGCGGTGGAAGATCTTATACTAAAAACAGATATTAATAATGAGATAGATACACCCACGTGTCTGCGTACCAGGCTTTGTTTTGCGTACGTTCTCCCTGATCAAAATTTATTGATAAGCATTTGGTAAAGGACGCATCGGAGAACTGAGATTCTTATGGCAGTGTTACCGAAGATTAAAAAAGTCTTCTGAGATTTTATGTCGTATATTTTCATAAGTCTTTACCGACGTTTCGAAAGGCCGTAGAGTTTATCGTCTTGATCAAGCCGTCGATCTCTTCAAAGAACTGCTTTACTCTGAAGATGAAGGTGCTACGCCATGAGGTAGTGTGAGAGATTGGAGATACTGATCCACGCGTTCTTTAATTCGGCTAACTGGTGAATTAAATGTTTACGTCATTTTACTCCAGAGTAAGTAGCCCCCGATAACGATTGGATATGTAGTTGGGTGGATTTCAAACTCCGTGTGGACACAGTGGCAGAAAAATGAAAGCTTAAATTTTTTTAAATAAATTACTTTACATTAGGCAATCAAATTTGACTCTCACAAACGATAATGTAGTAGAATGTATCGTATTTAACTTTCATGTATGTGTGTGTGTGTGTGTGTACATATATATATGTTATTATTCACCTTAAATAGTTAAGTTTTAGCTAGAACTCGTATTGCATATTACCCCTACGAACAGTTGTTAGTGCAGATACCTTCAAGCTCTAAATACCCGCGGAACACTTGTTACTAACTCGTAATGTTCGAGAACGTCCTGAAAAGTTAAAGAGCATGTGGGGGTGCAAAATGAAATACAAACTTTAAACCATCAACTTTCGTGTAAAAAATAAAACATTACACCTATTTATGAAAAACAGTATATTATTATTGACATTTTGCACTGAAAATGACCCCATCGCCAATCATAAATAACGATGGGTGGGAACATGAAGATTAATCTAAAATTTAACCGAAATTATATTTACAATTGTATTATACGTGACTTGTGCTTGTAGAACCTCTGAAAGTCGCCGGTCTAAGCTATGGGTTCTGCGAAAGACACTTTGAATACCGCTGGTCTACTTTAAGCAGTCGACCTGGTCTCCGCGCTTTTATCCTGTTCAACTGATACGTGACAGAACTTGACGAATAAGACAGCTGTACTGCAGAGTTGCTGTTCTTCCTGACGTCCGCTGGCTCTCTTCCCTAGTTCAAAGCTACGGTATCGGTTCACGTGGCATCAGTGTCCTCTTTGAATGAATGCACGAGGGCACTGGTTGATGGTTCATGTAAACAAAATTCTATCAAGGAAGGTTAACTGTGTACCACTGTTGCATGATTTTTTAATTGTAATTACCGTACAAGAAGGAAGAGATATGCTACTCAGTTTGTATAGAAATGGATTGGATATGAGTTATATGTAGGTCGGGTGGGATGAGGCAAGGGGGGTGTGTAGAGGGGTAAAATGAAAGGCGTGCGACAAAGGAGCAAGAGGGTACTTTGAGGGTGGCTGCGGGAAGAGGAGGAGGACTGAAATAGGAAGAGATCATCCAACTTGTTCTGTGTGTATATATTATAAGATTGCTATCTCCATATTTCCTATAACACAAAGCGACAGACTTGGAGAGAAGGCTGGTAAGATTCTGTTCACTCTGAGATGATAAATGGAATATGGCATTTCCATCAGTGTGGCTCGGATTGATCGCCATATAACAAGATGTAGGAAATTTGATAGGTACTAAGACAGTCTAATACTGACAGTACAGTGTAACTTCGCCACACAGTGTTCGGGAGCGTTCATCTGTTCCTACACGTTCTTTATGAAGAGTGCAAGGAAGGTGTGACGTAAGAGAATTAAAAAACCTCAAGATCCAGTTTGTGCCTGTTAGAGTATCCCGTCGCATTTTTTTTTCTGCATCAGTTTGAGAAATGGTTTCGCTAAAGTGCATTTATGTGGTTCTATTTTAAAAGCTGTTCGGAGACCTTAATTTTGGCTCGCGTTACATTTTCAGTTTGCTTCCAGTACATTAATAATCACCCTAAATATTATGTTTCACATACTTGATTTTATAAAGCACTTACGTAATGTAAAAATAATATGTGTCGGAATATATCAATGAAGAATTTGGAAATGATAGTGTGAATCAGAATCAGCTGGCACAGGAATGGATCCAGGGTTCCTGGGAACACGGTAATAAACTACTGGCTTTTTATAAAATATGAGAAAGAGAGCTGCGCGTTTGTGGGATATTACGCAGCGTCGAGTGGTAGTCCTTTACCGACGTTTGGGACAACCTATCATTCCCATCTTCAAGGGTCAAGAAGTCCAAAAAATGAGACCGATAGGTTGTCCCGAAACGTCGATAAAGGATTACCATTCGGCGCTGCGTAATATCCCAGAAGAGCTCAGATCTCATCAATATGGCGGCGGAAGCCTGAAATCACAAGTGCGAGGAGGTTCTTGACCAACTGAGCGACTATCAGCTTTTTAAGAAGTTAATTCAGCCAGTAGAGTGTCTGTGTGTTGATGCCCCGAAATTGATTGCGATCAGCAGCGTGGGTCTCTCCCTTATTTGAAAATTTAACTCTTTAATCTTCCCTCGTTCGATTTGCATCCTGTACTGGCACTTCACCTCCTCTGATCACTGCAAGTGTTCAGCAGAAAATCCAAATGAGTGAGCAGCTTCTCGCTACGGCCTGTTTCTCCTTGGAGAATGGTCTTGGTATTAATGTTTAGTGTACCGGGTGGCAAAGACAGAAATCTCCCATTCCTGCCGAGTGAGGAAGCTCAAGTATTTCATCTCAAAACCAGCCACTTTATTTACTGAGTTTTTCCTTTTAGATTGGAAGTAATAATGGCCTGCGTAAGGTACGTATTAACATGGCTGTGTACTATGTTGTTACCGGAACTGGAAATTTTAATCTTCTGTTCTCTTAAAGTCATTACTATACAGCTGGGATAGTTGATCATTTACGTCCACTCTTATGTCAGCATAAAGGCTGTCTGCTACTTATTTCCATAACGATATACACTTTATATTGCTAAAAATACGGTACTAGTTAAAATTAACCGTTGAGATGGCGGGGACACGTTTCGAGTACCCGTAGTCAGAGACAATCCAAATCCAAATCAGTTCTTCTAGACCATATATCTCGTGCATAACTTTTTAAGTTCAGCAACATTACACCAGTAGAATCAGTGTTCTATTGGACAAATTGTTACAAGTACTGTAGGTGATCTGGTTGTGACATAGTAAGACTCTGCATTGTTATCAGAAGTTCGTATTTTCTGTACTGGAGGTGATGTGGGTGCAGGTTTTGAAGTTTTTGTCTCTGAAAAAGCTCAGGTTTTGGCAGTGTGGAAGAGTTGGTAACAGACCTTCGTTAGTTAGAGTTAGCCAAGACATACGTAGTGCGATTTGACGTTTTCGAAGTAATATCGAAGAAGAGTACACTCTTCTATGATTTGTCACCGTGCTTATTGGTAATTTTTTCCGAGGTTTCCGATGAGCTTGCTGCCTACATCCTCGGGGTCTGCATGTGACTCAGCCCACCCCACAGCGTCTCCCTATTTACAGGTTTGTTACGATTCTCCCCTAACCTGCTCTTCCCCTATATAACGCAACCCGCCTCTTCCTGAAGCTTGCTTGCCTTAGATAAATCTGACGATGGATGAAAGATCGCCTGCACTTTTCAGAATAAAAGTTCTTTGTATCAGCTATCAAAGATATTTTCCCCTATTGTCAGTTTTCACTTAATGAACACATAAGAAGTCGAAGTTTAGCTCCATGCATTCTTCAACTTGGCACTAGATGGAAGGCAGTGTTAGCTTTACAGCCCGGTCACTCTACTGCCGGGGAAAGTCTACGATACCTAATGGACAGGAGTTTGTGAGGGTCCACAGCCGGCGTTGAGGATTTGGACGTTTTACGTATGTACAGGTTCCGTATGTGCCAGACTCCTCCGATATTATCTGAAGTTTCCCCACCGCGTCTGTGCTTGTACATTTTAGTTTAAAAATAATACCTCATACATAGGATGTAGGTATATTTACTTTCTATAGCTGTGCCAGATTTCGCATACCTAGTTCAAAAAGTTCAATAATTATTCTCATCAAAGTGAAAGTTAGAACCTGTTTACAGTGTTCTTATGTTATTATTCTTCTTTCTACACAAAGCGACACCGTAACAGAAGTTGCATGCCTGTCTATTACCACACATTTGATACCCTAAAGTATGTTGCGCTGTTGCTGCTAACTTGTCACAATTTCGTACCATCGCCATGTCATTATTAGTGAAATTACGTAAAAAGTAGTGCATTGGGATAAAATCGAAAGGTACGAAATTTCGACCAAGTTTCGTAATATTTGGTCAGATACTTCAAACCTTGCAGTGGAGACTCACAGAGAGCACTGCGTTCTCATAACGCTAGTTTATTCCGCAAGGAAGGCAAATCTGCAAAACCGGGAAGCAGCCAAAGAGTTGCTTCTCACCCAGACCTGGGTTGATATCTGACATTTATTTAGCATTTGCATTATAGTACTGACGGACATAGTTTCTTGTTGAATGTTGAAAACTCTTGCGTCGTATTCGTGGGTCAGACTTTCCTGACAGGTTTCTGTTACGCAAGTGACGGAAGAGATCCGTGAAATAGTCTGTGGACGTATCCTTTCAAATTCGTACCTGCAACCCCATAATGACTTCCTTAGGTCCATCGTTACCTTGTAGTCGCTAAATAAATGACAGCTTAAAAAGTATCAAATTTTGGGTCAGCGATTATAATTCGTTTGGAAGGAAGGCATATGTAACTTATACTTGCTGTGGCTTCTGTATATAATACCCGTCATTCCTAATCTAATGTTATATATACGTGGAGTCAAGTAGCTTTAATTTTACTTTCTCAATGTTACATGGGCTGTTCTCATAAATGTATCTTAAATTTCTCAAAGACACTGCAAATATCATTTTATTAAAGTAAAAACGTCTGTCCTGTATCCAGTAGAATAGTCTTTTATTAGGTAGGAAATATTGTCCGATCAGTTGCTTGAAGGTACTGAATTATTCCTGTCACTGATATTAGCATGTACTTATTTTTAACCTGTTCCAGTGTACAAATCATCATTAAACCTGTAGTAAACACAATACTTAATGTCCCAGGAGTTGTTAACCCTTTAAAGACGAAGCGTATCTGTTTTATGTAAGGACTCAGTGCGTACCGCGCTGTAAACACTCTCCACTCCGGTTGTAAGAACCAATCTCTGAATGTTTTATAAGGCAAAAGTTGCTGTCTGTTCTGAGATCCGTACAAAACACATAAACGCAATGTGGGCTCCACGTAGAATTTTTTAATGTTAAACCTGGCGGTACGTAAAGTTACCGCTAGGCTTTAAAAGGTTAATACTGCAGGCCCTAATTCCAAAGCTTATTGTGAGTCAGAAGTGTGAAATACGCTTTGGTCTGATGGGCAACGTTTACGGAGTTAGGAGCATTTGAAGCGTATCGGATGTGCGCAGGCGTGGGCGTACTCATGTAATAGCTACGACGCCAGTAGTACGTCAGCTAGCAAACAGCGCGGTCAGTTCGCGCTATGATAAGTGTGCAGTGAGAGGTAACTGTAAACATGTCGTTGTCCTATGAAGAAGACGCCGGTATGCATTTTGTGTACGGTTTTGCAACGGTAACGCCGCTGCTGCTGTTGAAGAATATTTATCCAGCCAGTTGGTGGCCAGTATGAACAACTACTCATCTCTGACTGTACATTTAACAACCAGTCTCAATAGATGCACAACGCGCTTCTTTACCGTCTAATTTATTTCATGTACTGCAAATGCGCATAGCTCCTGAACCGTTGTATGTGGCACTTGTGACTCATAATTAGCTCCAGAATCAAATCGTGGTAATCTAATGTCTACGAAAATTCTGAATTTGCACCTCACAAATCTGTAGTTTTATCTGGTCAGACATACTAGGTTTGGTTATGTGAAATTAATTTATCGTGCAGTAATCAGTAATACTATAGTAATAAAGCTAGAAGGTTCAGTATGGCTGATATTAAAGTCTCGTATCCTTCGTCACAGCCAGCAGTTCTTTCCACTTCCTATCCTGAGGATGGTGTGAAGATCTGAGATCCTAACGCCACGAGAACCATTATAGTGTTACATGCCAGTATCCTTGTTTCCTAAGTTGTCGTTTTCCCAGGCGGGTTCCCTATCAAATTTCTGTATTAAATCCTTGTCTTCTCATCAGACTACAAGCGCTGTAGGTATCCCTACCTTCACGGGACTCCGTGATCAGTAGATCCATAACCCGTGACGTTCCGCTTTAGCTACGTGTAATGTCATGTATGACTAATAACGTCATTAATTTTTAGAAGATTTCTGAGCACTTTGTTTTTGTACATGTGTTAATATGGTGTTCTCACCACCAAAGAAACACGAGTTACAGCTACAGAAACGTAGTAACAGCAGTATTCAGTAATTTTGTTCAGCGTTTTGAAAAGCTGAAGGAATGTTGTTCTCTTTTGAAAATAATAATTAAAAAAGTTTCATACTTTTTCTTTTATTTATATCTTACGAAACATTTCAGTTTCATGTAGTTGTTCCCAGGTACGTTTATTCTGAAACGTCCTCAAGTGGTTCGTTACGTACATTTGTGACTGAAGTTCTAGTAGTGTTGTTAATGTATCTAGGTTGGTTGACATTGCTTTGAGGACCAAAAAAGCGCAACCTAGGTACTGGAGAAATTATCTCAAAGTATTCGTGCCAAACTTAAGCCACTTATGTGTTGAACCCGTCTGGTGTCTGCAAGGTTTGTGATACAACCAGGACCACTAGCAGTGACTCAACTTCAAAAGACGGAAACGCTAGGGATGAAGACGTTTCTATGACAAATACACAAGATCGGCGTACTAGTAGCTGGTTAAAGTAAGTCTAAAGTTACTTCTGTTCAAGCAGCAGTGGCGGTCCTGATAGGGTTCGTCCTTCAGGGTTGTCCAAAGTCTTGCAAATCTACAATAATCAAAATTGGGAAGTAGGCCTAGTTGTTTTTGAAACGGAAATTGTTGCATGATATTTGATTTTCATACAGCGATGATTATGAAGCTTGCTGTCTTACGGGATGTGACATTGCGTACTCTGGTAGAAATGTACCGATTTTCAGAGGCATCTTCTCGTGCTGCGGTTCTTCTGCCGACCTCTCATTGCAGGGGCCCGCGTTCCATCCCAGGCTAATCCATGTTGGTTCGTGGTGGAAAAAGCGGCACTGGGATAGCCTTCTCTCTGAGTGCGATGGTATTTCCCTGTCTGTATCATTTTACCAATGCTCCGTACACATTCATTCATGTATCGCCGACGATATATGATCTTATAAATTGACAGTGTCCTTAAATAAATTTAAAGAAATTCAGATACTCTTGCTGCCACATTGGCAGATGAATAAGTTTCACTAGAAAGGACAGCCAGACACGGAGACGTGGCTAGCTCTCTGACCGGACAAAGGTGAGATCAAAATTGCTTATAATTTCGTCAGCTTTCAAAAACAGAGGTGTAAAGAAATATCCCCAATGCTGCACAGAACGTCAGAACTGATAGTCATTGCTATGATCATTTTGTTTCGTATTTAACGAAGCTGTTATTTGACGAAATTGTATAGCGTCGACCATAGATAAATTAAATGTGAGTTTGGAGTGTTTCTGACATGATACTGACAGTAGAAAACTGAAGTACGCGGAGGGAAACCTGTCCTATTCGCATTGGCTCTCCCACAAATTCCACATGGACTAGCCTGGAAACTAACCCGTGCCTCCGCGTTGACAGGCCGTCGAATAACCGTCCGAGGCATTGTACAGCACGTTCTGATGAGGTACGTATTTGCGCGCAATACAGGAACCCACAAATTTATTACCGCTTTCTAGATAGTCTGGAACTGAACCTTAAATAAGTTAAATTCCACCTGCTGTATATCTTAACCTTTTAAAGCCTAGCGGTGACTTTATGTACTACCAGGTTTAACATTAAAAAATTCTACGTGGTGCCCACATTGCGTTTATGTGTTTTGTACGGATCTCAGAACAAACAGCAACTTTTGCCTTATAAAACATTAAGAGACTGGTTTTTATAACCGAAGTGGAGAGTGTTTACAGCGCGGTACGCACTGAGTCCTTATATAAAACAGATACGCTTCGTCTTTAAAGGGTTAATGTCTATTTTAGTATTATTTTTATCTCTGCTCTTTGTTTTCCTACTTTATCGTTTATCGTACTCTAGTCACTGTTTTGTGTGGTTGTGGCTTGTGATTTAGTTGGCAAAATAACACATGTCGCATGTGTATGAGATCAGAATATGAGTATCCGGATAAAGAGCGAAGAAATGTATAAAGAATATTAGTGGGGAGTTCTTTTGCGTGACCTGTCTGGAGACTGAGAAGGAAGCGAGCAAATAATATTAAAACTGATTTTATAGAAACGTGGTGTGCTTATTAAAAATGTGCTAAATTGGATTAAAATTGTGATTATTTTTGGTTTTTGGTACCGGTCTTATCGTCTTTTGTTCCCGCTCTGCCTAAAGAGGAAATTTTGTCACTTTCGGGCTTTTCAATTCGGCATAAAAATAGGAAGCACTCGAGCGTACAGTTATTGTTTGTCCGCGTCGGGCATTGTCATTGAAACTTTTTTTTTAATGGCGCAACAGCCTCTAGTGGGCCAGGGTCTCCTCATTATCGAGGCTTCACGATCATACTCAGACACACCACATTCGGTAGGACTCCTCTGGACGAGTTATTCGCCCGACGCAGAGACTTCTACTTGACAACACACAACACCCACAGGAGACATCCATGCCCCCAGCGGGATTCGAACCCACAGTCCCAGCAAGGGAACGGCTGCAAATGCACGCCTGAGACTGCGCCTCCACTGGGTCGACGTCATTGAAACATTACACATACGTGTTTTTTCACCATACTCTCTGTCTTGTCTAGGTTGTGCATATGAACGTTGTGCATATACGTACTACATGGGCCTGCATCACCACTAGTTATCTCGCGTAATGCCATCAATTCTACGATATTTAGAGTTCCACAACGATATAATTCTTGTGCAGGTAGAGTTATTTTGACTGAAGGAAAGTAAAATAAATTTCCCAGGTTCGACTGGTCCTACAAAATCACAGGAGAGCCTTGAGGCGCAAGGATAAAGTTTTACATATATCACTTCGCACGGAGGAAGGTGTGATAACTCTGGTAATAAGCACCATCATTCGGCAAAACCTTAAGGCTTCCCTTGTACGCAGTGTGCTTTATTGATATGTGCCTTCGTGTTATCCCCCCAACTTTTTTCAGTATTCAGAATATCTGCTTTATGAAGTAGTTTTCCCAATAAATTCATTGCGAATTCCTTACCACAGACAGCATCTCAAAAGTGGTTCTTCACTTTGCGATTCGGTGTTAAGGATGACGAATTCTTCATCCCTGCCCTTTCCAAATATTCCGTGTGAAATTTTTACAAATTCTTCGTATGTCGTATAAATATTACAGATTTCATAAATTGTGGACATTAGAAGATTACACCCAAATTCAAAAAAAAAATATTGGCAATGTTTAGTTAATGGGTAGAACAGCCATGTTTGGGTTTTATGTGAGATTTTTGGACAACCCTGTTCTGTATAAAGTAACTTAGGGACCAAGAAAGCACCCTGTGATGCTTGTTGAACAGCGGCAGAGGGAAGCAGACTTTATTACGTTTAATATGTACACAATATCGTACAGTAGCAGACTGTTCCGTTCGCCATGCCACTGCTGCTTCTTCATCGTATATTGAAAATTTCACACCGAGCACAAAGATGAAGATTGAAGAGGGTGTGAGAGACACGAAGAAGAATGGCTGGATTTACAGCAAGTGAAGACCATAATATAAAAAATCCGATATGACGTACTGACAAGACCAATTTGTTGTTGTGCATATTTACTCCTACACTTTGTTTTATTTTAGTGCTATAATATAAGAGGTCTGGCAATTAAATAAACGGACTGGTATTTTCTGCACAGACTGCCGAGCTTTGTGAGTTGCCACGTGTTATGCCACGTATTTAAATGCTTCATTAATGTTCCGTTATACAGTGTTCGGAAATAATTTGATTTTGTTGCTTTATTGTTGGAGTGGGCTTCTTGACAGAAACTTGGAAAAAAGAAAGATATTTAAACGTAAGATTTCCTAAGAACACGAATTTTGGATGCCACAATGATTGGTGATGGAACTTGGGTCATAAGTAGTGTCTCAGAAAAGAGATGTCGAAATCTTACATGGAATAGTTTACGAATCTTCCAGATCTGAAGAAATATGAATTTGTAAATCAGGCCGATCAACCTCTTTACTTCACAAGTATTGCCCATCACGTGTTTTCCTTCCATAGAGTCAGCCCCTACATTTACGTCATCGATCCTTTGCGGCAGCGTGTTCTTCGAAAAATACCACACGTTTGGCCAGATGTGCTGGTTTTTCATCCTGATGATGTACTTTCTCACACGTTACCTTAAGGGAAGCGACGTCCTGAGAGCTGGATAATCCTCTGTACTAACCCAAATTGTTCGCGTGTGATATGGCATGTCTTCGAAGATAGTACTGTCCTTAATATAATCAAAGTTTAAATTGCTTGAAAACAGAGTGTTGTGGTGACAGCACTGCAGAATTTCGGAAAAAGATACACAGTCACGGTTCCAGGAATGGTAGCGCCTTTGGAATTGATGTGTAAAATCACAGTCCGGGTATCTTGAAGGTTGGGGCACGCAGTGACATTTAGTCGTATTATGTTTTTATAAAACCAGACATATGAATTAATTTTTAAGAACCCTTACATTAAAAAATACAGTTTTCACGTGGTGAGGATTTAACAAAAATAACTTAATGTAAATTTAACTTGACAGTTCTGAAGGAAATATTTAGCATGAAGACGTTTAGTTTGAATGGGCTTTTGATTGTGAGTGGTCAACACATGAATGTGTGAGGAACGTAGTTTTGAATTTTTGATTACGGATTTGGATAAGTTATTCGCATATTCGAATTTAATTAGTGTAAAACTTTATCAGATGGGAACTCTGCGCGTGCTGGTCTACCACAACTAACTGAACATAATTTTGAAACACATTTGTCCTAACATATAGATGTATTCTGATGGCCGCAGGACATCCTCGTGCTTGGATGAGGTTAGCCACATTTACCGTGTAAAGCTGTGATCTGGCTAAGTGTAAATATCGTGGGTTAGGGTCAATGCTCTGAAATGACAGAGCTCTTAATTCCCGAAAACAAATTAAATGGCCCAAAATCTACTCGACTGTGCTTGCTACTCTTAAATTAACAATACCTCCCTTACACAATAAACCTGTTACCTGTTTCTTCTTTTAGTCGCCTGTGTATTTTTCTTTCCTCACATTTACATTTCTGTGGCTTTTGGTATTATTTAAATTCAAGCAGCCTTATCGCCAAACGACAATATACTGTCGTATACTTGAAAGAAAGAGAGAGACAGAGAAGCGAAGGAGAGATGTATACGGACGTAAGCTGTATGAAGGCCAAGATATAACCACATTACAACGTGGAGCAGGCCTAACTTCTAAGTGTAAGGAATGAAATACCATCCATTACCAAGCGTGGTTAAAGGATAATGGAATTTTCTTCGCGTGTTAAAAAATATTCTACCATTGGCGACAGTAATATAGATGATGATTATGTCTTGAGAAATATGATTAGTATAAGAGGAAAATGTAGGTTCATTTCTCTTCCAAAAAAATAACTCCCCACCCCTTTTCCCGTTTCTTTGGCTTCTTTCCTTGTTATTCCATTTCTTGGTATTTCGTAGGATTCAAATGTAGCGTTTCGGAATGAAGAAGGTCGACCGATGTTCATGTCATCATCCCCCCCCCCCCCTGCGCCGCTGTTACACTCTAGATGCTATCTTATGTTAATGATGAAAGCGTCTTGTGGATCTGCAAAATGTTAATACAGCGCTGTTCGGGTATACTGTTAAATAAAGTACACAGCTGCCCCGTCGTGGATTAAGAACAGAGAATATAACCTCGGTTGCACTTCCTC
The DNA here is from genome assembly GCA_013340265.1 of Coptotermes formosanus. Taxonomy (NCBI): domain Eukaryota; kingdom Metazoa; phylum Arthropoda; class Insecta; order Blattodea; family Rhinotermitidae; genus Coptotermes; species Coptotermes formosanus. Next base: position 4,763,008 of record BLKM01001294.1, on the reverse strand, counting down.
GGAGACATGCAGTATTGTCCGTCTTTTCGTAGGAAGTTTGGTAGGCACGCCCAGTATTAAAACATTTACGTCTTTATACCGTGTACTGTATCAACGTCATGATACCTTCAAACATTGTCGCACACTGCAATGGACAACAGTGGTGTAAACAATTTTGTGAGGTTTTTTGGTTCTTTTAACGGTTTCTTTTCTACGCACGACATAGCTCGGTTAGAAACATCGATTTATTTTGTTCTGGATTTATTTTGTTCTGGATTTATTTTGGCATTTGTGGATGTCAATGAAAGAAATGCTGGAAGCATTTCTTTCATTGACATTCCTGACTTGTTAGAAATAGAAATTACGCTACAGTAGAACTATGTTCTCAGACACTTGGAGGTTTCTTTCTTGTATTCACCAGCATGGAAACAACACCCCTTCTGAAGATTCAGTTACATACGTAACGTGAAACGAGAAGGGCGTGTAGATTACTGCATTGCTTCATTCCCAGTTATTGGACACAACCTTCGCCAGCGCACCTGTTTTACTTTTAAGATTGTTTGACGCCGGGTAAAGCAATAAATATTTACAGAATCGCAGTCGGTCATTGTTACCAGTCGATATGGAGCAACGTCCAGGAAGATTTGATTCCCCAGCAACACCACTTGACGAACATCAGATTCCAAATTCTTATGTTTTATTCGAATGTCATCCAAAAGCTCTTTCTCGTTTCTGTCTTTTTACATTTAGTGTGGGTTTTGCGGTGGGCTGTCTTGTGGTGTACTGGCAAATGCTGGGTAGCTTTTTTACTTAGGAATGACGCAGACATGGAAATACGAGGATATACACTCCCCCACTAGCGTAATAAAGTTACGACAGATCAGACCTGCGCGTTAAACAAATAAAAAGTGAAACAACAACAATTTGAAAAGCGTGCCAATTTTTTCTTTGCGTTAACGGAAGCGCAATGAGACGAAGTTGGTGGAAGAACACTGCTGGGCGATCACACATGCGGTGAGGCAGTGGTGCTGCTGCCGATCAAGTTCCGTTGTGTTGGAGATGGGATTTCGGCTGTACTATTTCGTACCTACACATGCCGTTAACCCCAATTCCGAGTTGCGCTGGCCCTTCCGTAACGTAACTTTTGAGTAAGTCGGGGACTGTCTGCCTGCGCGTAATTGTCATAAATTATGATCATGAAGGTTCTTGGACGGTTAAGCACAGCTAGACCAAAAAGGAAATACTAATAGGCATAAGAAACTTGAGGTACATTCACGACAGTATGTTCAACATAAGATTGATGCTTAGGATAAAATAAGCTTTTCACGTCAAAGCGTGATTGCTACCATCCACTTCAGAATGCCTTCTTGCTGTATAGGCTTGCTAGCTTCATTTAACGACTCTGTAACTAAGGCTACATGGCGTCAAATTGTGGGATTATTGTTCGTAACTAATTTTGAAAAATGTGTAAGGAATAGATCGTGACCTAATTTTGGTTACTGTCCCAGTATCTCCCTTGAAGCACAGAGGAAAACAACACAAAACCTTTTTCAAAGTAATGGCTGTTTCGGCCAAGACTCGAAACACTGAACCCCTCTTACCACTTTAGCTTGACTGGTGTCACTGTGTGTTACCTAAGCACATAGGCATTAAAACGTTGTCCCTTTTATTTGGGTAGGTGTAAAACACGTGCATAAACATTTTATGTTGTTCATTCCGTGCGCCGATAGTGACTACAACAATCAACCAACAAATGCACGGTCTTTGTATTTACACAGTCGTGTTACATTAAAACATTGAAGACTCCGAAATGTTTCGACCCCTGTGGCATCATCATCAGGGAGTATGTAGATCAAATGTTTTGTACAAAACATTAATCAAGTGATTTATAAGTTGTTACTTCTTGATATCACGTGCATTTGTTTGTTAATTATTATTAGATTGATATAAACCTTTGCTTGAATTCTCGATGTCATATCATGCTGTTTAATAAAAATTACAATAAAATGTACCACACAAATTCAAAGAAGCGAAGTTGCGTATAAAATTGTTCGAAACCATTAAATTAAACACTCCTGTCTGGGAGGCGTCGCTAGAGGGTGATTAGTCACCGGAAACTCATACTCTATCCATTTTCTTCAATGTTGGTGTTATCACATCTGTAGACGCATCGACTAGGTTACATGAAGTTCCCTTATGGTGACTTCATTATGAAACATACTGTACGTCTAATTCCGATGCTGAAATTCCCGAAGTATAGGGCACATCGTAATGGAGTAGCGTCATTACTATTTCAGGAGATTTGAAATTGAACGAACACATACAACAGTTCCGTTCATTCATACATGATTTTATCATTGGCATGGCTGAAGCGCATTGACTCCGTTTGACACTGGTCTGGTGTTTATTATACCATAGCGCGCGACTCCGAGAGAAGTGTGTGATGTCGGGTTAGGCCTCCAGATTGCCCTCTGTTAGCTATACACATGTGTTAACCTTAGTTGATCTTTCCTTTTAATGTAATGGTACGCCATTTCATATTTTCCAATCATGTGATGGTTTATTTCTGGCTCATAGCGGCAATAATTTTTTCTTCTTAGTTGTACATATAGCTAATTAAGAGTTACTGCGTTCCATGAAACAAATAATACCTCACTCTGAAGGAAAATACACCCGTTTACGATTACATCGATTTGCATCGTCTTTAGGTTGTTCGAAGTTGTCAAAAAAAGGGGGGGGGCGAGATCCCGGGGGTCGATTTTCCATAACGAGTAATGAAATACCTAAACAGAGGTTCTTGTACTGTGCAAATTCGTTGCACAATTTATTAGCACTGAAATGAAGAGCTATTATTATTGCACGAGATAAAACATACGAAGTAGTATAAGGCCTGCAAAATTGTTTACGCAATAAAAACCAAAAAATAAATAAATTTGATTAATTTATTATTATTGTTATTATTGAATAAATATTTAGTCTGCTGTTGTTTCGGGAAGCTATTCTCAGTCATCTGCCATCTACTTTACTTATATTCCTCACACTCTAAATTTCCTAAAAGCAACTTAACTTTGTCAGCGACTGGCCTTTACACGCTTGAACCTTGTCTCGCGCCAGGGTCACCTTCACATAACACCTACTTAGCCTCGCCATTCACTTGCATAGCTTGTGGTGTTTGCTTTGCAGTTAAGTTCTTCGCTGGGGAATTTTAAACGAATGTGGCGGGCAGTATCATCAGGCATACAAAGTGGGGCTTCGGGAATTCCCCTAATTGCAGACTACCAAAATTTGAAATGTAAGTGACCGGAACAGAATTTTGGTAATACTTTTGAAATAACGCAAATTCTAAAGAACACATACAAGAACTAATGCAAACGGAAGAAGTAGTGTAGTGAGAAAGTTTCTGGCGAAAAGGGTATTAGACAGAAGGAAGAAGAAATAAGCAGGAAGGTGGGTACGATTAAATTGAACAGAGTTACATTTTTACTCGTCTGTACCTGTCCATATAACGATTAAATGAAGGTGTCTGATGTGTGAGAAACATGTAGCTTGCAGTGTAAAAAATCAGGTCTTACAAAATTGTATGTGTAAAATTTCAAGGGAAGAGATCAGGTGGCTTGGGAGACCATGCTGTAGATGGGAGGATGGTATTAAAATGAATATAGAGGACCAAATATTGTGACGGCACGGACTGGATTTAAGTAGTCCAAAAGAGAAACCATTGGAGGTCGTTAGTCTGCTACTTTCATGCAAAAGTGGTTCAAATTTCTGGTTTTATAGCAGGCGGAGAATTTGGCCTACAGGCCAACTGAGTAATTACGAACTGTCCTTGTATCATGAAGGGAACAAATGTTTCTCATATATGTTTGTGTATGTGTATACACACACACACACACACACACACACACACACACACACACACACACACACACACTAGCTGATAAGTGTGCACAGTCCGCACTGAATAATTTGTTCTGTCCCCTATCCTAGGAAAGACGGTAACTGTATTTTATCAACAGATAGATTTTCTCCAAGTGGAATATCCCCTTGTCCTAGCAAGGATAATCGTTTTTGTGTTTCCCGAACATTAGATACTGGGAGACTATTTCTCAATACCTCAGCAAAGATGTCAGTTCTTGTATTCCCTGAGGGGTGGGTTCCCCCAGTGGGATTTTCCCACATCCTAGCAACTGTGTTAAGTTTTTTTCCTTCAAACGATGGGGCTTCCCGCTTATACTTGCAGTGGCGTCATTTTGGGTTTTCCTGGAGCGATGGGTTTCCCATGCATGTAATAGAAACAGCATCACTGTGCTTTCCTTCTTACACGGAAGTAAGTATATGTTCACACTTTTCCGCTATGATGATTAGGTTTTCGACATGCGGAACATGAGGGACGGATGAACAGCAGAGTGTGCTCTTATATATTGTTTTCTTTTATATCTTGTGGTTTGAATAATACTATGCAGATAAAATTATTAGTAGTCTAGTCGATTTAGTGAAACTTATTGGCTGTTATGGCATATGAATAACTCTACGTAGCAGGAATTGTGTACGACCTGAACAGAAAGCCCAGGATTGGAGAGGTTGAAGGCCCTGCGGCGGACGCAAATACCTGTACTGCCAAAGTAAACAAATTGCCTTTCGTAGTGTGGTGTGCCTCATACTGTTATTACCAGGGCTGTGGAGTCGGAGTCGGAAGGAATTTTAGGTGGAGTCGGAGTCGGAAGGAATATTTAGGTGGAGTCGGTGTCGGGGAGAAATGTACCGACTCCGACTTCAGTCTAAAATCTTAACTAGATACTCCAACTCCAGAGCCCTGATAGCTACAGTAACCATTAGACTTATACTTAAATATAAGTTATAAATCAAAAAAGTAGCCTGATGATTCACGTGGTGGCGATGAAATGTCTTATAGGTTTACCGTTATTAATGCATATTGAGCTTTTATGAAGGAGTCGGAGTCGGACTTTTAAAAATCGAGGAGTCGGAGTCGGAAGTTTAAAAATCGAGGAGTCAGAATCGGAGTCGGAGCTTTTGTGTACCGACTCCACAGCCCTGGTTATTACAACATTAAACGCAACTGCTTCATTTTACACAGTTATTTGTACCTACACTAGTGCCGATCCCAATGGCCGCGCGGTCTAAAGCGTAGGTCTGCGGCCGAGCGCTTGCTGGGATCGTGGGTTCGAATCCCATATGGGGCATGGATGTTTGTCTCTTGTATAGTGTTTGTGTTGTCAGGTAGAGGTCTCTGCGACGGGCTGATCCCTCGTCCAGAGGAGTCCTACTGACTCTGGTGTGTGTCTGAGTGTGATCAAGTGAAAATAAACAACCTCGACACCTACTGTGAGTAGGCAGAAGAGGTAACGACTACGAAACGAAAACGAAACGATTTATACCTACACTATTGATGTTGCTGAATATGAATACATCATTAAATCTCCCCCTAATTATGTTGTTATTATTATGTTCAATTCGGTTTATAATTAAAGCCTCTGCTGCCAAATCGGATCCACCTCCTGCACTGTCTCCCTTACTCAGTCTATTACTAAATAAGGTTAGAGTTAATAGGGTTTAGGTCGCGGACCTACTTGGGAGGATCAAATCGGGTCTCCAGCAGCTACTGGTCCTGCAGGCTCTTATCGGATGACTGTGAGGATTAACTGAAATCCATCGGTTGTTGTTCTCCCCCAGGAAGACGACATTGGTGTACTACCCACATCCGAAACGTTGGTCGCTAATTAAGTGCATCTCAACCTCTCACGTCACAGTATCCGGGAATTAGGGGTTTGAAGACTGACACTGATGTCACCTATGCTGACTTACTTGTTTTGTGATGGTTGAGGATCTGCGTATATATATATATATATATATATTGGGATAGTATTATAAAATAAGTGATGGCAACTTCTTCTCGTGCCCCCCTCAACTCTTCACTCAAAATAATCCTACCACAAGGCAGTAACAATTACAGCTACTGCAGTTTTTTATATGGAACAAGATTCGAAAGATAACTGAACCTAATCCGGTTGCAGTGACAGCGAACTAGTGTGCAGTTCTTACATCCCGGCTCCTAGGTTCAAATTCCTGCCTCTGCTGCCATCCCATGTGGTTGGAACAACTATCCAGCACTGGACATCTTTTCATATTGTCCGTAGGCCCTGGCTGTCCGTGTACCAGCAGGGTTGCTACCACTGAACTTTCCCTCTTCTCCTTCGTTTTATTGCCCCCACACTTCAATCTGTAGTGAGTAGGACATTCACTTAATCCCTACTTTAATCCTTTACTCTCCGGTCCAGGAATCCTTCCCCTTCTCTCGCACAGGGCACATCCCTCAATAATATACTCCCATTTCTTGTGGCCCGCAACCAACATGCAACTGACCAGTCCAGGAGGTAGTAGGTTGAAAGTCATTAGAAAGACGGAAACAAGTTTGCTGTCCATTCCAGAAGAAAAGTACCTTGCTGCCATTTTTTTTGTTTGAGGTCATATAAAGTGGTGGCATAAACTAATTTTACAAGGTATGAAGATTGGTACGGCATCATGTGACATCTGTGTGTAGCCTTATTCCGTAAGTGTTTACTAACAATACACGACGACTAAGATCGAATATTTTAAAATTGTACGGTATTAACAGAGCACCAGTCTGCTTACCGGCTGCCGACTGCGGGTGTACTACGCTACCGTAATGTGGACAGTCCAACATAAGTTGTGACTTCGGTCACTGTTACTAGTCTAGTGATTCAGATCGACCTGTCATCCATCAGTCGTCGCGATAGCAGCGTTAGGTACAGACTTCTTACGCTGATTGGCACTCAAATCGGGTAACAAATTTACCTTCTAGTTAAAGTACGTCTCTTACTTGGCCGATTTGCGCGAAACTTAATAAAATTTTGTGAACATCTCAGTTCCGAATTGTATGCAAATCAGAACACAGTGTAGAAAATGTGGACAAAATTTCATTAACCGCGTCAAATTAAGCACGACTTTGACTACGCCAATCGTAATGAAAGTCACTGTTGAGCAGTGAGTAGCATTAAACGAAGCTCTTCTGAGCAGAGGTTTATCCAAATCGGAGGAGAAATTCTGAAAATAGAACACAATTTGTTTTATGCGTATAAATAAAGCGTGGATTGCATTGTACACCGATTTTAACGAAACTACAATTGCTGAACGGCATCACGTGGAGGTGTCTTGTGGCAATCTTTATCCACTTCGGTCAAGAAATGTGAGTTACTGGTAAAAATGTATTCACCCCTTAAGTCAAACATGGCTTATTTATTAAGCTTATTTACGTGTTCAAGTATAAGTCTTATCCCTTGAAGAGCCAGTCTTGGGAGACAGCATAAGCTTTTAGTTGCTCATCGTCTGAAAAGCTATATGCGTCTAGAGAAGGTGTAATTCTTGGAGGCAGCTAGCACTAGCAACGTAATTGTTCTCTGAAGGTTTTTGACAATCCTTGACTTATTATACCCATACTGGACATTTACCTTGTCTAAAGTATGTGTGATATAGATCACGTTCATTTGTCCTATATGGAATGCAGCTGAGACGATGGACAGTAAAGGTAAAAAAGGTATAGCAGTCCCATTACAGGCCTGGATAGGCCCAGAGGGTTCCAGGAGGTCGAGGCTCCCAGATTTCTAGATAATCGGCACGTGAAGGTGGTAGGTTGTCAGCCATACGCACCGGCCCACGAAATATTCCTGGTACTCATTTCCGTTAGAGGCTGAGTCGACCCCAGGGCCATAGTGCGACCGACAGGATTATGCCAATGAAGAATTCCACTGACACCATCGGGAATCGAACCCGCGACCTGCTGGTTTGTAGCGCAGTGCCTCAACCAACTGCGCCGCCGCGGGCCCCCCAGACAATGGACAGTGACAAACATAATGTTGATATGATGGCAATCTTGGTTCAGTAACCTGTGACGGTTGTTGAGAAATATAATTCTGTATTTGTTGTGGTTAGCGTTTCAGGTGCTAGGAACAGTGAAAAAATGTAAGAAAAATTATCATTGTAGTTTAAGGCCGTGTATTTAACTAATTATAAATAAATTATTTAAATGTCAAAGTGAGCCTTCAAATAGAAGAAAAATCATGAGCCTGTTTCCAGATGCAATACAGTGTCAGATAATTAATGTTGTGTGTTTTGACTCACAGCTAATCACAGCTAATAAATCAGAAAGCTGTCGCTGCTGATGCTGTAATGTCAGGCACAGCCAAGGCTGCAAGTTCTTCTCACAAGATCAAAAATAGCTGACCGGTAAAGATCCACATACGATAATTTATTCATTAACCTTCTTGGGTGGAATTTTCAACAGGAATAAAAGCTCCTGTCTTATATCTCCACGATAATTTAGGAATTTACTTATTGGAAGGCAAGCAATTGGTTTAAAAGTGTCAAGAGAATTCGAGACTGGTTTATTTACACGGAGAGTGCCACAAAGCGGTAGTATACAAGAACATGTTACCGGTTTCAAATAGATCTAACTCGTGTATCTTGGAACGTCGTAACTTAAGTGCGTACGAGCAAAATTAAGGTTTATTTCATTTCATGTTACATTATTTTATTTCAGAAGCGAATCGTCATTCAGCTGATGTCAAAGTTCTGTCTTGTACAGCCACAATATTTGCCACTGTCGTCAGATAAGTCCGTTGTTGTCGTTGGTTGTCTGCGTCGAGTTGAAAAGTCATGAAGTGGTATTGCTTCTTTGATGTTGCAAAGCCCGTTGCATCATGTGGTATTCGTATTAAAATTTTATTTTACGAATAGCTATCGCCTCCTCCTCACCGAACCTCCAAGCTAGACATTGTCGTGAAATGCGTTGAGGAGTCTGGCTGTGTTTTGTGGTCCTTCGTCTTTGTGAGCCCTCTACTGAATAAGTACTCTAAATAGATAAATAATTAATAAATAATAATAGTATATTCTCTTGGTACTGGATATTTACACAATCAATACAACAATGTATTTTAAAATGTCTCCTATAGAGAAGTGTAGCCAAGAACATATTATACAGGCATGCATTTTTACATACGGTATTAAATTCAGATCTGTAAAAGGAATTAGATTGCATTCCTCAGTCATAATAAGATCCTGTAATAACTGTCTTTAATCATATGTGAATGATCGATGATGATGACCTACGAGTTTTAGGCAGAAAAATTATGTCAGTTTAGTGACACAGCAACAAACAGCTGTGGAAACGCTAGCTTATCTCTATGTATATTTAATTACGTTTAGGGAAGTAATTTATGTTTGTTCTGATAAACATTCGAAATGCATACAGTGTGTGTGAAAATTGCAGATTTTGAAGGTTGCAGCAAGTATCGCGCATGTGTCACTGTACTTTAAAATTCCAAACTAATGTTGGAAAGTTTTCGCAACAACTGATGAAAGAAGTTACAAGAGATACCTTTTATCTTTGAAAAATTCCTACAAAGCGGAGTACACTCGAATTGTCTGTGCATATAAAATATAAATCATTCTAATTTTCCTTTTTTCGGACTCCCCTTTTATGATTACACATTATTATTTTTATCATTAATTCTTTAAACACTCCGACAGGTTCGTCCACTTTGTTAACTATATTCTAGATTTTTCACATTCAGAAAGCGGGGCTATAAATCTGTGACGGAGTAGAAGGTGGAAAATGTGCAAATGTTGTGCCCCAAGCTTTGCTGGCGTTCAGTACTGCAGCGACACACGCGCACACACACACACACACACACACACACACACACACACATCCCTGTCAAAGCGTTATAACCCAAACCCATATTTCACACTTTAAAGTGTATAATCCCAAACCTTTTGATGTAAAATACTGAATACTGTCCAGCGACTCGTTGCTCCTGTAGTTACTTGTGACGAATAAAATATTTAATCTGCTACGTATTTATTGTTAATAAGTTATGCTTGATACCATTCATTCCAAGGTATGTTATTATCTTTCATTCACAAACACAAAAGCATGAATTTTATAAACGTATAGAACTGCAGTTCGTACATGTTGTATTATGTAAGCGTGAAAGTTGGTCCCACGTCCTAAGGGAACAATATAGCCGAGCTTCAAGGCTACTTTGCTGCTGGACTTGTCTGTCTTACAGCTAAGTACTCTAGGCCACCTTATGAACGGAGTTCTTATGTACGGATGTCGGAAATAACGGACGAAATCTGTTTGTTTCGACATTTTGCTCCGCAGTGTGTAAACGTGAAATATGTAAGAGTAGGCCTATCATCACAAGGTTCCATCCTTAATTATCATTTATCTACACTCACCACAAGGTTAGTTATATTTGTGTATTGTGTGTGTTCATTATTGTTGTTTATGCAATAACGTACTGCTGTTGTGGCGAATTTTAGGCTATATATGTATTCATATTCATACATAATGCGATAGAACCGGGCAATCAGCATTATCGGATCACCAACTCCCGCTATTAGTCCATTCTTAAGAGGGTCTGCGGTAGTACCAGTCATCAGAGCTCTCCGAAACTGCTGTATAGTTGAGGATTCATAAAGAATTCACGAGGATGTTTCTGGTGGTAGATGAAACTGCATAACGATGAGCATAACAATTATCGTCACTAAATATTATCAGGATGGTAGAATCGTGGATAATTGATGAGCTGGTTATGTAGCACACATGAGGAAAATAAGAACTGCATACACGACCCTTTATGAAAGTACTGATATACGGAGAATTCGTGGCCGGTTAAGTTACTATCAGCGTGCTGACGACGGTCTTCAGCCATGAAGTTAATGAGTTAATTGACTATTCTTCGGCTATTAATTACGTTAGGCCATGTATTTATTATTCTTCGGCTATTAATTACGTTAGGCGACGTATTTATTATTCTTCGGCTATTAATTACGTTAGGCGATGTATTTACGTGTTCAATACAGTGTTTTAAAATGAACTTCCCTGTGATCATTAGCGAAATTTGAAATTACTTTACACTGACATGAAGGTAAAATAATATTTATGTTGGTCGTCAGCAGCGAATGTGTGTCTTAGAATGAGGCAAAACCAGAGCCGCTATTAACGCGTATCCGTGTTACATACACTCATGAAAATCTCTTTCCAGTTTGCAAGGTGCTGGAGTTATTTCGTGCAACGTGTTCGACGCTCCATGTGTTGTGACTCAAGCTGACAGCACGTAAATAAAAATTACTTTGATGGGTGTGTTTGTGAACACAAAACATAAATCAACAGAAAGAAGGTAAATTAAAACTCTGATGTTTAACAGTATTTAAAAACTGAAATTAATGTTGTTTCAAAAGCTTAAATTGTTATTACGTTTTACGTGCATTCAGACTTTCGATAAAGAACTTGTCTCGTTTTCATATGTCCTGAATATACGGTTTTTGATCTAACCTAAACAAAGCGTTTCTCTGAGGAGAACATTTCCTTTCGACTTCGAAAAGTAGGGGATGTTTCGAAACTGCAGCAATTAACGTGCACAAAAAAATCAATTCCCTCATATTTACACTCTTGTTGATATACACAGCCTATGCATACTTCTTGAAAGGGAACAAAACTAATAGGGTTCGTTTATGTTATATATATATATACACACACACACACACACACACAAACACACGCGCGCGCGTAATTTATCCGACATATAGAGACATCACCGCCAAAAGATTTGACAAATACAGGTATATAATGATGCACTATGGTTTCCATAACGTTGCATTCTAGAGAGTGATGTGAAAACATGGAAAGAACCGTAAAAGGAGAGGAGTATTTTCAAAGATCAGAAGTCAAAAAAGTCATAGGAAAAGAAAGGGGGAGACATGAACACGTGCTCTATGGAGCTGAATATTATTTTTCTCTTTATTTTTTGCCTTTTTAAAGAGAAATTAAAAAGATCAAAGGGTATCTTTGTGTTAAGTGAAAACGTGGTAGCTCCCTTCGAATATATTTCAAGCTAGCGAAATTTTGGTGGTTTTCACTTTGTTAATATGACTCTTTTATTTATTTCATATGGCTTCGAAACTCTGTTTTCCTCTGGAGAGACTGTAGCGGATAAGAGGTGGAGGTGGAGGATTCAAGAGGGGTTGTTTACAGGTTATGTTAAAGGTAAAATTCTGTATAAGCAGAAAGGGTAAAAAATCAAAATTAATGCTAAGAGCTGAAAACATGTGTTCATTGAAGTTACTCTACGGGAAATTGTACTAATCTTTGAAGCTACATTCAAGATCTTCATTGAGTTGTCATAAAACGTTTTACCACATACATTTCTTTATTAAGGGCTTTATGAAATAATGTTTCTTTTAAGTGCAGTATACTAAGAAAATAATTTTTGAAGTTGTTAGTCAGAAAACCATGTATAAGAACGAAATGGATGTGTAGAGGTTGACTAGTAGTTTAAAAAAAGCCGCTTTCATCTTTGTAACAAAATTCACGTGTAACTTCATGGTAGCAAATTTGTCATTAGAAGCTTGAACCGGTACCTTACATACGTTATTATTCATAGTTTTGTTTAGTTTTCAGTGCCTTTTATTAAAACACTAGTATCTAATATTTCTTCAAACTTCTTCACTTCTATGCTTTAATAAAGTACCTCGTAGCATCAGCTGTCCTCTATCATCAAATGTATGCCTGGCCAGGACAGCACTGAACAAGCCTGTATGATAACTTCTTCATTTTACAGCAACAGCATTCCTTATCAACGCGCGCGCACACACACACACAAACACAAACACACACACACACACATTTTACTGTACTTAATGTTACACCTTCTCGATAAATGTTACATTTTTGGAATATATCTGTTATAAATATCACGAGATGTATTGTAGATTACATATTTCTGTGCCGCTTTAATTTTAGGGAAACTGCAAGTTTTTCAGGTACGTTGTTATGTAAGTTTGATTAAAATCCACGTAAGGTGGTTTCTGTCTTTTGTTTCGCAGAGCAAATTGTTTCGAATTCCGGTCGGAAAATGCTGTCAGAACAGATACTTTTGCAGGTTTCCCGCATCTCCTGCACGTAATACTTTGGTAATGGCCACAGATTCGCCCTTGAGCAAATTTTATGTCTAATGATTCATGCTGCATAAAGGCAGTTACTGATACAGCATAATAAACTAAAATATGTAAATTGTGACAGCATAAGGCACCTGAAACCAAGTCCACTATTGGAGGCGATCCTGAACCAGTTTTATCTACCACTTACCAAAAATATATGCTGCTCTAAATCATCTTTATGTATTCTCGAACCTATTTCTCGGTTTTCAAAGTGGCCCTTTTCTATGAGGGGTTCCTTACTTGTGTTGTGTATTTATTTATCTCTTATCTCCTCGTTCTCTCTTAGTTCTCTGCCCACCATATAATCCAAAACCTTGCTGAGCTAACAGTCTTAAAAGACTTGTTGAAGCCAGGAACTTTCTCGCTATGTAGTAACCGAAATTTCTCATTTCGTTATTGTTTTACTTGGGTCAAAATAAGAAACTGAATTTCACACCCATGATTGCATTTGTCAAAATGACTGGGTTTTGTTATATTTCTTTACCTGTCCTTTGTGTAAAGTAGATTTGATTGTAACTGCGTTTTATAAGAATGGAAGTTAATGTACAGTTCCATTGTGCTTGTTTCTGTTTTTGATTACCGAACATGAATCCCTGGGCAGTTAGCGCCAAATTTTTAGAGCAAATCATGATTCGAAGAAATACTTGAAGAACAATATGTCGTTAGTCAATACTGTGTAAAGACTGTTACAGGCGTCTCAGCTGGGTGACCTTGCATCACTCATGCTGTCATGAGGACACAATGAGATGGAGGAGTGGTCGCGCTCGGGCACAATGGGTGATTTAGTGGCTCTGCAGATGGAAGCTACTGTACGAAGATCGGTGCGTGGGCTCTTCGGTCAATACGGGCGTGTCACTATATAAATGTTTATTTTATTTAGTGAAATAAATGGCTGATTAGAAATATTGTTACAAGGCAATAGAAATCATGCAAATGCATGCCTTTTATAAAACATTCATGCCTACGCCAGTCATTCAGTTGTCAGTCTCAGTAAGTGCTTCATGAATATCTCTTAACTAATTAACTGAATAATTCCTTATAGTAGAGTCCTTTTTGAAAGCTAATAGTCGCCTATATGCTCACGAAAATTTCGTTTTATGACACTGAAACATCGATTACCGTGTTCATAAGGAATTAATATTGTTCATTTCTTGTGGTTGTAGTAACAGATTCTGTTATACCACGCCAACGACTTTCTTATCACAGTCTGTCACATGCATTGATTGTGACGTAACTGTGTCATAAGCAACACTTGTGACTGAGATAAACGCCCTTGATATATTATAACAAAACACAATACTTATAAGAGTCCGGCATTTGACCTGTCTTGAATTTGAAACTTTCATATGCCTTCGCACTCTATAACTGTAATGATATTAAAATTTATATTTTAATATTATTTTGCCCTGTACACACACATTTCACATGTGGTCTGTTGTATTGGAGGTTTCAGTTAAATTTCTCATCCATCTCTGCTCAAATATGTGCCCAATGCTTTTCATTTTATTGATTTTACCGTCCTAAAAATGCTTTGTGAAGTGTACAAGTTATGAAGCGCTTCTTTACTCAGTTTTCTCCCCTTTACGTTTTGTCTGTACATTCCGCCTTTCCTCTTTGTATAGGCTAACTCTTTTCCGTCATTACGTTTCTCACTCGTCGGTCAGTTTATTTTCCTGGGCAGACTACACTGAAACACCCTGAATCAGTACTCTTGCAGTAGGTTCATAGGGTGAGTTTCACTCCAGTATGAAGCAACACGTTTTGTTTTGCACATTTTTATAATTAGGATTTTAAATAGGAGAAGATATGATAACGCATTCTTAATTTACTGGTAGGCACATTCCAAAAATTGAATCTGATCATAGTGTCTTCGTCCATATAACTTTGATTTGTATTATCCTTACCAAATGCGTCAACATCGCAGTATGATCGGAAGATGTGTTAGCTGTCTCTGTGACCGCGTCTTATATTCGGTTGATCTGAAATGCAATTGTGTGTAACCAAGAATTTAATAAATTACATGTTTCTTTACTCATTGTGGGAGGATGCGTGCAGCACACATGAGGAATAGAGAAATGCATAGACAAATTTTGTTTGGAAATGTCAAATCAACTGTTGTTGTTAAGGCCTAGGCATAGATGAGAGTGCTATTAGAATATATATTAAGTACATACATTTTGCGATTTTGACTGCTTCGTCTGGCTCAGGGTACGGTGAGGTGACAGATTTTTTTAACACATGAATGAACATTGCAATTCTACTTGCACAAGGAGCCAGATGAACTGATATAATGTAGTTAAGGAAAGTCCTGCACCACCGAGCTACTTATTGTCGATTAGGTGACAAGGTTTCTTTGGAAACATATTTTCGTATTCGTTGAATGAGTGATTGTTTCCCTTCACAAGACTTTTCCTGTTAGCAACTTGATTATGTTTGTTTGATTCAGCTACGTATATCAGTGTTAAAAATACTGCTTCAGGGATTTTCTAATACAGACTTGTGACTGATTTGACAGGTGTTATCATTCAGGCAAATCTGACCTTAAAAATGCCGTGACCGCTTCCTTCCATGTCCCTTCAGTTCATTATTCAAACTTGTCCTACAACAATTTGACATTATACAGTGTCTCTATTCGTGGTTAGGGTTATAACATTAGAGCGACGTCGTCTCTGAATTTCATTAAGCACCATGCCATGAAGGCAGATGTCGAAGTGGCGGTATAGATCCACAAATTCTTAAACTCGGCGCATGATGGAAGTGAGTTGTTACCTTCACGTTTCGGCGTCTTTGACCCGTAGAAAGAACAACTGGCATCCGCTGAAAAAGACTGAGTGGGCCCCAGAACCGGTTGGGACGCGTTTGTTGAATGAATAAATACGTGCGTATTTTCAGTACTACAGTTTTAGTTCCTTATCATGAGTCATGCCAGTAGCAGTGCACACTGACTTGATTAGCGGCTATCAACGTTGTTAACTGACTTGAAAGGCTTGGGGGTATTGAACGGAGATTGGTTCAGCTTATCTATCTAGATCTCCTGGAGCCTCGGGAGGTCGGGCGTTCCATGACTTGCCATTGTACCTACCGGTAGGACACGCATTGTTTAGCAACCAATTTCAGAATATGCAAATAAGTCACGGTTTGTGCTATCTTAGTCTCCCAGATCCCCCGTCATGATAGTGACCTATGACTGGCAATTTTTTATCTAATTTTAAAATATCTCGTGCTTTATCTACGATATAATAACATTTCTTGTATTATTTGTTCAGTAAATTGATTCCAATATATCGACCGGTTCTACTGTACGGTAAAAATGCACCAAAGAAAGGGGTGAAGAAATGACGCACAAAATTTTCTTTCACGTATTGAACGAAGATCTTCTTTAATGTTTTACGTTCATTTTATTTAAATTTCTATTATTTTACTTAGTTTCTTTGCGACTCTATTTGCCCTAACTTTTCCGTACATGTTCTTGTAAAATTTACGGGGAAAGAGACCGCTTCGGATGCCTGAGTGTAGATTGAAGGAAAACGTAACTCAGGGAAATGAGATGTGAGAAAGTTAACTGGATTCAGCTGGTTGAGAGTAACGGCCAGCACAGCAATGAACCTTCGAATCCACGAAGGGAGAGTTTCTATTGACCACCTATGCAATTACTCTTTTATTTTTTCACAAAATGGCAGTAGTGAATTGACTGCGAGACACGGATTTGGAATACCTACCAAAATGTCGTGATATCTTTGCAAGTAAAAAGTTTCCACTAATAATCAGAAGTTAGGAATATTCTCAGCCGACTTTGTTTCTGGGGAGGGAGTTCATCCCCATATTACTTACTAACTGCAGTGGACGATGTCTTGAAATTTTGCTTTCGCTATTAACCTAGTCCTTTTATTCGTAAATATTATTGCAAGGTTTTTCATAGAAGTGGCAAAAACATTATTTCACGAAAGGAAATATACTGCGCTTCTTTTGCTAAATCTTGGGCATTTCGACCGCTTCATGTAGCTTCTCTTCGTGAAAGGAGTATCTACAAATGTTTCATGTGTGTTCTTTAGGTATATTCATGTGTATTTTTATGGAAAGGCTTTCTTTTTTTTTTTTCATTTTTCGTTCACGAATTTAACCACATAATTTGTTCCCTGGTTTTCTTTCGTACTTTGACCACCGAAATTCTTAAACGCTTCTTTCTTTGTTCGAAAAAGTGACTGTGATAATGTATGTATATAATTTATGAACGTAGGTAAGCAGATTACACATATTCGTCTTGTTTTTTTTTAATGAACTCTTCTTACATTAATGTGTCTGTTCATTACTATGGCCACGGTATTAACTAGTGATGTAAGCGCGCTGCAATACTTGGTATATCACTTCCGTGCGCCAGACGTGATGTTACTCGTGCATTGTGAATCAGAGAGCGCGAAATAGTTCTAGTGGTTAGAAAAAGGAACATTGATTTCTACACTCGTTTTATTTAGTCTCTGAAATACCCATTGTACTGATCGTCCTTACGAATAAATGAAGCCTGTTTCTTTTGTTTCGTCTTTCTTTCCTTCGCTGTCTTCGTTTCTACGTCTGTGATAAGCAGGCGATCTTTCCCTTTTCCAATTTTCGTAACGTGCTCCCATGTCTTTATTTTTTATCCTTACGATTTCGTTTTAACGTAACATGCAATTCGCCACTCTGTCATAGAAGATTACTTTGATTGGACGTCTGCTAATAGATGGAAAGCAAGGGGGAGTGAAGAGGAAGGCCAGGTAAAGGCAGACGGAATGACGGATAGATCTCTTTGGAACACATCACTAAGCATAAGTGGCCACCAGGCTGCAGTCTGCAAACGACAGGTTTCATTTCTGTTACGCATCAGGTGAACATCTGCTGTTGCAGAACGGTTACGGCGAAGTAGATAATCAGAACATCAGTGGCGCCTCCGAACGTGTGCCAGTAACAACTGTAACTGTTTATAATGCTTGGATTTCTTTCTTCAGTATCTCTTTGGTGCTGTCCTTATTTTCGACTCTTCTATTTGCTCCTCCATGGTATCCGAACTTTCTCTTTCCTTTCCCCAAATTTTCTTTTCATTCGTTTTTAGATTTATTTTTCTTTATTCTCTATTTATTTCGTACCTACTCTGTGGCATATCTTGACCTCATATTTCCCGGTTTCTCACCGTCGCGGCCGGCATTCGATCCCTGGGCAGTTAATACGGATTTAGAATGGAGAGATTTCCACTGGATGAGGTTATCTCCGAGTGCTACTTCATTCCACCGTCAGTTATCATTCTACCTTTGCTTCACATTCGTCTACAAGACACTTTGTAGTCTAGATGCTGACAGTGTAGTTAAACTATCCACGAAGAGCATTGCGGTATTTTTGTAGATGATTGAAGGCGAAGAGTTTTCCCTGTACGAGACAGGTGAGTGCTGAGGACTCTGGCAGTAGTATTTCCATATGCGGATCACATGTGGGCCATTTACTGCCCACTTGTACAGTTCATAGTGATGAACAGTGCTGAAACGTGAATTAACGAGCGTGTTACCAAGGGCGTCTAGTGGACATCTTGATAAATTCTTTCGCGCTTAACGTTTGCCTTTATTTTGTATCTTTCTATTTGAATTAGTTACTGTTTGGACACCTTACTACAAAACCTAGCACTTAAGACTTATTCTCGCCATAAAAGTACCTGACAGTTTGTTATTGGGAACTGATGTGCCACACAGTAAGCATGCTTAAATGCTACAGATTTGCGGAAGAGAATCTTGCGAGTGAAGCAAGAAAATATTAAATTGGGTCACAACGTTAGCAATGGGATAAATCACGTATAGCAATTATTGAAGACGCAACGTCTGTTCTTGTCGCTAGGTGTCCGCATGATATGATTACAATTTCCAGTATTTCGTCGTCCAAAAATTGTACGGAACCTTGAAGGGAACAGATATTCCTAATATCACATTCCTTTCATGCAATCTTAAATATTCAAGATATTGCTTTTATAGTCTACCATTGTCAGTCTGACTGTAATTGATGTTGCTATTCAGTAACTTTTTATAAGTAGAAGCTCATCTATGTAATATTCGAAGAGTGTGTTCTTACCTTCCAGACAGCACACCACATCTCCATTAAAAATTGCCGTCTGTTAAAAGTGTTAAGGAAAACTGATTTTCTGTTAAGAAAAGGAAATATGCAAACTGTGCGGAATATGTCTCTTTATATAACGCTAACGTAGGCAGTATATGAGGACATTGTCACCACTGACTGACAGAGGGTTAGTGCAAGGATACTTGTATGCGTAAATAATTCTCAAGATAACGTTACGCAGGAGGGAGAAGGGTGCACAATATCTTGGTCAAAGCCGTACAAGGAGAAGGACAAGCAGGTCCGTGATATCGGTAACTGTAATAATAGACTGCTACCGGGCGTTTTCGTGACGTCACGAGAACAGAAGAAGATCGATCTGACGTCAGCCGTACTGACATACTCATGATAGATGTCTGTAATTAAAAAAAAAAAGTGACCAGTCATTCCGAGTTGCTTATGACGATGGCGTGTGGATTTTCTTTCTTTTTTTATTCCCTTTCCACGTCACAATTTTCTCTTTCTCTTTCATTTGTTTTTTTTCTTCCTCTCAATTCTTCTGTTGCTGCCATTATAGGATAGAGCGAGATTGCACCCGGGTGGTCAAGAGATTCCTGGACATTCGTCACAACATGACGAAAATGAAATTGAAACACGACTTGACAGACATGAGTTTCTTCTGTTTTTATGTACAGTAATACAATCATAGTCCTGCTATTACGTTTGTTTTGTGTGACGGCGTGTCAAGCTACCTTGGAGTAGCCAAAGCACAGGTTCTGAAATTGTAAGCGTACAGGACGTGGCAACTGGGTGATATATTACAAATTTCTGAGCTTCAGTTTACATTAATATGACATTGTCCTGAATACAAAAAAAAAATGCGAAAGAAAAGCAGATTTTTTGTTAGGAAACCTCTAGGGAATATTGTCTTCTGCGAACCTGGACGTCGTTGAGAGAACACTATTAGAAATGAGCTTAAATAAATAGGGTAGTGATGTGTGGAATGATATCAGAAGGATCAGGGTAGAGGTCTGGCGGAATTCTATGAAAACGGTACACAGACCTTTGGGTTCCATACGAAGTGATTAATGTTACCAGCTCAGTGACTGTGGCCTTCTAAAGAAGTGCCGCGTCGTGGAGTCAGGTATACTCTAATACTCTAATACTCTAATACTCTAATACTCTAATACTCTAATACTCTAATACTCTAATACTAATAATGTTGCGTAGTAGGAGCGTGATGATAACTTGACAACTGAAAAAAATTAAGCCTTAAGATTAGCAATTATGCCCTCACACAGCATTAGCTGATTGATGTTTCTGTTAGAATTAATTCCTCATATTATTTCATTGCAGCATGTTTCGACCATATTACGGACATCCTCAGGCCAAAGATTAGTAAAAAATGTATTCATGTTAAAATTATATATAATTATGTGTCATTTGTGTTGAGGTCTCACATGTTGACCGTTAGAAGTACCAATTATTATCACAATTAACACAACGGGTTGCTTAACATAAATAAAACCGTACTTATATGTATTGTTTTTTAACCAGCTCGTACACTAAAAACAATGTATCAGATTTCATATAAGTATATGAAACCTGATACATTGTGTTTTTAGTGTACGAGTTGCTTAAAAATAAAGCAGATTAGATTTACACATACACGGTATGGAAAACTTTAAATTTAAAAATTTTCCTTATTTTGAAGTAAAAGTTGAAGTACCACTGCAAAATTGTTAACACTGCGTGGTGATAGCATTTGCGTACCGGATCTGTTCCTGTCTTCAGGTGAAAGGTGTCGAACTTTCTCCTCAGTTGGTTCAGACAAAAGTAGTTACTGTCAATCTTCCGACGGGCCCTAAATATCACTCGCGATTGTCAGAGTAACTCAGAACTGAGCTGCATCTACTACGATTTCTTGTCCTACCCGTTCTTTGTCCAGTCTTCGTCATGCTCACCTTTTGTTTCTGTTCCTTCAGGTTGTCGTGTAGGTAATGCGGCAACTTGTGGATGTTAATGGCGGCACCGCAAACCGAACAATAAACGTCATCTTTTGATACGCACCTAGACATGACATTACCAGGTTATTACAGCCACTACTGATGCCGATTATCTTCGGTCTGGGGGCAAAGAAGTTGAAACATGGGGCTTTATATATTTCAACTTCGCTGTGGTATCTATCATGCACTTTTATTATGGAGCTTCTTACGGTGCAGGATTCATAATGTGTTTGATTAAAGACTTTTCCGACTTGAGGTGCCAGTCCTGTCTTCTGTTTTGATGATGGTACGATGAATATTATAGGTTCCTGTGTATAATTTTCTCGGTGGATCACAGTCCTGTTTGAGAAGTAAATAGAAGCCGAAATATTCAAGACACTCCTATTGTTTTATGGAACCCGAATATCTCTAATCATTTCCGGAAATGTCCAACGCTGTAACCTATTCTAAGCCAGATAAATCCAATTATTTATTTAAAGTTATCTGTGTATACTATATTTATAGTAGATGTATTGATGTATATAAAATAGTAGTTTTTTAAACACTGTTAAGAAGGAAATTTGTCAGAATTGTATACGAACGTATAGTTACTAGCTCGCACATTAACAAAATCCTCTTCACTGCAAAGACCAATCAGTTAA
The DNA here is from genome assembly GCA_013340265.1 of Coptotermes formosanus. NCBI lineage: Eukaryota > Metazoa > Arthropoda > Insecta > Blattodea > Rhinotermitidae > Coptotermes > Coptotermes formosanus. The sequence goes on along the minus strand of BLKM01001294.1, from coordinate 4,741,272 downwards.
TGCAGTTCGGAGAAGTAATTGCTCTTTGTTATGACAGTCATGTGAAGCACGTAAATGCAATACGTGTTACAGAAAGTGATATACATATTTACTACTGGACTTGAGAATCTTAATTCTGGTGTTCTTGGAAATCCCTTTCTTTGCGTTTTATAAACTTGCCTTCTTTAATCCTATATGACGTTGAATATTACAGTAAATTAGTTTTTATGACACTGGTACTATATTTATGTAAACCGAAATTCTAAATCTGCGCCATTTTTACAAACGTTAAGATCTTGATATTTCACAATATTTGAACCCACAAAAGCATCAATTAGAATTGATTATGCTTTGTATTAGCATCAAAACTAAGATCCAAGCTTTGCCTGTTAGGTACTACAGTTTAAGCTTTTATTTCAGAACACAGTGTTTTGCACTCGTCTCTTTACAGAAATTACACTTACCTAAAATATTTTGCTCGTAAGTTAATAATAGTTGTACGGCTTAATTTCGGTGAGAGTAGTACATACAGATCGTAACATGCAATTTCACTAGAAAAATTTATAAATGTCAGCTGGAAGCTTACATATATAAAATGTACATCTAGAATATAAAAAATATAAGACATGTAAAATATAAAAAGCTTACGTGAGTTGAATGAACTGATAGATTTAGCACTTAAATGGGTTGGGAGATGTACTCAAATTTGTATTCAAAGTGAACGTAAGAGATCACTTTGGAGACGTAATCGTAGATTGGGGATAATTCAAATGCATTTTTAAATAAGTGTGGTGTAAGGTGTTGATTGTATTAAGCTGGCTTAGGAAAATGTTTAGAGTTGTAATCTTTTAAATACGGTAATTGACAGTCGGAGTCCCTATAAGGAGTGGGAATTCTTAACACGCTGTGCGACTTTGTTAGTTAGTTAGTTAATTTTGTGTGCTTAAGGGTATAAGTAAGTGACGACTATAGTTGTTTAAAGCAAGAGAATAAACCATAAAATTTCTGTCTAAAATAATAGAAATTTTAATTACATTTGGTGAGACCAAAATTACAGATTCTCATAGATATATCCTAAGTGGCACTGATGGTGTTTCAATTAATAACCCGCATATAGGAACATGTTTTGTACCTTATAATATTTACACCTGACTGAGGCCTTCCTTGCTAAACTGTTTAATTCACGACATACACTTCTCAGCAGACACAAAGTGAATGACATGATTAGGCAGTATGATAAGACACCGATACGTTGACTTCACTTCCGTTTATCGTCCGTTGTTTCTTTCGACTTTACTTCGGTTTTCTTTTGGAGAAGCTGTGTTGTGCAAATTGGAAGTGACAATTTCTTCTTTTTTCATGTAACATCGTGTTCTAACAATGCTATTGGCTGCAAGGAGCGTGCTTGGGGAATACCCTAAGTTTGAGGGAGTGGGTCCTGTATCAACCAATTTGAAAATATCGAGTTCGCAGAAATATTATGAATGCTTATTTTCGTTCAGGTATATATTCCATTTTTTCTTAAAAGCAGGAAAACGTAATAGCTTTATTTAACCTTTTAAAGCTTAGCGGTAACTTTACGTACCACCCGGTTTAACAATAAAAAATTCTACGTGGTGCCCACATTGCGTTTATATGTTTTGTACGGATCTCAGAACAAACAGCAACTTTTGCCTTGTAAAACAATAAGAGATTGGTTTTCATAACCAAAGTGGAAAGTGTTTACAGCGCGGTACGCACTGAGTCCTTATATAAAAGAGACACGCTTCGTCTTTAAAGGGTTAATTAGGTATGAATGAATACGTATGTATGTTGGCCTGTATATATGTTTATGGAACTAAATCTCGACAGAAGTCACCCTCCATCATCTAGTGTTAAAGTTGTGAAGAACTGTAACTGTACCTCCATTGCCCCTATACGCCTTAGTGGCGTGGACAGGGACAATTTTTCCGTACTGGCTTAGGGCAGAATGTGTTTTGAATTCTTTCATCAGCACTAGTACGTGGCACAGAAACTTTCATCTACCATGTGCTTCACGTCTTCAGACTAGCTAAGTTAAACGTTTGCGGAAGTCTCGTTTTGGCCCAGTGTCGTGTGGACACCAAAAATACCGACAGTCTGCTTTAAGTACATTTTTTAACCCGATTGCTTCTTACGTTTTTAAATTTAAGATAATTAAAGGCAATTCTGTCATCCGGATTCGAGATTTGTAAAATCACTTCCCAATATAATACTTGGTTCAAACGGACGGTTTCAAAATTCAGAAAGAAGCTGAAAGACTGCTTGGCATGATGTCTTTTATACTGTACAAAACTGGCACGGTTAAAGCCAGAATATACGGCTTTTAATTGTACTAAGGAACTGCAGTGTAACATTGTAATTCTAGACTTGAGTAAAACTTTGCGTCCTAAATAATCTGTGATATGTTTTGGATATGCAAGTATTTTGATAATTCAGAGTGTTTGGATTACTCACTTGCAATCTAATAAAGTATAATCGCGTAAAATAAAACTTTTAAATTAAATATATTATGGAGACATGTGTCAAAGGTCATTCTATTCGAACTTATGTGTCTTTTGCAATCAAGTTGTGAAAACACACTTCAGAATTGAAGATCCAAGTCTCCTGAAATGTAACACCGTGTAGCCTGGTAAATAGTATCAGACGTTTCGATGGATCGCAGTGCCTTCTTCTTCAGAGCTGTTCGAAACTTCAGTAAGTGTTTACCAGTCGACAGGGCGTAACATTTCAGAAGATTTGGAATCTTCAGCAACACCGCTGTGAAAGCCACAAATCTCACTTAGCACTTGGCTGAGGTCTGTTTCAACAGCGGGAAAATTGTGTCTCCTGTTTTAAGACCTTATTGACTTCATATCTGATTTTTGCACACTGCTGTGTATAAACCCACAACTAAACGTAGTTCATAAGGGCATCCGTACTTTCTAATAAGCTAAGACGTTTATATTAGCCCAGCATTCGCAACTGCCGAAGTGTACAGACGTGGTGCCTTTACTGTCGCAGTCCTGTCGCTTCACTACCGAAGCATGGCACCCAGGGAAGAATATCTGTGTAATTACGAGTACAAATAATGCAAGATGTCTCTACGTGACACCACGGAGTACAGACCTCCAGAAGATGACGGTCGTTACGTTGGTCAAGAAAATTTCCCCTTTTGTCAATTTGGAAGTCAAAGTTTGTTACCATGTAAAAAGAGACCCCCTCCGATCCGTATTTCGAGCCATACAAATTAGTTCACGCCCTTATATTATTTCTTAGATATTTCATTTCATATTGTTTCATTTACGCTTTAAGCTGAAATGGATTTTTGGTCAAGGATGTGAAGTTTGGGATGGATTGATGTTGGTAGTTATGATGAATTCTTTTATACACTGCAGTGAAAACTGGGGACTTCTTGTCGGCCTGAGAACCTCTAAACATTTGTAGGAATACGCAACACCACCTGCTTCAAACTCGTGTTTTGTTTTGTCATTGTTATCAATATGATCATTTGTAGAAGCGGAGTAGGCAGTTATGACGTTAGCTGCGGCTTCGTATGCCATCCTTTGCTTGCAGTAATCCATTTTCCTGTCTGTTTAAATGTTTCAACTTGTTCCGTTATTGGTGAATAATATTTCCGCTTGTCTTGCGGGTTTGAAATTTTTCCTAGATTGATGAAATGCAGTATAAGATTATTTTTCTTCCTGTTTCAGTGAATCAGCTTTTTCCATACTCAAAAGTGCCTTTTTTTAATTTCTTATTGAGTTTTCCGATTTTAACACCAAAGAGTCACGTAGACTACATGTAGACGCACTGGTATAGACCAGGGGTGTCTAACCCGTGAACCCTTCCAGTGGCGCCGCTAAATTGTATAGATGCGCAGAAAATCCTGTTCTTGCGGTCAGGGCATCCTTTACTTTGTTTCCTTACTCCTGCAATCCACGCATGTGTAAAATATTTGTATTTATTTTTATGATTAGTAAAGTTTGAATTCGTTTACAGTGGTCACTGAATACATGCACTTCTGTCATATATTTTTTAATTAACAGAGCCTAAAGGAAAGTTATTAGCATGAGAGGTTTCTTTAAATTTTTTGAAGTTAAGGATGGGCCTCCATATTCGTAAAGGTTGGGAACCGTTGGTCTAGACATCCGGCTGCCTTTGGTATTAGGGTAATTTTTAAAGAAATTAATCACTCTGTATCAACCACCGAGTATAGGCCTAAATTGTACGGACGTAGATCCTGGATGTTGCACGTGGGAGGATTTAGAAATCTGGCCGTTAACCAAGAATGCTGAGACACGAGTAATCTGTATCAGCGTATCGAGTATTTCACCAAGATCTGAACCGTACACTTTCTAAATATTAGTCACGTGTTCTACTGCTGTGTCGACTTGGTTGTATTTGCTCTTCTGTACCGATCTAATTGTCGACGAACAGGAACTTGCTGGCTGCCAGTTCTTCAGACGCACCTTGCCGACTGGCCTGAGTCAAGTCCCACTTGTCAGCCTCAGATGGTAGAGGGGTGATATAAATGTGAATCAATAGAGGATAACCACAAATATTAAAATTTCGTGTAATTACAGTACGGGAACTGTAAATAATCTGTGCCCATTTCTGATAGGTTTCACCAGGGCAACTCAGCTCGTGTAAACAAATAGCTTTATAACGGAAGAAGATTCGACAAAAGAAGATACACAAGTCACAGAAGATAAACATTACTAGTTGCACCTTATTATTGTCAACTAGGCTGTACATGATGCGAAGGGAAGTTACAGAAAAGTGAGCAGCCGATAACAGTAACATAATTACAGTTACGAACGGGGTTAAACAGAACTTTCGTGGGGGGGGGGGGATTTCAAATGAAATAACTGCATAATGAAAGCTGTCTGTCTGTCTGTCTGTGGTGGCCATAACTCATCAGAAGGTACGCGCGAAACAACAGATTCTTACAGCTGTGTTGAAGAAGATTCAGTTGTTGTGGGTTTGGACGCCGTGTTAATTTATATACACATCACCAGTGTTTGGGACAAGCATTCTGCATACAGTGCACTCATTTTACTGCTTTGACCTTGAAGGTTTAGGCAAGACACTTTTCAGAAACTTCACTATGTACCAATTAACACGGCCTCACGTCCTAGAATAACGTAATCTTCACGCTACTTTCTTCCCAGAACTTCTGGTTTTTACGCCACTTCCAGTTCAAACAAGATCCAGAGCCAGTGTTTTCCAGTTCAAACAAGATCCAGAGCCAGTGTTTCCTGAACGAATGTTACCCAAAACGGCACAAGCTCTATTTGCCGTTATCTCATATCAAGCATCTATCTATTGGACTACAGAACCACTCGCTTCTGACTTCTTCGCGGGGGTTGATGTGAATGGAGAAGTTGTTGGGGGTGAGGGTGGGTAAAAGAACGGGAAACGTGGGAATAGAAACCCGATCCTTGTTCTGTAATTTCCTTCCGTTTGCTTCTGCCGTTTTGGCTTGGCGTCTCCAGAAGATGACATCCTTCCGGTATTACAGAGAGAGGGTAGAGTGGGTGACTTGGCGCAGAGAGCAAATGTGCGCCACCCTCATTCAGATACATCACCGTGCCTTAAAAATTGATATTTATACTCTACGTTATATAAGGTAAATATGAGAGCAATGTAACATTTGCACCAAATATGCCTGCTCTGATTGGCTGATTGACTGAGTGACGAACTATCTCGCCAATCAACCAACCAAATAAATAAATAAATAAATGCCCAATTCCACGGAGCACAGTACTTCTTCAGGAGATCATAGGTCCTCAGCTGAGCAAGAAATTACCCACCTATTATGTAAGCCGATGGTTCAACACTGTGTTTGCACGAGTCTGCTACTACTTCCTATTCTGAATTAGTCCAAGCCATCCCATTCTTTGTTAAAGATCAATTTTAATTTGTCTTCCATGCACCTCATATGTCTTCATATTGAACTGTCTTTAAGGTTTCCCCATCAAACCCCTGTACGCATGTCTCTTCTTCCCCATGCCTGCCACATGCCCCGCCAGTATCATACATATTTCATTTCAATACCCCAATAACAAATAATTAATGTGTACTTAGTGATATAGATTCTGATTTCAGTCAACTAATTATCAAGTAAATTAGCTCACTTTTTACAGAAGGTATGATTTTCGAGTTTCGGCCGGGAAAAATATTACAACTAACGTTTCTTGAGCTTGTTGTCAGTTCCCAAGGCAAATTATTAGTACCACTAATTGACCCATGACATATTTCTCCAATTTCCTTTCCCTCAGATTCTCTGTGGTACTATTGTCTTCATTAAATAAATCATAAATACATAATACTAATGAAATATCCAGTCGGGCTATCGAAAGGAGACAAGATATTTTCACAAGGTTTCGCTGTTCTCAACCACCTTACGTACATGTACACAAAAAACTGAACAACGACGGAATTCATTAGGCCGCAGTTTAAACACTATACTTCAAGCAGCAAGTTACACCAAAAGTTACTTTTATTTCTTTGAAAGTTGAATATATGACATTCGGTATACTTAAATTACAAATCATTTACTCTCATGTAGTTAGCTATTTAACCAAAAAACACAGCGGTGTTGTGAACACCTGATATGGTTAGGGCGGTTACGTGACGAACAACACTAACAACCAAGTAACGTGCAAGGAAAAGACCAACACTGTGTAAAATTTTGAACCAGTGAAGTTAATAGTAATACTAGTCTGGTTTTGGACAAGGAGTGTCCGTTTAGATTTCAATTTGCATTAATCTGAAAGAAGGTTGGATTTGGTTAGGGACCCTTATGTACGAGGTAATGAACAATTGGGTTGCAAAAATAATGGAAAATTTCCCGATCAGGTCTGCGGCTCTGGCTTATTCAAAAGTACCTTGCACCATGTTGTTACTTAGCTACTTAGGTTAGGCCTAATAGTTGAGTTTTTCTTTATTTTTTACCGAGAGGTACTTTAGAATTTCGGTCACGAAAAATGTTGTGTATATAAATTTTTAGAAAATGACACTTGTGTTGAATTCCAGTTTGTGTTCTTATATAGACGATTTTCATTTTCATGCCTTGACTATGTTTAAACACTTCAAATTTCGGACGAACAAAGTTAATCTTTTAAAGATAAGTAGTTTGTATATTTACTGCCACATTCTAAACTCTGCGTTTTGCCCACACAGTGTGTTGACGTGTAAGGGTTTCCTGTGATTTTCAAAATATACACCAATAACTTCTCCAATCAACATTAACGGACTGTTTCTTCGTCATACAAAGGTATAATGTTTATAATGAGTTAGAATCTGATTTTTGATATATTATTTACATTAATATCAGTATCAGAACGACTAATTTCTTTTGTACAATTTTTGGTCGGACACCAGTGTAACTACTGCCGCTAGTGGGCTAGGGCATCCTCATTGTCGAGGCTTCATGATCACACTCAGACACACCACACTCGGTAGGACTCCTCTGGAGGAGTGATCAGCCCGACACAGAGACCTCTAGCTGACAACACACAATGCTCACAGGACACAAACTTCCATGCCCGTGGCGGGAGTCGAACTCGCAATCCCAGCAAGCAAGCGGCCGCAGACCCATGCATTAGACCGCGCGGCCGCTGGGATCGGCGATGCACATTTAATTTTCCAAATTAACACGACTCGAAGGCTTGAAATATAGTGACTTTTAAATCCGAAAAAGTTGAAAATCTTGATTTTCTGTCTACCCTGTAAAGATCTTTTTTGTATAATTCGCATATTAATTGTTAAAAATATGCACGTCACGATACAGTGTAATTAACATAATTCTGCAGTTTCATATCTCTGAGCAAATGGATATCTCATTTCCTCTTTACAGTTTCAAAATTTCATCGTGGATTTCGAGTCTAAAACACGTCCCTTTTGGCAGAGTTCAATATTAAATATTGAAATTTTCGTCTGTAGTAGGCTCAAATGCAAATTCCTCGGCCGTCACTGTAGCGCCCTCGCAGACGCCTGCTCGTGCTTGGGAGGTATATCCTCCACATAATAAGTCGTGAATATTCATCTCGTGTCGCAACTTGGAGGGCAGGACGCGAGATGGCTGTACTTGTCCCATCGCACTGTCTAATCGACAGATAAATGATTTCGTGCCTGTTCGTAGTTCTTCAGTGTGTGGTGGTCAAAGTTCGAAATAAACCCTTCGACATCCTCTAAAATATCTGTGTGTTGTGTTCGTCGCCTTTTCTAATTTGTGTTTCAATATCAACCGTCTTTCTGACTGTAGGAAGCAGACCATAATGACAACTTTTTATTTGGGCAGTTGACCAAAAATTTCCTCTTCCCTGTGGAACCTTCTTTTCTTTCCTGCCTTCACGAAACCCCTTCAATTTTCCTACCATAAGCCAGTTTTCACGTTCCAGTGTGATGTTTTTAACCGTATAATTTAGTTTTCCAGGCAGGTATTTTTCTCTGAGGTTTTCCAGCCAAAGTTATGGATATATTTATCAATTAGTCCTTTCACGCAGTTAGTAGGATATTATTTAAGACCGATGTTGCTATATTTGTAGCGGAAAGTGTGTTTTTAAACAGCATAGAACATAGGATGAAGGATGAATAAACAGTTCAGTTATCCTAACGATTATTTATAAAATCAGACTCTTTTTGTATGGATAATTTATTTTGAATGATATAATGTACAGAGCCTGAAATCCATATAATTATACGAGAATTTAAAATTTTAGCTCCTAATTTACGTCATGTAGAGTGCATCTTTCGTTTTGAAGTTAAATTTGTAAATATGCTCTACGGAAATCTTTGGTCTGAGAAAAATAGGAAACCAGTAGCGTACATAATCTACGTAGGCAAATTTCAGACATTAACCACTGTGCGTTTAAGGTTTTAAAGTGACAGATGGGTGAGTGGTGATATTTGTAGCAACTATTGCCTTCAAATGCCTCAATCTTATATAGGCCTGTGTCTAATGAGGATTTAATGCGTGACCTTAGAGGTTTTCGCGGCAAGAAATGTGGGACATGCTGACTTCTGTCATGTGATATCTTTTAGTCTGGTAACGATTCACCTTTAAAGTTGTCTGTTCGGCCTGAATGAAGCTTTAAAATTATCTAGCGTCAACTTGTCTGTTGTTGTTGTTAATATTAGAAATTATTTTATATGTACTTTGTACATATATGATTGTATTCTACACACATACACGTTTAGACAACCTGCATATAGGCCCACTTATATTCAGCAAAAATGCCGTTAAAACATTCATATAGTTTGGAGATCTAGGACAGCGGTTCCCATCCTTTTCCCATCGAGTAACCCCTAAAAGGATTCCTCATATCCAGAGGAAATCCTACCTATAAAAACGAAAACAAAACAAAGAGGCAGTTTGTAGCACACGGAGATTACTCCAGTATCGCCAATTGCTGGTCAGAAATTCCGCGATATTGCGAGGTATATTGGGAATTTTTCGCGGCATTTCAAGATTTTTATTTATTCCGCGATTTCTCACGGAGCCCCCTGTGTTTTCCGGAACTGTGGTTGGGGAGACACTTATCTAGAACATCATAAAATGTTTGGACCCTAACGTAATAGCAGCGGCAGTGTTGCTGCCATCTCACAAATTCACACTGCCGTTGTGTTTACGTGCTTCATGGCAGGCAGTTTAAAAGTACAAGTTCGGGCGGCGTCATGTGACTTGAAGACTATATCAAGGTTCCTGCTCAAGTTATTAGAGAGAAAAAACATACAGAATTGTAGATATTATAATACCACAGATCTAATGTTCCTTTTACACGAAGGAGAATAAATTGCAAGCGTTGTGTTTTATGTTTATTTACTGATCCACAGTGTAGTAACAGACGCATGTGTGAGCCGCTGGTCTCTTTCAGGTTTCAGAGCTTGATACAATTAAGCGGGGTGTGCAATCCTGTGGCAACGGCGAACATTCACCATCAGTTTTGGAGGCTTGATCCTTGGCACGAAATAAACATACACTGTAAATTCAGATCAGTACTCCCAATGGCTCGTCACTATACCGACGGAATTTGTGTCACTCTTCACATCCATTCTTTGATTATTCTTTCTTGTTTCTGAGCATAGGTTTCCTGCATATGTAAGCTGTATTCCCGAAGTTTCTGATATCCTTACAGTCTGCGTATTGAAGGGTCCATTTGCAGTAAGTGTACGTTGAGGGTGGAGAAAATAACGGCACAGAAAACGTTACCAGGTCATCCAACATCATGACGCATCCAGAAAGAGGACCCACCTAAAATACTGGACCGTTTCAATGACATTTATGGAGGTGATGTAGATTAACTTTTTAAAGCCTAGCGGTAACTTTACGTACCACCAGCTTTAACACTAAAAAATTCTACGTGGTGCCCACATTGCGTTTATGTGTTTTGTACGGATCTCAGAACAAACAGCAACTTTTGCCTTATAAAACATTAAGAGACTGGTTTTTATAACCGAAGTGGAGGGTGTTTACAGCGCGGTACGCACTGAGTCCTTATATAAAACATACGCTTCGTCTTTAAAGGGTTAAAATGTGTCACGATGGAAATTCGAGGCTGTGACAGTGGTGTTGCTGAAGAACCGAGTCTTCTGGAATATGTTGACTGATAAACAGTTACTGATGTTTGGAAGGATAGTACTGTCACCTACAGAATCAAATAATCCAAGAAGTAATTATTTGCCTGTCGACATGGCCTAACATCTCCAGAAACTTTACTAGCATGTCTCAGTATATTTCATTATGTTCAGTTTTGTTCAGTTGTAGTCTCCGGTGTAGCCCATATAGAACTAAGATTAAGATAAATCGAATTTATTCAAGAAGCGAGAGGACTTAGGAATGTATATGTTCGCACATTCTGTTTACTTATCGATAGAGGTCTGTGACCAAAAAATATAGGGAAATATAACTGTTGAATATTCCACAAGCATTATATATTCAGGGCACTCCTGGTTGTTTTCCTTTAAGTACGTACTTTGTATCGACAATAGGATGTTATGTTGACCAAACTGATTTACTGATAACTTGTTTATTCCGAGATACCAGTTCAACTGCAAAGGTTATAGTATAGTGTCGGATTGCGTGACTGTTTCGTAAATGACTGAATAGGGAACGATGATGGGTGCATTTAGCATGCCTAGAAGGTAAGAGAGTAAAGTTTTTCCTCAGCACGCCGTGAAAGAATGTGGGTCAGTGGAGGTATAGGCCCGTTCATTCTTAATCTGCACAATGGATGTGGCTAGTCATTAGGTTCACGCATAGCCGTCATTAACGCCGGCGCCCTCTTTTTAAAATTATCACAAGCCGTCGGTTTTCCTAAAAGGCAAGGAGCGTCTTAACAGTCGAGCGAAAACTTCTCTTCTCAAGGACACTACTCCACTGAAGTACAGGACATAAATAATTTTAGATTCTTTTCCAGCATTTTTTCTGGAAGGGCGGGAAACAGCTACGACATACCCCATTCCGGGTAATTATTTCCGGCCCAATTTGAATCGTATTTATTCCAAATACAAGGCAGGATTTTTGGTTACTCAACGCCGTGGGGTCCTTTGTGAGTTCATAGATACCTAACTTGTAAAGACGTTTCTCGCCTGTTATGGATTGAGAAGGTGTAGTAACGTGTTCAACACAAGGATCCGAATTGAAAAATAAGCGTATTCTAAATTTTAATTTCACTTCTGACTTTCCTCGGTCCCTCCTGTTTCATCAGTGAAATGTTGTGCCCAATATAGACGTTAAATAATCTTCTTAGTTGATACAAGTTTGCTATTTAAGCAGTCTGTTTATAATTTCTGCGAAAAGTACAAAGAAGATTGGAGAATGTTATGGCAGTGATTACTGTTTTATTACTCGTGCATGTTACTGTATACAGGTTGCGGCAGAAGGTGCTGACATGTTTTAAATCGTTGTAATTTCTTTGAATGTAAATTCTAGGGCACTCGTCCGGTAACAGGGTCAGTAAGAATTGTTGAAATTTTGTTAACATCTGGAATACCAGTCCAAGATGGAATAGTGGTCAATTTAGATTTTAAGTATTACTAAAATGTAAAGTGTCTCAGCACTTTATGATGCATCTTGCATTTGTTAACTTATTCGTAATAGATGTGGTTTGCTTACGATGGCTGTGTATGTTTTCAGCCATATTTTATGCATTTTCGGCATATTATTTCAATGGACTATGGCTTGCCAGAAACATAATCCAGACAAGATATTATTCTCCAGCGTTTTTCTTTAAAATACGTGCTTAATGCGGACCATTCTTTTGACTGAACCTAATGTCACAAAACTTCAGTCTTACTGTACTTACTGTACTTACTGTACTTACTGTAGTTACTGTAGTTACTGTACTTACTGTACTTACTGTAGTTACTGTACTTACTGTACTTACTGTAGTTACTGTACTTACTGTAGTTACTGTACTTACTGTACTTACTGTACTTACGGTAGTTACTGTACTTACTGTACTTGCTGTACTTACTGTACTTACTGTACTTGCTGTACTTACTGTACTTACTGTACTTACGGTAGTTACTGTACTTACTGTACTTGCTGTACTTACTGTAGTTACTGTACTTACTGTAGTTACTGTACTTACTGTGCTTACTGTACTTACTGTACTTACGGTACTTACTGTACTTACTGTACTTGCTGTACTTACTGTACTTACTGTACTTACTGTACTTGCTGTACTTACTGTACTTACTGTACTTGCTGTACTTACTGTACTTACTGTACTTGCTGTACTTACTGTACTTACTGTACTTACTGTACTTGCTGTACTTGCTGTACTTACTGTACTTGCTGTACTTGCTGACGAATGAAGATTAAGATGCTCATGAATACTGCACGATCTTGCCACCATAATATTTTTTCTTCTCCAATTCCGGTGCACGTAATTATTTGAACTACACTCAAGGACCATGACAGGGCACAAAATGTTTTAAAATAACAACTGATTTATTGTTACTCAACACGTTTCGATAGTATTTGATCATCGTCGTGGATCATCAATTCGAGGTCATTTTTCCAGTGTAACTTTGCTCATTTTACTCTCCTGGTCTGATGAAATATTATACACCGAAGTTCGATATTTTTTCTTTATTTCTTCCTGCATTTATTTCTATTTCTTTCTTTCTTCTTATATTATCTCTTCCTTTCTCTCTGTCATGCCATTTTCATATTATTTCTAATTAATATCTTAAAATCGCCCAGGCCCATATCTCACACATTTCTTATTATTCTCAATTTATAACTGTACCACATATTTAATTGTTCCAAGCTACATAAGGCCAACAGTTGATACAGTGTCGTAAAGTAATTAACTGTGCAACAGGGCACGTGACAAACAGTCGGGAGGGAAGGAGAACGATATTGCGATTAGGCAGTTTGCTTGATATTAAGCAGAGCACTGTGGGAGCAAGTGAGACGAACGGAATATTGAAAACTTGTCGTCATGGTAACTTTAAATTAAGTCATCAATGAATTATTGTTGGATATTGATGCTGCTGCAGAAAGCAAGCCCGAAAGGGAATGCTTGCACATCTGATATTATAGACGAAAACTCAAGGGTGATTTCTACGAAGTTGGTGGAGAGATGGAATTTAATTTGTGCTTGCAGAATAATGAAAGACAAAATCCAGAATTTTTCCCTCCTTTCCTTTGTGATGGTTTTTCGAGAATTCACGTCTTTGTTATCGTTGAATAAATGAAAAGGGTAATAATGGTAATCTCTTTTGAAATGATACCGTGCGTTTGTCTTAAGGACATTTGTCAATCCCAGGATGACGCATCACAAATAAAAGAATTTTAGAGTTGTCCTGGAAACCGAACGAGCGATGTTGGAGATACTGTTCACTTACTGGCCTCTCTGTGTATTTTGGGATGTTTTGTTTCCTGTTTATGTATTAAATTACATGATAATAATCGATAGTATAGCCTTTCAGTATGCATCTTTAATTCCACGTACTTTATTAATGTATTTCATTAGATTCACGATTACAACAAAAGCTACAAGTTCTGAGTTGTATCTTATATCGTTAGTTGTAGCCGTGCTAATAATTCGCTCGCAGAAACAGTAAAACATTTAATAAACAGAAATTACAGCATCTTAATCTTCATAAACACTAAAAGCTGTGCTTGCTAATGCTTGCCGCTGGGTGATCTTTTCGGAGATCAGCGGATAGTATGCAACGTCTACATGAGAAACAACAACTTCCTACCATGTGTAAATACAGAATAAAACGCTGAAATGTAAGTCCTGCCTCAAGCGAGGGCCAAGGGAGCGAATGAAATAGGTTAGCTTCCCCTGGCGTCCGCTTCAGGCAGCACTTTAAATTTTTAACTTTAGCGTCTTTTGTTAAAAGCAATTTTTGGAACTGGGTTAATGAAAACAAAGAAGACTGCCGTCAATGCTGGAATATAAGCTTGCTAAATGCCCATCTTAAAAATCTCCGTGCTGCAGATCAGTAGATCATGATGTCACAAGCGCGTGGCCCATGGGCCGATTTTACTAAACTGGTCACTGCGGACATCTCATAGCTTGGGGTGTCTTCAAAATAATTGTCAACCCATTTACATTTCATAGTGATCTCTAAACGCACTTCACATTAATGGAAGATAATCAAGGGATTGGAATGCAGAATTAAAAAAGAAAACAAAACACTGAAACTCGTGAATGACATAGAGCTACTCTTATTTTTGTACAATGGTACAATATGGAACTTCATTTCTGTGTTACAGTTTTAAAATATTTTGCCATTCTATCTCATAAATAAACATACCAAAGAGTTCCAATTGTAAGGACAAGCTGAATGACCTGATTTGAGTTCTTGGTAGATACTGCGATATTCATTTCGCCTATCCTGCACCGGCCGTGGTATCACTTGGCTTCCAGTCCAATGGTTATCGTAGTCTATTAACAATTGGAGGTAAACTTTGACAGTAATAGGGTTGAAACGTCGGGATATGACTCCAGAGATTCATCAGAATTGATAAAATATTCGCTGACTTTAGAAAAGTGCAGACATTTGCAATTTATTTATAATTGCCATTAACGTGTCAGTGAACTAGAGGATATGAAAGGCGCAACTTTGATTTTGATTTTGATTCTGATAATATTAGGAGTGCCACACTTTCAGCTGTCAGTTAAGCGTGAAGTCACATATTGTGCATGTAGTCAGTCACCACCAAGCAGAAACATCGCTCGTCTAATTTATACTAATTGTTGTCACTCCTCGCTGGAGAGGAGGCGTCATGCATGAGCGTTACTCTGGCAACGGAATAATTATCAATAGATTTGATTATTATTGACGAAGGTTCCACCTCAAGCAGGAGAGGAGAGAGAATTTGAGGGGAAGAGAACAGAGAGTGGAAGTGGGTTTTAGGAGAACTGACGGAATTTGATAAAGGATACAAGAGAGAAGCAAGAGGTTAGATTTTCGGATTCCATCGCTCCTATTTCGTCTCCAACGCCCCCAACCCACTCTTCTGCCATCAGTGATGAACCTAGCTTTTAAACACACAAAGACTTTTGACGTGAAACAGTATGGCCTGGGATGACAGCTTTTTACCCTTCTAGCACTCCCTTTTCTCTCCACGCACTTTCCACGTCTTGTTTCCTGCAGATTGATATTCGAATATGTAGTTTTTGGAGACAGAAATATATACATAACTCCAAAGGTTTCCCGTGTGAACACGGAGATGGATGCAAAGTTTATATTGGCTTGGATTTTTGGTTATCTGCAATATACTCGAGGCAAAAAAAGGCCAAGAGGTATTCTTTTTAATGTATATATTTTAGAAGTCTTTTTTTAATTGCAGTTCTTTGTTGCTGTTGAATAATTCAACTCCATTGAAATTTGTTATCAGCTTCTCCCCTCCCTCTTTCAAATGTTTTAATGTCTAATCTCAGACACGGACTTCAGTTAGCGAAGTCGCAGCAACTGAGGGTGGAAAATGAAATCAGAAGTTTTATTTTCAGAATCAAAAGGAGGTGACAACTTTTATTGATGTGATTCACATTTAGTGTTCACTCTTCGAATCATTTTATTTGAACTGAATTTATTATGCCTTAATCTTGTACAATCCCATATGACTTGTGACTTTTCAAGTGTAGTTTATATGCACTGTAATGTTGACAAGTGAGGGTATTTGTGTTGAGTAACGAAGTGGGAGAAAAATTGTTAAATAGATGCGATTGGTAGATGAGAACATATTTTACGTGCTTGTAACATATGAACAAGTACGTGAAAAAACCACGCTTATTTCCCTTAAAATGCCTGCTTGTGTGTGGTGACTTGAGCAACTTATTCAAAAGTTAATGTATATATGTTATAAGAAAGATCGGATGGCTCATTTTTTGCTTATCCTGTAACAAACTAAACCTTAATTATGAAACTCTGTAATTAGACCTAAACCTTGAGTATAGACCTGTCTAGAAAATACAAGAGAGAATTTGGGTCAAAATGAAACAAAATATGATATTAGAATATCACATAAACAGAAGTGTTTGTTGATCACTGTGTTTTAGGATGTAACGCAGTGTAGCCTGGTACACAAGTACCAGCGTTTTTGAGATACCTGCAGCCTCCATCATCATGGCAGATGACTGAAAGTGAAGGCAGAGCAGGTTACTCCGGAACGTCGGTACATATGTCACATTATCTGGAATTCACATCTCACAAGACAAATTACTGCCGTGAGAATATTAAGCTTAAGATGGTTGCACTTGATGCTAAATAGAGGGTAATAAAATTATAACTATCGTAAAAGACAGGACTTAGGTAGCAAGTGGTTTTTATAAAATACGGACACAGCAGTTTGTGAGTTCATTCAAAGTACGTGAAGCAGCTACAGTAAGGACTTAACTCCTTCACAATTAACGCGAGGGGACTGTTACGTTTTCACGTAAAGCACCGGAATACAGAGGGAACTGGTTTTGGGCATACTGGAGCAGTCTGCTTCATCTTCTTTTATGCGTCGACATACTCAGATTCAAGGAATAAGAACCTTAATTTGGACCTGACACAGGTCCAAGTGTCGCGGGAAGTTTATCGGTGAATTTGTATTGTTGCTACGATAAACAGCTGTACTTTTGTAAAGCCGCCCATTGAAATGTGTAGGCAGTTTCTTTCCACGAACCAATATGGTTAACCATTCGCATGGTGGTTTTCATTTACAGAGTTCTCCGTCTCTTAGCATATTTTCAAGATAGCATATGAAATCTATTGGGAGAAAGCCATAAATGAGATAGCTTGAAGTGTTGACGAATTACGATGTGTATGCATTTTCCTGACACCTCGAAATATAAAACATATTAATACCAGAAAGAAGAGTGCTTTATAACCGAGCCAACGGGAATTTCAAGTTACGTAGTTACAAAGGTCTTGTAAAAGGAGCAGGCATAGACGACTTCAGCGGTTACGCTGGAGTAAAGGAGCGTCCTTAATGGACAACTGCTACCTCTGAAAAATCGAAAGCTGCTACCTCTGAAAAATCGAAAAACGGTTCACGTTGAGGAGCTGTTATTGCTTTATTAAAGAGTAGTTATTTTTTAGGAGTGTTAGAAGGTAGCTGATTATTAAATTCAGGCTCCATACATGGTAAGAACTTCAAAATTTCGTCACGTTTTAGTGTTGTTATTCGTAGCTAGTTGCTAGTGTCGTAAAACGTATTCATGTAACTGAATTTTATAAAACACTGTCTCAACCTTTTAAGGAGTGTTTCTTAATATTCGATTAGGCTGAAACATTTTCCTCCTCACAAAGTTCCATTTGACCATATGAATTGTGATGTTTTTGTCATAAGGTGAACTCCTTGCTAGAACCTACAAACACGCCCCACGTGTTGAAGTCGTTCACGGCAAGCAGAAATAGAATTTGAAGTTTCTTAACCCCACTGAATGGAAACGTGTCATCAGATTTATGTTCCATTCTGTTTGCTTCGTTGTAAGAATAACCCGTATGCATTGAATAAGAGGTTGGATGGACGTATATAAGGCACCGGCGGAGATTATGATCTTTGTTTCCTGGTTTCTGGGTAAAAACCCAGAAACCAGGAAACTGTATTCACTTTATAGTAAAAGCTTAAAATCAAGAATAATGATCCCTACTTAGGGAGGACATCAAATCCTGGTCTTCTGGTTCGTAAATATTTATTTCTGAACTGCATTATTGCTTTAATTGTTCCAGCTCCTTCATTTCTCTCTCCGTAAACTGGGTTATTGCACTTCCAACAGACACTTAGGTCTTCAAGACAGTCTTCATGATCGACGGTACATACAATTTCTTTACGTTATTCGCAACAGCTCGCCGCTCGTCGCTACCCTGTGTCAGTGGCGTCCAGTCCACAACCTTATATTCTCTTTCTCTGAAATTCTTTTCAATATTGTCTTCCCACCTATGAATGTGCCGTACAGAGTTAATAACGAATATTACATTTTCTTTTTCAGAAACTTGCTTCGAAATGTCCGAGGAAGAAATAAAATGGGATGGGGTGAGTAGATATTCTTTGTATTACTGTTTTATTTAATTTTGCTTTAGCATTTGGTAATCGATTTCGCAGTAGAATTAACAATATGGTAGATACACGAGGCGAATACGCAACTTAAAATGGTTTCTCCTTCCACCATTCAGATGGTAATATGTATACATTTGTACGACTGTATATAAAGAATTCTCAATGAGGCAGGCTAATTCGATATTTATGAATATTTTAATGTCGTTGTTTTTCTTTTTGCCCTCTATATATAACCCAAATAAGACATAAAGAAATGTGAGGGAGGATACATCATATGGCTTAATCAGGTACGGGAAT
Organism: Coptotermes formosanus; assembly: GCA_013340265.1. NCBI lineage: Eukaryota > Metazoa > Arthropoda > Insecta > Blattodea > Rhinotermitidae > Coptotermes > Coptotermes formosanus. Next base: position 4,722,476 of record BLKM01001294.1, on the reverse strand, counting down.
TCTTAAACGAACTGGCAAGTAGCGGGGAATAGAACAAGTATAAGAAAGTAAGAAATTAAACTGGGAAGAAGGGAGGATGTATAAAGGGGAGTGGAATGAATATTAAAGATTTTTTTTATGTGTATAGAAAACAAGTTATAATTTTCAAGCGATATGTGATCTGTTTATTTGAACTCAAGAATGTCGTATCTGCCATTTGAAACTTATTTCTAGAAGACGGTTTTGAGCTGAAAGAGGAATGAATCGTATTTAGCTGGTTGTATTGATAAAAGAGAAAGGAAGAATGCGTAGTATGTGGAGAGACAGAGGAAAGGAAATATATAAGCAGAGGACAGCAGGAAACGGTTGCAATGAAATGAGGAGAAAATGAATTAAAATTTCAGCGCCGCGAACGACAGTGCGTATCAAGCGCCCCCCCCCCCACACCCCACACAACCCTCTTACCCTGCACCTCCTCCATCCACTGTCTCCAGTCCTGTATCTCCCTTTATGCGGATCCCTGCAACCGTAGACCTATTTTTTCCCCTTAAAAAACAAACGGACATGAAAAATTATTTAATACTTCCCTTAATTCACCTCCCTCTCCTTTCTCTCTTGTCTCCATAGTTCTAGTCCTGTTTCTCCATCCATCCAGCCACCCACCAGCCCCCTTTATTCCATCTTTTCACAGTAGTCCGTATGGACCCTTAAAACCCGGACACACGAATTATTTAGCGTAAAAAACTAAAACAAAAAAACCTGTGTGCGTGTGTTGAGGGTTGCAGCCCCTCTTGGTGACTCCTTGGGGACGTCTCTGTACTATACTGCAGTGATGGCAGTCGATGTATCGTCTAATTAATAGAATGGAAGCCAGGAACTCAACAAGAGATGTAAGAATAGGGAATTATGGAAAACAAGGCGGAAAGACTTTAGGGTTATGGTCTAGTTCACGAGGGGTGATATTGTTATTAAGATGATGTAACGTTACACTAAAAACTTTCCGCCCATTCCTTCTGCCACTAATGTTGCAGTTTCTGGAACATCTATTACTCTAAGTAAAATAAAATTTCGACATACTCCTTAGTTTTTCACTGCATATCATTTGTTACTGCCATTTCTACTTTACGTCATTTTATCCTTTGCTTCTTAATAACTTCTTCCACAGTTCTAGATGTTTACTATTGTTGTGTATTATTTTTATTCATGTTCTTCCTCGGCTCTACCATTTGTTATTTATTTTGGCGTTGAAGCATTACGTACTAATTTTATAGTCTTATGTTTACCCTTATTCTTTCGATAGGTTTTCTTTTATATTACTTGGCATTGTTCTTCTACCTATCACACGATTTTAGCTTATTTTCGCGTTTTAAATGTTTCTAATTCTGTGGGTATTCTTTCACTTTCTAATATTCATTTTCCCGTTCATACAATATGGCTAATCGTCTTTCCTATATCTATCTCTGTTCTGACATGGTATTCCTATGATTAAGTAAAATAAGTAGTATCCTCATACATAATGCATGTCCTCTGCAGGCTTGGCGAAGTCATGAAGAATGTTACCCGGATTTATATAGTCGCTGGTTTGTCTTACTTTCTCTTTTAATCAAAGATTTCTCTAAATTCAAAGTTACATCATCAGGCGTCTTAGGTAAAGAAGGTACGATTGGATATATTACGGATACCAACAGATTATGAAGAGTAGAAGAAGAGTAGAAAAAGTGTTAGGCAAAACGTCATAGACTTAGTGCATTTTAGTGTTCGGAAGAGTTAGGTACTAGGCATTTTGACAGCATTGGTGCACCTAGAATCGTGCAACTGTTCTCGTCAAACGAGGTTTAGAAATGCTAGGCGTTCGAGTGTTACTTCATATCACATTTACGAACAAGTTTTCTTTGAGTTAAAAATCTTCTTCCATTCTTGTTTAAAAATTACATATTAGATTTTTACCTGGTTGAAAGATAAAGTGGAGTAGTAACAAATAATGTGTGTCAGAAGAAGATGAAATTATAACGAAAAACATCCTGCGTTCTTTATACTTTCGCGCGCCTGCTGTAGGGCTGTGTATGTAGGTATGTTATGCAGTCTTGTTTTTAAACAATGTTACGGTTTCAACGGCGCTGATTGCAATTTCCCTTGTCTGCTATAACGTATGAACGTCAGTATTATAAGCCCAGACCACGTAGAGTATGTGGACTTGCTTCTGAAAAAAAAAAGAGGTGGCCATACCCCTCCCCTCCACGGGTGCTGTAATCACCGCCATGTATATAAGGTTCACACATGCAAGACACCCCTCACGTGTATTTTGATTTAATTTTAAAACGCACGTCGTTGTTACTATGTTGGGGTTTGTGGGAGGAGTGGGTGCATGAGGTGGACATAGGTAGAGGGCTGTGGAATTGGGAAGGGGAGTGTTTTATTTCGGCATCCTCTGTAATTACGTATACAAGTAAAACAAAATTATCTTTTCTTCTTTTCTGCACACACATATATATATATATATATATGTACGTATGCAGAGGAAAATATCCCTCCTACTCACTCTTCAACCCCTTTCCTCTCACCCCGTCTCTTACATTTACAGGGCCTCGTGTCCTGTACAAAAATCTCATATCCCTTTATACATTAATGGTTTCGTTTGTAACTCTAATTATTTCGTTAGAATGAGGGGTTTTGCAGGATATATGTGGGAAGAGGTGACAACGTTGGCAGAGAAGCTGAGCACTGGGGATATGGCTACTTCTCCTTTGCAGGACATTGTCATAGAATTGAATTTATAAACAGTACATGATTGTGTTGACACTAGGAAAGACACACTGTACAGGCATATTACTAAATTCATGAGGTTAATCCATGCAAGAATGAAGAACAAGAACGTTAGTCTTGTAAAATCCTGCATATAAATCGATACATCTCGGTTTGTCAGTCATGTTACTTTTGTGTCTTTATCACTACAAACTCTCCACACAATAGCGAAAATTGTTCCGATAAACTTATAAAAATGTCTTAAACCTGCATAAATCTCATTTAAGTCATTGTCGCGGTGTGTCAGTGTAGAAACCCCACACAAAGCAGACGTTTCCCTACAACAGTTTTGTAAAAATCTTCATTAATCTGTGCCGATGTATTTTGAATCGTCTGTATGCATTTGCGTCAGGGTAGGGTTCACACTGAACGTATTAAGAAATATAGGTGTAGTGTGACTTTTAGGCTTTTTCGGTTGTGCGGTGAAGTCTTCTTTCTTCCGTAATTCAACGCTGCGTCGTGGGTGGCTGGTGCAAACCGTATCGAGGCAGCATTGAGGCCACATATTAAGGGGCTCAAATTCCCAGTTCGGTTACCAGTCACCCTGTGACACGGCCCCATGTCTGAGAAGAACGAAGACCTCAAACATAAATATATTATTTTTTCTGCTGTCTCTGATCTTCAGGAGAGCTCTTACCGATATTTTAAATATAATTTTCATGTAAACGCTTATACATATGCACGGATATCCAATTTTGTGACGATGAAGTACTTGGACACTGTGTTTATGGAGAGAGGCCATTTTAGAAATTAGGAACGAAGAGAGGAAATGTTATAACACTACCGTATTAAGCGCGTTTAGTTTGTGCCTCTATTTGAAAATTCGGCAGAAGTTAAGGGCAGGTTAAGTTAATATTTGGACAAAATAATCACACAGGGTTGGAAGTAAAGTATCTTATTAGTCGATGTTAGATTCTGGTATAGTAAGAAAAGGATAGCCTTTCCGCAATAGAATATTTTGATTTGTGGCGAAACAAGTATGACATTTTTAAGGAAGAGTTCAACACAGCTAAGCATTTGGGTAGTAACGCTCTTGGAGAATATGAGTTCCAGTGAGTAAATACGGTCATGAAACTCAGAGCGTTTTTACACATTTAAAATATTTCGGATTTAAATATTGCGTGATGTAAAGTGTTTCAGGACATATAATTTGTAACCAAACTGTAAATACAGAATATAATTGAAATAGAGTAGCTAAGTGTATTTAGGAGAAATGCAGTATCGATAAATGTCGTATAAGTGACGTAAATTACAAATATTAATTACATACTGAAATGAACGACATTTAGGTGTATACTGTATAAAAATCATGATTAATGAATGGAGACTTTAATTGTTTAATTTTATATTTCCTTCATTTTTTAGGACCATTTGTTCTGATGTTGCTAAGCTTGAAAGAAGTAATGTTGGGTGTTTAGTTTGAGGCATTAATTGTGAAGATGGCATCCCACACCACAGAACAGAGGCGTTTATTTTGATCAAGTTTTTTAGAAGTTGAAACTGTCGTGCAGATGCAAAGAAGTTAGTGACAACAATTTAATAATTGCCATGATTCATCAGGAATTACTTAATAAGTTTGGTAAACAAATTTTAAGGCTCGTTTCTGTGTTAGTTGATTTCTAAGGTGTCGTTTGACGTAAGCGAATTGTGAGAGCTGGTGAGACCGCGATGCGTCTGCAAGAAGCAGTTTAAGGATTTCTAAGGCAGTAAATTTCTTATAGGAAGATAAAACAATTGGTTGTATCAACAGGACTATTTGTCTCACTGCAGCAGTATTTACATAAGCAATAAATGAACATCGAAGCAAATGAAGCATATATAGCCTAATTTCGGAAATAAAGCATCTTTGCTGATTCCAGAAGCAAAGTATACTTTTACAGCGATTTCCTTTGTTTGCTTCCTCGTGTGTGACGTGATCTCATGAAATAACTAGACCTATACGACGAAGGCATAAAGGAAAAACGCGCTGTCTCGATTGACAAGTACAGTGAAGAATGGAATGTTTAATTTATTAAGATACGGAGGGAAGACTAACAACACTTGCGTTTTTGAAGAGATCTGATGAAGGAAAAAGTCGAGTATCAATTGAAGACTAGAGGGATGTCCCTACACAAGGCACTAACAAAATATATAAATTATTTTTCCTTATGGTTTAACACCAGTCATAACATAGCTCTCCATCAAACACGGTCCGTGAGTCACTTCTTCTCACTCCCAACCAAATGACCTAATTCCACCGAAGAGAGTCCTACCTGAGAAGAGACAAGTCAGCCAGTCAAGGATTTCTCTGCTTTCTGTGGAAGCCGAAGGATCATTGTCTTCTTCTTTTTGCAAGAGACTTGCAGTGGTTCCTACACTGAGCCAAATGAAACGAACCCCTACTCTTCGACACTCTCCTCAGTTTAGTGCTATTCTCCCATCTCTGTCTGGGTCTCTTCCGTTGTCTCTGACCATCAGTGTTTCTGACTACAGTTCCGTCTTTACGACCAAATTTTCGGTAAAGGTAATGCAATCCCATTACAGGCCTGGACAGGCCCTTAGGGTTCCAGGAGGTTGAGGCCCCCAGATTTCTAGACAATCGGCACTTGAAGGTGGTAAGGTTGTCAGCTGCGACCTTCCGGTTTGTAGCGCAGTGCCTCAACCAACTGAGCCACCGCGGCCCATAAATTATTATTGTTATTTTATTCCATATGCTTCTTGGTCTTGCGGGTGACTTTTCTCTAAGTTTCGCAAACAGAACTCTTTATAAGTAATTGTCTCGTTCCCCAGAGTACACGCTGAAAAGCCGACGAGAGAATTGTAATAGTAACAGCTGTGCATATTTTCTCCGCCTATTTTTTTTATCATTTTATTTTGCCACCTATCTTATCGTTTTTATTCTTATCCTTGTTCTGCGTCTTGTTGATAGTAGCGATAAGTACAAATTTCTGACGTGGATCCAGCCATACAGTTGTGCTTTTAAGCTATAAATTCCGTATGTTTTCAGCGATTTTAGGAACCTGACACTTCAGAGCAATTAGCTGCGGTGTGTCATGTTTTCATCAAAATGAGAGGTTTGAAATTGTTTTGCATCCTTTGCTTCGTCGCTTTAAAACGCTTGACATTGTGGTCAGCATACTGGAAACAGCTAACAGAAGTCTGTGCAGCAAAGCGCGGTTGCGTAACCTCTCGAGAAGCAGAGATCAAAATTTTTCGTCTGTGAATTTTTGAACCCTTGAAGGCTGCCGCCTTGCTTTTTCTCGTCTCCAAAAACGGAGTTCCAAATCTTTTTCTCCAATGCTTGTGGCGAATTAACAGAAGCTTTTATATAACTTTGTTTTGATGCTTTTGGCTTTTTGGGAGGAAGTGAAAGATAGAAAGGGAGAGGAAGGTTTCGTGGATGTTTTGCGGTCCAGTCTATACCGCAGGCTGGTTCCACTGTACTTGTAACACACCACAATGGGCTTGCTGCTCTGTAGCTCTAACTGGCAGGGCCTAGGTAGAGGTCAGTATAGTACTGGATGTTGTTTACTCTCGTTCTACGAAATACAAACAAGGAAATGGGAAGTGAGGGGAACGGTAGAAGGTATTTACAAAAACCACATCAAGGAATGGGTCAATCCATTGTGGGTACAAAAACTTGGAGAATTCGTAAATTTTACAGGCTAAATGAAGAAAGAGTAACAACAGCAGTTGCTCTCATGGAAAGATTTGTTCGTTTTTGCTGAATGTTATTTCATTTCTTGTATCATGTAGTCGTTATTTAACATCGCTTTATATATATGTTAGAAATAGTAGTATTAATTTTTTATCTGACTTGTGCTCTAACGTGTTGATTGTAAACACACGTGTCACGGAACCTATCGAAATTTTAACTGGAAACAGCCGCGTTTTTCAAAAGTATACTTGGATCACACTGTACTCACTCCGCTGTGAACAATTTTCGTGCTTTTTAGTGTCTGAGGAACACAGAGTATAGAATTTGGAAACTGCGTATATTTCTGCTAAGATAATAAAGCTGATAGAATAGAAGGAAGCGCCACAAATACGCGGTGCTGCCATCTAGACCGCTGTATGACGAAACTGTGGCCCACACGGTGTTGTCTGAAAGTGCCAAAATGTCCAGTGTCCATTTTTCACGGACATTTTGACCCTTTAATATGAGATCACGTAACTGTCTCGAAACGTCGGACACCAATCACCCCGTGATGCAGGGCACAGTCCAGAGAAACGAAACCTTGAACTGTACCGCTGCTACAACGTAACAACTCGCATGTCCCTGTGTGTTTACATTCAAGAGTTCATAACCTTATAAAAAGTTGATGACTTTCTCTTCGAATTGTGGTTTGCTCTTTCCGAAGAATGCCAGTACAACCCCCCCTCCCCACCTCCAAAATGAAACAGGGCGAGGGAGTGCAGTGTGTTTCCTGTGGCAGGAGTATGATTACGGTATTTCATACCCTCTCCTTTGGTGTGTTTGTCCCCGCTAATAGCGTTGGCATTATTTTGTGTACTTGCATTAAATTTGGTATTAACACCATTTCATTAACATAATTCACTTCACCTCTGTGCCTTTTTCGATTTCTGCCTTCAATAATATAATCACACGGGCTGAGGATTTTCTGAGTGTGAAGCTACACAAGCACCGCTAAATAAATTTTAGATTCTGTAACCTTGAAAGGCAGTATGTGTCAGGAAAGTAGAAAACTTTTTGAGCACTTTTTTGTTTGACTGCACCAGGGATGCGAATTCGCCTTGGCGACTGTATTTTGCACGGTGGCGCCTAATACTGCGTGGTCTTCAGAATGGAACTTGCTGCATGTCTTCCATCTGGCGCCTAGAATTTTGAGGTGGCTACTATATTTTTAGAAAATGTCTGCACCCCTGGGCTGTAAAAATGACAACAACGACAATTTTATTATAGCGCTCCGTGTGACGATAATTAATGGTAAATAACTGGAAATGGGTAAGGAAAATTTCTGTGTCGGGGTAACTTACAGACATATATACAAGTAAGATAAGTCACAGTATTTTAACCATTGCAGACATGGAGAGGGTAACAACGGTGTTATATGTGACATGCAAATCAATGGCAGCCTGTACCGGTAATACTGCCTGCACAAATAAGCAAATATCGCCTGATATTCTAGTTGATTTCAGGAAACGGAAATGTATGTCGTTATTGTGTCAGTAACTGCTATTACGTTTATACCAAGTTTCGCAAAATTCGGTCAGTTGATTCGATAGATGAAAGGGTGATGGTGGTGGTAGATACTGCGCGTATGCGCGCGCCCGCCCGCCCGGCCGCCCGCCCGCACACGCGCGCGCACACACACACACACACACACACACACACACACACACACAGAGCTGGCTATCTCGAGATTTTTTTCAGGCAGGAAAGGGTCTAAACTGAGAGC